>JARHVA010000961.1:1050000-1782500 GCA_037957365.1 Torreya grandis
AGGTAGTGGATAATCATTAAATAGGGGTGATTGGGTTATCTCATCCCTTTATAATTTCCCAATTTTTATAGGTTTCAATTTCTTAAAATCACACCTATGGTTTCAAGTTCTTAAAATCACACCTATGGTTTCAAGGTGAAGGACATTTATTTATAGAGTTATATGCATCATCAAGGTTGGCATTGCATGTATATATATTTCATAGATAAGTGAAGGTAACCATATGGTCATAGAACATATTTTAGCACAATTAACTAACAACCACCATAAGTTAGTATTAATAGTTTATATTGACCCAAATATGATAGTACTAACCCTGTTACACAAAAAATAATTCTTGAACTAAAATAATCAAAAGCTTGCTTTAGTCAAATTTAAACTATCAAAAGGTAATCAAAATTAGTTAGCAAAGCTAATTAATCATCCCTTTTTTTTACTTACCTTATTTAACATATGCCACTTACCAAATGATTGGAATTAGTTTCAATATTTTACATTCAAATGTATGCTTGAATTTCATATCTATAAGTTTGAATTATTCTAATCATTTCTATCCTATTAGGGTTGTAAAACCAAATCAAGGCCAAACATATTTGTGAACCCATACATAGATTAAACAATTGAAAACCTTATGTATTCATTAGGGTTTCATCCTTCTATGGTTTTATATTTCACCCTTAGGGTTTTATTTTCAAACATGATTTATGATTATTCCCTAATAATACATATATGGCTATAATGAATGAGTGTATCTTTATTTATTAACACAATTCATGAAGATACAAAAATTATGTTGTTCTACATGGATAGTATATCTTATTTGGATCAATTATGTAAACAAATAGGTCAAATGGATAAAATATAATAACACTAATAAGACTAAAATTGACCATAAACAATCCAAATCCTTCCTTAAATTTTATTTTTGCAACATCCAATATTTTATCATCACTAAATGCCAAATGGTATGTATGATCTCCTTGTTTCCTCCTACTCCCTCTATGGATTGTATAGTACATACTACACACCTTATTTATAAACTTATCATGAATTTTGAGACTATTAATGATCATGATAAAATTAATATAGACCAACTTGATTACATAGATGACCAAGAATTCACTGAATATATTAACTTATATCCAAATCAAATTGATGCAATGTTATCTATCACAAGAGATTAATAGAAAAATTGGATCAAGATGCTAGAACTGGGGAACAATATGACCCCTTTTTATGATATCAAATAATTCTTTCTAGATAGTACATCCACATCAAGTGTTCATACCTCTAACATTGGTAATAGTCCTACGTTTACAACTCAAATTACATATGTGATATCCACCTAAGATGTAAGGGAAACATAAAGATTCTAATAGATTTCCATATTGATTCTTACATAGGTAACCTTCACCCTTCCTATGATGGCAACATGTTAAATGACCAACCTCACCTATTACACATTCCTTTGAGAATACTATTACAAATCTAAATGTTAAGGTCTTGTAGTTAGAGTAAGGTGCATATAGTGATATTCATTCCATGGATTTTCATGCATTGATTCATAATCTAGTCTCCTCTATGATAGAAAATTATCCTTTACCTAGGGTTTTTGTATCTCCCAAAATTCTAAAAAATAAAGATAATGGTGATCTAAAATAACACCTTCAATCATTACATGTAGCATTCTTAGATTATGCATACAATATAAAATTATTCACCAAGTTATTCTTGAAAAGTTTGGAATAATATGTTTTGTTATGGTTCTATGACCCTTCTTTCCTATTAGTTAAAGGATTCAACCCTTTGTTAAATCAATTTATAATACATTTTACTATGAACATTGATGATAAACTATCTTATATGTAAATTATTAAACTCAATCAAGGGTCCAATGATCCAGTCAGTGATTATGTAATTTGGTACAAGACTATGCTAGCCAATATGGCTAATTTGATGGCCTAAAATGAGTTACAAGATATATTCAAGGAATGATTTCTTTTTCCACTCCAAAAGTCAATTAAATTCAATAGATTCAAATCCTTTGATGGGTAATATGATAAATTTTGAAACAAAGAAGTTAAGATCATATCCTTGAACAAGCTAAAGTATACACCTACTCATAAAACTAATTCAACAATGAAATTTCATAGCAAACCAAGCCACAAGGTAAAACCAATTGATAAAAATAATTTAATTTAGTACCATAATCTATAAATCAACTTCAATTGTAAGCTCCACCAAAGAGGAAATTTTCTATATTATTATTACCTCCTTATATGTTATTATATAATCTACTTGATTGAAACCTTATCACTCTTCTTCTTCCATAATATTTTGATCCAAACATACCTAAATAAATGAACTATGATAGTAATGAATATTGTGACTATCATCAAATTGTGGGACATTTTATAGACAAATGTTACAAATTAATACATACAATATAATATTTTATTTATGACATAACTATTGATTTGAGTACCCCAACAAAGGAATCTAGACCATAGAATAATGGAAATCATAAATTAAATATTTAATTATCCATTTCCAAATCATGAGACAAAAAATACTAAGGATAATTCATAAGTACATAATACATACAATATGCATCATCCACCTGTGACATATGATTACCCAATTGATGTGATTATTGGTGTATTTATTGGAACATCATCATAGCATCCTAATATTACATTTGATGATAGTGACATTATCAATGATGATTGACATTATCATGAATTATTCATATGAGTCTATATCAATTAATAACATGTACATAGTGTCATGATTAATAATGGGTCAAGTGAAAATGTGTGCATGACATTTATTCACTCTCTTTGATACACATTATAGGATACAAAATATACATCAAGAGTAGTTAATAGATTTTATGGAAAGAAAAAAAATACCCCAGGACATAAAGTGTTACCTCTTCATGTGGGATCTATCATACTAGACACACCATTTTTAGTTATAAAGAATCATGGGGTATTTTATATGTTATTAAGATACCCTTGGATTTAAAAGCTTCATGTTGTACAATATACAGTGAATCAATGGCTCAAATACATGCATTACAAAAAGGTAGTCATATTTATAGGTGTAGGATATGAGTACTCTCTATATCCATTGGTGTCTCCTTTTCCACCCCCACCACCACCATAATTGGTTGAGACACCTTTTCATTATTAGTATATAGCACAAGTGGTTATAAATATGAAAAATATTTTTATACACACTTTATTGGAGAGTATTTGTGTCTAATAGATAGTCATTTATTTAGCTTTGATCACATTAGAGAGTTAGTCAAGGCTCATATAGGTCATCATCTCTTAAAGGATGTACTCAATTAGTACCATAAATATTTAAACATGTTCCACAATTACCATAGATAGTGAGACATTCTCTTACTATACAATAGACCCCAAAGAGTCCTTAAAGTTATAGAGTTACCTATCATACATATTATTTTATGATAATTGACCATGATAGTTACTAAATAGCATGTGACTTATTAGATTCTGATATACCTACATATAATACCTTTCTCTCATGATAGGTGACCCTTACATTATTTTATATATCTAGTCCCCATGGTCCTCCCATTTATGGGATCATTATTTACCACTTTTCAAATTTCAAATATTTTAAAAATATAAAATAAATAAATGTAATAATTTAACAAAATATAAAAACATTCAAAAAATCCAAAAAAATCAAAATCAAAACTAGGAATAAAATGATTACTAGATTACAGTATTCACATATGTTATTTATCACATGTTTGGTACATGAAATATAATTTTCATACACATATATTTCATAGTATATGAGTGTGATGAAAGACATATAGGTTACACATGAACATATGGATGTTTTACTTTCCTCTACCTAGAGTCCATGCCAATATTGGGGGCATCTTATTCCATAGGTTTCAATATTGTAGGTTATTTTTTTATGTGACCTTTCTACCTTGTTGAGCTATCTATATTTCTTACGCATGTTTTTCTATTTACTCATATCTTACATGATGTTACATGGATAAGTCATTATACCATGATGTGAAATTGATACATATAGATGGTGTAGATTACTCTTTATTTATTCGATGTGTCATTAATGTTGTTACTCTCTTACATGATAGGCTAGTTTATGCTTGTCTATTATGTGCTTCCCTTGGATTTATTTAAAGTAACATGTTTAAGTCCCTTTTTTTCAACATCTCTATGTCCCTTATGTGTGGCCATTGGCCTTGTTTCTTTAAAAATATTTGTGTCCCATGTATGTGGCCCTAGACCTTATGTGTGACACTAACTATTGAGCTTGTTCTTATTGATCTTTTGGACATTGAGTAGTTCTATGATACATAGAATGCACCTTTACTATGTAATCTTATTTATTTATTTATTAGTGATGGTTACTATAATGTGGTTCATTGAAACATCTATCTAGACATGACACTTTCATGACTTGCATTACATATATTACATACATGCCTTAATTGACATATATATTAGTATGATGGAATACTAAATGTTAGCATGATTACATATGATTTTACATTTACACATGGCATGATAATAATTAACTCTTCTTTTTAGATGTGTTACTTAAAATACCCATCCCTCATCTCAAATGAGGGGCATTACAATCAGATTTTCATAGACACATAAGCTTCCATGAGCAAAAAATCATATCATATTACATATTTTTGAAAATAATGATGGTTCAGATATTATATGGTCTATTTACATGATAGATATTAGCACATTAGTACATATTATTGGGATATTCACACAATGTACATGAATAAGAATTACAAGGTTATACATACACAAACATTTGATATATTTAGGTTCTCAAATTCAACACATAGATGTATAGAATTATATATCAATTGGTATAAATTCAAGGGGTATGATACTATTTCATGTACATATAAAATAATATATTTTACTAATTGAATGATAAATGTTTGTCATTCCACTTTAACTTATTTAAAATGAGGTCATGATGGGTCAATGAACAATGTTCATTGTATTTATTTCACGCATTTATTCTACATTTAATGAACTTGAGAAAAATTGAGTGAAACTATACAATTTAACCTATAATCCTTTTGTACCTTTGATTTAATTTCCCATTTAATGAACACATCATGTGGTTCTCATTTATTTTTTGAGTATTTATTTGTGGTAGTATATCACATACTTCTCCCCATATTTATGAGGGTTCAAGAATTTTGTCTTCCTAACCTAAGGGCTTACATAGTTACACATAATTTGGAGCATAGTCATCCTAATTCTCAATGTGCTTCAATAAGGAAGCATAATTTCTCCATGGTTTAACAAGAGGAACCAAGCTCCAAGTGTTTCAACATAAGGTGAATTTCTCCAATGTTTCAACAAGTAAGCATCATCTCCAACAAGTTTCAAGGTAAAAATAGTTTTACCAACACATAGGTGTACTCATTCCTTTCATTTTACTTTTCAAATTTTAAAACTCAAATTTTAGATTTTAATTTATGGATATTGACTACATGTTTTTTGTGGAATTTTATATTGAGTGATCTACACAAATGGATTTTTTTTCCAAATATAAAGTGTGGTGTACACATTTAGGTATATATTTATATTTTAATCTATAAAAATCATTACTATAATAAAGACTGGAATTTATAGATATTAAAAATCTGGTATTAAGTACTTGATAATGATAGGTTTATCATACATTTATCATGCATGACTTGTGTATAAAAATATGGTCCTAACCCACCATTATCTCATACCTACATGATACTTTATAATCTTTGTCCACTTGTTCTAATGTTACACACTTATAAGAACCTCAATTTCTATTTCAAACCTACTTATTATCTTTCTCATACATCTCTCGACTTTTAGTTCAATCCACTTGTACATAAGTTAGTAACTTCATACTCCATCAATATTTCTAGTAGATACTCACCTAATTTGGATGGTATCAGCCCTCTCCCAACAAGGATTACTTTTTAAAATAAAATCTTTCCTTAGGGTCAAACTATTTTTTTAGCATGTCGATGGTATGATAAATTGCCCAATTGGACTCATATATATACAAATCAATGTCTCGTATATTAGGGGACTTTGGGACTTAAGTACACATATATACACTAATACACATTAATCATATCTTTACTATTATTCCCAAATTATAAATCAATCACTAGGATTAGTCACAGGCCAAGTTCTAAGTATACCAAATTTAAGTCAAATCAAGCATTGTCAATTATCAAATCAAAATCATTAGTTACATACATTAGTGAAGGATCACAATTACATAATCAAAATAGGTGGGATAACTACATGTGGTTTGATTTCCATATTCAGAGCATTAAAAATTTATACAATGGGAAATTATCAAATGCAAGTGATTTGGGTTAGCTACACCCATACACTTTCATAGTTTTTTTAGGTTTCTATCCCTCACAAGCACACCTAGTATTTCAAGATAAAGTAGGCTAATTTATGGACTTACATCATCAAGGTTATGAATCACACATATAAAGCTTTAATAGAGATTCTTTCAAAGGCGCATAATTTTTCATACTCATGGGGTCAATGTGTAAGAAAATGATTAATGAAAAACACATTGGAAGTTTGGTTAGGAAATTTGGCTATGATAATGAATTTGTATAGTTAGATAAAGGGTCATATTAGCCAATAATGGGTGTGAATGTGAATACATACATACAAGGATGAAATTTTTTCTATATTTTGAAAGGGAAGAGCCAAAATACAAGGTTGTATTGACCACTTCATATACCATAGAATCTATCAGAATAAATCAACATGGATTTTGTACTAGGATTCCTAAGAATAAAGAGAGAAAATTACTCAATATTTGTTGTGGTGGATAGGTTATCCAATATGGTACATTTTATCACATGAAATAAGACTAATGACATGAAAAATATAACCCACTTTTTATTTCATGAGGTAGTGAGATTACATAGGTTATTGTGCAACATAATGTCTAACAGAGATACAAAGTTTATAATCCATTTTTGGTGTAAATTATTTAAAAATTTAGGGAAAATTTTGAATTTTATTTTAACAAATATTTGTAGATAGATGGAAAAATAGAGGTGGTGAACAGAAGCCTCAAAAAAATTCTCAAGTGCTTAGTTTGAGATAAACCCAAGCAATTGGATATGGTGTTCATGTAAATAAAGTACACATAAAATAGTCCAATAAATATAATGACTTGAAAAAAACCTTTCCAAATGGTAAATAGAAGTATCCCAAGGGGATTTATAACATTTAGAGACCTTAGTGAGATTCACATAATGAACACCGAATTAGAAGAGTATGTAGAGTAAATGCATGAATTATAACTAAAGGTTTGAAGGAGGTTATAAAAAAAAAACCTAGATTAGAAGAAGCATGTGGATGAAAGGTATAGGAGAAAGGAATTTGAAGTAGGAGACCTAGTGTTGGTTTATTTTCATAAAGAATAGTTTTTTACAGTAACATATAACAAGTAAAAGATGGAGAAGAGAGGACCATGTGAAGTCTTGCGTAATTTTTCAAATAATGCATATGAGATATATTTTTTGAAGGGATTAGATATTTCACCCATTTTTAAAGTGGCAAGCTTATATGATTTCAATTAGGGATAACCAAATAGTGAAATGAAAATATCAGAGGCACCATTTATATATTAGAAGGTACATATGCTAGATAAGGAGAAATAAGAGGTATAATCCATTTTTCACCCTAAAGTGGTAAATATTATGCATGTAGAGAATTATAAATAGTACATAGTAAATTATAATAGTTTCATGATAGAATATCAACATGGTTGGACATTTCAGATATTGGTCACGATGACCATACTCTTGAAGATTTATACTTGTAAAATGGAGTTCACATTTTAGTTACCTAGGGTGTTTGATGTAAGAGCATTCCAAGAACAAATGTAATATTGCATCACTAAGGACTTTCTAAGTCCAATTTTTGGAAGTAAGACATGAGTTGAAAATGCATAAATATTTTAAAACTAGTAATAGCTGTGTGGAACTATTAAGAGACTTAGCATGCATGGGAGAGACAATCATTCCAAAGTAAGATCTATAATCAATGGCATATAAAAAATAGGGTGTAGCATAACTTTCATCAATTCAATATAGTTTGAATATAAGACACATGTACCTATGGCAATCCTACTTAGATAATTTTTATAAGGATGAAGGACAAATTAGCATAAATAACAAATGGCTAGAATAGTTGAAATAACTACATGTGGATAATCTTTGATAAATAATTAGGATTCAAATAGTGTCATTTATAGGAACTTATTATTATAAAGTAAGTTTTTTGACTTACGCAAATTAGGGACTCTAATTATAGTACCATATTAACTGAAGGTTGTTGATAATTACATGAAAAGGATGTCCTTGGCCTTAAAGATCCATATCTCTTTATGGAAGTTTATATATGTGTTTTAATAGATTGTAAAATATACAAATCTATAAATGGATGTGTTTTTTACATTTTGAGAGCTTGTCTTAATCCCAAAAAGATACCCTACCATGTTGCATACATCGAGGAAGGAGGATGATAAACTCAATAGAGAAAGGAAGGCACATAGCCTTATGTATTCTATGTAATTTTAAAGCCTAGCAAATCCTATCACATATGCTTAAGAAAAAATTTATACTTTCACTACCATATTAATCTATAGAAATATTTGTTTCAATATTTTTGTGAGTTAGGTTTTGTTTAATTCATCCTTTCTTGGGACCCCTAACTTTAATTGCATCAAATATTATAATCCTAACATAAACTACACTTGTTCTAAAAATATAACATAAGCAAGTATAATAATTAAATTAATCCATCTTGGGACCCCTAACTTTAATTGCATCAAATATTATAATCCTAACATAAACTACACTTGTTCTAAAAATATAACATAAGCAAGTATAATAATTAAATTAATCCATTGTTAAAGTTTTCCTTTGTGACAAATGTAAAAAAATAATCAAAATTTTAATACCTAACATTAAGGTAATAAAATAGATTTATTAAATCTATGGATATGATAATATATTCATCAATGATATTAGAATCAAAATAAAAAGAATAATTGTTATGTGCAGAGCGACCGAGGAAGATTCAACACACCTTTTTTTGTGACGCCCCTTTGCCTTGCAACTCTGGCATTATTGGTGGGATGTTTGGTAGCACCCATGTTTTCATGCTCAATATGTGGTTGATTTTTGGAATGGAATGGGAGAACCCCCCTCAAGGATGCCCTTCTTGTAGGGCATATGGCTGGGCAGCCCCATTTTTCTATTCTGGCAGATCTGGCTTGAGAGAAATAGGTGAATTTCCTGGGGGGTGAGGGTCATGGTGTAGCAAGTATGGAAAAAAGTGGTGGGGATGATCCAAGAAACCATCTAAGAAAAGATCATGATATTCCTTCCTTTGACCAAATAAGATGCTCAAGTGGTGGTGTGACTTGGATTCTAGTAGTTAACTGGTAAGTCAGTGTGTGTTAGGAGGAGCAAGCAGGTCAAGGAGCAAATTCTCATGACTAGTCAGTGGAAACACCCCCTAGTGGGATTCTCAAGATCAATACGGATGGTTCCTCCAGAGGTAATCCAGGACCCACGGGTACTGGAGGGATAAGAAGGGATTCTGAAGGTACGGTAATTTTTATTTTTGCAGTTCCTAAGGGGCTACAAACCATTAACATGATGGAAGGCCAGGCCATTCTTTATGCCCTTGAGAAGGTCTAGGTGTTAGGTTGCCATAGGATTATCTATGAATCACACTCTCAAGCCTTGATTAACCTACTCATTAAAAGGAAAGTGGTGGACATCAATTGGCAACTATCTCTGATTGTGCAACAGATTTTGTAGATTTACTCACTTATGGATAGCGTTACTTTTTCTCACATTTTGTGTGAATGGAATAGGGCAGTGGATTTTTTGGATAAATGGGTGTTAGACCATTTGGATGGTGGAAAAATTGAGGATTGGGGGTCTCTCTCCCCGACGTTGTGTTCTGATTTGGAAAGAATTCTAGAGGCTGATAGGGAGGTTCATAATATTGTCTAGTTGGGCGTGTGCCTAGTTTTTCAATTTTTGCTTCTTTCTTCTGGGGGTTTTTGCCCCCCATTCTTCTTGTAATAATTTTATTTACTTTTTAATATTATTTTTACCCCTTTTTTAAAAAAATAAAAAATAAAAAGAATAATAATGATTGTTCATCTCATTTATTTTAGCCATTTTAAATGGGACTAAAGGAATCTAATTATGCTCAATATGGAAAACACTTAATCTATCACTTCACCTTAGAGTATTAAGGGAAATATCCTTCTTAGATGGCATAAAATTAAATCATAAAAACATGCATATCCTAGAGCTAAAGTGAAAATATCCATTTCCTTAATATATAAAGAGATCAAAAATTAGGTTTGAAAATCATATTTAAATACAAAAATATAAAACCCTAAAAAATATAGATGGAACCCTAAAGGAAGACCTAGGGTTTTACTATGTACTATAAAAATGTGTGTTCACTAATAATGTTTTACCTTATTTTTTAATTAGGTGAACCTAAATAATATAAAAGTGTTATACTATTTATATTATATGATATACTATAGTGATACACTAATATGAAAGTAAAAATAGAATATGATTGCATACCTACACTTACTATTTATGAAAATAATACAAGGAATTTAGATACATAGCATGTTACTATTTTACACAAATCTTAGACTAAATGTAGGTGACTAAAAATACTGAAAAATGGATTAAAAATCACTTATACCATAAAGAGTAGTTTTTATATCTATCTAGATGAATCTATCAACCTATGGACACTATTATCTGACATAATATTTATTATTTTCATATATCTCTTTTGAATCTATGCCTCACTATTTTGGAAAAGGCCATGGTTCCTTCTTTATCTATGTCTTTTAATGTGGTATCAGGTGTTCATTGTGTGTGTAAATCCAAAAAACATATCTCCTTCACATAAAAACCCTATCTCAACTTTTGACACTAGGTTAACTTAAGGAAATGGGTAAAATTGGTAGGTTGATTTGAATTCAACCATTCCCCAATGAATGGTTGAGCACTACCTATGTATCTAATACTCTGAAGAGGGAAATCAAACCACATTTAGTTCTCATTATTTGGTGTATGTGTTCAATAGTGCTCCTTTTATGAATGAAACTTTTAATCTAGCTTTCTAAACTTGAAAATATAAAACTTTGATTGGCTTAGGTGCTTCAAACTTTGGTAGGGTCTGCTCCTTATGACTATTTTTTGAATTGGTAATTTTAGATCAATCCATTTGAATGTCTGGAAGTGTATAGATATTTCTTTGAGGAGTGATAGATAGTGAAGTAAGCTTAGACCTATAATGTATTTATATGGGAATATTTTGGTACTTTATCATGCCACCAACATGTGAAATGAAAAATGAATGTTATTTTTCATAGGGACAAGTATATCAAATTTAGACACCTCTAGAATTTTGTAAGCATCTAAGTCTGATGGAATTATCTAAAAGGAAATAATATTGATCCGGTGATCTAAATTTAGTTTGAGTATGATAATAAATAGGTAATGCATAGACTAAGGAATTATTATAGATGACTAATATTAAATCAAGAATATCAGACCCATAAAAACATGTGGATAGAAGATAAGGGTGTGAAAGAGCCATATGTGTATGCACAAGTCTTGTAAGGATAAGGTAGATATGGATTAGCATTTCCAAGTGTGTAATACCAAATTTTAGTGTCTAAAAATTCCCATTTTATTTTATTATTGAAAATAAATATAAGTATAAATAAAAAGGATAAATATATGTACATAAGTGTGTAAACACACTTTGTCTTTTGAGGAAGACTCCAAGTGTACAGCTTACTCAATGTAAACCTAAAATGAACATGTAGAAATAAATAACCATATGTGAAATAAAATATAATATGAAGATGAAACTTTTTGAATTTAAAAATAAAGTAAGGAATACACATATAATTGGGTGGACCATTTTTCCATGTGTCATGCTAGATATGATGTTTCTTGGTGAAGCATTTGAGATTAGGATTCCTAATGAATAATTTGAGCTTGGGCTTCTTGCTAAAGCATTGGATATTTATGGTGATCATTCCCCAGTGGATAAATGTACTAAGGTAAGGTCTATTGGTTGGGAAAATAAATGCCTTAACCCTCATGAAAAGGAAGTAGTTCTAGGTCATTGAGAAACATTGAACCTTAACTACACTACTCATTTGACTGATCTTAAACATCAAGATGAAATGTTCAACCTTTTTTAAAATCATCTAGGGTGTTTGAACTATTTTATACAAACTTATATATTCAATATGTTACCTTTGATACCATCTATGTCACATTACTTCTATATTCTTAAAAATAGAAAAAAAAAATGATAATTTGATCCAATCAATTCTAATATATAAAACTTTAATACACATGAATAAAATTGATCCCCAAAATTTGATCCAATATATGCCAAAATGATATAGGATTCTATACATATTTTTTAACCCTAAAATGATCTAAGTTATTTTATTATTATCCCTATATTTTATTAAAGGGGTATATAGAAATGAAATTTCACAAGGGTGATAACTAGATCTATAGCAAGCCAATTATATGCTAAACTTAGATATAGGCATCTGTTGAATTCATAAAATTGAGTATAGGATAAATATATAAAGTAAAACTAATCTATATGAAAATGAAAATGAACTAATATACTTAACTAATTGTTATATTAATAAAATTATGGATTTAAAATAGGTAGGAAGGCTAAAAGACAATTCTAGAATAGTCGTCAGATGGTTGTGTCAACACTATTATCAGGGTTTGACACAAGTTTCATGTATGAGATACCTATTAGAAAAAGATATGACCACCTAGGTATTTATAGGTTTTTCTTTGCCTTCACTTTGGTGCATTCAAATCTAGATCAAGGATTGTCACTCCTTATGAAATGGTAAAACCCTAATTTTTCATCTTCATAGTGACATTGGGGAAAAATGGGTTAGTGGGTACATGATGTTGAGATGACCATAAATACCTGGCTATCATTGGGTGTTACCTATATGTCCAATACTCCATAAGATATACTCAAACTCATGTAGTTCTCCCCTACATGTTGGCTTGTATGTGGATCATGTAATATTATGTAAAGCAAGTACAATAGTGACATAGTTTGTAACTTAGAAAATCAAACTTTTGGGATATTTTTTACGCAATTTATATATGTATATATGTTTTACCTATGAATAGTATGTAAATAACAAATTTTTTTTCAATTAAATACTTGATAGAGTGATTTTGATAAGTTACCTTGGTCTCTTTGGTCTTTTACTAGGTGAGGAATGAATGAGGGTTGATCTTGTATTTATATTAATCTCTTTATAGTAATAACTTGCATTAAAGCACTTAGGCCAACCATTAGGATATGTTTCATTTTCAAATTAGATGAATTTATTGAATTGGACACTTGTATTAGGTTAGGACACTAACATTGATGTTAGTGTGTATCCCAAATAGTGTCCATGGAGTAAGGAAATAGGTACAATCTCAAAGAAATTATAAGTGAAATATATATATGTTTTAGTCATTTTGGAAAAAAGATAAGTTATGTGTCATCAACATAAGACTAGTTGGATTAAGAGATAGGCCAAGGGGCCTAAAATAGAGTAGATGTAAGACTTGAAGAAGTGGGAAAGATTTAGAATTGATAATAATATCCAAGGTCTGAGTTTTTGAACTATACAAGATTTATGTGATATATAATCATAAAATAATATCTACATTTTCCCCCTTTCAATCCAGTAATGAAATTTCTATATTAAAGGAAAGAAATGTGTATTTGGGTGTGTATCAACACCTTGTATTTATTTGTGTCCAACTTGAGTGCTTTTTTGGTGACTAACCTAAAACCAAGAGCATGTTATAGTGTATAAGCAGTGCATATAATCTAGAATTGGCAGTACTTGAAATAGATTGAAATTGAAAGAGCAAGGTTTAGGAACACATGTGTCAATGTAACAACTTTCATATTAGCAAGTTAATTTGAAAAATACGTAACATTGTAGTTCCCTTAAACTAAGCTAAGGATAATTATATATAATCTTGAGAGTACATATATCCAAGGGGGGGGGAGAGAGAGAGAGAGAGGTGCATGCTTCCAAATTTGGAGCAAAAGTGAGTTACCACCTAGAAATTGATATTATCTCAACCTTGAAAACTAATGATACTTATAACCTAATGAGGTTGGATGATAAAATCAAGTATAGCCTAAAAAAAATTCAAGATTGAGTGATTTATTCACCTCAACTATACCAAAATTAAACCAACTAATGCAGTAGATTGACTCAATAAAGTTCATAAAATTCCATGGGATATCAATATTAAAAATTCTATGATGTGGTAATAGTCCATAAAAGAGTTTTAAAATCTAAAACTTATTTATATGTTTCAAAATTATGTACACGTGTCATAGCATATGCACCTTGGATATGTCTCATGTTAAAACTATGTATAAGAATGGTACCAATGTACATAATTCTACCATAACTTTGAATCAAAATCATCTAACTATGTGATTTGGCCAATTCAAAAAAAAATTTAAGTGTGTAAAACATGCTTCCAAATATTTCCCCCACTATATATGAATAAATATATAAAATGATATAAGTATCAATGTGGAGAACATGTTTCCAAAATATGCCCCCACTATAATCTAGAGACTTTGAATACTGAATAGGTGTGGAGAACATGCTTCCAAAGCATGACCCATTGAATTTAAAATTTTTGAATGTGTGAAAACCATGCCCATATGACATGCCCCCACCAAATATAAAAATTGATATACGTACCAATATATTGAATGAGTGTGTATAACATGCTTCCAAAATATGCCCCCACTTAATCTAAAATTATGCCAAATGTAGAGAATGTGCCTCTATGGCATGCTCCCACTAATATGCCCCCTATTTTAGGTGAGGAAAAGATAGTAATTGGTAGTCACCTCATTTCAAAAGTATAGTATAACTATATAATATGTGAATGTAACCATGTAGCATATAGAAGGAAGATGTATAGGTAGATATAGCATTGAAGTGCATAAAACCAATGTGATCACATGTAGGCCCAAGATGCATAATAGATATAATGGAAACATATATATAGTAACAGGTCAAGCTAAAAAATAATATAAGCACACACACAAGATCACTTAAAACTAATTCAAAAGTAAATGATCTAAGGATAACTCAAACAAGGGGCATTATCTAATGCCTCACAATCAAAGGGACATGACTTAGTTAAATGTACATAAAAACAATCATGACATATTCAAATGTATATACAATAAATAAACACATATGTAAATGTCAATGAAATCATACATAGGAGTAGGAGCTACAACCAAATGAGCATATTCAAATCCTTAAAAATTAAATACAATTGCAAGGAACAACACTCAAGGAATTTCATAAATAAAATCTTAAGAAACCAACATAAACATTTCGTAATATCCCATGGATCAAATGTGTTAGGAATAAATTTGAAGTGTATAGCATATCAAGTACCTTACATAATATATAATCATGGATAGATTCATGTGTAAGTACATATTTAAGCTCAAACATGATAAATAAATGTGATCATCAACCCATATAACCTATGTGTATCAATATCAAAGAAGCAGATGCCTCCAATGTCTACATGACATGAGTAGAAAGAAGACCCAACATCCGAAATAGAAATAGATAATTTATCTATTTATGCATGTATTTCACTCAAGTAGAAGTGTGACACATATGTGTGAATATAGTAATAAATTAATATACCATCCATCAACATGTAACTAACACATAGAT
The DNA here is from genome assembly GCA_037957365.1 of Torreya grandis. NCBI lineage: Eukaryota > Viridiplantae > Streptophyta > Pinopsida > Cupressales > Taxaceae > Torreya > Torreya grandis. The sequence continues at coordinate 1,065,934 of JARHVA010000961.1, forward strand.
TTCAAGGATCTAAAAGAACATGTATGTGCCAAAAATGTTTTTGGATTTTTGAATGTGTTTTTTTTTTTTGGTATTTTTGGAATGTTGGAAGAGGAAAGATCATCTAATGAAATCATCCAATTGATGTTTATATATGTCTCCCCACTATGAACCTATTTTGATAATTTTTTTACATTATCAAGGAGCATATATAGGTTCAATTTTTATCATTGTGGTATCAATGGTACTCTACATATGTAGAATAGCACTTTGTGGTTGTGAAGCAATAGTAAGAGTAATAGGAGTATGAGTTCTTGGAATAATATGTACATTTGGAGGTACTCTAGATATTTGAACATGATGTGTATTAGAATATGGGGATTCCATGAAATATACTATATGTCTCTAAGTTAATGGTCTATCAATTATTGGGCACCTATTAAATGGGATTACATATTGCTTACACTTCTATAATGAATTAACCTTAGTAGGCTTGATAACTAGTTTTCTAAGTTTATCTTGTTCAATAGGATGCTCATATGGAATTTCAAAAAATTTAATTAAGTAATTGGCATGAATGTATTTAACACACTTATGCATTCTAGATGGTACTGCTCAAAGACTGTCTATCTAAGGTCTTCCCAATAATATATCAAAGACATTTGTGGAAGGTATGATTGAAAAGGTAATAACCATATGTGTGGGACCAACCTATAAAGGTAAGTTAGTCTCACCATGAAACTTCTAGGAGGCCCCATTAAATACTATAACTAATCTCAAAGATGGGTGCAAATTATGATGATTATAACCCAAGTGTGTAAGTAATGTCATTATGCAAACATTTTCACTTGCACCATTATCAATCATGATATTATATATAAGGTGTTTATCAAGGTATGCTAAAATGAATAGAGAATAGAGATCAGAGTCATCATCCTTAATTTCACTATCATCAAAATAAATATAATGTCTTTAAATCATAGGAGGTATATGTCACATGTAATTACCACTAATCCCATTGAATGGGTGTTCATAATATGATAGAGGATGTGCATTATATGCCATTTGGACTTCTAGTTCCTTCTTAGATTGGTGTTTCAAAGGATTGTTAAAAAAATTCTATTTATAGTGATCACCAGGTTATGAGCCTAATTCCTTTAGAGGATCCTCAAATATAAGATTTTGGTTATTAATAAGGTCTTGGATCTTATGCTTCAAGGAAAAACATATGTTCATAGAATTCCCTAGTCTTTGATGATAGTCAAAATAAGTATTTACATCATATCTTTTTGGTATAAGTTGACTCATATCAACCTCTATAGGATGAGGGGGAGATATAAGTTGAAAATTGATTAACCATGAGAGTAATGAGGTGGTAGATTTAAGCAAACATGAGAACTATCTCCTCAGTGCATTAGATAAGACAAGCTGATTAGGTTGTGAGATTATGTTAAAAATGGTGGTTGTTTCCTTTTTAGGCATAGGAGGTTTTACCTTATAACTTTTTTTCATTATAAATTTGGTACTATAAATGTAACTGGTGTGTTTGCTACATACTTGAGCTTATTTAATTAAATAAGCTTCATTTCATGGTCCCATAAAACATGACACAAGTAATTAACATATTTAAACTTATTAAAAATAATGGAATCATGTAAAAGAGTAAGCAAACTTTATTTTAATGTCTTTTAACTCCTTATCTGCCATAATATTAGTCATTTTAGCTATCATTATATTATATCTCAATACATATTCATTGATAGGTTCATTATTCCTTATCTGATTTTGGAAATTTGGGTGATGAGTTCACATTATGACTCATTATATCCATAATATATCATCCTTCATGGCCATTAATATGCCATTTAGGTTTAGCATTGCATGTAGTCTTAAGTATTATAACTAGTCTAAGGTAGAATATGAATGTGTTTATCTCTTTAAGCTTATGTGAGTCTAAGTTAGCATTCTTTACATAATTTTATAACTTTTTGCATAATTAGTCCTCCATTTTTGATATGTAAAAGTATTATAACATCTAAATAAGAGTCTTTATATGATCCCATGAAGATAAAGAAGGGCCTTATTCACAAACCTATCATTCTAGTGTAGTTCCAAACTTTTCCAAGCATTCTACAGACCTTGATAGATAGCTATAGACTTTTACAGTCGAGCTATAGATTTTGACTATCAAGCTATGAACTTCTATATCATGCTACAAACTCATCTAAAACATGTTTCCAAGGCATTTCAAAGGTTCCTTCAACCATTTCATGATGATCCAAACTCCTCCAACCATCTTTTAAATACTTTCTATTTTTACATATATCTATATATAGACTTATATCTATATATAGTTTTCCATTTATAGAAATTAGTAAATATACATTGTAACTTTGGATAAGATGATATGAATACATTGTATATGAGATTTGGTAACCAAATATGGTTGGAAAAGTAGTTGTAAATCCCACCAGAATATCCCTAACTGTGTGTGGATATTTATTTTAATGCTCCTTCCTATTTTGGCCATATAAACCAATATTTATGAATATTCTCTTGTTTAGCTAGTTAATTTGTTACCTAGTATCTAGGGATAGTTAGTTTATTTTGTATAAAATAAAAGGACTATCCCTACTTGATCTATAAAAGTGTGTGATTGTGAAACATTATAAGAATGATCATTTTGAATATAGGATATAAGAAGATTTTATGGCAAAGAATACTCTTTCATTTCTATGTTAGTCAAGATTGCTTCCTAAGGACTGAATTGTTTTGATCTTGAATCTATGGATGAGCAAGGGCCCACTCCCCAAGGAGATAGAACATGTGTCATTTTGGTATTTCTTGTTTGTTTTTAATTTGAATTAATACAAATACTTTGTTTGATTGGATTGACAGCCTTTAAATCAAATAAACTATTAATTGTGTGTTTACTTTATAATTCAAACAAACATTTATCATTTCCTTAATTTCATTAATCTTAATTTTGAAACTTATTTTAATTGTGGATTTGATATTTAATTTTAGTTTGTTTTATTTTCAATTGCATTGTGTGATTTATTTCAAGCATTTCATTCAATTTGGTGTGTTTACCTTTTAAATAAGTATGTTTCTTTTAGCACTTAGTTAAAACTTTAAGAATTACAATATTAAGATAGATCAATTCCAAAAACCCCCAAACCAACATTATTAGTTAAACCTAATAAACACCTTATTATAGATAGCCTTAGACACTAGCCTTGGTAAGTAATGACACCAATATAGATTGGTGAAGTGAAGGGATAAAAATAACACCCATCATTTTTGGTGTCATTACCACATATTGAAACTGAGTCACCCATGTGATAGGAAGGAATACTTACCACTATACTAAAACCATAGAAATTTGGCTCAAGGATTCCTTTTACACCATGGCATGCACCTCCACAAGTTTGTGGGTAGCACCACCTCAGTGGGGCAACCAAGAATGGATGTCATCACCATGGATGATGCCTCAAACTATTCAAAAATCTTGGATACCTCAAGATCACCATAAACCATGGATAAATCAATATTGTAACCCTAACCCAAACGATAACCAATAGCAAAGGATGTTTCCACAACAACAAGCATTGGGAACTCAAGCACACCCCACAGAATAAATAAATCAACCTTAGATACCTACCTAGCCAATATAAAATCCAAATAATATGAAGGTTTATGTTAATGAACAAGGTGAAACTATAAGGTTAGGTGTTATTGAATGTGTAGACATTCATCTCAGGTTAGGAAAAACATTACAAGAACCTCATATTATCATCACAAAAATGCTTCATAAAAAAACAAGTCAACAAACTCAACCAATTAAAGAAGAATATTTAAGAGAGAAACCTAAAAAAATAGAGTAATTCACCATGAATCCTCCACTTATTCCCTCTCTATAATGTTTGAAGGAAGTGGAAGATAAAAAGGAATCTAAATTAATTCAAGAGCTCAAAAAACTCAACATAGAAATCCCATTATTTCAAACCATTAGGGACATTCCAAAAATCAATAGAGTAATCAAAAATTCATGCATTAAGAGACCTAAAAGGAAAAGATAATATCCCAAGACTATATAGGTAGATCTCTATCTTGTTAATTTATTAGCAGGTAAGCTACTTCTACCCAGATATGGGGACCCAGGGAGTCTGGTCATTTTTGTAATGATTAAAAAGGAGATACCAAATGTATTGGTGGACTTATGATATGATATTAATGTAATTACTATTGACACCATGAAAAATATCTCTCTAATAGGTATGCAACCCACCACCACAATCTTAAAAATGGCAAATCATTCCACTACCAAATTAGAGGGCATCATAGAGGATATAATAGTAACTATAGAGTCAGAGGAGTACCCAATTGATTTTATTATTCTCTAGCCTAAAAAAACAAATTGGACACCCATTGATACTATGAAGGCCTTGGTTATAAAAATTAGCATCTTTGATTTATTGTAGACCATGAGATATGACCATCTCAAATAGTCTTAAATCAAAGCGCATTTATCTATATCCACTTGCACAACCATCAATTTATCTTATAAAATAGCTATGGGTAGATAAACCTAAATAAAATCATGATAGTATCTCCTCTATATAAATACTCACAATCATTTATCATGTGTAATAAATAAATGATGAGATAATAATAATTATTAGGAATGCTACAAACTTTGGTAGTCTAGTTATAGACTTTGACAGTCTAGCTATGGACCTTGTTAGTCCAGCAATAGACTATGATAGAAGAGCTTATAAAGATATATCTTCCTATCCTTATAAACATCCATCCTTTTCCACCTCTTTCCACACTATATATATCCATAGGGACATCTAACACAATGTTATGCAATGGGCACATGAAGATAAAAATATTTTTTTGATAGCCTTTCATTATCCTCTAGCTAGAGTGATTCTTTTAGGAGAAAATATTGTCAAATATGATATCACATTACATATGTTGTTGCCACATCCTATGCTCTCAAATATTTAATGAGTGGATTCAAATAAATAGATTCTCTTCATCTAGGCACTAAGTAAATAATAGTAACACCAGGGAAGTTACTAAACATAAATAGTTGGTTGACATATGATCAGGAAGTAAAAGTCTTTGGTGTACTTCAAGAACATAATAAATATTTTGCTTGGGAATATCAATACATGAAATTAATCCATCCAAGTGTATTCACCCATCATATCTACACAAATAAAATTAAACCAATCAAGTAATTTTACAGAATAATTAATCCTACCTTAAGAGACATTATGAAAACTAAAATATAAAAGTTATTATAAGTACAATTAATCTCTCCTATATGTGATAGCCAATGGGTCTCTCCCTTAGTTACTATTCCTAATAAAAATGGTAAATTAAGATTATGCATAGACTATATGGATATAAACAAAGCAATTGTAGACACCTAAAAATGCCCCCTTGAATGTTTTTAGTATCACATCACCTTGGACCTATTCTTAACCATTAGTTAACTACCTAGCTAGTTAGCTCACCCTTTACACCTAGCCACCAAAAATTTTAACATGCTCTCCTTGACTCTTTTTAACCCTTTTTCACCAAGGGATCAACCATCAATGGTCAACCTAATTATTGATGATTACCCTAACCGTTGACAGTTAGGTCTCCACCATTGTAACATAAAAATCATGTAACTATTGATGAGCTTTCAAGGGAAAAAATAGAAAATTTCCCATTCACATCTCACATATTTCTTTCTTATAAAATGGACATCTTTATCCTCCCAACTTAGCAACTTTCCCTCAAAACTTCTCTCTTCACTTAGTAAGTTTTTTCTATAAATGTAGGGCTCTTGGGAGAGTTATGCATCTCAAATTCACATATCTAGACTCTCTCATTTCCTTTATAGGCATTCAAAAACCCAAAGCTCTACCCATGTGATTCTCACACTAAAGTACCATTACATTTCTTTCATCCCTCTAGGCATCCAACCATTCAACTCTTCAAAGCAAAGGTACTTTACTTTGTTTTATCATTCTTTGCTTATTAGTAGTGTGTTATCTATTAAACACCCTCTCTACCATTTTTCCATATCTACACTACCCATATGAATCTTCTCTCCCCTCAGCTACCTATTTGTAACTCACCTTCACTCCTTAGTAAGTTATTGATAGGTAACCACCAACAGTTTCTATAACCATCAATGGTTATAACAACTATTGTCAGTCACCCAATCATCGATAGTTAGGATAACCACCAACAATCATCCTGACCGTTGATGTTTTTATTACATAAAATTACAGATTGTTATTTGATCCCCCCTTTTACCTTTCCAAACTTCTTTCCACCCTTTTACCTATATGTGAACTCTTTTTTTATTTTTTTAGACCTGAACTTAATCTATTTATTGCATGTAGATGAACTTACTAGGACTTGCACATGAGATAGATAACATCTTTGACCATCCCATTGTCCCAAAACCTCTATTTACCAATCAAAGTGATATTTCCTTTGAGATATCCCTTTACACTATGGTTTTCACACCCAATCCAGAGGACATAGAAGAATAGTTAACTATAATCCAAGAGGATAATGATGAAGCTAATGTATTTTGGAATCATTATTTTGATAATATCAATCTTCATTTAGATTAAATCTCTTTTATATGGATCATCATTATCATTTCCATATCTACCATTATTAATTTCTTTTTATCAATAAAATTGAATGTTGAACAAGGGTTGACATCCATTTAAGGAAGCATATTCCTTTCTTAGGACTAGTTTCTCACTAGGTAGCCCCATACCTTTCTATTAACATATTTTTCATTAGTTCATGTGATCTACAGGTCAATCTTCCCTCACCAAAGAAGAGTTACCACTTCATCTAGATATCAATGTGTGCACTTTCTACCAAGTACACATCCACACACCCTTAGTAGTCACTTTCTTTTATCTACTTTCAGAACTAATAAAGGAAGGAAATAAATTGAATCATTTTTGCACGCTTGGTGGGACCCCTTAAGGGTTCATAGTTATGTTTATTTCATACAGTTTCATTAGTGAATCTCATATTCTTGCATTTATATGAATTTTTAAATTTCAAAAAAAAGTGCAAACTTCGTTCTAGGGATAGATTGCATTTTCATCTTACATTCATTGCATTGTTCCTTGTTTACATGAAAAGACACCAAAAATTTATTTTGGGGTAAAATTAATTACATCCATTATTTTCCTATTTAATGCTTATCTCACCTAGATTAATTAATTGTATTATGAATAAATCATAATGCACATATTTTGCACTACCAAATCACTACACCAAAGAACACATAAAAACATACTTGAGATAAGGCCCATTAGGATTTCATCACCCTTTAGATCACCTTACCCTACCCAGCGATCCCATTTGTATTTCACCACCAAGGGGAAGACCCACTCCATTCTCTAGCAGAGCATAAACTATTGGCTAAGTGGCTTGCTCAGCTTTAGGTTCATGAAGTGTGGAGAGCAAGCCCCCAATACTAGGCCACATACCTGGTCTAGTGTAGATTCCTTGAGAACCAAAACTTAACCTAAAACCATCCTTGGATGGCTTTTTTTTAGTACCTAAATCATTAACCAATTTTCCCTTACACACTCTTTAAGGCATAATCCAAAAGTGATTTAAAATAAATCTTAGGATTAATTGTGCTTTTAGTGTGTGTTTTGTTTACTTTGGGATTTTCTTTGATTATTCATTATTTGAGGTGAAAGGATCATTATCCACTTCCATATTTTTCATATGGTTTTGACTAGACAACAAGTGAAAAATCAAAATAACCAACCACCACCTTCATCTTCATCTATGGATTATACCTTAGATGTAGATAAATCTCTCCATGGCTCACCTCACCATTCTCTTCCACCACCATCTCCTTCTAGAATCTCAACTATATCTAAATGAGATACATACTTCACCACCTTTCTTGACAATAATCTAGTGGCCTTACAATGCTACCTTAAAACCTTACCTCATCATACCCCCCTACTTTTATTCCTTCTTTGGAACCATCTCTTGGTATACCACCCCACCTCATGGTAGGAATCACTTCAGGCCAACCATTAACTCAGACCTCTTCTAATATCCCATCAACCCAAACCCAAACCAACTTTCACCACCAAACCAAACACCACCAATTACACCCCATGGGGGTTCAACCTTACCATTAGTTACCTATACCCCATTTACTATGGCATTATCTTCCACTTCATCTTATATCTTCCCTTTAGTTGCAACCAATCCTTAAACCACATTTCCACTTCAAAGATTAGTGTTCGCCATACCTTAAAACCTTCCTCCAATTAGCACTAGGGTAACCACCTAACCTCAACCTTCCCAACTTATTCCTACCTCAAGCATACCAACCACATCTTTTCCTCAATAAGTGTCTATGATAACTTACCAATTTGTCCTTAACCCACAAGGGTACATACTAACCACCACCTAACCTTTTATGCCAAGTAGTTTTTATGTGTTTCCGTCTCAACCTCTTGGCACCACCTATCAGTATGTGGATTCATCAATGCCATCTGCTGCCTATTCTTACATTACCACAAACCAATTTCAACAAAATGTATCTCTTAATTATGTGGTTTCTCAACCCTAGCCCAACCTAATTAAAATACTCATGGACAAAATGACTAGTTTGGAGTCATCCATCTTTGTCTCAACCAATATTTTGTCTTATGACCAAATTTGTAATGAGCCTATCCACCCCTTCATACATATTCATGCTTACCCTTCTCAATGGGAATTTCCCAAATTTTCTAAATTCCAAGGTAAAGAGGACCCTTAGAAACACTTAAGCGCATTCTGACATGCTTTCTACTTGATCACTTATGATTATGCTCTCCTCCTTTGAACCTTTCCCATGTAATTATCTAGGGCCACCCTTGACTAGTATAGTGCTCTTCCCACTCATTCTATATTTTATTTATCTCAATTGGCACAAACCTTTTTGGAACACTTTTCTTTAAACATATCTAAAAAGGTTTCTATTACAGACCTATACTCCATCAAATAGTTTGAAGATGAGTCCATTATTGATCTCATTGCTAGATGGAGAGGTTTCATTAATCAACTCACTTTCCCATTACCCCAACCTAAATAAATCAAATTATTTTCTTTGGGTTGTGTTAAACACATTGCTCCAACTCTCCAAGTCCAAACCTTTAGGAACTTTTATGAACCTTTTACTATGGCCCATAGACTAGAAAACCATGCTATTGATGAAGGGAAGTTGAGGATTTGAAATAAAAATTCTAGTTTCAAATCCATTAAGTCATCCTCCACCAAAACCATGAACCCAATAAATTATAAAGCAAAAGCATCAGCATATTCAGTTGTTCTTAAAACCGTACCTCCTCCATCCATCAACCAAACACCTCCAACCAACAACCCTTATAATCACCAAAACCATACTTAAAACTGAGTTCCTTTAAAACCATTTACCCCAATTAGGGGATCTTATGCATCAGTGTTATAAAAACTACTCAAAGCCAATATAATCCAACTTCCACCCATCAAGCCCCTTTAACAATTTAATACTACTCACCCCCTTCTTGGGTGGTTTAATGAGAATCATCATTGTGACTATCATTGGGTTGTTGGACATGATACTGATAGATGCAATATTTTTAAAGGCATTGTCTAGAACCTGATTGATAAAGGAGAGCTTGTGTTTGACAACCCAAATGCTCCTTCAAACCAATCCCTTGATATTTTTTGAAAACCATTTCCAAACCATCCACCTTCAACCCAACACCATGAAATCCAACTCAAATCCTCCAATTCATAGGAGGCACATGTAATCAATGTCATCATTAATGTGCCTATTATCAAAGAATTTATTACATCTATCACCCAAATCAAGGAGAACCACCTACCACTAATTCCTTCAAATGCCCAAATGAAAGAAGTAATTATCCCTTCCATTTCCTTAGATGAAACCATGGTTTTACCCACCCCTCCTATGGTTGAAACACCCAAAGAGATGGTCACTCCATTGACCATTTCATTCACTCCTCCAATCCAACTTCAAAAAACACTAATCCCTTTGGATAACCAAATTGAGGAGGAAGCTAAACCAACCCTTCCACCTAAAAGTATTACCCTTACCACACCAATTGCATAATCATTTATATCTTTTTTGAAACCCATTTCTCAAGAGACAATACCCCTAACTACCTATCCTTTGCCTTTAGAACCTTCTACCAAGGATAACAATACTAAAACTACTCTTTCTTCATCCCTAAAGGGTTTACATTTTAAAGCCAATGATGAGGTAATCATTCCTATTTATAAACCCTTCTCCCAACTAGTTTAAAGTTTAGAATTCACCTCCCAACCTAACTTTGATAGAGCCACATTTTGGCATCATCTTTGACTCCCATATCAAAATAAGACTAAACCTTCTACTTCATTAGAATCCACTCTCAAACCTATTGTTACAACTCCATCAACTACTCCTCATAAATTTACCAAGAAACTACCTCAATTACCCCTATCTAAAATTGCTAAATCACCCTATGCTTATTTTACCAAGCCAATCAAGTCCTTGGGGATCCCTCCCACACCAAATCCTACTCACCCTCATTTGAGATTGGATATATCCACACCAATCCAACCAAAACCTAATATAATTAAGCCCATTAATAAGGAGGGATTTCTTAGACCTCAACTTCAAGGAATAACCATACCAACTCCTTCACCTTTACCTTCTATCTTAGGACCACATCCTTCTACCATTCCCATAACCTACTCTTCCTCCAAAAAACCATCTCCCCTTTTGCTACTTATAACAAGCCCATATCCTAGTTTCTCATCATTCCTCACCAACCTTTCCCATTCCACATTCCCATCTATTAAAACCTCATCATCTAGACCTCTAATTCCTAAACCAATTGCAACTAAGCCAATTCATTTGAAACCTCTAACCCAGCTTACTCCACCAACCATACCTCTTGTTAAAAATCCCTCACCCAATAAGGAACCTAACCAAGAACCCAAACTCCACCATCTCTAAAATCCTTATTGAAGTATTATACAAATATATTATAAAGGCTCCTGTAAGCTTTTACCATTAACTTACCCCCCATCAATCATTTTGACCCCACTCGCCAAAAGCCAACCTGGTTTAATGAAAATCTAATTTGTCTTTACTATAGAACCCTTGGGCATGATACAAAGAACTATAAATATCTTCAACCTATCATTCATGGGCTTTTAGAGGAGGATGATCTATTAGATGAACCTTATTTAAGCCCTTTACCTCTTTACCACCTATCTAATCCTCCTACCAATCATCTCCTTCTCTACACCCACCAAGAAGTGAAATAGAAGAACCAAAGAAAGTAAATGCTCCCCTTGTCCATACTATTCATATGGTAACTCAGTTTAGAGCCCAACATAAGGAGGGTAAAGGATTCCAAAAAAATGAAAATGGTAAATCCAAGGCCACCACTCCATGGTCTTACCCTTCAACTCATCAACCAACCAACCAAAACCAAAAGGCTACACCTTCACCTTCACAACCATCCAAGCTTAAGGTCTCTATTTTGGGAGCCCCTTTGTCTTCCAATGCACCTTCATTCATCCAATCCCTGGTGATAAAACAACTTCACCAAACACCCATTAAAATGAGTCTTTATGACTTAATTAGCACCTTGCCTCAACATTTTCAAGCTTTAATAAAAGTAATTAATTCCATATAGTTTCAACAAGATGATCCCTAACCTCTTCCATCTTTTATTGGAGCTATCCAACATATTTTCAGCATCACCTTTCAAGATTTTTAAATCCTACCATATCATAGTGAAGATCTTGATCCCTCTCTTTTTATTACAACATCCATTAATCATACACATTTCAAAAGGGTCATTATTGATGGGATATTGAGTATCAATATCATCTCCTCTAATTCTTATGATCAACTTCAATTACCTAAAAACATCATGTCATAAAGCTTGGTAGTTCTTTGATCATTCAGTAACACCTTGGCCACTACTCTAGGGATAGTTATTCTTCACATTCATTTGGGACCTCAAACCACTCCTAAACTATTTTACATTATAGAGGGTGAATTTCAATATAATGTGTTACTTGGTCACCCCTAGATCTATGCTATGGCATGCATCCCTTATACCCTTCATCGATGCATCAAGTTTGAACATGAGGGACAAGTCATTACAATCAAAGCCAATCCAAGTCCCTTTGCTTATTGTAATATGATGTATAAGCCCAAAGATGTTCTTATTCCACCTTCAGCCTCTTCACAACCAACTACTAGCCAAACCACCACATCAAACCAACACACCAACACTTATATTTTCAACAATGGTGAAGCATTGACTAGTTTAACTATTTCTTCATCACAAATCCTAGTTGAACACCCCTTGTAATCTACATTCCAAAGAATTACACTTGGAAAATATCAACTTTTAGCTTTGGATGATTTTCCCTCTCCATATGAATTTGGTAACCTTCAGAATGATCCATCTTATGATCCCAATATTGGTACCCTTGTCCCCTTTGCTCTTCCCAAAAATAGAACATATTTTATCTATGGGGGACTTGACAAATTGCTTCTTACACCCACCACCATGCCTTGTATCCAACCATTCACTTCCAATATTCTTATCTTAGCAACCCAACCTTTGCCTAAATGTACCTTCATTGATGTGCTTAGAAAGGGTTTGGGTTTAGCCTCTATTAACAAGGACCACATGAACTTCCTACTATCAAAACTTAGAAACCTCATGAGTTCTTTAGCCTAGGGTATGTTCCCTCAAAAGAGCCCATACCAACCGCACCAATACCACCTCTCCCATTTGGAGAACTACCAACCTCACCAATTCCACCTCTCCCGTTTGTGGAACCACCAGCCTCACCTCTCCCATTCAAGCAACTTCTACCCTTATTAACCTCACATTTCTAATTTGAAGAACCTCTACCCTCACCAACTCCATTTGAAAATAATGACATCATCCCACCTAACTTTTTTTATCAACACCATTAGTTTAGGTCCCCTAAATTATCAACAAGAAGGTCAAACTAAAACCATTCCTCTCATCCACCCTAAAATGATCACACATGATTCTCCAACCATTAACACCATCTAATGTCAAGATGACAAATCTATTCTTGCCTAGCTAGGTGTGGAGGATTATTCTCTTCAAAAATCCCTCCCTCTTAAAAACCAAATAATGCTAAATAAATCAACCATAGACATTAATTTGGGTACTTAGGAGAACCCTCATATTGTTATGATTATCCAATCCTTAACTCCTAAGGAACAAAGAAACTATACAATTTTCTTTCATGACTATAGCATAGCATTTGCTTGGTCTTATTAGGATATGCCTGATATTGACCCATCCATTGCCCTTCATAATATCGTCTCCCATCCAAAAGTTAGGCCATTATTGTAAAAACTTCATCAAATCCATTCTTGTATATCTCTTCTTATCAAATAAGAGCTTCAACACCTTTTATCTATTAATTTCATTCAACCTATTGACTATCCACAATGGATCTCTAACATTGTTCCTATCACCAAACCCACTGGGGGACTCTACCTTTGTGTGTATTTCTAGGATCTTAACCTTACATGCCCTAAAGATGACTTTCCACTACTTAACATCGACCAACTTGTTGATCTTACCACTGGCCATGAAATGTTAACCCTCATCGATGGATTTTTAAGATATAACCAAATTTTGATTGCCCCCCAAGATCAACATAAGACATGTTTTATCACCCCATGGGGAACTTTTTGCTATTGCATCATGCCTTTTGGCTTAAATAATGCAAGAGCCACATATCAACAAGCCATAACCTATATTTTTCATGACCTCATTCATACAATAGTCAAAGACTATATTGATGATTTGCTCAGAAAATCCAAACATCATTAGGATCACCTCACCATTTTAGCCATCATTTTTAAAATACTTATCCATTATCATGTCAAGATCAATCTAAAAAAATACATCTTCAAGGTCTTATCAGGAAAACTTCTAGGCTTCATTATTTCCCTTCATGGATTAGAAATAGACCCCATAAAATTTAAAGCCATTCTAGAAATTCCTCCTCCTACTAACTTAAAACAACTTCATAGCTTCCAAGGCAAACTTCAATCAATAGACCATTTTATCTCCTAACTATCTGATCATTGTCAACCCTTTCACCACCTCCTAAAAAAATATACCTCCTTTAAATGAACCAAGGAGTGTCAAAAAGCCTTTGATCTAATCAAGGAGTATCTTCTTTCTCAGCCTATCCTTATTCCCCTAAAGGAAGATCAACCCTTTTATTTATACATATATTCCACTGATCATTCCTTGGGAGCCATGCTCACTCATCATAATGACCAACATAAGAAGTAGGTTATTTATTACATTAACCACATGCTCATTGACTATGAACTCGATACACCCATCCATAAAAACTCTACCTTGCCTTAGTTTTTATTGCCTCTAAACTTCATCCCTATCTTTTTAACCACAAAACTTATGTCCTTATCAACACTAACCCCCTTAAGTATATGCACTCTAAGCCATATCATAACCAATGCATGGCTAAGTGACTCATACTTTTAACTGAGTTTGATCTTGAGTTTCTTTCACAAAATTCCATTAAATGACAAGTCATTATAGACCAATTAGCTAAATTCCCTCTCCTTGATAATCAAACTTTTATTCTTTCCTTTCCAAATGAGTCCATAACTACCCTCTCTCCAGAAGAACCCACCTATCAAATGAATATGTATTTTGATGGTTCCAAATGTCAAAATGGTGGGGATGCCAACATAGTCCTTATTCCCATTAATGTATAACCTTTCCCTCTTTCTTTCAAACTTTATTTTGAATGCACCAATAATATAGCCAAATACAAGGCCTTAATCATAGGTCTCTAAATTTCCCTAGCTTTAGGAATCAAAACTATACACATATTTGGAGACTCTCATCTTATTATCAACCAAGTCACATGAGCTTATCAATGCAAAAATGATGTTCTTCTAAAGTATAAATAACTCACTAACAAATAATTATCATTATTTAACCATTATACCATCCAATCAATCCCTCACTCCATAAATAAATTTTTAGACATAATGGCTTCCCTTACATCCCAAATTCCATTCCAACCTACTAACTCTAAAATATTTGAAACCATACACTACTTTGTCACACAATATTATTTTAGTCTCAATCTTCCTACCATTTTCCAAGTGGAAACATCATATTTAGACATTTGGTATGACCAAATTTTTGACTACCTTAATGTTGGTGTCCTTCCTCCCAATATTTCAATAAATGCTCATAGGGATTTCATTCAAAGCACATATCACTATTTAATACTAGGATACATCCTATATAATTTAGGATATGATGGCCTCCTTCTTTAATGCCTTCATAATAATAAAGTCTATCACACCATTAAGGAAGCATATGATGGCATCTATAGAGGACACTTCAGTAGGCTAGTTGTTGCCAAGCATATCCTTTATAGGGGCTACTATTAGCCTACACTTAATCAGGATTATTGTGACTATGTCAAGAAATATGTCAAATGTTAGCAACATACTAACCTTCATCATGCACCTCCTCATGGTCTTCAGGTATCAACTAACTATTGGCCCTTTTCACAATGGAGTCTTGATCTTATTAGATAAATCAATTTGCATTCCTCACAACAACATCAATATATCATTACCGCCATGGAATATTTTACCAAATGGGTCAAATTTATTCCATTAATCTTGAACAAAGCTAAAAAATCATTGATTTTATCAACCACCATATTATTTATTGGTTCGGTGTTCCTCTTAAAATCATCACTGATAATGGTAAATCCTTTAAGAATTAAAAAGTCTAGGCACTTTGCAATTATTTTGGTATTTACCTAAGTTTTTTTTCACCTTATCATCTACAAGCTAATGAATAGGCCAAAGCTTCCAACAAAACCCTTATCAAAATGCTCACCAAGGTGGACAATGCTTTAGGTAAGGATTGGCACTTCCATATCCCATTTGCTTTATAGGCCTACTGTACTAATATCTAAATTATTATGGGTGTTACACCTTTTATTCTACTCTTTGGAGCTAAGGCTATCCTACCTCTTGAAGTCCAAATCCCATCTCTCCACATGTCCTTTCATGAGATTCTTTTTAAAAGTGACTATCATCAAGAATGTTTAGCATACTTACAAATTCTTGATGAAAATCACCTTGCTACCCTCAATCATATTCATATTTATCAAGAACATATCAAATGAGCCTACAATAAACATTTTAAAATATGAGAATTCAACATTGGAGACTTTGTCCTCAAAGAAAACCAATATGTCACTAATATGGAAAAGGAAAAGAAGGGAAAGTTTGCTTTTAATTGGTTAGTACCTTACATTATAACCCATAAATATGGATCAGGTACTTATTGTTTATACTCTCTTAAGGGTAGGCTAGATCTTGAACCCATCAATGCGTCACATTTTCATCTCTTTCATTATTAAAGTAAGGTTCACTACACTTTTATGTCTCACTTAAGCTTATCCCTGGGTGCATTAACTTCCCTTCCATCATTTTGAGATCAATTGATTATATAGAACCATGTGATTTATCCATCACTATAACAACCTAATCTTAAATATGGGTACCCTAGTTCTACCCATAGCATTGGTTCTCATGGATACTTTCCATCTTTTAATAGATGGAATCCCATGATTATTTATTTCTTAAAACCCCTTCCCATATAACTAATATGCCTAGATCCTACTTATACATGGGTATACCTTTCAAACCTGACTAGACTTTTCCATGCTTAAATTATACAATACATCCTTACTTCAAAATATATGATAGACTGCTCCCTCGAAGGATAGTTTCCACATCAAATCAAAAGTTGCTTAAAATAGACCACTCCCTTGAAGGATGTCTATGTTAAAACAAACCTTAGACCACTCCCTCAAAGGATGGTTATAGAAAATATTCATTTAAAGCTTCCCATATTGATCAACTTTAATAAATGATAAAGCCATAAAGCAAACTCCAAAACTAAAATGCAGTAATCAACTCTTATATATACATTCATTATAGACTTCTCACATCGATCAGTCTACCTATTATACAATAAAGCTACAATTGACTTTTATATCACAAGTAGACTTCCTACATTGATCAGTCTACACATCATTATATAACATATTAATGCCATGGGCTTGTCTGTCAGGGTTTTTGGGTCACCCATGGAAAACTTGATCATCCTATAGCCCACAAAATCCATTTCCATTTACCCATAAATTCAAATCCCTAAAAATGAATCTAATGGACTATGAGCTTATGTGGCATGAAGTAGTCAGTATACCATTTTTCTTAAGGAAACATGATCTTGTAACACATTTGATGGGTTTTGTATTCACTAAGTTGATTCATCTATGGATTCTTATTATTCAAAACTCACTAGCAAAAGGCATTATGCTTCTTGTCTTATCCAAGTATATGGGCATCACTACTACCCTTATACATGCCACAATCATAACCTCATATCATTAACCAAACATCATATTATAAATTTTTAACATCATGTGTTAATCATCCACAACAAATCCATGAGCCAAAACAATATATATATATATATATATATATAAAATTCTCATCAAAATAATAAACATCATATGAGAATCACATCATCCCTAATACAATCCACAACAGAATGTCATATTCAAGGTTTCACATCACAATATAAGCATCATCTAAACTATTCAAAATAATCATCAACATTATAGATATCCTATAATAAACATTCATAAAGCATGAACAACATTAACTCATCTCAAAACACATATATATCCATAATATATGTATGTGGGTCTACATGTATCAACAAATGTACATATCTATCACTCATAAATACATCTCACATCTTGGTATGTAGGTTGGTGTCAAAATATCAAAAACATACATCATATAAGATTTCTACTCATGATCTTGGAATACCTGAACCAAAACCACTAGCACTTGTACCTATCCTGGGTGGTGTCCCCATTAGCTAACCCACTACCAAATCCCACTAAATGGGTGATGCAAATGTCACCCTACCAACTAAGCTAGCCTAATACTCCCCCCATCTTTGCTCATTAGGACACTTTGCTAGCATAATGCCCTCATAATAGTGTAACTCCTAAATGGTCACTAGGTATTAGGCCTGTGTCACAAATCTTGGGGGTACCACAGCTACTACACTAGGTCACCATAGAGAGTCCCTCTCCTAGGTCACCAAACCAAGTGAGGTCCTTGCCTTATCATGCTCTCCTATCACCAACACAATCTGGCCCTATAAATTAGCCACTTAACCCTACAAAGTACCCACTTAACCCTATAAGATAGTAACTTATGCCTATGCCTAGTCTCTTTGTATAGTAACTCCACCTAACTAGCCTTAGAGTGTGGCAACCTATCCTTAGAGTGTGTCAATATACCCCCAAAAATTTGTGTTCTAGGCCTGAGTTATTGCTAAGGTTGTTGATATCTATGGGTCTCCCTATTTGGGATCAACATCCATTGACTGCTACTCCCCATCTCCCAAATCAAAATCCATGGTTGTGTACCTCCCCTAAAACTAAGAGGGTTAATCACCTATACAACCTACATCATCTCCATCCCTTAGTGGTAACTCCTCATGATCAAACTCCTCATCTTATGCCTATGGCTCTGGCAAATAAAACTTTACATCTTCCCTTCTATATCACACTAAATCAGGAGGGATACCCTACACCAACCCAAACTATCATCACACATGCTCAAAAGGGATACACTTTGTCTTCCATAATGCCTCCCATAGGCCCATCTCTATCTATACAATGATAGAGTGTGGAACCTATATCCAACCCATACTAGCCATGTTTGATACAGCCTCCAACTACATCACCAGATACTAAGCTCTCCAAGGCTCCTTGAAACCAATCAATATCCCATGAACTACCTCTAACACTTGTCATGGCCCCACCTCTCCTCCATTAGTAAAATATAACCATATAATTTATCAACTAAAATCCCTCTATAGGAAGACCCAAGGGTTTCAACACCCATATATGCTCATAAACCAAGTAGTGAAATATAAATCCCATACTAATGCCATAACACCTATGTACCCTAAACCTTGACAAATCTCTATATATCTCCACCAATAATACATGTGCCCATCCAAACATAACTCTACCTAGAAATAACTCAACCAACACCCACAGTAACACACTAAGGTATCTCCTTCTGATCAAATCTAGCAATGCATAATAGGTAACTGCTAACTACAACATAGTCAACAAGTGTCTATCCCCTAGGGCTCTCTGGTATAGCATCTTGATACTAAACCCTATATAATGGAATTGTGTGTCACCTCTATCATCTCCATAAACTCATCCATCTCATCCACCTCAATATGGTATATGGAATCACCTTGAATAGGTAGATGTGTAATCTGGTGCACATCCTCTAATAAGATGCTCATCTTCCCTATCAATAACCAAAAAGTGTTAGTCACTGGATACCATCTCTTGATGAGAGTGACTATAATCCTAGCATCTCTTAAGAGGCATTAGTAATGTCACATCACTCTATAACCCATTGCCTCCATGTGTTGCTAGTCATCCACTAACATGGCATTGTTCACCTCTATAAATATCTCAGGCAATTGATCTCATAATTAGTTTTGTACTCATGCCTACAAAACAATTATATCATGAATTACATAAGAACCTATCCCTATGAACATGCCAACTAAAACAATTAATTATTTTCTCTCTTCTACCCCCTATTTGGTCCCAATAAACTTTTGCCCTACCTCTTTACTATCCTCTACATGATAACATTATTTAGATCACCTAACCACCTTTTATTTTCTAACCCAATATCGACTATCGATCCCATTTATACACCCTATAATATTCTCAAGCCCAAAACAACAATTTACATCTCTAAGCACTTTCCCTTATCCTTATTCCTACAATCAATTATATATCTTCACCACCCTATGTATAACCACCCACACCCTATTTAAAAACCACCCACAAATCTTTCCCACCCCATAACTCTTTATCTAACAAAAATCCCTAACCCCCTTATAACCATCACTACTTCTTTCAGTCATCAACGATCCCCCTAGGGTATTTTACACCCCTATGGTACACCATCAATACTTGGGTCATCCATCATTGGTTACTTATAGGTGATTATTGGTCATGGGATTTGACCCCCCAACCTCCCCAAAACACACAACATACAAAATCCCCCTCTCCCTACATTTTCTCACCCCCCCATCCCTTTCATTCATTTTCCTATAGGACCAACAAAAAAACCAATCAAAACTACGTAAACTTGTAGTTTTCCAATTCCACATCCAATTATCCATATTACCTACAATTTTTATTCTTCATTCCACATCTAATTCTATCCTATCAATTTTAAAAGGGTACCCACATCATTCCATGATTAGTGGCACCTCCTCAAATTGTGCCCTACTATTGGTATATTTCCTAGATCCATCTCACCTACAATCATGCTT
The DNA here is from genome assembly GCA_037957365.1 of Torreya grandis. NCBI lineage: Eukaryota > Viridiplantae > Streptophyta > Pinopsida > Cupressales > Taxaceae > Torreya > Torreya grandis. The sequence goes on from JARHVA010000961.1 coordinate 1,086,510, forward strand.
TCCAACACTAATCTCATCTTGACACTTCACTCACCTCTCAATAATCCCTTTTGCTCTTCATACATAGTAAATCACAAAATGACAGCACTCAACCAATTTTGCACAGATATACAATAATGTCTTTTCTTCACCATCCAATTTTATATTGTCATAGTTTTAGGGCTTTATGATCCTAACTATTGATAGTTGGGTAATCATCATTAGTTAACCCCAATCATCACCATTTGGGTCACCATCAATGGTCAGATCCTTCCCCCTTCCTTTAAAACTACCCTACCTTTTACCCTTTCACCTTATTTCCTTCTTCACCTTACCCTTACCTTGACCCACCCCAATGGGGCAACCTATTTCCCCTCCTCTTCACCTTATCAAGGAATCACCCTCTCCTCAACCCAAGGACTACATTAGGCCTAAAGTCCATGTTGGATCCATTTGTCTATGGGACTATGTAGGTAGAATCCTCTTACCTTGTGTATCAAGAGTCAACTTAGTTAACCCCCTACCCCATACCCAACCAATCCACTCATTTTCCTGCATCCATCATGACATCAACCCCTCTTTTAGAAAAAACCCATTTGTATACCTTATGATGACCTTGCTTTAGTCATATTGACTACTTCAACCAATTTTTCCTTGTTACATTTTTTTTACACCACCTCATGCATGACCTGACCATTTATGTTTTTTCTTGGGAGCACTTCTTAGCCCAAACACTTGAGTAAACACTGACCCTTTCTAGGACATTTGATGTGCATAGATCGATCATCTATGACCACCACTAGGGATCATTTACCTTATCACTTCTTCTAAAACCCAAACTTCCTATTATCAGCATTGGCCATTTTTTGTCTTTGCATAATTTTATGCCTTTAGCATCTTCTTGTACCTTATGCATGTAGTTGTATTTTAGTACCTACACCTTCTTTCCTTTTATCAAACCATGACCTACATTTCATCTTACCTCATCCACTCCTAGTTTAAGCAGGAATGCCCTCCTCTCATACTCAAGAAAACTAACCCTGAACTATCAACCTTCCATTTTTATTTTATGGCTTATCAACCTAAAGCTACACAACAAAAAGGGGGAAAATGTAGACACCTAAAAACACCCCCTTGAATATTTTTAGTATCACATCACATTGGACCTATTCTCAACCATTAATTAACTATCTATCTAGTTATCTCACCCTTTACACCTAGCCACCAAACATTTTAATGTGCTCTCCTTGACTCTTTTAACCCTTTTTGCAATAAGGGATCAACCATCGATGATTACCCTAACTGTTGATAGTTAGGTCTCCACCCCTACAACATAAAAAGCATGCAGATGTGGATGAGCTTTCATGGGAAAAATAAAAACTTTACCATGCATATCTTATAGCTTTCTTTCTTCCAAAATGGACATCTTTATCTTCCTAACTTATCAAATTTCACTCAAAACTTCCCTCCTCACTTAGCAATTTTTTGCTATAAATGTAGGGCTCTTGGGAGAGTTATGCATCTCAAAATCACATATATAGACTATTTCATTTATTTTTTAGGCATTATCCAACTTGAAGTTCTACCCATGTGATTCTCAAGCTAAAGTACCATTACACTACCTACATCCCTCCAAGCATCCAACCATTTAATTCTTCAAAGTAAAGGTACTTTAATTTGTTTTCTCAACTTTGTTTTATCATTCTTTGATTATTAGTAGTGTGTTAAATATTAATCACCCTCTCTACTCTTTTCCCCTACCTACACTACCCATACAACCCTTCTAACCCCTCAGCTACCTATTTTTAACTCACCTTCACTCCCCAAAAAGTTCTTGATATGTAATCACCAATAGTTCCCATAATCGTCGATGGTTATAACAACTATCATTAGTCACCCAACCATCGATAGTCAAGACAACCATCAATAGTCACCCTGACCACCAATAGTTTCTATCACATAAAATTACATATTGTTATTTTATCCCCCTTTTTACCTTTATAGACTTCTTTTCACCCTTTAACCTGTATGTGAACTCATTTTTTATTTTCTAGACCTAACCTTAATCTATTTATTGCATGTAGATGACCTTACCATGACTTGCACATGAGATAGATAGCATTTTTGACCTTCCCATTGTCCCATAAACAATATTTACCAATCAAAGTGATATTTCCTTTTAGCTATCCCTTTGCACTATGGTTTTCACACCCAACCCAGAGGATGTAGAAGAATAGTTAGTTGTAATCGAGGAGGATATTGATGAAGCTGCTACATTTTAGAATCATTATTTTGATAATATCTACCATTTATAATTTCTCTTTTATTAATAAAATTGAATGTTGAACAAGGGTTGACATCCATTTAAGGAATCACATTCCTTTCTTGGGATTGGTTTCTCACCAAGTAGCCCCTTACCTTTCTAATAACATATTTTTCATGAGTTCATGTGATTTACAAGTCATTCTTCCCTTACTAAAGAAGAGTTCCCACTTCATCTAGATATCAACATGCACACTTTTTACCAGGTACCCATCTACAAACCCTTATTACTCATTAAATTTTATCTACTTATAAAACTAAGAAAGGAAGGAAATAAATTAAAATAGTAATAATGAAATATTATTTTCATTTACATTTTATTGACTAAGTACTTGACAACTTGGTAGGGAAAAGATACTTCTCTTTCTTGGATGGTTTTAGTGGGTAAAATTAGATACAAGTGGTACTTGAAGATCAGGATAAAATAATATTCACTTATCCATGGGGGACATTTGCATATAGGGTATTTCCCTTTGGTTTGTGCAATGCACCTGCTACCTTCCAATGAGTAGTTTTAGCCAAATTTTAAAATTAAACCAATGATTGTGTATAAATCTACATGGATGATTTCACCATTAATGGAGAATCCTTTGATGAAAGTTTGAATAATCTAAGTAAATTAATAAAAATATGTGAATAACACCATCTATCCTTGAGCTATAAAAAATTTCTAATCATGATAGAGGAAGGGATAGTTTTAGGGCATCATATTTTTGTAAAAGGAATTCAGGTGGATCCAAAGAAAATTAAAGTCATTTCAAACTTATCCACTCCTCAAAACTAGACTGATATCAAAATATTCTTAGGCCATGCAGGTTATTATATAAGTTTTATAGAATATTTCAACAAAATTATTGCTCTAATGTTTGCCTTGATGACAAAAGAGTGAGTTTTTTTGGAGTCTAGATTATCGACAAGTCTTTAAGACTATTAAGGAAAAATTGCGTATTGTCATAGTCCTAAGAGGACCTAATTGATCACAACCCTTCCATATTTACATAAATGCATCTAATCATTCTATGGGGGTATTTCTAGGATATAAATATGAATAAGGACAAATGTATAACATATATTATATTAACAATAACTTGACTCCTAGTGAAATAAATTACACAACCACTGAGAAAGAATTTTTACTATAATTTATGAAATAAATATATTTAGACATTATATAAATGCTTAAAAAATATTTATATATACTAACCATGTAGCTATTATATACCTAATAAACAAACTAATGGTAGGAAGAAGAATCATAAGATGGTTATTACTATTGTAGGAATTGAACATAAAAATCATTGATAAACCTAGTAAGTCCAATGTGGTTGTTGACAATATTTCTAGATCAAACAATGTAAATGAAGAGAGACATATAGAAGATAACTTCTCAGATGAAAAACTATTTGTTATTGTAGCATAGTCACCTTGGTTAGCTGATATAGCAAAAAAATTGGCTATAAAGAAGTTTCCTTTTTAGTTCACTAAGAAAAAAAGAAATATTTGATTAAATAAAGCTCTTATTTTAAATGTATTAATGGTATACTATTTAAATATGGACATGATCATGTCTTCTATAGGTGTGTGAAAGAGAATGAAATGTATGGAATCATTCATACTTATCATGATGAACTTGGTAGAGGATACTACTCTATTAAGAGGATAGTGCACAAGATCCTTAGAGCTAACTACTACTGACCAAATCTTCATAAGCAAGTAAAGAAGTACATTTGGAAATATGATCCATGCTATAAAATGGGTAAACTTGTACTATCTTATAAAATTCTCTTCCAACCTCAAGTGGTTTTAGAACCCTTTGAAAAGTGGGGCATGGACTTTGTTGGTCCCATTGATCTACCTTCTCAAGGGAAGTAGTATTTACTAGTATGTCTAGATTATGTGAGCAAATGGGCTAAAGTACAAGTTCTTCCATTTTCAAGAGAAGAGGTAGTAGAAAATTTTATATACTTAAAGATAATGCAAATATTTGGATCTCCTAGAGAGATAGTGTCTAATCAGGGACCCTAATTCATGTCCAATATGATTCAAGCATTCACATAGCTATACCAAATCAACCATAGCAAGTCTTATCCATACCACCCCAAAAAAATGGATAAGTATAAGTTACCAATAGATATTTAGATAATATTCTTACCAAGATAGTTAGTATCAGTAAGAAAAAAATTAGCCAAGCTTCTAGAGGCTGTATTGGCATACAACATAATGTAGAAAACCACTACTAGTTTTTCACCACATGAATTGGTATTTGGTAAGAAACTTCTTTTTTTAATTGAATTTGAAATGAAAACTCTAAGGACTTCACTATAAATAGGTATTGACTTAGATGGAGCATAGAGAGAGATAATTTTACAACTAAATTAACTAGATAGGATAACGATAAAAGCTTTACAATAAATAGAGATGATGTAGTACCAAAGGAAATAATGGCATGATTTTCACATCAAAGAAAGAAATTTTAAAGAAGGAAACTGCGCACTCTTGTATGATTCTAATTACTAGCACTTCAAATTCAAGTTGAGAACTAGATGGTTATGATCATTTCATATAGAAAAGGTTTTTTATAATGATTTAGTACAAATGCTACTTATAGATGGAAATCAAAACACACTCTTATTCAATGGACACAAGTTGAAGTTATACCAAAAACCTTCTAGCAAAGAAGAATTCATCTAACTAGTACAAAATGAGTTTGGTCTCATCGAAGAACTCAAAACTTCCATGACAACTAATATTTGAATTCAAGATGATCTCAATAAAGGAAGAGGATTCCCCTCTTTTCTAAAAAGGTAAAAAATTAAAAATTAAAAAAAATAAAAACATAAATGAAAATCAATAATGAAAATCCTTAGGGAAATTTTTGATATTCATGATTAGAAAACCAATTTATTGGCTGATCGTGTACTAAAAAATGAGCCTTGACCATAAAACTAGTAAATGGTTGGTTAAGGGCAAAAGTAGAAAAACCAAAAAAGTGAGTTCAAAAATTTAGGATTAATCATCATCTATGATTGATCTTCTTTGTCCAAAAAGCAATAAACTTGATGTTATCATACTATGTACTATTATAGAAACTAATCCATGCAATTTCATTTTTTTAGAATAGATAAAGAAGGAAAAGCAAGGACAACATCATGAGCTTTAGAGGTAGAGTGTTTAATATTTTGCTAAAGGTTAGTTTTTACTTTTCTAAGTCTGTAAGTATATGCTCATTATTTTAGTAGGTTCTCCATAGTCTTTTATTTCAAGGATGTGGAACTATTACGAGGGTATCCCCATGTCAATGTTTAAATAGTTCAACTTTTGTTACTTGACTAAAAACTATAGACTCAGTCCCATCAAGTAAATATACTTCCATGATAACTGTGTCCTTATCATTAAATAATGACTCATGAGGACAATCAATTGATATAAGGATTGGTGATGTGATGATTACAAATAGATCAAAAGGTAATAATGATTAATTATAGGACATGATAAGTTTTAAATTGCCATCATTATATTACATGCTTGGAGAGCTTAGGATTTCATCCATAAAATTAAGATAAAATGGGTACCATTTGTTATACACTCAATTGTTATAACCCATTAAAGTGTCACTTTCATTCCTAAGTAGAGACGTAAATTGGATATACTTTGTTTTTATCTATGGATAATTTAAAAATTTAGTATGGGATATAAAAATAATTCTAAGCTAGAGTCTATAGAAGATCTCTTGGGGATGAGTAAGCAAAACCCATGTTTGAAGCTACAGGGTGGCTTGACTTTATGATGAAATTTTAGGGGTTTGATGAAACCCTTGTCATAGACTTTTTTCTCCATTTAGAGATATATTTATACATTATCAAAGGTGTGAAAATTCCATTTTCTATCTAGGTCATTAGTGACTTATCTATAATTACAGATGAAAGAGCCCAGATTGTAGGGAGATCTTCTTTCAATGACCTCATACACATTTTCCATAGATAAGGAGAACCAATACCATAATGTGTTAAAGATAGCAATGGAAAGATCAAAGGCATCATTAGAGACACCTTAACATAACCGTGGATTTTTTTATCTTTCTAGTTCATTAAATATCTCACTTATGATGGGCATTGTAGTGTATTAAGATATGATGTCATGAGTATGTTTATTTATTTAAAGTATGGCCTATAAAACTCTCAACATAGAATCAACTTACCTTTGTTTTTTTGAGTGTCTATACAAGTAATGGCTATGAGGTATCCTAGTAATCCATCCTCTGCCTACCATCATGGACTTATTAAACTAATAATCCAATACCATTTTCTTAAAAAAGAATAGGGCATAGAAGAATGGATAGTTTATCTTGAGCGAAACAAAAGGAAACACATACAGATTACCAAGAGCATACTATAAGAACCTTCTTCTATCTTTAGGGATCCACCAAAGACCTCTTCCCCTAAATTAACTACTCCAAAATTAGTCTGGAGTATAAGGTCAACCTTTAGGGCTACTTCACCTAGTCTTATAATTCCCCTCAATGTGGTTCTACCACTAGATCCCAAAACAATATTAAGACCTAGACCCTTAATAAGAAGCCCTAAGTCATCTTATCAACCTACTACTAAACAAGAACCTATTTAAATTATAGATGATGAGCCTAATGTAGACCCTATTCAACATTCAATCTATAGGTATCCTATAATAAATAAGGAGGCCTCATATGAAGAAACTATTCCTCCCACTTAGTATAAGAAGAGAAGGAGGATGATATTGATTGTCAATGATGATGAAGTAATTTTTATGAAAACCCTTGACAACTTATGGCAAGAACCCCACTTTTAATGTGGCACAAGATAAAGAAGTGGAGACTCCTTTCCCATAAGATGTTTTTGAAGGAAATGTTCCTTCCATCACCCCAACACAACCATCCATTGATAAGGGTAAATCTCTCATGGTTGTTGAAGAATCCCAACCATCAAAATTAAAAGAAGGTGTATAAATGCATCATGCTTTGGCATTTTCCTAGCTAGAGGTTATAATCAAACAACAAGTAGAGGACATTGCTCATCTAATATCTTTAGTTTAATGTAAGGATTTTTAATTTCCCTTTTGTAATAAAATATAGAAAACATTCAAGCTTAGTCTTTTGAAAAAAATGAAGAAATATCACCATTACATAAGAAAGTGGATGAATCTAAAAAATAAGTTATTGATTTATGGGGTTATACCAAGGAAATTAAAGTAGACAATATGTCCTTAATAAGGAATCTCCTTAGATCTAAATAGTAGAATAAAACATTTAAAGCACAATTATCCTCTAGCTCTCACAATATGCCCCCCAAACCTATGGTAGAGCAAGGTTGTCAAACAATTATGTCCTATTATGATGTTAAAATTCATTGGGAATGAACTTGTTTTGAGCTTGGAGAATTAAAGAAACAAAATAAACTGATTAATAAAGATAAACAAAAGTCTAAAGAAGATCTTACACAAACACAACAAATAGAAGAATAGGCCAAACAAACTATATAGTTTACGTGTCATCTTGGTGAGAATATCTTAGCTTGTAAGAGTCCATCTCCCTCCTATAGTTTGTTCTTACATGAAAAAAAAATTATATGGTAGTTTCTTCAAATATTTTTTGGATTTCCACATGAAATCAATGCAAGTGAAGAGTTTTTAATAGTTTATCTAAAAAGTACTCTTGATAGGCAAGATTTATTATGTGAATTCTACATATGTGATATTATTATTGGAGGTATAATCACTGAGAGGGGGTTGAATCAGTGATGCAAAATATTTAAAAATTAAAATTTAATACTTTAAAACTCTTAATCAATGACCACAAGCATTCATAAATCATACAAGATTTTCATAATAATGAATAATAAAGATGATGAAAGATCACACACATAACACAAGATCTATGTGGGAACCCCTCTTATGGAATAAACCCCACTCTCAAACTTGAAAACACATGGACTACTTATCATATAAGATGATCACCAACATGAGACCTTTTAGTGAAGCATCCACTTCATAAGGAATACCCACCCCTAAGTATGAACAAACACCCACTTATTCTAGATGTTGAGAACCCACACAACACATATGAAATCAATAGCTCTAGAAATTTGATTACCTTTCAATCCAATGGAAAAATAATATATAACACTTCTTTTTCAACTCATCACACACACACAAACTTTCTCATATAATTAATGCATCCAAAACACCCTTTTAGATTAATCTAGGCTTCTTTTCTCATCTTCAATCTGATATATACTTTATTCTATCCAATGAGCACACTCTTTTTGATCTCTTTCCTTCATCTCTATCTTCTTCTCTCTCAACACATTCACATACAAATCTAGAAACCATTGCCTTGGTATCCACTCTTTATAAATTATTCATGCATATCAACTTTTATGTCAACCAAAATACTTCCCTTAACCCTTAAGACATCTATCACTCTAAGACATAGCTCAAATCCACTCTCATAGGTTAGTCATAGCATCTATGGGTCATCCTTAAGAAATTACACCTTTCAATTAGGCCTTAGTATCCCTTATAGGTCTTATGGAGACCTATTACCCCTTTTATCATTATTAGCATAGGTTCAAGTTTCAATAGAACATGTTGAGGATGAGGATAGCTAAGTTTTATTAGTCTACACAGGATAGTGCAGTGAATTCATGTTAACCATAAACATGATAGAAGTGAATGATCATGTGATAGGTAAAAACTAAGATTAACTAAGAGTTATTAAAGTATATAGAGCATTTAGATTACGTTAAGATAAATAAAACCCAAGCATTAAACATGATAACACAAACAAGGATTAACATAAGAGATTCAATAGGTAACCATGAACCATAAAGTCTATATTGATCTCAATAAAAGGTCATCAACTTCTTCATACAAGCATACATATTTATAGTTGCTACAGTTCCTGAATATTCATATTCTTCTTCATACATTGGTTCCAAAATGAGGAGACTATTCACTTTCTATCCTTTCACAAGCCAAGAGGATAGGATAAAATACATTAGCCAACAACTTCATATATAATGCATGAATATTCAAATAATATCCTACACAACTTTCTTATCTAGTTTTATTCACCCAATACTTTCCTGGACTTCAAGTTTTGTCTTTACTTGAGATAATGTTTTAGGTTCATTTATCTATTTACTAAGGGTAGAAGCTAAAAATGTGGGTAGACTTGTAAGAGTCATAATAATTGTCCAAGGCATTATTTCTAGTTTTCACTTTTTGTACACTACTTAGCCACCCTTTTAGGTTTTCAACTGAGCAACATTCTAACCTACCAAATTTTTGGTTTTTTAATAGGTTGGCATAACTAGGTGGCCTCCCTTTATTGGTTTTCAACCATCTTAGCCCCGCTTGTCTCACTAGTCATTCCCAATGTAAAAAGTTATTCACAATTCTACAAAAAAAAATCAAAAACTTGTGCATTATGTAGTACTCAATTGGTAGGAGGTGGTGTTTTTAAGGAATAATGCTGGCCTATAGGATCCTTGACCTCTATCTAGGTATTCATTCATTGCATGATAACTTTTTGAAGTTTGGAAGGTAAAATATACATAAGAACTTTGAGCATTGAAGTCACTTCATTATAGAATGGAGCTAAGTTAGACATGAATGCATCTCAATCAAGAATGACTTCTTGGACCATGTGAATCAAGATGAAAATTAGTGCATAACTCTTGATGATTTCCTTTAAGTCCTTATTCTACACAACACTTAAGTCAGCCCTTGTATTGCTAACCTTAAATTGGATCTCTATGCTCAGTTGGTCCACCTTTTTTATATGACTCTATACCTATTCCCATATAAATGCACTATGTCACAAGTCCTATTATTAGCTAAGAAGTTACTCACACACATTATCATGAGTATTAAATGATTTTTAGAGGTTAATTTTAGTTTCATTGGTTGATGTAATCAGGCTGTGCATGGTTGTGTAGGTTGTTGTAGCTACATTGAAGTATGTGTTGGAGCTAGTCAGTGAATTGTCTACCTGATGTTTCTAATCTAGAAGACTACATGTGATTTAAATTTCTTGAATGGTTGCAATGTCTAGAATACTTTGATACTCTTATAAAGGAGTAATCAAATTCATGGTGTCATTCTTCACTCTATAGCCCAAGTTGTCGATTGCCTAGAGTTATTATCCTTGTACTAGTCTTTTATAAGCTATTTTACTAGTGTCATTAGCCTACAATGAACTGACATGATTTATTCTTTGATGAATTGAGAATCCAAGGCTATGCAAGTGTCTTCAATTGCCTTCATTTCTTCATTTATTCAATCCTAAAGTTCTATGTTCTTGACCTTTATTTGTTCTTGCTCTTGCTCTAGGGAGGTAGCCTTCTTACGATAGGTTTTTTAAATGTTACATCTCCCTCTAATTGTTTCTTCAAAGGTAGGTGAGATACATCCAAAAATGCCTCTTTCCTGATTAGTAGAGTTGCTAATGTGATCACTATTGTTATAGGATCTTGACATAGCATGGTCTCTAGAGGAAGGGAAAAGGTGGTGTACTGAGCAGTGACTACTAGAACATTTCATAGCCATACACCTCCTAGTGGAAGCTATGACAACTAAGTTTTTATCTGCATTATGGTGATTGCTTGATACTATGTTATGGCCTCTATTTGTAGCTTATCTTATTCTACAACATTTTCAACCATCTTCTATTTAACCTCTTCCTCCTATTACTTCTTCCTAGATTCTTCCTCCATCTTCCTTTTATACTCTTCTTGCTTCTTCTTCTTCTCTGATTCCTTCCTTCTTTGATTATTTTCCTTTCTCTTGGTCTTCTTTTCCTCTTCTTTTTTCTTTTTCTCTTTGACTTCCTCTCTCTCTTTCTTATTTTTTTCCTTGTATTTTTCCTTCTTCATTTATTTTTCTTATTTCTTCCTCCATTCCTCTTCCTCTTTCTTCTTTAGTTCATATTCCTGCATAACTTAGGCTTGTGCCTGAGCTTTTGCTAGTGCTTATGCTTGTTGTTGTTTTAGGGATTCATCATGGAGATCTTTCTTCTTGGTAGCTTCCTCTACTTTTTATTATGCCTAGGCTACTACATCCTATTGCCATTTTTGTTCTTATTTTTCCTTCTTTTCTTTGTCTTCTTGTGCTTATTTTTTTCTGGTAGCTGCTTCTTGGGATTTTAGGGCCATCTCCTAAGCCTTTTGCAAATATACCTCTATATCCTTAGCCTTTTTGGAGGCCTCTACTTCCTTAGCTTTTTATGTTTCTTAATGTTTGATTTAATAATTTAGGAAATGTTCATGTATTATTCATAATTTAAATAAAGGGTTTGAGTAGTAAAATTAGTAAATACATATGTAATAATTAAGCTACTGATTTGTATAATTTGATTACAATTTTATATTTTATAAAAATAGTAATAAAGGTAATAAAATAATACTTAGCTAGAAACTAACTGATATGACTGAGACAGAGGCTGGAATTCACTATGCAGGACTAAGACACTATCACAAATCAAGATATGGCCTTCATTTGGTGAAAGGATAAGAGCACCAAAAATAGGACACCTTAGTAGTTGATGTTATAATCCACCTCTACTGCTATTATCTTGAAGATCTAAGCTTTTTGGGTTTTATTTGCCAAGTTTATGTGACCCTAATTAAAAAAATTTCATAGATGGAAGTCTATAGAGATCCCTATAGATCTGATTTTGTCTTAAAACCCTAGACTCCATAATGTTTTGACCAAATTTGAAAAATATGGGGAGTTAGTGTGCGTAAGATTCACTAAACATGTATCCACACCTTTGTGTGGGCACACTACCTACATACCAATACTTTGAAGAGAAATCAATCCATATGTAGTTCTCCCACTTAATGTGTTTTGTGTAATAGTTTGTATGAAGATGCAAAATGCTAAATTGGGTGTGCTTGAGATGACTAGAGACTTGTGTAAGAATTTGAATAAGCTAGAAATAGTATTGGATGGTTGTATGTAGAGAATAGGAAAATATAATTGAGTAGTCTTACTTATATCCTTGTTTGCTTTCTGATATTTTCCAGCCCCTTTTAAATTAACTTTGAATGGGATTTTATCGGGATTTGTTGGTCATGGGTCAAATGTATTCATGTTAGACTGATAAAAAGGAGGATAGGAACTAGAAGGAAATGACCATTTGGGCTCAAAATGAGATTGGATAGGAGTGCTAAAAATGGAACACCCTAGGGTCTAGTGCTATAGTCCAAGTTGGGCATTATAGTCCTGAGCTGACAAGACCTAGAGGATGGATTTGTCATAAAAAGAGGAGTCTATCTTAGTTGGTATCATGTCTAAAAGGCTATATATGTTTATGAATTAGTGAAAATACACCTATGAGGGTCATGAAATCAAGTACAAGGGACTTATAGTATGGATGTCACAAGTCACACTCAAGTTACCAATTTTTACATTTTATATGACTACATTTACCCCCTTTATTCTAGTGATGCAACAAAGTGAAATACTAATATAAATGAAAAATAAAAATAATACATGAACTTACCTATAAAGGTAAAACTCATGAAGCTATGTGATGTTGGGTGTACATAGAGATATCACACTATGAAGTGTGAATCTATAATAGAAAACAAAGAGTAGATCAATTCTTACTAAATATGTTATATCTAAAATAAGAACGTATAAAGCTAGGTAAGAGAGAGTAAGAGAAAGGAAAGAATACATTTCACTAAATACATGAACCAATATAAAACCTATTGTGATGATGAGTGATGTAAAATGATGTTGAGTAATACTAGATGATGTACCAAGAGTAATATCATGAATGGAGCTAAGTGCTCAATTCCCTGAGAGTGGATTAAGAATGTAAAGACTGAACCTTTAGCTCCATCATCACCAACTGAGTGAATCTATGTTATCATGAGTGTTCTAATCTATGTTTGGACTATGTACCTAATCCCTCTAAATAGGTGGGTCAAGAATACAAAGGTTAGTTAGTCCTTTGGATCCATTGTTGCCCTATAAAGTGAAGCTATGAACTGATACTAGTATGGATATATGATGTATGGGATAGCTCTTGAAGCCCATGAATGTACTATGATCTGATAATGTTGGTTTGGATAACTAAATGTATGTTGGAAACTAGGCCACACTTTGCCACTCTAAAAGATAGATATTAGGCTTGTATGAAAGCCACTCCAAAATTAGTGCACTAAGATTATATGAAATCCACTCCAAAATATGAAATTTAGGCCTATATGAAAGCCACTCCAAAATTATGTCAACCACAAACAAATTTAATAAGTCATGCAACTACTGAGAATGCCTATGTAATACTAAACTTGAAAAGAAAAGAAAAGAGAACAAATGTGTCATGCATATTCCCCCCAATCACTGGTGTCTAAAACATGAATTTTGATCTAGAAGTTATATCAACTATTATATCTAAAATGGGAAGTGAGAGCCATCATGACATGCATGATGCCCCCTATATCTAGATTCTCTAATCAAAATTGTATTGAAAACCATTGATTCTAAACTAGTCTAAAAGTACAAAACTATAGTTGAACTTACCTTTTTGCCTACTTCTAGAAAAATTAGCTTTTTTGATATTTGGATAGGAGCACCAAAAATAGGACACCTTGGTGTCTATCAATGTTTTCCATGTTCATCATTGTTTTCCTTTATTAAAATTGAAAATTATTCTAGAATTTTCACTATTTTTATGGTCTATTCTACTTAATTTGACCTCTAATTGTTGTTCTGAGTGTTTTGAAACTAGTTTTTCAATTGATAGGAGATCTGATCTTTGTGGCAAAACCCTTGTTTGTTTCCCCCTCTTTTGAGGGTATGAATGAAAACCTTGTAATGGCTATCTTCATAATAAAAAGTCATGTAAGTGTGTTATACTATGAATTACATGATATAGCAATGATAATTAGCAATATATCTCAAGATATAGCATAGTTTATAAAGGAGATTGTTATATCAATAGCAGTATACCTAGATTGTTAGTTGTTATTTTTTAGTTGTCAAGGAGGGATGGAGCATGATGTCCATCATGGCATCCAATAAAGCAATAATAATGCATGATGTGGATAATGGCATTGCAAATAATGAGAATCAAATAAGTAACAAGCACACAAGGTAAGAAGTAAGAAGCATATAAGAGTGGATAAGGGGTCAAGCAAATAAGGGGCATGGGTACATGTCACTCAAACTAAAAATCAAGCATACAAGGCATGTTCAAATTCTACATACACATACATTTTAAAACAAATAAGTTTGGCATGAAAGCCACATTCACATAGAATATTATAGGAAAAAGACATTGGCAAATGTCCTAAGGCACACACATGAATTAAAAAAAGGACATTAGAAAATATCTTAAGTCACATATAAGAGACAAAATAGGAACTGAGGAATGAAATCAATCTAGCTATGCAAAGCAAGAAAGGAAATCATGTAAAAATTGGAAAGACAATCACATCTAACTAATCAAAACAAGAATGTGAAAGTATGCAAGACATGGTAATACAAGACAAGGTATATGATAAAAAAATACACAAGTTTTATATACTAGTGAAATGTCAATAGAGAAATCTATGTAATCTAGTAAATAATATACATCAACATGATAACTAAAGTGTGTGGTGTAGGAATGACATAACCTAGATGGTGTAGTCATGTAGAAGATTCCCCAGTGGGTAAGTATATCGATGTGTTTCTCGAATGTAGAAGTAGGATACCCTCTCAGTGGGTAGAGTGAAGCAATCAAAGATATGGATGTCACTACACACACTCAAAGAAGATCAAGTGAAGCATGGTAATGTAGATAAATTGACAAAAAATAGCATATAATAGTAAATGTAAGTCTACCATGGTAGTATAAAGATAAAGCATAGATTATGCATATAATTAAAATATTTTTGATATTTTGTAAAAAAAAATTAAATGTTTTTTGGATTTTTAATATATAATCTATGTGAAATCAATCATAAGAATACTATGTACAAGAAAAATTGAGAAACTATGTACAAGTACAGCTGAGAAGAAATGATACTAACTAATGAGTCTCAAGGGAGACTCTCTATCATGGTGTCTTGTATCTAACAAAGGAATCATGCATGATTATGAAGCATGAGGTAATGGATACAAATATGATTCTAGATATTTGTATTCATTATTGGTATCTTGGAAATCATAATAGCCTAAATTGTTTCACTCATCGTTATCATCTTTATTTTGAACCAATAGAATGTTAGTGTTGACTTTTATTGTATTCGGATCTTTTCCTTTGATTAATTATGTTTGTGAATGATTTTCCTGAGGATGTTCAATAAATCCCAAACCTTAGTGACAAACATTATCAATTACTAGAATAGGAGTAGTGATGCCTTGAGCATACTTGCCCAACCCTTGACCTTGAAAATCAAATTGTTGTAGATATTTTTGACCAAACCCATACTACTTTGAAAGTTGAGCCTCATTTTAGAGAGGTAGATTTATATATTTTTCATGCTTTACATGTACTTGTGGTCTTGTTTATTTCTCTAATTTTACTTTCTGATCCTTTGGTTGATCTAAGTTATGCTTTGATAACCAATTTTGTAATGTTTCTAAATTTGAGACTTTATGAATGTGGTCTTATGTCATTGTGGATTGCTTGATTGATTTACCTTGTATAGGGTCCTCATTAGCAATTATCTATTGTATATGTTTTTTCAATGCCAAATAAGAATTTGTGTGATGCCCATACATTCTATGATATACACAATAATATCTATATCTTCTCATTGGATGTAGAGGAGGTATTTTGATCAACTTAGATTTAATCATTTCCCTTAGTGCCTCATTTTAACTCTTGTTTGATTTAATCATTTCCCTTAGTACGTCAAATTCACCAAATGATTTAACAATTTTGTCAATATTCATGTATTATTCCTAATTTAGTTAAAGGGTCTGAGTAGTAAAATCAATAAATAAATATGCAATAATTAAGCTATTGATTTATATAATTTGATTACAATTTAAACTTTTCTAAACATATTAATAAGGGTAAGAAAACAAGACTTGGCTGGAAACTAACTGATATAACTAAGACAAAGGCTAGAATTAACTATGTAGGACTAAGATACTATCATAAATTAGTATATAGCCTTTGTTTGGTGAAAGTATAGGAGAACCAAAAAAAGGACACCCTATTGTCTAACATTATAGTCTACCTATTTCACTATCATCCTAAAGATCTAATATTTTTGGATTTTGTTCATTAGGTCTATGTGACCCTACCTATGAAGTTTCAATAATTAGAAGTCTGTAGAACTCCTTGTAGAACTTATTTTATCTTCAAACCCTAGACTCCATTGTACTTTGACCAACTTTGAGAAAGAGGGGGGGTTAATGTGTGTAAGATTCACTAAACATGTATCCACACCCCTTGTGTAGGCACGTTGCCTACATACCAATACTTTAAAGAGGGATCAAGCCATATGTAGTTCTCTCACTTAAAGTTCTTTATGCAATAATGTGTATGAAGATGCAAAATTCTAAACTAGGTGTGCTTGAGATGACTTGGGACTGGTGTAAGGATTTAAATAAGATAGAAATAGTATTGGATGGTTATATGCAGAGAATAGGGAAATACGATTGAGTAGTCTTGCTTGTATTCTTGTTTTCTTTGTGATATATTCCAACCCCTTTTAAATGAACTTTGAATGGTCTTTTATAGGGATATATTGGTCATGGGTTAAATGTATTCACATTAGGCCAATAAGGAGGATAGGAATCAAAAGTAAATTATCATTTGGGCTCCAAATTTGATTAGATAAGAGTGCTAAAAATGGGACACCCTAGGGTCCAGTGTTATAGTCTAAGTTAGGCACTGTAGTCCTAAGTTGATAAGACCTAGGGGGATAGATCTATCATGGAAAGAGGAGTTTGGATTAGTTGGGATCAAGTTTTAAAGGCTATGAATGTCTCAAAATAAATTAAAATATGCCTATAAGGGTCATAAAATTAAGTAAGAGGGACCTATGGGATGGATGTCATAAGTCACACTCAAGTTGCCAATTTTTGCATTTCATATAACTACAATGGTGTTGTGCTTCTACTTTTTATCTCTTCTTTTATTCCTTTTCGCATCTTCATTCATTAATGTGAGTGGCTTCTTCTCTTGTGGCATGTTGTTCTTCAACTATTATTTTTTCCATTGTGATATCTTTAATCTCTTGCACCTATGGTAATGATGGAGAGTCCTCAAGTTGCACCTTTGACCTTAGAACCTACTCCTTTCTACCTATGGTTACTAGTCTGCATTGTGGTAGTGGTGTAGAAGATTTCAGGGAAAGTTATTCTTTTTTCTCAGTAATTGGCTAATAAAATGTGTGTATTTTGAGTGTAAGAGAAACTCTAGTCTCCCATCTTCTTCATGGCCTATGTATAAGTTATTCTAGTAGACTTTTTGGTAAGGGTGTGAAGATGAACTCAGATTCAAACATTAGAGTGGATGCTAGTGGGAATAATTCCATTCTATATTATAGTTTTTCCACATCCTCTTTGACTATATCCATGATGATGGAAGGTGGACAAGCAGGGAGTTACACCCATAGTTTTGGTGGAACCTGCTTGTGAATTTTCACTGTGTGCACCATCTTCTAGAAAAAGATTTATTTTTTCTTCATCCTTTTTATAGTAGTATCGATCCATGTCTACCAACATGACTTGGTAGACATCCTATGCATCATTCCCATTTCTATGAGATCATAAGAACTAGCTATTTGATGTAACTTTAGGGCATCTTCCATATTGCCATGATGCATATTGTGCACTTTGGAGGAGGTGACACCAAATGAGGGTTTGCCTTATGCTTCACTTTTTCTTGTTGTGAATTGGATGTTGATTTTGATGGTTTCACCATAGGAATGTCTATACCCAATGGTATTGATTACAAGGGGGTCACTTGCCTTGTTGCATGCTCTTTTTTCATGGCCACCTTATCTTGTGCCATATCCATCATAATGAAAAATGGAAGTGGTTTGAAAGGTGAGCATGGTAGCTGATGGTTTGTTATGAAAAATCCTTTAAGTAGCAATGTAATATTGGCATGTTGTTTCAAATATTATAAGATATTTGGTGGAAATCTGATGTGAGTAGCAATGAGGTCTAAGCACTCCTCCCACCATGCTTTGAATTTACCCTCATGTGCAAGGGCTCCACATTCCTATGTCCATATGATGTTGTGGAACTACTATAATAACTATTAGTTTGTATTTGGGTGTACTTCCCCCTTAGGCAATTTCCATTGTGTGAAATAAAGGAGGAGGATTAGGAACTAGTACTAGAATGTCTACCTTGGAGTGGTCTAGTACTTGTTGATGTTCATGAGAAATTATTGTACAAATTATTCTATCTAATTGAATTGTTCATCTTGATGGATCATCTTATGGGTGATGTCCATAACTCCCTTAGGTATCTATTTAGAAGACTTGGTCATTTGCCAAAAAATTTTGGTGATACACTAGACAAGGATACACACAAGTTCATCTGGGATCTCATCTCTTAGGATTCCTTAGTTCTGTCACACATAGAGATCCAAAACTTCTTGAAAAATAGGTTGCATCTTAGTCTTATATGATATTAGTGAAACTCTATGTGTAGGCATGCCCAATGCTCTAGTCATAGCTTATGTATTAATAATGATAGGCTCATTTAGACCTAAATAGATAGATCCTTCATTGTATCATCCAAGAAATACTTGAATGATTTCTACCATGTCACCAAAGGTTGGAATTTATATCAAACATTCAACATCTTCATGTGCATATTAGAATGGCTCCTGATCACTATATTTTATCTATCAAAGCACCATGTCAACACCTATGGCTTCTTTTTGTGCTTTCAAGAGGGGTCAAATTAGCATCATGGTGTCTATAACTACATGCAAAGTATTTTGAATGTGTTTGATGGCTCTGTACAAAGGAAATGGTTTGGCTCTTTGATAGTTGTAGCTCTCAAAAATGTGCTAATAATGAAATATGAACATGGAGTTTGAACTTAGACTTTTATAAATTTCATGCCTCTTAGTTTCTACATCGAGACCATGCCTAGTTATCCACTCATCTTGAATACAATGGTAGATGTGGTGAATGAATTTCCCATCTAGCCATTAAAGTAGTTAGTCACTAGCACGTGTGGAGTTATGTTTTTATGCCCTTAGGTGTCTGTACAAGGGGTATGAGATGATAATGTTGACTAGCGACTAATTTTTTGAAGATCATGTTCATCAACCCTTGGCTCCTACATTTATTTTTGGTGGTTGACCTTTATCCAATGGATATCTTTTTGATGTGATGTTTTGGCTTCTTTCCCAGACTTAATATTTTTTGGTAGATCCCCTTTTAATTTTCCATTGATACACGTGGTTCTTCTTGTGCACATCTGGTGCACTTGATACTTTGTCTATGAATTTCACCATTTTCATTACTAAGATCATCTACAAAAAAACAAAATAGAAAATAATTATATATAAAAAACTTGCAAATTATAAAAATCCTAATCTACATGGTACTAATTAGCACCCACTCAACTTATGGAATGAGATCAAATAGAATATTGGTGGTAGGGCTTATTCCTGCAGCCATTTACTCACCCTAGTAATATAGTTCCCTATAGGTCCCTAAAAAATACCATTCCTTACTACAATTCATGAATAATGTAAGGCCTTTTTCATCTTATTTTCAATTTTCCTAAGAATGCTTTGAACTAGATATCATACAACAAAACTAGTTGCTTTTTATGAATTTCCTTATGACACAAGTTCCTATCATGCCATGAGTTTTGACTTTTCTTATGTACTTCCTACATCCATATTTCTCTTTATCTAAATTCATCCATTCTATTTAATTCTAGGATCTAATTGGTAAGGGGTTTTTGATCTCCTAAATGTATGACCATAGTGATGTGTAGGCTAGGCACTAGATACTCCATTGGTATGACTACTTCCTGACCATACACCAATTGAAATGGTGTAAATCATGTAGCTCTTTTATAATTTGTGTGATATTCCCATTATATTGTAGTAATTCAATCTTCCTATTCATCCTACTTGACATCATATATTTTTGTGAGCATTTTACCTAGTACCTTATATGAAGCTTCGGCTTGGCCATTCACCTATGGATGATAAGCAGTGATTTTATGATGAGAAATCATAAACTCTTCAATCAATGCCTTGATGGTATTATTGAGGAAGTGTATTCCTTAATCACTATATAGTTTTATTGAACATCCAAACCCGGTAATGATGTTTTCATACAAAAACTTTGCTACATCCTTCATTTGTAGCTAGGTGTGGTAGCAGCTTCAACCCATTTAGTGAAATATTCTATCATAGTAATGATATATCTAGCCTTTTTATGCTTTGTTGGAGGGTTCATTGGTCCTAAAAATTCAATACCCCACTTTTCAAATGGCTACTCTACTAATATAGGTTGTAATGGAATTTCATCTTTCTAGAGTGGTTTTCCCATACATTGGTAGACATCACAATGTTGTGCAACTCTATGTGCATCCTAGAACAAATTCAACCACCATAGTCTACTATATAGAATATTTTTGGCTTTATCCTCTCCTATAAAATGTCTCCCTACAACTCCTTGATGAGATTCCTCAAAGGGTTGAGGGAGTTCGTGTTTGAGGAAAACCCTATGCAGGACTTCATCCTTTCCCAAATGGTATAGTAGTCTATTAATGATAGTATATGGTAGTGATATAGTCATAAACTTATTTTTATCCCTTTTTTGAAAGTGCACAAGGAATATTCCTTACTCAAATAATTTGTCAATAGTTTCAATGTTTTTAGGAATCATAGAGACACAAAAGAGGTGCCCATTAGGTGAGTCTTCTTGTAGTTCTTTCGGCTCTTCACAATTCAAAATTTGATTGAAGTGGTTAGGTCTCATGTTTTCTCTAATTAGTTTTACATTTATACAAAATTGAAATTCCTAAAATAATATCAACTAGAGAGATATTCATCCCCTTAACATTAGCTTGTTGACCAGGTATCACAGCGATTGATGGTCTATGAAAACATTAAATAGTGTCACCAAAAGATAATGTCAAATATTTTAAAGTGAGAACATAATGACCAACACTTCACATTTTATGGTTCTATAATTTTTATCTGCATCAAATAATTTTTGGCTAACAAAGTAAATGGGGAGATCAAGTGCATTATATATGGGTTACACAAGTACAACACCAAATGTGATGCCTAAAGTGTCTACATATACATGGAACAATTTATTCTAGTCTAGGAAAATAATTATAAGCACAGTGACCAATCGTTTTTTGATCTCAATGGAATCCTCTTAGCATTCAGATGTCCATAAAAACTTAGCATTCTTGTGCAGTAAGGCTTCTAGTGGAGATGATATCACTACATAGCTTTTGATAAATTTTTGGTAGTATCATATATGTCTGAGAAATGAGTGTACTTCAATGGAACTAAGAGGTGGTGGCATACTCAGGATCACTATAATTTTAGCATGATCCACCAAAATTCCATCACTACAAATAACATGTCTAAGTAAAATACCAAAAGTGTAAATAATAAAAATTTCTTCAAATTTAAAGTGATGCACAAAGCTTGACATCATTTTAACATCAAACACAACTTGAATAAATTCTCTTTAAATATGGAGAAGAATACCTAATCATCTAATTAAACTTTTAAAAAATCATAGATGAAATATTTGAATTCTATAACTATTACATGTGAGAACACCACAAGTTCATTTTTTAGGCCAAATGGCATGAATTTATATGCAAAAGAACCCCACTATGTTGCAAAAGTCATTTTGGCTCAATCATCCTCTATGATCAAAATCTGATGGTATCCACTAAACCCATTTATAAAATAATATACTTTGTATCTTATAACAGACTCCAAAACTTCATTTATAAATGGTATGGGGAATGGATCATTTATGCAGGCATCATTTAGAATGTGATAGTCTCCATATACCTAGATTTATCTTGTTTTCTTTGGTTGTAATACCATTAGGCTTACCCAATTAGCTTCTTCTACTAGATAAATTATCCCTACATCTTGCATTCTATCCAATTTTTCTTTTACTTTTAGCTTCATATTAGGATTGAGTTTATATGGTCATTTCTTGATCAAACATGCATACTCTTTCAATTCAATGTGCATCTCACCAAGGGATGGGTTGACTTATTGAACCTCTAAAAATTTGGTGGGGAATATGTCTTGGTAATCCTTTAAAAGTTTTAGGGCTTCTAAAATTTTAGTCTCCATCCAATAGTCACCTCCATTTACCAGATTTGGAACCTCTTCTATTTTGATGTTAGCAACATGTTTTTTGAGAGGCTATCGATATATATATTGCATTTTCCTTTATCCACTAATTCATGGATCTTCCTTTTCCCTTTTTTCTCTAATATTTGGATGATGCATAGCTTATCTTCTTTAGGTAGTGTTGCATCAATGTCCTTGAGTGGCTCTATAGGCTATTCAAGTTTAAATAAATCATTCAAGTCTAAATCAAAATTAGAATCTTCCTTGTCTTCTACCTCATCTTGGATTCGATGACAAGGATATCAATGATTGTTCTTTAACCATAGTAGCTTTATACCTTTGAAGTGTTGAATTAAGATCAGAAGCTATATTTTTTGGTGTAGTTGATTATGTTATGGTGTTGACATCTTCTGTGTACCCACGACATAAAAATTATTTGATTTTATATATTGCATTATAAACTAAAGTATTTTCATCTTCAAAGATAATTTTTTTTATGAAATCACTCTGCACTTATGCCTTATGCTTGGTTTCTCTCCTATGCTCCTAGTGCATGTACCAGGTTATAGGTAGCAGAGACAATATATAATGGAAAATGTGAAACCAATACTTGGGTGCCACATATTCTTTGTTTCAAATTTCAACATATTTATGTACATTAATCTACAGCACTCACCTTCTTGAAAAAATGTCCAATTAGTGTGCATGAATTATGGTAGCTGAAATATACTAATGAGTTCACAAGTGTCATCCCACTCAAGTTGATTATCTCAATGAGTTGCCCACTAGGTTGCAGTAACTCCCTTCAAATCATAACTTAAAAATCTAACCCACTAATTAATAGTCATAATATGAACTTATAGGCACAAAATAAAATCATTGATATCCTCTGTTGTGTAGTACATAGGCATTTGTCACTCGTGCACAAAGACCATCTTCATGGGTCAAAGTTCATGATTACCATGGGCCCAATTAAGGAGATGCATATTTGAATCACCACTAATAGAATAAGTTTATTCCCAAGGCACTATGCCTTCCCTTTTTAGTTCTATGTAATCCTACATATGATCATCATCTTGATATAGGAAATTAACTTCTGAGCAAGTGAGAAATTTTATAGACATGGGGCCACACTCATCAACAACAAATTAATTTAAAACCAACTACATAATTATGGGTTTTGGTTTCTATTATTTTTATGTGTTAAATTATTGGGTGAGTATTGATTATAATTTAGGTTTTCCCTATTTCTATAGTAAGTTGCATTGCATTACGCACATAGCATTTAGATTCTCATCAATGTTGAATTTCATCCAGCTAGTTTCTTGTGGAATATGTGGAGATTTTGATTTAGTATGAATTATGTATGTTTTTTGTGATCTATTGAGGGGAATGAAATCAACCTTATCACCTTGATGTGCCTCAATATGGTTATGTACTGTATTGATAGTCATCTGACCATCATACACCCATTTTTTTCCTATCAGCATAGGGTAATGCATTGCCATAGTCTTTATGTCTATAACCTCAAAGCCTTCTCATAGAGATAAGTCTATGAATTTGATCTCAACATCCTCCAATCATACAATAGGCTCAACTTTCCCATAATCAACCAAACTTAGAGTTACTTGGTTGTAGCTAAGAGTTGGTCATCCAATCTCTTCCCATTTGGATATGGGAATCATATTTACTATGCTACCTAAATCAAAGATAACATTTGGGATTTTATATCTTGTAACTTCAATATCAATATGTGCATAAGCATCCTATGGTTTCTTCATCTTGATGTACTAGACCAGTTTTTTATCTTTTGTTGGCCAAGTGCACATTCCAAAAGATTATGTAATAGGTTCATGATGTTCTATGATATGTCTTCATTATGCGGAGTCATCAAGAGTTTTATTAAATCCATTAGTGCAATGATAACTCCATCTTGAATTATTATGTTCATAATTTAACCATACATTTATGCATTGATCATTTTAGCATCACCATCAATAGTTTCTTATTGTTGAATGTTTTTCAAAAACTATGTAGCTTCATTCATAAGACTTTTTCTATGGTTGGATCTAGGTTTTAGTCTCATCTAACCTTTCTGATGCCCTCATCCTGAGGCATATTAAGTGGAGGTAGTCCCTTTTTTGCATGTTTTTGTCATGTCACAGTGTTTAGAAAGGCATTCTATTTAGGTTCAATACTTACCATGTTTACATTTTAGATAGCTTTGTCCTTCTTTTCTAGGATAGGATAATCTTTTGTATCATGTTGATTAAAGACTATATAGTATTCATAATATGATTATCTTTATGGATTCATTGGGAAATTTCTTTGGATATGATTTTGCTCTTTATATAGGTATCATTACAGAGGAGGTCATTGATATTTATTTCCCCGACAAGGCTTATTTTTGTAACCACCTTGTTATCCTCCTCTACAACCACCTTGACCTCTTCCTCTATTAGATTGATATCCCCCTTGGTATCCTCCTTGTGATTTCATATAATTTCATTACTGGTACTATTGATCATTGTCTCCCATGCTGAATTATTATTATGCAGTTGGTAGAGTCCAAGTTGGTTGTTATGGTTATGTTATAAGTGAACTCCAAGGTGTTGCATATTGGTATTAAGGGGATAGAGGTGTCCACCTAGTGATGAAAGGATCCATCTAGGAAAAAAATGAGTCTATACATCTAGGACATGAGGTTGGTACTATGGTGAACTCTAAATCCACTATGGACCTACTTGGGTCACACAATTCTTATCAACCTCTAGGCTTGGGATTGTTTGCTTCACTGAGGAGATTTATTGTGCTGTAATGACAAACACATTTTTGGATATACCCTCTATATGTTCCTATATATCTCTACAATTATTCTCATCATGATTAGTGGATTTATAGAAATTACCATATAAATTTTGAGGATTTTTGATATATTTTTGTAGTAGATGACATTGTGTCATGGCATGCATAACTATTTGGTAAAGTTCATAGAATTTCATATCTAGTTTAGGACAATCATTTTGAAGGTGTCCTTTATTGCACTTTATACACCATAGGTTCAATTTGGGTTTTTATTTTTCATGATACTATTCCATTTTTTTCATGAAAGACTACAATGTGCTTTAAAATTTAGAGTTAGCAATAGGAGCTTCTCCATAGTCTTTAATCTATTCTCCACATAATGCATCAGCTCTAGCATCTACTTTTGTCTCGTATTGTAATTGTGTAGTGGAAAATTTAATCTTACCTTGTAGTCCTTCAATGAACCATGTTACCTTATCTTTATCTATCAAATTTAATTCTAATTTGTTCATTAAATTATAAAATTCATGATCATAGTCACAAACTGACTCTCCAAACTTTTGCCTTATCTCTTTAAGGTCTTGTATTATCTAGCTAGTACATTTCTTAATCTTAAATTCTATAATGAGCCAATATTACACATCTTTAAGACTTTCCTATTGTATATCTCTTTTTAACATGAACTCCAATGCTCTCCTAGATAGATCCCTTATTCATTCACACTTTTTTAATTTTTCATCAATGACACCCTTAACTTGCCATTTCATTTTACAAGTTAGAAAGTACTACTCATGGTCTATAAACCATCATAGATGGCCAAATTTAAGAATCATCCTAACTAATTCACCATAGTGACTAGTATATATGGAGTCTTTTTCATAGCTATTATTTGAGGTGATTGCATCCTAGGTTTTCTTGCCTACATACTACTCTACACACCAGAGGCATTTTCATGTGCACTCTACTTGTCTATGTTTCCTTGTTGTTGTTGTTCAACTTCACCTAATTCTATATACTTCAAATCCTTCCTAATTAATTTTGTTTGAATGTTCATTCTCTTGGGTTCACATTCTCTAAAAATTATTTTTCCCTACTCTTCTCCTCTTACTCTATTGGATGAAAACTTCTACTAGGATATATAAGATTGGGTTGCGGGGATGCATACACTTTTGGTGAATAATATTTTCTTGTGACTTATTTATATACTATGCTTCAGTTTTTGATTAACCTAAAATTAAGTTCTATTTCTTTTTGTAATTTTTCTTCTTATGTTAATACCCTTTTTTGTAGCTATGCACTAATTTTATCTTCTGTCCATTCTACTTCTAAACTACTCTCATCTTAATCTTTGCACATCTCTTCTTCTACTCATTCTTTATGTTCTCACACTTTTTACCAACATCAAACATCATTATCTTTCTTATACCTTCACTCATCATCTCTCTCATCACTTCTATGTACTCATTCATCATCTACTCTACTAATATTCTTCTATTTGTAGTTACTTGGGTATCCATCTATTTATTTCATTTGTTCTATTATTATAGTTCCCTTTCTAAATATAGAGTTTTTTTTACTCTTCTTCCCTCATGTCTCCATTATATATTTAGGATCAAGCTATAGTCACTCATCTATCCATAATTTACCATCATGTACACACACACCCATACACCTGAAGTGACTACCCCATACAAGCTAGAATAGGCACCACGGTCTTTTCCATCACCAACATTTTTAATAGAAGAGGTAGTCACTATAAAAAAATTCCTTTCATTCCTTAGATGAAGAAATTCTACATAGCTTCAAATTTTATATATCCTTGTACTATGAACTTAGTAGTGTATCCATCTATAGTGGTTGTAACCTAGTAGTTTATCACTCTTGTCCAATCAATTTCCAATTTCACTAATCGATCTATCTTTTATTTAATCCAAGTAATGGTCTCTTCTGCTCTGGGATGGAAGTAGTAGTACTCCAATATTTTCAACCAATAAGGTATCAATTCAAGTATTTTTCATTATAAACTTTCATATATTTCAATGTATATATGTTATTTAATTATTTCACTCATGGTGAGACCCATCCTTTTGGATTCTTCTTTTACAAAGTGTCATATTTTTTGGTCTAACTAGGTTTCAATATCTCATTATCCTCATAACCATCTTAGCATAGTTTTCTTTGGAAGGAGTGTTTCCATGTTTACCACACAATTTTTAGTAGAGGTTCCTATTTAAATATAACATGTTAAGTATGAAGATAGCTAATTTTTATTAGTCTGCATAAGATAGTGAAGTGAATTCATGTTCACCATAAGCATGATATAATTGAATGATCATGCAATAGGTAGAAACTATGATTAATGAAGATTTATTGAAGTATATAGAGCATTAAAATTACATTAAGATAGATAAAACCTAAGCATTAAAAATGATGGATTAACATAAGATATTGCATAGGTAATCATGAATTAGAAAGTATATATTGATATCAGTAATAGCTCATCAAATTCTTCATATAAGCATACATATTTATAGTCGTTATAGTTCCTAACTATTGTTATTCTTATTCATACATTGGTGCAAAAATGAGGACACTATTCACCTTCTATCCTTTCACAAGCTGAACGGATAGGACAAAATACATTAGCCAACAACTTCATATATAACTCACGAATATTCAAAGAATATCCTATGCAGCTCTCCTATTTAGTTTTATTCTCCTAACAATCACTTCATTAAGAAAATTAAGAACATAAGATCACTTTAAATTACATGAGTCCACTCTATATTATCTTAAAGACATCTTGAGGTGAAAAATCTTTTTGAAACACTCTTTTTCTAGAGCACAATTTACTTAAATAATATTTTGTACATAAAAACACCAAGAAGGAAAAAACATTTAGATTTTAAGCTATATAACTTTTACTATACAAACATTCATACCATATAAATAAGTTATTTGGATTAATTTTGATTTCCTATTCAAATTTTATTTTTACACCACCATGAAATTCATCTTAGATCAAAAGATATAGCTCAAATACTAAGCATTGGTTTTCCCTCATAAATTTGAATATTTAAATTCCAATGGTCACTGTGCAAATGTTAAACATCAAACACTTTGACCTCATATCATTATCTTTGGAAACTTTGAAAAAATACACACCATCTATCTCCTTAGATTAGTCTGGTCTTTATCTTTCAATGCTCACTATTGATCTAAGATCCTCTCTTCCATGATTATGCCACTTGGAAGCTCTGTGTGCCTTCTATGCACCATGTACCATTTAGTCAATGTGCTTGTGCCACTTCATAGCTCCACATGCTTTCTAAGCATCCTTTGATATATTGACTAAATATACACCATTAGATCACTACTAACAGGATCATATACTCCATTAGATCATCATTTGGTCAGATGAAATGCTCACCTTTAGATTTGTGATCTAATAAATGCTCACCATTAGATCTATCTAGACAATTTGACCCTAGACTTTAATGTAGTTAAACTTGGAAGTCTTTATTCCATCATAGTCTACTAGATCAACTTTAAATATTTATATCTTGATCTATAAAACACTTCAAGACTCCAAATCTTTAGAGTACCTTTTTGGCACTATAGAAAACATCTCCATAAAAACCTTTGACCATTGTTGAATTTTTGAGTACCTATATTAAATGCACAAACTTTTTAGATAACTCATATCTTCATGATGTGTAGTGATGATCTAGCTTCTCTTAAGCTAGAATATGCATGTTTCTTAATCCAAAATATTAAAGGACGCACCAAAACTTCATCAAGTCATCTATGGATGTCTCATATCCTCTTCTTTATCCTTACTAATCTACACATATGCCATATATTCTCCAAGCTATCAATATGATCACTTTGTCATTAATTAACTATGAATCATGATCTCTTTTTTATCATGCTCTCTTTTGTTCTTCTTTGTATCCAAGACCATATCTATCACTAGCATGCTTTTGACTACTTAGAATATTGTCAAAATCATTTGAGTTCTTTCAAACATCACAAATGAGTTTACCTTACAAGATGTCTTATCTAAATCAGCTTTCAATGACTCAATTTCAATCACATACCTTAATTACTCATCTTCTTTGGATTTTAAGCTTGTATACATAGTTTCTAATTGACTATTGAGATGTTTGATAGTGTCTTCATGTTAACTAGTGTCATCATTCAATCTTGATTCAAACACACTAAATTGCTCTTCATAGTCCTTGATTTATGACATCATCTCTTTATTTTTTTTCTTCTCAATATTTATATCTTCAAGAGAATTCATTAATTCATCCTTATTCTCTAAATCATTAGTTGTATCTTTTCTCATAGCTTGATTTAGTTTTATCTACAAAGACTATTTCTCTAATTGATACAAGATACACTCTTCATCTTTACTTCTTCATTAAGAGTACAAACCTGCATTTCAAGCTACTATGTGATCTCATCATGCTACTTGACTTCATTACTCAACCTTCCTTCAAAAATTCCAAATGGATTTTCATAGGATTTTATCAAAGAATCTTGTTGTGTGTTATTTATTTGTAGTAACTTCATTTCTTCCATAGTATCTAGATATTTATCTTCAAAAGTGACTTTCTCATCTTCTTCCTCTTATCTCTACCAAATAAATCTTTACTTAAATAACATTCACCTTCATCATCACTTCAAGCCATGAACAATGTATCCATGTCTTTATTATGAAGATAATCATCACTATCAAATGTGTTTACTTCTTCTTTTGTGGATGAATTACTATCTTCTTCATTGTAAAGGCTTTTACTGCCTTTTTATGATTACTTATTTTCATTTTTATTATTGAATAACTTTATGTACTCGCTAGGACCCTCAGATTTCTAATGTTAATCCTTGTGAGATTCTTTATAAGCTTCTTTGAGTTGGTCTAGAAAAAGTATACAAAATTATCAACTTTACAACATGAAAAACATTTAAAAGGAAGTTTTCCTTCATACTTATCTAATCCTACATTCAATCTTCTTGCAATCATGGCTTCAAGTTGATCTTTATTAAGATCAAAATATTCAAGACTTAACTAGTTCTTCTTAGCTTATTTGATCACCTTAAAGGTTGATTCCTTCTTACGATGTCTATCCTCATCAAATCTCATCTCATAGGTAGTAAGGATGCCATGTAGTTCATCCATATTAAACTTAGTGAGAACATGACTTTCTTTTACAATAGAAACTTTTGAATCAAACTTGAGTTTAAGAGTCCTTAATATCTTGTGTACTATAGTATGTTCATAAATTTCCTCTCCAATACCTCTGATCATGTTTACTACCTCATCAATCTTTAGAAGATAGGATGTCATAGTATCTTCTTTCTTCATTTTGAGTCCTTCAAATTGCCTTTGGTAGGTCTATAATTTAGCCAGTTTACCTTTGAGCGTCTTTCATAAATATTCTATAATTTATTCCAAATATCCTTAGTAGAATTATAATGGATCACTTTCATGAAATCAACCTTGGATAGACCAAAAATTATAGCATTCAAAGCTTTAGAATTATTCTCACTCAACTTCTTATTAGTAACACTAGTTGGAGTAGCTAGTGTAGTATAACCATCTATGATATATTGTCAATTATCAAATCCTAGAGACATGATATATGTCCTCATCCTTACACTCCAAAAATCATAGTTTAACCCTTTGAAAAATGGTTCTTTATTTTTAGAGAAACCCTACTTTTATTGACTTGCTATATTGCACCTTAGATCACCTTCAAGTGGTTAAACTTGTAATGAAGGTCTTGCTCTGATACCAATTGTTGGAGGTACAAACAATAAGAAAGGGGGTAAATCATTGATGCAAGATATTTCAAACTTAAAATTTAATCCTTTCAAACTCTTAGTCAATGGCCATAAGCATTCATAAAGTATATAAGATGTGCATAACAATGAATAAGAAAGATGATGCAAGATCACACACATGACACAAGATCTACATGGAAACCCCTATTATGGAATAAAAACTACTCTCAAACCTACAAAAACATGGACTCTTTATCTTATAATATGATCACAAACATGAGACCTTTTAGTGAAGCACCCACATCATAAGGAGCACCCACCCCTATGTATGAATAAGCACCCACTTAATCTATATGTTGAGCACCCACACAACACCTATGAAACCAACATCTCTAGTTATCTAATTTCCTTTGAATCTGATGGTGAAATAATTTATAACACTTCTCTTACAACTCATCACATACACTCAAACTTGCTCATACAAGAAATGCATCCAAAATACCCTTTTAGATCACTCTAGGATTATTTACTCATCCTCAATCTAATTTTTACTTTATTCCATCCATTTATCACACTCTCATTGATCTCTTTCCTTCATCTCTATCTTTTGCTCTCTCAACACATTCACATACAAGTCTAGAAACCATTTTCTTAGTCTCCACTCTTTATAGAGTCTTCATGCATATCAACTTCTAGGTCAGCCAAAATACTTGGCTTAACCCTTAAGACATATATCATGCTAATACATATCTCAAATCAATTATTACAGGTCAGCCATAGCATTTATGGGTCACACTTAAGCAATTACACCTTTCAATTAGGCCTTAGTAGCCCTTATAGGTTTCATAGAGACATATTACCCCTTTTATCAATTCATTAATCAAATTAATAACATAATATCACTTTCAAATACATGATTCCACTCCATATGATATCAAATACATCTTCAAGTGAAAATCCTACCAAAACACTTTTCTACTAGAGCACAATTTACTTAAACAATATTCTATACATAGAAACACCATGAATGAATAAATAGTCAACTTTGAAGCTCCATCATTTTTATTATACAAACATTCAAATTTTATAATAAGGTTCTCTAAATTCACCTTGAATTCCTCTTAAAATTTTATTTTTACACCACCATGAAATTCATCTTGGATCAAAAGATATAGCTCAAATACTAAGCACTAGTTTTCCTCACAAATTTAAATATTTAAATTCCAATGGTCACTATGCAAATGTTAAACATCAGACACTTTGACCTCATCTCATGCTCCATATAAACTTTGAATAAATATGCACTATTTATTTCCTTTGATTATCCTAGTCTTTATCTTTCATTGCTCATCATTGATCTAAGATCCTATCTTCCATGATCATACCTCTTAGTAGCTCTACGTGCCTTATGCACATCCTGTACCATTTAGTCAATGTGCTTGCAACACTTAGTATCTCCACATGCATTATGAGCATCCTTTGATATATTGACTAAATACACACCATTGTATCACTATTTATAATCTCATGCACTCTATTAGATCATTAATCAGTCAGATGAAACACTCACTATTATATTTTTGATCCAATAGATTTGTCTAGACTATTTGGCCCTAGACTTCAACATAGTTAAACTTGATGGTCTTTGGTCCACAATATTCTTCTAGAGAAAATTTGAAGATTTATATCTTAAGATAGAAAACACTTCAAGACTCCAAATCTTTAGGGTAACTTCTTGGTACTATAGATAACATCTCCATGAAAACCTTTAACCACCGTTGTCTTTCTAAGTACCTATAATAAATGTACAAACATGTTGGACCACTCAAATCTTCATGACATGCATTGATGGTTTGGCTTCTCTTAAGCTATAATATACATGTTTCTCATTCTAAAATATAAAATGACATACCAAAAATTCATCAAGACATCTATGGATGCCTCATAACCTTTTTTTGTCCTTACTAATCTACATGTATCCCATATATTCTCCAAGCTATCAATCTGGTCACTTTATCATTAATTCACTATGAATCATGCTCTCTTTTTCATCAATGACAACTAAAAATTAATGACCATTCTCAAAAATTATCTTGGGAAACACTAATTATTTTTTTATCAACCTCATATTTGGTGAGTTACAATTGAGAGCCCTTCTCTCCACCTATAGAAACCAAATAGTTTGGTAAGATAGATATAATGATCATGTGAATATAGCACAAGAAGCTAGACTATAAATAAAACCTCAATTTGGTAAAGCATGGAAAGTAATAAAAAAATTAAGAAGCCTTTACTTTCAAAATTTTAATGTTCATGACCACTATCTTCATGCTTTATAGGATGGTATTACCAATTTTGAGTTGTTTATTCAATACTTCTCTGATCAAGTTTTAACTGCATGTAGTAATCAATGGAATCTATTGATAGTTCCTTTAAAAAAAGAGAAGTCATCTCTCCCACTAATTTAATATTTAACTTTAGGAGAGTTGAGTCCATCATTCAGATCATTTCCAATGTACTTCAAGAAGCTAGATATAAATTATGGATAGGAATGAGATTCAAACCACACCTATTGTTTTCTCTCATGTCTCCATGGTAAAACACAGGGCCATAGTCTAAGGAGTAATTTGAACTTTGGTTGAAATTTGTTAATAGTGATATGGGATTCACTCCTTATCATGAGAAAATAAGATAATAATATGCTCCATCTATGATCTTAACCTCAAATTGGAGTAGAGAATCCACATCTATGAAGACCAAAGAAGATACTTTGCAATGGGACTTACAAAAGGAAAAGTGTGGGAGAAATGATGAGTCCACACTATAAATCATTATAATTATTGTCACCAAATATTTCACCATAGAATAGGGTGTTCAAGCCTCTTCCATATTTGGGTAACATGGGAACACTTCCAAGTATGTGGGTGTAACTATAATATAAGTGAGCCTCTAGATTTAAGGGCTAGCTCCCTGAATGTGTCTTGAAATGCTTATCACCTAAACTAGTGTTTGTTGATGGGGAAAGAGTTAGAAATAACATGAAATGAATCTAATATAAAGGCTTGATACACCAATATATCTCCACATGACCATCACACTCTATTCACTAAGAAATAAAACATACAAACTAGTTTCAAAGTCTTAAAATATTTTGACATGAATATTTCAATATAGAGGTAAGATGTGGGAAGCAACATAATAAAAATAAACTATAGGGTATATTTTACACTCCAAGGAAAATCATACACTTAAAAATATCCTAACATGCTTGAATACACTCCATATGACCTATTAAAATAGGAACTCTTACACAAACATGAAAGGATAAGGGAAGAAAGAATAGAGAATTATCACTTTACATCACCATATAACACTTAGAAAATTATTCAAGAAATTAAAAATAATTTTTTATTAATGTTCAAAGTTAAAATATGAAATTATTCTAATAGAGCTTCATCATACTGTTGGAGGTTCTAGGTTGCACCCTAGCTGAAATTAGAAGCGTTCAAGTCCTACTCTCAAACCTAGTCCAACATGGGAATGACCCTAAGTTGTGGGTTACCTAAAATTGGGTTAGACATCTAGGATTTTTAATAAGGAGAGCTCCTAAAATATGATAATGTCAATCTCTCTACTTAAAACTTAATCTATTTGGATGAAAAGGGGAGAAAGTGCATGAATGAAAACCTACTTTTAAGTGTGGTGATGCACCAAATGTTCAATGACCCACTCTTAACTTGAACACTTTCATGACTACTAATGAATCCAATGGAATAAGGGTTGATCAAATTCTATGATAGGGTTCCAAACATGATTATTGTTTGTGAATGTTAAAAGAGACCTACAACTTTAAGGATAGAAATAAATAGTTCAAATTAAGACACTATGAACTTCTGACACTTTAAGAGGAACTCTACTAGTTAACACATCACATCACCTACATGAAACTAATAGATTTAAATAAAGTTACATGAAGGACCTATAGATGTTAAATAGTAACATATTCCACAAATCAAACTTTAAAAGAGTACACTTAGCATTAAACTAGAATCTAAATTTTTCTTATATTACTTCAAAAGAGTTTTACAAAGTGATTTGAGCAGAGGTTTTCTATATCCAGTCGAGGGATACAAATCAAGATCTCAAAGCTAGTATTTATATAAAGAAACAAGGTAAGAGAGAGAGGTAAGCATTGAAGGGGTCATTAATGATCCCAATTCCACTTGGAGTAACCACCACTACAATCCTTCTTAAGCTTTACCCTATATTGATGTCATTGTATCCTTTTGGCATGATGGAGAATGTGAATATCAAGACCTGTTGTAGGAGGCAATCCCCACAGCTACATGAATCCTTCTTGAGCTCCTCAGCATTAATGCCATTCACTATATTCCTATATCATGTTTGATTTTCTTCATGTTACCAAGTAGTTATTTGAGCTTGCTCATGGTGTTATTTCTAACATTCCTTACACATTCACCATTCCACCATTACTTTTAAATCCTGAATATAGATTTATTAAGGATGAAAACCAATATCCTTTATTATTTTTCATAGATTCATGATTGAAAATGGAGATTTTTAGGCTAGATCCTTTTTAGTCTAAATGAGATGTAGAACCTACATCTAAAATCTCTTAAAAATAGTTATAGGGATTTAATGGTGTTTAGAAGCTTTGAAAAATCTACTCTTATTATCCAGATGATGTTTAATCTTGAATTTACTCATCTTACATGCCTAGGGTGGTTAAGTTATTTGTTCCAACATGTTTACCTTCATAATATCCTCTAGTTTGACCTTTCTCAAATTTTCTCTTCATTGAAATCCTCTAACTTTCAAATTTTAATGTGACCATTGATCCTAATCTGGGATGTAAATATTTTACTAATTATCAGCTATGCATTTGTCCTAAAGATCCTACTATCAACTCTTTGAATTCTTGACTTCATGCACACCATATATTCCCCTCTATACAAAAGGATTTGAGTCATAGATCTTCTACCAATTTAACATGGTTATGACACTTGTTAGCTTCTCATTTGGCTTCAAAATTCACTAACCCTATAATCCATTAATCACCATTAGATATACCCTATCATCTTACACATGTACCATCAATTTGTTTGGGCCCATTGGTCTAGTCAATAAAAATTCACCATTATATCTACCACGAGCTCATGCGATCACACCACTTGGTAGTTCCATGTTCACACTAACCTTTTGACTTAATTCTCACCATTGATCTCTTTGATATGATTAAATGCATGTCATTGGATCTTTGGGACCCACTAACATCTATCATATCACTGCTTACCATTATAGTTGTTCTTGTCTCCCATGATTTGGACACTTGTCGCTTGTATATTTATTTTAGGAATATTTTAATTTTAACATCTATTTGTCAAAGCTTGAAATTGATGTCTACACATTTGTTTCACTCTACAAGTTCAACTTTAAAGGATTATATATTGAGATATCAAGCTCATCAAGATGCCAAATTTTTAGAGCATGATCTAGGCATGAAGAGATTCATATCCATGTAATATTTTAGCCTAAGAAGGCTTCCTAAGAAAACTTATTAAATGCATAATTTAATTGACCTATTCATGTTTGCATGATGTGTTGAAGACAGTCTAGCTCTTTTATGATTTTGCAAGAACTTTCAAGGATCAAAATGAGTTTTTGAGACATATGAAACCTTATTTATATTGATGAATTCCATGATCACCATGAGGACCTATTTATTCTTCTTCCCTTGCTACTCTAGACATGTTCCAAGAATTATTTCTCAAAGATCAACAAATTATACTTTAAGATTGTTTAAAGTGTTTCAAAATATTTGTAAGAAACATGTGATATTTAGACCACTCAATCCATCTCAAAAAAATTTCATCTCATCTATTTAAACAATATATTTTCATGTGTGCCAACATGGCCAACATTTCTGGTGACTCAGCTAGCTTAACTAGCCTACTAGTCATGGAACCTATAATTTGATCAAGTTTGATCATAAAATCGAGACAGATAAAGCATTCCATATAAGAGGATTATACCTAACCCTTGAAAGCATTTTAAATTAAAGAGACACACTCAAACAAAAAAAAATCAACAAAACACACTAAACAACTACCCAAATAGCATAAAAACAATAAATAGAGTAATGTGCAAGAGCACTTGGAGGTAAGCATAGACCTATCTACATATGTACAATAATCATGATACAAAAATATTAGAAGAATTTAGGTGCCTCCCATTGATATGTATGGGAAGGCTTTTTCCATTAAATTTATCAATCTCAAAAGCATTACTCTCTTTGTAACCTATGAGAACATAAGGCCCACTCTAAGACTATCAAACTTGGAGTGTTTTCCTAGTTTTCCTTGGTCCTCGGCTCATTTGAGAACTATATCACCTTATTGAAATGTCTTTGAGGAAGATCTCTTATCAAGTGAACTCTTCCCTTGGTGATGATTGGATAAAATAATGTGCATATCTGTGTTCTTTATCTCTTCCAATTGTCTTAGCTCATTCAAGCTCACTTGCATAGCATCATCCTCTAAGATCTAAAGTTGATGTGCAAGTTCCAATGCTGAAAGTTCAAGAGATATAGGGAGTTTGGATTCTTTCCTATAGATAATAATTTATGGGGATTATTTATTAGCTTTCTT
Organism: Torreya grandis; assembly: GCA_037957365.1. Taxonomy (NCBI): domain Eukaryota; kingdom Viridiplantae; phylum Streptophyta; class Pinopsida; order Cupressales; family Taxaceae; genus Torreya; species Torreya grandis. The sequence goes on from JARHVA010000961.1 coordinate 1,124,388, forward strand.
AAGTTTCACCCTATCTTCCCATAGGGTAGTCCTTAATTTAGTATGCCACTCCCTCTGACTATCCTCCATGGTTCTCTTGATAATCCTCAACAATATCTTATTTGTAGACTCTACTAGTTTGTTTCCCTATGGGTAACAGTTAGAGGATTCCTTGAGATAAATTACATGTGAAATATCCCACTCACATACCTTGTTTCTAATTGATACCAATGCATTGTCATAAATGATTGTAGAAGGCAGACCAAATATGGTCACAAGGTTATCATAGAAGTCCAATATAGTCTTCATTAGCTTCCTTGAGGGTAGTTGCTTCAACCCACCTTTTAAAGTAGTTTGTATCTATAATAATCCATTTATGTCTTTTAATTGAAGAGGGGTGTATCATCATTATGAAATATAATCACCATTATATGAAAGGTTGTTCTACTTGTATGGGTTACAAGGGAAGGGTATCCAGTTTCTACTTACCAAAAAACATTGTACATTTTGGGCATTTCCTTACCCAAGAGTGTGCATCTATAAACATTATGGGATAAAATTATTCATCTCTAATTATCTTATAGGCTATGTCCTTGGAAAAAAAAATCCCACCATTTGGACCATCATGAAACTACTCAATTAGCTTGTTTATTTGGCATGATTCCACACACCTCAAAAGCATGCCTCATATGTCTCTCTTGAAAAGTTCTTAATCTATCAAGACATAAGTTATAATTTTCAACTTTAAGTGCCTTATATTGGCTCTATATATTCCCATAAGATATTATCTTGACTCAATAAATCTAACTATATCATGTGTCCAACTAAAAAGTGTGTTATATGTAACTGCCTATTGGCTATCATGGACTACCAATACTTGATCTTTATATTGTTTTACCTCTATTGCAAGGTGTTCACATAACCATTTTCCCCTTACAATCTTTATGACTCTAACCTCAAGGTCATACTCAATGCATTTTTTCACCCATCCAACCCTTTTCTCATTTAGGTCTCTATTGAGTAAAACTATTTAATACTTGGGTGTACCACCATCAGTATGATCTTACTATTGGAGACCATGTGGCTGAATTTATTCAAACCTCTCACTAATACATGCACATATTTCTCTAAAAATATATACTTCTTCTCATACCCATCTAAGGCCTGACTAAAGAAAGCAATAGGTTATTCTAAACCTTATGCATTCTATTGCATTAACATGGCAGAGATTGCATCCAATGTACAGAAAGCATATGAGTATAATTTTGTGTTAAAATCAGGATTGAGAAGTGTATGGGAATGAAAGATGGCCTATTTGATGGCCTCAAAACTCTTCTTACCTTCTTTGTTCCATGTAAACTCTTTGCATTTCCTCAACATGTGAGTAAAAGACTTGACCAGGTCTACAAAACTTGGGATAAACCTTCTTATAAAGTTAATATTTCCTAAGAAACTCTATAGGACATTCTTATGCTTAGGCAAGGGTAAGCATAAGATGGACTCAACTCTTTTAGAGTCTATATAAATACCATCTTTAAACACTACATGTCCTAATAACTTGCCCTCATGAACACCAAATATACATTTTTTAGGATTCAATGACACCAAATTATCTACACCTTTCAAATACTAACCTCAAGTGAGAAATGTGATTAGCTGGGTCATTTGAGAAAATAGTGATGTCATCTAGGTATATGAGCACCATATCATTGATCAAACCTTCAAAGGTAACATCCATTTCCCTCTATAAATTTTATCCAACATTGGATAATCCAAATGGTATTTTCACATGCACATAAGTGCCCACTTTGTGGTGAAGGTAGTCTTATGACTATCTTCTTCCTTGACCATGATCTGATTATAACTAGAATATCCATTAAGCAATCAAAATCTCTGAGAACCTACCACCTTTTGAAGAATAGAATTTATTGAAGGCAATGGGTAATGGTCATTTAGGGACACCTTATTAAGGTCCCTAAAGTCAACACATAATCTTATCTCCCCTTTATTCTTCCTCACTGATACAAGGTTTGCCACACATGAGGAATGCTTAATGGGGAATATTATCTTTGATTTAATCAACTTAAATATCTCCCTTCTCATCAACTCCTCCACTTTTAGGTTGATAGGGCTTTGCTTTTTCCTGAATGGTCTTGCATTTCTCTCTAGTTCAATGGTATGTTATGCAAGTTTGAGAATAGAACCCTTCAAATCATTGTATACCCATGAAAAAACATCAAAGAATTATTGTCTTAAAGCAACAAATGTATCACTCTCTTATGATGTGTTAATCTTCCTTAGTTTTAACACTTTATCCTTGAAGATCTCTATCTTTTTATAATGTTCCTCCCTAGCTGAGATACATGCCTTACCTATTTTCACTTGGTCATCTTCATTGAAGATGATTTCCAATGTCACAAGCCCCTTAAAAAACTTGTTAGACCTTAGTTTCACTATCTAATCATCATACTAGTGTTGGAATTTGCTTTGATTCTTATGGAAAAATTCTACCTCCACATCAAAAAACATATAATTTGGTCATCATTATCAAACACCTGAAAACTCACCTCATTATCAAGTATAATTGGATTTCATATGACTTTGACCTTGTCCTGACTCTATTTGCCTTTGACTCCTTCCAAAACCTCATACCGATCTACAATGGCTACAAGCCTATCTACTTGTTAGTTTGCCTCTCTTGGTATGGATTGTATATTAAATGCCAAGAAGTCCTCTATGAGATCCCATACATGGTGCTTGTAGGATTTCAAATCATGGTTCTTAATTCTATTTATGCCTCTCACTTTTTTCACAACAAGCTCACTATCAGCCTTGACTTAAAGAAGTTTGACACCTCTTCTTCTTGCCTCTTGCAAATAATGTATAATAGCTTCATATTCATCTATGTTTGAAGTGAAACTAAATTAAAATCTTGTAGCTAAATAATACCTTTGATCAGAGGGTAAAAATAGCATATCTCTAGCTCCACTACCATTATTTGACCTTAAGCCATCAAAGAATAAGTTCCATAGACCATCTTCCTCTTGTGTGGTGTTAGATATGCAAGGTATAGTAGTACCTTCTTCATGCATACAATACACCCCTAAGCCTACTTCTTCAACATTAGTGTAGGGATCAAATCCATGATTATCAGCTACCCATTCATCCAAGTATAGGTCTAAAATGCATTCAAGATGATCATGAGGCTCTTTCTCACTAAAATTTTCATTCTCTTCAAATATTTTGTATTTTATTATGCAAGGTTTGCATATAGGGCTCCAGATGGAACCTAGAGATAGGTTCTAACCTAAAAGTGACCCTAGTTCCATATCTTGTCTTGAAAACCATGTATAACCAGACAAAGGATAAATAACCCACAATTTTTGTAGTAAAGGCCCTAGATAGGCATAGGTAAAAATATGGGGGTATGTCTATAACCATTACACCCTGAGTGATGACACAATTTGGGCAAGCTGCCAATGTGATCTTAATATCTTTCACTATACCTAATATTTTAGTTGGGGAATCATCCAATTAGAGAACACCTTTTTCATTAGGTACATACTTAAGTTAAAGCTTATCTACTATGTATTTAGCCATAAATGAGGTTTAAACACCTAAATCTATCATACAATTATGGAATAAGCAATCCATTATGATGATAGACAAATAAAATAGAGGGGGATAGACAACATTTTAAGCTTGACCTTGATTAGGTGCTTGACTAGGAACTTAAATTTGGATAGGTTGAATACTATTTGTAAAAATAGTGTTTACCTTATCAGTTATCATGTTCTCGTGAGAAAGCTTAGAGATCTCTTACTAAAGGATATCTTTCTATCCTAGAATAGATAGAGCATTATACATAGACATAGTGGCATTATCTTTTTTCATATGATTCATAACATTAAAAGGAAGACTATTAGCTTTATACTACACCTTAGAAGTAGAAGCATCACTTGGCACTTGAGTAATATGAGGAATAAAAGGAGACTTTTATTGTTGTCCATGATGTTGAGGAATTTGTTGAGTTGTAAGAGCTTTAGCAGCTATATTTGAAGTGGTAGGTTGATGACTAACTTGTGGAGATGTTGTAGAAGCCTTAGGTTACCCTAAATTCTTATCCAACATCCTCCTCTTAGCTTTTGCATTAGTTGTTACTAGTTCATCTACCCTTTGTGTACTCTTCCCCATGTTTACTACTACCTACTCAAACATATGTTCCCCTTATTGAAATTTTATGCACATGGTGTCAGTGGCTTATCCATCCCCCCTTGATATTTAATTTGATCTTCTAATAGTTTCATGGTAATCATGTTATCTTGATTAATTGGAGGGCCATGTGGTGGAGGAGGCATTCTGTCAAACCCTTGGAATGAAGGAGCATGCTACCAACTAGGATCCTGATACATTTCTCCACTTGTATCTATTACCATCTCATTATACTATCCTTTTGATTTCCATTGACCCTTTTTTGCAAGGTTGTTTTATGTGGGGACCAAGGCTCTTAAGCTACTAGCAGTTGTGGGGTTGTAACTATTATAATATCTAACTTGAGTGATTTAGCCTTAGGCTTGTTGATATGATGGATAAGGGGGTCTATTATAGGATTGAATAAGGTATTAGGTTTGAAATGGACCTTGGTATGGCTTATAATAAGTCTTTTGTTGTCTCTCTAGAGATATTAGCTTGTTGTTTTGTGCCTTCAATAATATCACAATGCTTGCAAATTTATCCACTTGATTATGATCAGGTAAGGGTTGATTGTTTGGAGTGGTAAATGGAATAATGATAGGTGGGGTTGTTTGAAGCTTAGGAAAAAGTGGCATGAGAATTCTTTTCATGAGTTTCCATGCTTGTATTAAATATTTTTCTACCCTTATAGTTATCTCATAATCCCCAGGTAGAGTTTTCCCACCCATGGATTGGATCATGACTACAATGTCTAAATTTAATGCTCTCAAATAATAAAGAAAAGCATAATTGGGTGTGGGTTTAATCATGATGGGGATCCTATCCCAAGTATTTTGGAATCTATAGTTGACATCAACCATAGATTCTTTGGATTCCCTCTTGATTGAGGTGAGTTGTCAACAAGTGATACATGGTCACTTCTATCCTCAAAATGTTTACATAGGCACTCACCAAACTCATCCTATTTATTGGTTGATGTAGGAGCTAGACACTTATACCATTATAGGGATTTGCCTTTCAAGGACATGGCTAGTAATCTCATGGCTACATTTTCTTGTGTAATATTATGTACTGAACAAAGGTTTGCAATGTCAACTATGTGTTTTATAGGGGAGGTGGATTTTTATCCTATGGAGTTTGGTAGAATCTTTAAGGAGGTAGCATGGATATCATCATATTGTTGAAGGTTAAGAGGGTTATCAACATTGAAGGCTAAAAAATTATGTATTATAGGCCTTATCCTTTGCATAATGGGGGTTATACTATTTAAAACAATAGGATTACTAGGAGATGAATATTTCCTTTGGAGATAAGGGATTATCCTATTGAATCTTGCTCTTTTATATGAATTAGAAGGTATCTCAATGAACTCAAATGGAATACCATTATTAAATGACCTTCTAGTAACATTTGGCATGAGAAGTGATGTCTAGATGAAGTTATGAACTCTACACTTGAAGAATATATAGCCTTTGATGATGTTGGATGTCTTCTTCTGAAAATACCTCTCCTCAACTCAAATATTCAACTATGCCAAAGAGAATGTCTTTGGGTCCCACTAGAGTGCCAAAAACTGTTAGAGATTGTAGGTTTCACCTTAGCTAAAAGTAGAAGTGTTCAAGTCCTACTCTTAAACCTTGTCCAACATGGGAATGACCCTAGGTTGTGGGTTACCTAAACCTGGGTTAGACCTCTAGGATTTCTAATAAGGCTATCTCCTCAAATATGAAAATTTCATTTTCTCTACTTAAAACTTAATCTATTGGGATGAAAAGGGGAGAAAGTGAATAAATTAAAACCTACTTTAAGTGTGGTGATGCACCACATTTTACTTGATCCACTCTCAAAATGAAAACTTTCATGACTACTAATGAATCCAATGGAGATAAGGGTTGATCAAATTCTATGACATGGTTCCAAACATGACTATTTTGTGTGAAGGTTGAAAGAGACCTACAACTTAAAGGATAGAAATAAATAGGTCAAAGTAAGATGCTATGAACTTATGACACTTCAAGAGGAACTCTACTAGCTAACACTTCACTCAACTTGCATAAAACTAATAGCATTAAATCAAGGTACATGAATGACCTATAGATGGTGAATAGACAACATACATTCTACAATTCAAACTTAAATAGAGTACACTTAGCATTAAACTAGAATCTTAAATTATCTTATATTACTTCAAAAGAGTTTTACAAAGTGATTTTAGTAGAGTTTTGCTATACCCAATTGAGGGATAGAAATCAAGAGGTAAAAGCCAATATTTATAGGAATAAATAAGGTGAGAGAGAGAGGTAGGTATTGAAAGGGTCATTAATGAGCCCATATCCACTTAGTGAAACTACCACTACAATCCTTCTCAAGCTTTCCCCTACACTAATGTCATTGTATCCTTTTGGCATGATGGAGAATGTGAATATCAAGACTAGTTATAATAGGTAGTCCCTACCATCATATGAATCCTTCTCAAGCTCCTCAACATTAATACCATTCACTATCTTCCTCGATCATGCTCAATGTTCTTCACATTCCCAAGAAGCTACTTGAGCTTGCTCATGATGTTCTTTTTAACATTCCTTGTGCAATCACCATTCTACCACTATTTCTAAATCTTCGATATATATTTCTTATGGATGAAAACTAATTTCCTTTATTGGTTTTCATATATTCATGATTGAAAATGGAGATCCATAGGCTAGGGCCTATTGATTCTGAATGAGACATAGAACCTACATCTAGAATCTCTCAAAAATATTTACAAGGATTTAATGGTGCTCAATGGCTTTGAAAAATATTCTCTTGGTTATCCAAATCATGTTTGATCTTCCATTTACTAATTTTACCTACCTAAGGTGGATAAATCCTTTTTTCCAACATGTTTACCTTCATGGCATCCTCTGGTTCAACATTAGTCAAAAAAATCTTTTTTAAAATCCTCTAGCTTTCAACTTCTAATGTCAATTTTTGATCTTGATCTGGGCTCTCCACATTTTTATAATTGTCATCTATGCATTCATCCCCAAGATCCTCCTATTATATCCTTGACTTATTGACTTCATGCACATCATATATCTCCCTTTGTATGAACTGATGTAAGTTGTAGATATTCTATTAGTTTAATTCAGTTGTGATACTTGTCAATTTCTCATTTGGCTTCAAGATTAACTAACCCTTTAACCCATCACTCATCATTATATCTATCTTGTTAGCTTGGACATCCATCATCAATCTATTTGGGCCCATTGGTCTTTTTATTTGATGTGTACTATTAGATCTACTATGAGATTGAAAGATCATACCACTTGGCAGTTCCATGCTCATGCTGACCTTTTGACTTGATGCTCACCATAGATCTCTTTAGTATGATTGAATACACATCATTGGATCTTCAAGAACCATTGACATCTATCATATCACAACTTACCATTATATTTGATCTTAGCTCCCAATATTTGTACACTTGTCACTTGCACATTAATTCTATGAATATTTGAATTTCAATAGTTATCTATCGAAGCTTAAACTTCACATCTGCATTCCCAATTCACTCTACAAATTCAACTTTAAAGGCTTATATCTTGAGATAACAAGCTCATCAAGATGCTAAAATTGTAGATCATGATCTAGTCATGAAGAGATTCATGTTCATAAAATCTTTTGGCCTGAGAAGGCTTCTTGAACAAACTTATTAAATGCACAATCTAGCTAACTTGTTCATGTTTACATGACATGCTAAAGATGGTCTGGATCTTTTATACTTGTGCAAGAACTTTCAAATCTCAAAATGAGTTTTTAAGACTTATGAAACTTGATTTATGTCCATGAAGGCCATGATCACCATGAGGACCTACTGATTCTTTTTCCATTACTACTCTAGACCTATACCAAGACTTGTTTCTCAAAGATAAACAAAGTGTACTTTAAGCTTGTTTAAAGTGTTTTTTGTAAGCAACATGTGATCTTTGGACCACTCATTCCATATAGAACTCTTGTTCAACTCACCCATTCAAGTAAGAGCTTGGCATGTGGGCCAACATGGCTAACACATACATTGTTTGGTATTAGATTACAAAGGCCAAAATGGTATTTACTTATAGAATGTTAGAGAGAGGAGAAAATAATAAAGTTCAAAGGTCACTAGAACACATGTTCAGTTGATAGGAGGAGTTACACATGCAAGAGGATGAATTCAAAAATAGACCATGCAAGGTATAATAGGATAAATGGATCTTGAAACATAAAACTCCTAAAATGTGGCATGGAACTCTTTTTGCTATGCACAAAAAACTACCTTTCATCATGGATCATCTCTCAAGCATTTGAAACTAAGCTGGAAAGAGTTGACATATATGTACTATCTAAGGGAGGTTGAAACATGATATGAAAATCATAATATGTTCTCTTAACTACTAGCTATCTTTTAGACACTTGTAATTACCATTTGTAGTCATGTGTTGATATCCTAGACTTTGTTCTTCACATTTGGCAGTCATTATTTATCTTGCATCTTGATCGAGCTTTCATGGCAGCATATAAATATGAAAATCTTGCTTCACTACAAAATACTTTGATCCTACATGGTTGTATATGTGGCATTCCCTTACCATGTCACTAATTCCATTTTAAAATATGCCTATCATCATTTGGACACATAGATTCATCTTGTCCATATATAATTTAGTTGAAATTACCTTTTTGATCTCCTCTAGAATCTCTTCAATTCTACTTTTGATGTTGGCCATTGATATGTGACCTAGGCATCTAAGATTATGACATTTGGTAGCATTGTGTGCTTTCTCAAGATCCTTTAACTCTTTGAATCAACATCCACCATTAGATCTTAGTACCTATTATCAAATGTAATCCATTAATCTATTGTTAGTTTGCTATAAGTATGACATATGTCACCATTACATTCAATCATGATCTTTTGAATCTTTGACTCTCGCTCGCACTGTTGATCTACTTTTGCATGATCAAATGCATGTTCTTGGATCTATTAGACCCATTGACATCACCTTCACTTATGTATTATTATATCTAATCTAAACACCCAATATCTTGCCACTTTTTGACCATATGTTAAACCTTAGAAACATTTGAATCTAAATGGTTATTTCATGAGGCTTGAATTTGACTTTCTCGTGTACATCTATCTTTGCTAGTTGATCTTTAAAGGCTTATATCTTGAGATGGATAAATCTCATAACACCACATTTTCATGGGATGATCTTGACACCAAAATCATCATGTCCATATATTCTTTTTGGCCTGAAAGGTTTTCTAAGTACACTTATAAAATATACAACTAGACTACCCTATACATTCTTGTATGTCGTGTCATGATGGTCTGACCCCTTAGATGACTCTAAATGAAATAAGACTAAAATAGATCATGACTAAGGTTATAATGGCATTAAATGACATTAAATAGACCATAACACACCCTATGACACTATGTTCTACCCCCATATCAAGTCTTAACTATAGGGGTTGACCCATTTTGACTTGTGGTTAAAATAGTCAACATTCTTGACAATTTATCAAGGGCAGTATAATTGATATGCCATGATTAGTTTCCTAATCCTATCTATTTGGATATGGATTCACATGTACATAGGTTTGACACACAAATTGCCTTTGAAAACACAAAAAATAATAGAAAACAAAAATAACAAGACATAAATCATAAACACACATGTGTTCAATTGGAACTCTTAGGGAACACAACACAACTAAAAGAAAAGACAAACACCAATTCTAATATTTACAAAATTGACCTTATCTTGAGTTGAACATCTAGTCATACCTCAAACAAGGTTAACAATGGTTCCCCTAGCATTATTATCACTCCATGAAGATAGCCTAGCATGAGGAGCATGTTCATCACCAATCACTTGCATATATAGGTGATCAAGAATCCTATCACCTTTGAATCTTCGTAAGTATGCAAGTGAACTATATGGGACCTTCTTGAATGATATTTATTGTTCTCTAAGAGCCTTCGTTAGAGATATGATCCTCTTGATCATTGCCATATCTGATATACATTCCTCATACTATAAATTAGGAATGATAACAGCTACCTCAACATTTATATCTTCTTGTACAAGATATACTTGATGCTTAAAAGCATCAATTTCTTATCCTTTATGATCTAACCCCTATAAAAATGGCTCAATGCTATATGGATCTCCCAAATATCCTTTAGGCACAATAATTTTTGTGTTGACCTCACTAAGTCCCTCTAGGACTATAGGATTTTGAATAGAAGTTTGATGTTCATGTTCCTTAACAACATTACCTTTACTTTCATACTTTATAGGAAACCTAATATATTTCTCATTAGTTTCATCAACAAACACATCAGACATACATTTCTTGGGATAAGAATGAATATTACCAATCTTATCAAATTGTTGGCATATGGCCACAAATCTTAGCCATAAGTCATCCTCCTCTTCTTCACGAGTGTCATCATCTAGAGCATCTTCATCAATAGTAGGAATTAAAACCTCATTCTTCCCACTATGGTGCTCAATTATATTCATCAACCTATGATCATCATACTCATTAATCATATAGTTGCACTTAGTAGCATGAGAATATTTGGCACTTACCTTAGCTCCCTCAAATAGCTCCTCATGCATGATATAAGTCCCAAGATTAGTTTTATAAAATTATGCATAAGGATCATTAATATATGAATATTCACCATACTCATCCAAAAATATATCAAAAATTCGCTCAATTTTAGAAGCACCATCATCCATGTTAGATTCCTCCTCATGAACAACATAATTCAAGTTAAAACTAGTTTCAATGTAAGGTCAAATATGAAACCTTGAAATAGGATGAGTTATAATAGTCACTTTGGTTGCATACCTTGTCCTAATGTCCAAGAACTACCAATTAGATGAGAGATAACCACCAATCTTGGATTTAAATTCTCTTGATAGGCAGATTGCAATGTGAGCTAGGAGGTCAACAATAACTATATCTTGAAAAATAGGAAAGATAGAACAATCATGCAAGAAAACCTTAAATTTTTTTATTATCCCTATGGTCTTATTAGGTGTACCATCTATTTCAATCATTCCTTTGCTATGAGGCTCATACTTTATGCCCAATTTATCAGCTACCACTATCAACTATGCAGTTATGGACTAGTTTATCACCCACTATGAGAGTGAGATAGAATGGTGCAGGTTTCTCATCCCTAATGGATGGTTAAATAATAGTGTTATGAGCATTTTCAAGGAAAATATGACTATTACTTGGATTTGAATCATGGACACAAGTAGGGATAGTAGATAACTATTTTTTTAGGAGCTCCTTTTGACCAGGCATATGAAGAACATCCCAAAGGGAAATGGATGTTTTACCTAATTTCTCTTGGATTATTGGAGGCAAGGAAGTGAATGGAAATTGAGGAGTTAGAGTGCCTTGAATATTCCTTCCAACATTCTGATTTAGAAGATGTGCAAAGTTATTTGAGGTTGTCACACCTATAGCCATACCTTATTGCTTTGTATGAGGATTGAATGAGATTTTAGGCACATTACTATCACCACCTAAATCCTTTCTCTTGGATATATTATTTTTTATAGTAGAGGTTCCTTGATTAAGCATAAAATTTTCCTCAACTAATAAGTTGGTGAAGATCTCCCCTTGAGGATGGCCACCTTCACTTATCTACATCATGACTTCATCTTCAATTGATAAGAGAGGAGTAACTCCTCCTTGGGCAATAAGATCTTTCTCTCCACCTTCACTATCATCCATTAATTGGTTTTGTTGCTAATTTTCACCTTGCACCAAGTTGTTATGAATTGGTACCATCTCTCTTGCATTGGTGGTGAAGTTGGGGTTATGCACATTAGCAAACCTATTAAAGTTAGGTTTCCCTTGACCTCTTCCTCTCCCAAATTACAAATCAAACTATTGTTTATAGGGTAAGGATTTTGATAATAATTTTATTACATATTCTCTCTCCCAAGCTTAGCTTCCAACCATTAAATATATGCATCTTTGTCGATGGCATTCTCTTCCTTCTTTGGAGTATATCTAAACTGGGTGTTAGCATTGGTAATTTGGGCCACATATGGAGTATTTGGAAAATTATGATATAGTGGAGGCATAGAAATCTTAGGAGGCAATATTCTAACTTGGATGAGACTATTCTCATCTTTGATATTAAGATCATATGCTTTGGTAAGAGTGTAACCCATCATGGATAAAAGTATGATACTAATTTTAGTACCTATGGATCTCAAGTAGGTAGGGAACACAAAACTAAGAGGTGGCCTCATAGGAGGAGGCTATCTATTCCAAGTATTTTCTAACCTCTTATTAAATTCATGCATTGTTTCTTTAGTGCCTCTTTTAATCACATTAAGATGATGTATGAGATAATCATGGTCACTTTCATTTCCAAATCTTGAGTTTAGCAACACTCCAAACTCATCCTATAATGTGATGCATCCACCTTCTAGAGTCCTATACCAATCAAGATCCTTCCCTTTAAGGGACATGACAAGGAGTCTAATAGCAATGTTCTCTTGAGTGATGTTATGGAATCTAAAAAATTTAGAGACATCCCTAATGCATTCATTAGGTGTAACATGACTTTCACCATTGAATATGGGTATACCTTTTGTGGCATTAAGAGGAATGGCATCATATGCTTGAATATGAATTAGACTTTTAGTATTAAAGGCAAGGAACGTATGAGGTCTAGCCATATCTTCTTCAAACTCTTAAAAATATTAAATTTCTTTAATTTATTCAATCTCTTCCTCTCTATCAAAATCAAATAATTATCTAAATGGTAGATTAGGCTAAGGATATTAAACTTCAAGAGGAAGTTCAAGCTGAATAAGTGGATTAATAGCGTTGAACACTCTACTAGAGAATGACCTAGTGAGAACCATGAATTATAAGATAAATTTTATAATATGACAATTATATTGAACTATATTTTACCTTGATGGAGTCACCAATTTCTAAATAACACACCAATTTTTAGCTAATGTTGTCAAGATCAACATTCACCTTGACAAATTATCTTGAAGACAATGTGTCCCACCAGGCATACTAAAACTATTGTCACAAAATATTGCACCCTAAAATAGAGTGTTCAAGACTCTTCAAAATTTGGGAAACATGGAAACACATCCAGGTATGTAGGTGTACCTATAATGGAAGTGAGCCTCTAGATTTAAGGGATAGCTCCATGAATGTGTCTTGGAATACTTATCACCTAAACTAGTGCTTGATTATGGGAAAAGAGTTATAAATTATGTGAAATGAATCTAATATAAAGTGGTGATACACTAAAATATCTCCATATGACCATCATACTCCATTCACTAAGAAACAAAACATACAAATTAGTTTCAAAGTCCTAAAATATTTTGAAATGAATATTTTAATATAGAGGTGAGATATGGGAAGTGACACAAGGAAAATGAAATAGAGAAAGATTTCACACTCTAAAGATAATCATAAACTTGAAAATATCATAACACACTTGAATACACTCTATATAACATATTATAATAGGAACTCTTACATAAACATAAAAGGATAAAGGAAGAAAGGATAGAGAATTATCACTTTGCATCACCATACATCACTTACACACTTAGACAATTGTTCAAAAACTCAAAACTAGATTTGCATTAATGTTCAAAGGTAAAATATGACATCATTATAGTAGGTCTTCACCATACATACTATTATATTAGATTACAAAGGCCAAAATGGGAGCTACTTATCAATTTTTAGAGATAGGAGAGAAGAATGAAGTTCAAAGGTCACTAGAACACATGTCCAATTGAAAGGAGGAGTCACACATGTAGGAGGATGAATTAAAAAATAGAACATGCAAGTTCTAATGGGAAAAATAGATCTAAAAAAATAAAACTCTTGAAATTTGGCATATAACTCCTTTTTCTATGTACAATAAACTACCTTTCATCATGGATCATCTCTCAAGCATTTGAAACTAAGTTAGAGAGAGTTGACACATATATATTGTCTAAGGGAGGTTAAAACATGATATAATAGTCATAATATGTTATCCTAACTACTATATATATTTTAAACACCTGTAATTACCATCTTTAGTCATTCATTGATCTCCTAGACTTCATTCTTCATATTTTACAATCATTTTTTATCTTACATCTCGACTGAGATTTTATGGCAGTATATGAATCTGAAAAGCTTGCTTCACTATAGAACCCTTTGATCCTACATGGTTGTCTATGTGTCATTCCCTTGCCACATCACTCATTCCATTTTAAAATATTATTATCATCATTTGTACATGTAGCTTCATCTTGTCCATCTATAATCTGATCAAAATTTCCCTATCAATCTCTTTTAGAGTCTCTTCAATTTGAGATTATGACATTTAGTAGCATTGCATGATTTTTCATGATCCTTTAACTCTTTTACTCAACACGCACCATTATATATTAGTACCTATGATAAAATGTGGGCCATTAATTTTTTATTAGTTTTCCATGATTATGACATATATCACCATTACGTTCGATCAAGATTTTTTGACTCTTTAATTCTCACTCACATTGTTGATCTGTTTTTGCATGATCAAACACACTTCATCAAATCTTCCAGAGCCATTGGCATTACCTTCACTCACACACTATTAGATTTGATTTAAACACCTGAGATATTTCCACTTGTCAACCATATTCTAAACCTCATAAACATTTGAATCCAAATGGTTATTTCATGAGGCTTGAATTTGATGTTCTTGTGCACATCTATTTTTGTTAGTTGATCTTTAAAGACTTATATATTGAGATGGAAAACTTGTCAAGACACCACACTTGTATGGGATGATCTTAACACCAAAATAATCATTTCCATGAAGTCTTTTTTACTTGAAAGTTTTTTTAAATAGACTTCTAAAATATACAACTAGACTACCCTATACATTCCTATGTGACGTGTTATGATGTTATGACCCCCTAGATGACTCCAAATGACATAAAACTAAACTATATCATGACCAAGGTTAGAATGGAATTAAATTACATAAAATATACCAAAACACACTCTATGACACTATGTTGTATATGAGATTTGGTAAAAAAAAATATGGTTGTAATAATTAGTTTAAAATCCCATGATGGTCTCCCCAACCATATTTTGATCTTTATTTTAATACTCCTTCCTATTTTAGTAATATTAACCAGTCTTTATGAATATTTTCTTGTTTAACTAGTTAAATTGTTACCTAGTATCTAGGGACATTAAGTTTCCTTTGTATCAAATAAAAGGAAAATCCTTGTTTGATATGAAGAAGTGTGCGAGTTTGAAACATTTTAAGAATTATCTTTTTGAATATAGAATATAAGAAGATTTTGTGACAACAAATACTCTTTCATTTCTATGTGTTAGTCAAGATTACTTCCTATGGACTAAATTATTTTGATCTTGAATCTAGGGTGAGCAAGGGCCCACTCCTCAAAGAGATGAGATGTGTGTAATTTTTGTATTTATAATTTGTTTCTTATTTGTTTTTAATTTGAATTAATATAAATAATTTATTTGATTGGATTTATAATCTACAGATCAAATAGACTATTAATGTGTGTGTGTGTGCTTTACAATTCAAACAAACATTTATCATTTCCTTAATTTTAATAATATTAATTTTATAACTTAGCTTCATTTTGAATTTGATATTCAATTTCAGTGTGTTGTCTTTCAACAACATTGTGTGATTTATTTCAAGCATTTCATTTAGTAGAGTGTGTTTACCTTTTGAGCAAGTATGTTTATTTCAGCACTTAGTTAAAACTTTAGGAAGTAAAAACTTAAGATAAATCAAATTCAAAAAAAACCCAACCAACATTTTTACTTGAACGTAATAAACACCTTATTGTAGATAGCCTTGGACACTAGACCTGGTAAGTAATAACACCAACATAAATTATTTAATTTAAAGGATGGCAATGACACCCTTCATTGGGCATAGAAAACCTTTTTCATAAATATTAATGAAAAATGGGATAAAAAATAGTCTACAAGAGGTTTGAATGATTTTATGGATTAGAAATATAAATCATAGAACCACCTCAAATCATAGTCTTTGAGGCTTATTAGAAATAATTTGGTCAAAATTTTATCATTTGAGGCATAGTCAATACATGCCACATGAAAGGATCGAAGATGTTGCTTAGGATCACCCTTTCCATTATAAAATGGAAGCTTAGGTGCAACAAACCCAATTGGTAAAGGGTTTAATAATATCTAAAGTGAAAGAGGGTTATGAAACACATCTTGAAAATCAACAACATGAGGATATTTTAAAGTATTTTGTTCAATGTTTATATCCTTGTCCTCCAAGGTCTTTATAACTTGAAGGAGTGATTGAACTATAGACCTAGTGGGATTTAGATTATAAAGTTGCATAGTCACCAAAGGGGATGTAAACATGGTTTTATAATAATAGGTATTAAAACTAGTATTTATGTTGAAATAATTAGTAATTATATGGTAGATTTAGTAATTATAGTTTTGGTAAACAAAGGTTTAAACACATAACCTATGCCCCAACTAGATGTATCATGTTTTAATGTGTTTAAGTAGAGGGATATTTCAACTATACCTTTTTAAATTTTTGTTTCTAGTATAGTTTTTATGATCTAATCAAGATCTTCAGGTTTTTGGTGAATACGCTTATGAAACAATGTAATTGTTTACACTTGATCATGATCTATGTGTTCATTTTAATTTATTTCATGGTTTTCATTATCAAAATCTTATTCTATGGTGACCCTATTGGTATGTTTTCCATTGTCAACATGGGTATCAACATGATCCAAAGTATGAGACCCTTCATTATTTGAGAAATCTTAGGCTAAAAATGGGTAATCACAATGTGTTCAATAGCCACACCTCTAAATCTAGGCCTATGCTTAGACTGCATGAAAAATAATGTATGTAATAAGTGAAAAAGTATAGTAATATAAAACCTTAGCTGACTAAAAAGTCTAGGAATAAAAAAAATTGCATTCATATGAATTATGGATTAATAATAAAAAATTAAAAAACCCTAAGTGGACTAAGGTTTGGTGTTCAAAGATCAGGTTCACCAAATGATTAGCCCTAAAATGATCTAATTGATTTTATTATTAGCCCTATATTTTATTAAAGGAGTATATAAAAATGAAATGGAACAAAGGTGATAATCATATCTATAGTAGGATAATTAGATACTAAAATCAAATATAAGCATATGTTGAATTCATAAAATTGAGTATAGGCTAAATATAGAAAGTACAACTAAGATATATATGGAAATGATAAAGAAGAAATATACTTATTTGATTTTGATGTTGATACAATGGTGGATCTAAAATAGGTAGGAAGAAGGTTGGAAAATAGTTCTAGAATAATTATCAGATTTTAGATCTGACACTTTTAGAGCTCTAGACATTAATGTTAGCCTTGAATAGTTACATTGATGTTATTATCTAAGTTCAACATAAGTGTTTTCTATGGAATACCTTTTAGAAAAGGATGTGACCACCTAAAATATTTTAGGTTTTATTTCACCTTCGCTCTAGTTAATTTTGATCTAGGTCATGGACTATCGCTCCTTATGAAATGGCAAAACCCTCATTCTCCATCTTCATAGTGACCCTGAGGGAAAATGGGTTAGTAGGCATATGGTCTCAAGATGAACCCAAAGACCCTATTGTCAGTGAATACTACATACATAGAAAATAATATATGAGGGTCTCAGACTCATGTATTTCTCCCCTACCTATTGGCTTGTATGTGAATCATGCAATATTATGGAAAGAAAGTACAATAGTGACCTAGTTTGTAAATTAGAAAATCAAGCTCTTGGGTTACTCCTTTAGTACTTTAAATCATTAAATATGTTATATCTATGATTTGTATGTAAATAGGAAATATTTATTCAATGGAATGCTTAATAGAGTGCTTTTGATAAGTTGACTTGGTCTCTTTAGTCTTTTACTAGGTGAAGAATGAATGAGGGTTGATCGTGTATTTATGTCAATCCCTTTGGAATAATAACTCACATTAAGCACTTATGCCAACCATTATGATACATTTCATTTGTTAATTAGATGAATTTATGGTATTAGACACTTATGTCAGGTCAAGACACTAATGTCGATGCTAGTGTTTATCCCAAATGTTAGTGTCTAAGGAGCAAGGAATAGGTACAAGCTCAAAACTTGAAAAGGTAGAAGATAAGTACATTTTAAGAATTATGGGAAAGATATAAGGTATGTGTCATCAACATAATACTATTATGATTAAGATATGGGCCAAGAGGCATAAGATAGAGTGGATGTAAGACTTGTAGAAGTGGAAAAGATCTAAAACTAAGAGGAATAGCTTAGGTCTGAGTTTGCCAAGTATACAAGACTGAGGTGTTATATAATTATAAAATAGTTTATATACATCTATATCCCACTTTTTTACCATTAAAATTATTTCTTTATGTGGTATTATAGATATTTTATTCAATTAGGATTGTGTCATTTTGTAATAGTAAAAAGGTGCATCATTAGCTAGAATTGTGTACACATGCATATAATATAAAAATTTGATACATCTATGAAAAGTATAAGGTATATCTTTCATTTCATGAATCCAAGGTCAACCTAAAATTAAATTATATTGTAACTACTCAGAGATAACTTGAAAGGTAGTAGAGACTATGTTGAGGCTCAATAATAAATATATTGTAATAGTGCTAAAATGTTTTTTAGGATGATATCAAATCCCTATATAGGTTTCTAGGTAATTTTAATATTATATTTATTAAATCCCAATTTATTTATGAACTCATAACTACAAATATTCATTGCAAAACCATTTTCAACTACTACACATTTAATTATTTGTCCATGTATTTAGATTTGAATAAACAATGAAATATTGTGCTCAATGATATGTTTAGGAGGTACATGTTCTTTATCAAAAGTTACAATATGATCAATATCCTTAAAAGTATTCATATTACAAGTAAATTACGTTTATTGTGTATCCATAGGAAGAGTTATATCCTGTAACATTGCATATAATATATCCTTGTAAGTTGTTGCCTTTTGTAATATTTATAGAATATAAAATTTGGAAAGGGTATTTTCAAACATTTGGTAAATGATATCATATCCTTTGAATTGATAAACTTGTCTTGAATAATTTGGATGGGAAGGAGCATTATGATTAGGAGTGGTGGTGGGTAGGTAAAGGTGGTTGTCCCCTTATGGTTTGGACAACAAGAACATCATAATATAGTATGAACTTTAGATGAAAAATATGAATAGGTTGATGAATAGAAGTAGGTTGAGGGTGAGGAGCTAGGATTACAAGAGGTTTGGTACATGTTCTTTCATGTCTGATTATAATAAGAAGAAATTTGAAGTAGATATTATAACAATAATTATTAATACTAGGATATGGCATTGGTTGGCTTTGATGACAAGGGGTAGATTCATCTTTACATCCAACATTTTTTTGATGTGAGTAATTTTTTATTCATGCTTGAACATAATAAATAACATATTGAAAGGGAATGCTTGATGTAATTAAAAAAACCCTAATTTTATGTAGCATATGAGGGAGACTTTCATTATTTGAACTCATTATAAATTTAATGCAATATTAAATGAAGCAATGCTAATGACAATGAATACAATACAATATGAATCAATCAATGCTAATGACTATGAATACAATACAATGTGAATCAAGTAATGCTAATGACTATGAATATAATACAAGTAAAATCAAGGTATGAGGGTGACTTAGGCAAGGATTTGAATTATTTTTAGGCTCTCAAATATAGTTTATCATTTGTTGATTAGTGTCAACCCAATGTTTTAGAGAACTAAATATATAATTATAATCATGTATATAACCCATGAAAATTAATTTCAAGGGTATAGTGAGATTAACTTCCCTAGGTGATATGCTCTTCTCATGTTCACCAAAAATCAAATCGTTAAAAAGAGGATTCCTTAAGTATAAATAATATACCCTAGGCATTTCTTATATATCATGAGACATAAGGAAACTAAACAGTGTGTTTAGTGTTGTATTATGGCTATGACTCTTGGGTTAAACCCCTCATGCCATATTTTCTATAAATAGATATGGTGAAGTCCTTCACAATAGTCATTAAGTAGTTTGAAAATTGTCAAAAAAAAAATTCTAAAACAAGCAAAATTAAATGTAAAATAAAGATAAAAATAAATAGAGAAAGATTTTTGTTTTCAAAAATCAAGTAAATTCCAACCTAAGGTCAAAAGAAAGAGCTTCAATGTTGAAATGATCCAAGATGATAAGATGATTTCTTCAGTGTCAAATTTAACCTAAGGTCAAAGAAATTAAATAAATTTGTGTCAAATTTCATCTAAGGTCATAGGATGTTTTCTTTTAGTGTCAATAATTTATTTAAATTTTAAGTAAATCCTATCCCAAAAATTTAAGGAAAATAAAAGCAATATTTTACAAAAAGCATTTTCAACAGATTATTTAACCCTTTAATTTAAAATGACTTAAACTAATGGCATTAAATTATTAGAATATAAATGTTGTTATGTAATAATCTGATATTAAATTATAGTCAAATGTAATATGATACAGTAAAATACAAAATTTAGAATTTATTTAAAATAGTAAAAATGTATGAGGATTTGTAAACCTCCTTAAAATAGATCTAATTTGATTGTGTGAGCTCACTATAAGTTAAAAACTATGTGAAATAACTTGAAAATAATGACATACTATAAAATAAAAATTCACATTAAGTCGAGATAAGTCCATGGGAGGAATACATGAGTGCATTGTGGCCTTTTCTAGATATTATGACCACATCTTGGATGATTGTATACCTAATTTTTGGATATTGGTCAAAGTGATCACCTACAAGGGTTGATTATTTAACTTTTTATTTTATGTTGTCTCATGAAATGCCTTCAAATATAAAACCCAAGATCCTACACATGCACTAGGTTATTGACGATGGCCGAGCTAGCCTCAAAAACCCTATGCAATTATGTTTCCTGCATAGCCTAAATGGGCCTTAAGATGATGTAGTTCTCCCTCCTAGAATGATTGTGTGATCCATGATTATATAACTAAAATTAATATAGCTAGAAGATTAATTTAAATGTTTGATAGTATATGCCCTTGACCTATAATAAATAATATCTAGACTTGGCTTATGATTATTATAATGCTAAAAATTTGAAATAATTAGTGCACTTATGATTAGTGTGCAGTGAAATTTCTAGAGAGATATAGTGAGGGTACAATGAATGGCCTTGATATGATTTTATAGGATAATATTTAGAATAATTTTGATTATCAACTTTATCAAACTCTTGAGAGAGTTGTTTTGAAATGTCTCGATTCAAAAAAGTATTTTTTGGAGTGTGAGGGATAAGGATGCAATAGGGAACAAGGACACAATACGTCCTTATCTAACTAATTCATAATTGTCTCACAAGACTAGAGAAAGTTAGAAAAAGTATGGCATGAGATAATGGACTGAATAAGGATTAATATAGCTAAAATAAGTATATATATCTAATATTTTTAGTGCTTAAAAGATAGTGAAGGTTATTTTATAGATTGTGTGTTAGTGAAATGGTAAATAGGCCAAGTAAGGGTAACGATGTTGATCCATAAATAGGTAGTATCCAAAACTAAACTAATTACTTTATTTTTATGGATGTTTTATAAATTCTCAATTTCTTGTTAATTAACTTGAAATTGGCATAATAATTAAAATCAGCATTCAAAATTGATAATAAGCCAAAATCATGAGCCATAAAGACAATATGTAAACCAAAGTTGATAACGAAGTTCACCCGACCTGGCCTACATCTCTGGGTCCTACTCAAAGATAAAACCAATCAATTATTGATGAAAAAATCACTTTGTATATTAGATATCCTTAGTATGGGTTTTCAATCTATAAATAAATTTTTTGATGTCTACTGGCTCTCGCTCTGGCTACTGGCTATTGGTTTTGGCTCTAGATCTAGCTACTAGCTCTAGCTCTAAATCTTGGCTCTAGCTATTGGCTATAGCTATTATTCTAGCTTTGGATTTACTTGTCTTTCACAAGTATGATGTAATGTCTCTACTAAAATAGGTTTAGGGAATAACTTTTGCCTTATAATTGCTACTCCAATAGTGAAGACATACAAAATTAATTACTATGCAAAGGGATAATCTCTAAGCTTTCTTACTCTTTGTATAAAGGATAAGATATAAGCTTTCTTACTCTAAGCTATAATTTTTCTTACTCTTTGTTACAAATAGATCTCTCACCAAATTCTTCTGAAGAGCTCTCAATCAAAACCCTTTCTCCCCCTGGATGGACGCTTAGCTCCAAAACCTTGAAATGGAAGAGTTGAAATGCAATTGAGAAATTGATTCTAAAATACTTGAAATGTAAGAGATATCTTGGAGTTATCTTGTAATTCTCTTAGAATGAGTTTACAAATGAATTTCATTGGTTTATATAGTTTTTCAAAACCCATCAATTATGGATTTCTTCTTTATCCATCCCCATGTACAAGCCTTTATTTAAGCTTCTTGACCTTATCTCCCAAAATAGGGTATGATGAGGATCAATGGGTCAAACCACCCTTCATATCTTTATATTTGGACAAACCTCCCATAAATTTTTATGAGAGATATCCCAATTTCTATGAGAAATATCCCACATTTGTGGAGAAAGAGATATTAATGGAGTTAATCCCATTTCTCAAGCCTTAGGAAGTAGGATTTGTCTAAAATCTTAGAGAATATTTTGGATCTATTGTGAACACTCCAAATGTGAGGATTTCATTGGTCTACATGCTAATAATATATTGGACCAAGTCCATGTCCAATCACCATACCTACACATTTTTTCCTTATTGCATAAAAACTTCAACAAGCCATAACTTCTACATACAGAGTCCATTTTTTGAACTGAAAAATGCATTGAAAATCTCTCGATGATTTATTCTCTATGAGAATGGCTTAGATAAGAATTGAGACCTTTCATTTTTATCCCTTGTAGATGATCTCTAGATCACACCTCCCCACTAACAATGATTTCAATCTCCAAAAGTCATTTATCTTCTATCAATCACAATATCTTCCTACAATTCATTAAATGATTCAAGAGAAAAATCAACATAAGTAACATTTTCACCTTGATTTATAATCATAGGTGAAAATCTCTCTTAACCTCTACACTACACTACATTGCTTTGTATAGGCTAAGGTAATTATCTCCCATTAAGGAGATGCAATCTGTATTCTCCCTACTATTTCAACATTCTCACAAGGACATAAAACTATGTTGCATATAATAACTGATATCATATTATCTCTTTTAAAAATTTCCCTTCATGGGGTCTTATAATGCAACATATATGTTACAAATAGTTCCCTTCTTGGGTTCTTTTTAAAATGTGCATACAATGATTACAAATGTATTTCAATGAAAATGGATATCAAACTTGATCCATAAAAACAACAATGTTTAACTGAGTGTTACTTACTTTGGAAACACTTCACATGTTAATTCATGCATACTTGTCTTCTTTTTAAAATAAACTCTTAGACTATGTGTAATATTTATTTCAACTATTGTTATACCCCAAATCTAATTTAGAAAACCTTTTCAATGTTCACTCTCAATAGAGCCTCTTTACCATCTTGCCAAATGCTCTCTAGGGTGATAAATTATGCATTGTCAGCTTGCCCTTGACTTTTGTCTCCCTAACTATTGTTGTCTCAGGTTTTGCTTGATAAGGTTATATCTTTTACTTGATTGAAGATTTAGTTACAACCTTTGCCTGAGGTTGTGGATGACTTTGTTTATCCTATTTTAGCATTTTCCCCTTAGCATTGAATTAAAAACCAAACTTCATCTCTTCTTTAGGCAATTTTGTTTTGTCAGTCTTCTTCTTGGCATGTCTCTTAAGCATCCTTCTAGGGATTTTTAAGGCATAATTAAAAGACACATTCAAGTATTTCTTATTTTTATACCTTGGCAAGTCATCTAAATGTGTCTCATTATATTTAACTAGTTCATCATCTGAGAATGCTTCCTTTAGCTCTTCAAGGTGTTTTGACTTGTTGCTTGAGTAACTCTTCAATTCAGCTTCTTGGGAAGATTGTCCTTTATTTCCATATCCTAATCCTACATAAAATGATCTCTTCATAACTTGGATAGGTTAGACAATTCTTGACCATTAATGCCAAGGCCCTTTCCATTAAATCCCATCTTAGCCAATAGCTTAGAACCTATTTCCCTTATGTGCTTCTCAAATGTATCATCACAATTACTTGATGAATGTATGGAGTTAGAACACAAAATATCCCTAACATTCTTAATATAACTAGAATAATTTATTTCATTACTTTCATTTTCTGAATGTAGCATAATATTTGGTACCTAACTTGGCATCATCTCTTAGATGAATCCTTCATCTAATACTTGATTCCTAAGAGAACTAGACTTGCATATTATCTGATAGGTTCCTTCCCCTTTGATTTACATCTTTATTGGTACCAGGCTAGAATTTTCTGAATGTGCATATTTTAGCATTGATCCACAATGTGATTATAGCCACATACTTTTGACTCCACTCATATTCACTTCTTTTGATGATGTTTTTATTGTAGTTCTACCTATAGAGCATCAATGATCTATTAGAACTTCTAAATTTATAACTCCTATCTTCATTCGATGGATTATTATCATGGTTCTTTTGATTATAAGTATTGTATCAATATAATGACAATGATATTCATCAATGGTGAAATTTGAGCTAGCATTGGATTGATAGTATTCCATAGAATGTGAGTAAAATCATAATTAAACCAACACAAACTTAGCTCTGATACCAAACTTTAACCAATGATAATTGGAGCATATGATGTCCATTTTTTTGCTTCCAATAGTTATCATAAAGCTTTTGATGAGATCTACATAATGGACCAATATTTAAATAAAATCAAGTAACATCTAAAAATATCCTCCAAATCATGCCTCCCGACTGAGAAGGTTTTTGTTCCACAAAAAGCTAAAACATTAATTTTACCAATGATTTAGTTCTTTGAAATGCCTCATCAAGATATCTATAGTGGACTTTATGGCCTCTAAAATTTCTATTTTGATATGGGTAGGCTACACCATTCCTTTCCTATGAAAAATCATAAATTCACTATAAGTACAACATCACACAAAATGATCAATTTGAAAAAGGCATCTCAATGTCAAAGAGACAAGTGTCTGATTGATTTGGTGATCTGCCAGTGAATAAGCTATCTTATATAGTGTGTGGATACAATAATTTGTCTATGTCACTGGTTACATTCCCAAAATAGTGAACTACTTGTAATTACAAAATATCCCCTAGTATAACTATAGATAAAATGTTGCCCATGTATGGGTCTTGAACTGCATCCTACACATTATATCATCCGATGTAATTTCATAACAATAGCTACTTCAATCATAAGTATCAAGTAGGTACATTGAACATATCCCAAACAACTTCTATATACTACTATCCTAGATTTATTTACCCTCTGGAGGCTAATTTTTGGAATTTCTTTCTTTTATTCATGACTCTACAACTATGTCAATAGCTCATCCTTGGTTTGTAAATAAAGTTTCAAGCATTTGACCTCCTCTTTGAAGGAGTGAAACTTGGATCTCAAAAAAGTATTCTCATCACACTAAAGGTAGTTTCTGATGTAGTTTTTGGTGATTTTTATAGGATAATATTTAGAATAATTTCAATTATTGACTTTATCAAACTCTTAAGAGATTTTTTTTAAATGTCTTGATTTGAAAAAGTGACTATTAGAGCATGAGAGACAAGGATGCACTAGGGGATAAGGACATAATACATCCCTATTTAACTAATTCATAATTGTCTCACAAGACTAGAGACAGTTAGAACAAGTATGACATGAGCCTATGGACTGAATAAGGATGAATATAACTAAAATATGTATATCTAATATTTTTAGTGCTTACAATATAGTGAAGGTTCTCTTATATATTGTGTTAGTGAAATTGTGAATAGGCCAAGTAAGGGTAAAGATGTCAAAAATAAACATTTTCAAGCACTTAATGATTAATTTCATATGTCTATGAGTGGCCTTGATATGATTTAATAAGATGATATTTAGAATAATTTTGATTATCGACTTTATCAAACTTTTGAGAGAGTTATTTTGAAATGTCTTGATTCAAAAAAGTGATTTTTGGAGTGTGAGGGACAAGGTTGCACTAGGTTACAATGATACAATATGTCCCTATCTAACTAATTCATATTTGTCTCACAAGACTAGAGATAGTTAGAACAAGTATGACATGAGCCTATGGACTGAATAAGGATGAATATATCTTTAAAAAGTATGTATATCTAATATTTTTAGTGCTTACAAGATAGTGAAGGTGCTCTTATATATTGTGTGTTAGTGAAATGGTGAATAAGCCAATTAAGGGTAAAGATGTCAAAAATAAACATTGTTAAGCACTTAATGATTAATTTCATGTGTTTATAGCATTCCCCCAAATATAATACAATTAGTTCCAACATGATATAATATGTTATTCATCTATATCCCACTTTTTTCTCAAATCTAAAAAATATATGAAAACCTATAACTTATGTTCCAATAAAATGTGTGCATATGTAATACATATGTCTCAATATGTAAATATATAAAAACATGTGATTTATGTTATAGTAAAATATGTGCATATGCATTACATATGCCCCCAATTTTGTCTCAACTTACAAACATATATCCCATAATCTGAACCAAACTAATAATTTGAGCCTATATAAACTTTTAAATCATGTATTTTGTCCCAAAATCTAAAATATATTTAAATAAAGGCTTGAATCACTATGACAAGCCTAATATGTCTCATTTTTTAGGTCAAAGATTTAGCATGTGAATTACTCATCTCAAAAGAAAAGAGTTAATTGAATCATGTTATATAAAAATATGTAATCATTTAGAAGCATGTACAAACATGTTGAGAATATTTTATCATATCATGAAATTATCATCAAAGTATATATGAGGCATGAAGTATAATCCATACAAGTGTTAATATAGATATATAAATTAGGCATGCAATATTAATCATCAACTATATAATTACTAATTAATAATTACACAGGAAAGGTGCATGATGCAAATCATGACACCACATACAATAAGGAGGGTGCACTATATGCATCATAGCACCACAAACTTCATATAAAATCTTAGATTCCCACTCATAAGCACACAATTATCATGGCCATGATTCACACAAGAGAATCACATGCAATAACATTCAATATCACATAATAAAAAAACCACAAATAATGGATAGTCAAATGTCACACAATAAGTGCACACATAATGGGTAATCAAATTCCACCAAATGCAAGGTCCATAGAAATAAAATTTCATATAATAAGGCAAGGGCACAAAGATATAATCATACAATGAAAAACTCAATCAACAAAAAGGTGCATAAGAAAGCAAGGGCCCATATAAAGAGGCATACAATGACACACTCAATAAAACAATGACATACACTAAGGCAATATTCATACAATTCATAATTAATTATTACCCTATGTAAAATTAAATATTAGAAATGAAGCAATAACAAGTCAAACTAATCTACACCATCAATGTTATGTCAATGTCACAACATAATAGAGTGGCCTATCCATGAAATGTACCACTATAAATAATATAAACAAGAACAAGGAATGTGTAATCAATAAATTTATCTCAACATGATTACATATAAATATATAACATGTAATAATGAAATGATATTCTCCCAGCATTGACATGGCCCCTGGGTGTAGGAATGTCCTATATTTATGCATTCATGTATCATGTAGACTTGTATGTCCTACATGTTAAGATTTTGGCCTCACCATCCAAATATCAACCCCTATCATTCAAAGCTTTGATAATTATTATCTTATATTGATTTTATATACCCCATAGTGTCCTTATTTTAAATATAAAATGACTAACTCAAGCTAGAGAGACCACACCATCATTCAAACATCATGCATAAATGGATAGGTCAGTCTAGTTGCACATTTAATAAATGCACTTGGGAAATCAGCTAGAGTCTAGGATTGCATGGACATGAATTTATTCATGCCTTAAACATCCCCTATAAAATTAGTATATTGATGAGCTTGCTATCTTACGATATAAGGCTTCAAATTTGAACAAGTAGTCTAGGATGGGCATGCAAACGTCAAGTTCAAGCATCATAAAGTAGCCATTTAAATTCAAGTACTCCTAGGTTTAACATGGATCCAAAAAATGTCAATATCTTGGGAGCTTAGGTAGAAAATATATGGTATGTGGTGACTATCAATGTTAGTGGGTCCCAAAGATCCAATAGTGCATGTTCAACCATGTAATGAGGATCTAACAATTTGAGTGAAGTCAACAAGTCAGTGGGTCATCACATTAAATTTAAATGTGCCAAGTGTCACAATCATGATGAGTTATAAGATAAAATTTTCACATTTGATTTTATAAATAAATATCAATGGCACACATTGAGTCAAAGGTTTAGTATCTTAGATCAAATGTATGGCCACCATGTGGTGTAAGCATGTGAATCAAATGAAACTGACAATAGGATCTTGGGATGAATATAGAGCTGATAGTTGTTATAATCTAGAAAACCAACCACATATCGATGGTTGATAATAAAAGTTGAAACCAATAGACTCTAGGGAAATTGATGAGGTAGATTTTATTGAATAGGATAGTGACATGTGTCGAAAACCAGTAGCATGGTCAAGCCTCTAGCATGGGTGAAGAGTATGCTCTTTGATGGGTTAAGATCAGTTAAGGGTTGGTAAAGAGCATTAATGTAATAGGGAGCTTGAGGAGATTTAGGCATCCATCCATGATTACTCATAGAAAAAATTTCTTTATCCATTCCCTTTTCTCCACTCTTTTTACATCAACAAAGTTACAATGAAGAGAATTAGTGTGTAAAGAGCTTCAGGAGATTCAGGTAGCCATTTGTGATTACATGTAGCAGTAATCATAGGCTTTATAATGACCCCTTATCTACTCTCCTAAGCTATTCTCCCCTTATCTCCATCCCTTTATAATATATATAGGCTTTAAAGCCTTATAAATGATCCATGAAGGCTGGTATGAGTATACTCTACCATAAATTATACTTTTGCATCTTTTTGGATTGAATGTCATACCTTGAAACTCTTTCATGGTGACATTATAGTGTATTCATGCTTGTTGACATGAAAAGTGATAGTTTTATTTCCATTTCATGTCTTTGTTATCTTAGATGTTGATAAAGTGTCTTTTATAGGTCATGTGGAGTGTATAAGAATGGGTAATGGATTCTTGAAGTGTGTCATGGCTAGTGAGTATCTTCTAACAAACCTATTTTCCATAACCTTAGTGTTCCATTCATATAGCACAGCATCCATATGAAATAATCATGCATAGGACTCATGAAGATGACTATTTGGTAGTCTTTAGTTTATTAACATATGAAAGTTCAAGCTTATGAGTGGATAGTTGAATTCATGATACATCACCACATGTTCGTGTAGGTTTAATTCATACAATTATTTCACTCTTTTCATCCCAACCTATTTAGGTCTTAGGTGAGCACTATAATGAACAATATGAGGATCTATCCTTATTAAAAATCATAGAGGTCTGACCCAAGATTAGGTGACCCATAGCCTAGGGTCATTCCCATGTTAGACTAGGTTTGAGTAGGAGGACCTGAACACTCCTTTATTTAGCTAAGGTGCAGCCTAAGTCCCCAATAGTTTCCATCACTCTCGGTGGGACTACTTCCAATTTCTTAAAAGCATGTTTTGAAGATATTAGAGGAAATTTGGAACTTGAAGACATAAACAACATCATTTGCAGTCATCTTGGGCAAATTCAAGCATCTTTGAAAGATTTGTAATCAATCTCAAGTTCAGAGATACTAGTGGTTTCATGGTTTTAGAGGTAAAAATTTTTTTATTCATGGTTTTGATTTGATACACATATTTCATAAGGATTCATGACAGACCATAAGGTAGGCTTTTACCCTACACCCCCATATCCACCTTATCATATGCTATATGACCCACACACCGATCCTTACTAGCCATATAATCCACATACTCCTTATTACCAAGACCATCCACCATAATTTGATCCTCCACCTCCATGGTAACCTCCTCATCCTCATAATTAGTCCTATTATCAACCTACCACCCCTTGAAATCCACCTACACAAAACACTGATTATCTACACTTAGAGATTGAGAGATTAAGAAAAGAAAGGGACAATTTAGAGTGTCTTAGATAGAAAAAAGGGTTGAATGCCAAGCTCTTGTTCCTCATCAAAATACTCTTGAAAACCAACCATGGTCAGTTAAATTGGTCACCCCATCTCCTTTCCTTGTCTTTTTGGTCATAGTAGATTTCTTGGTCCATAATTGTTTACTTAATGACATGTCAAATATTTCAGTTGTTCCTAAATTGATGGTAGACACCTTGAATATAAGGTATGAACCTATTTATAACTTTTAATTACAATGAAATGGATCCCCCATGAAATTATTTGGCATTGTTATAAACCTTCAACTCACTTTCCATGCATACCCCAGACTTTAAATTATGCAAGATCTTATTGTAGCAGATTTGTTACCTCATTTTACCTTATTTTTGGGTAATGACTTTATGACTAAGGTTTGAGATTACTTGTCAAAAAAATTATCTCATTTAGTGTGCAAACTTGAGCATGGTGTGGAATTGAGAATCAAGTCTGATTCTCTTTAACTTCCACATTTTAACATCTCCTCTAATCACCCCAAAGGTAGATTGCCTTCACTCTCAATCTCCAAAACAATCCACTTATGTTTAAGATCCCATGCCTACCAAAGATCTTAAAATAATACCCACATAGAAGCCTTCATGGGCCATGAATCCTAATTTCATCATGCCCACCCTTGAAAATTAGGATAAGTAAGGACAAGTAGGTGTGACATCTATTATTAGTCTTACATCTGCTATTACTCAAGTGCTTGTTTCCCCCTTCACATCCCTCTTTAATCCTAAGAGCTTCCTAAGAAACCATTCAGGATCCCTAGTTGGAAGCATACCCTTACAAGCATCAATCAACCTAATGATATCTACTACCCACCCACCCTCTCCCCTCTTGAAAAAAATTTAAGTTCACCAAAATTAGAATTAGAGCATTCAAGCATGGTGGACAAGCTATCAAATTTTGTAAAAGAGGGGGCAGTCATTTAAAAGATAGATAGTGATACAATTGTAATTGAGTGTTAATGGAACCTTGAAGAGGACACTTATATGTATATGAAGAAGAGATTCAAATTGGTACCCCTGTGCTTTCCATTAGATTAGAAGGTAAGCATGAACAGAGCTTGAATAAAATGAAATAGCTTGGCAAAGCAGATTTGAGTGATGAAGTTGAACAATAGGCCAATGTTTCAAATGAGGAAAGCAATACAACACAAGAGGTGACAATTTAAGAAGAGTTTTTACTTGAGTGGAATGATGAGTTATCACTTTCCATTTGGGATGAGGATGAGAAAACTTTAGCTGATTAAAAACCTTATAATGACCCTGATAAAGTGGAGGTGAGTAATCAACTTGATGATGTGTAGATAGATGGTAAAAGTTTAAATGAACCTTGTGATTAGTTTATTGACTAATATGAGATGTCATTTTGGGAGGATTTAGAAGACTTCTACCTAAAATTAGATACCTCACCTCTTTACTAGTCAAATCTTGAAGAGCAATAACTTATCGATGATGCTTTGATGATAGATCACCTTGAACCCAAAGAGTGGAACTAGTTTCAGCTCCTAATTGAAGAAGAGATGAGGTTAGTCATGCAAGATAGAAATATTTAGGAGGAGTATGATTGGTTTTTTAACCCTTATACTCCACCCATGCACTTATAAATTAATCTAGATGGTCTATCCACTTTCCCAAGTGACCAAGAGAGTGATAGCTATAGATAGAGGTTGTCACACATTGGCCAAAGTCCAATTGCACATAAATAATCATTTTTAAAAAATTGGTTAGTCTAGTTGCACATTTAATAAATTCACTTGGGAAATCAACCAAGGTCTAAGATTTCATGGACATGAATTTATTTATGCCTTAAATATCCCCTAAAAAATTGGTATCTTGATGAGATTTCTATCCCAAGATATAAATCTTCAAAGTTGAACAACCAATCTGGGATGGGTACGCAAATGTCAAGTTCAAACATCGTAAATTATCCATTTGAATTAAAATGTTCCCAAGTTGAATATAGATCTAAAAAGTATCAAGATCTAGGGAGCTTGAGTATAATATATATGGTGTGTATTGACTGGTAATGTCAATGGGTCTCGAAGATCCAATGGCACATGTTCAATCACATAATGAATATCCAATAATGTGAGCAAAGATAATAAGTTAGCAAATCATCAATTTAAATGCAAATGCACCAAGTATTGCAATCATAGTGAGTTACAAGATTAATGATGTGCATTTTATCTTACAGATAAATATCAATGGTGCATATTAATTCAAAGGTCAAGGATCTTAGATCAAACATGAGGCCACCTTGTGGTACAAGTGTGTGAAGTAGATAAAACTGATAGTAGGATCCCAAGATGAATGCAGAGCTGATAGTTGTCATAATCTATAAATCCAACCATAGATTAATGATTGATATTGAAATTTAAAACTAGAATAATCTATGGAAATCAATGAGGAAGATTTGATCGAATAGGATGGTGACATTATCCAAAACCAGTAGCATGATCAAGCCTTTGGCATAGAGTATAAAGTATGCTCTTTGGTGGGTTTAGATCAGTTAAGGGTTAATAAAGAGCATTAATGTAATAAAGAGTTCAAGTATATTTAGGTGGCCATCCATGATTACTTATAATGGAAATTTCTACCTTCATGGCCTTTTTTCCACTCTTCCACATTAATAGAGTCATAGTGAAGAGCATTAGTGCATGAGGAGCTCAAGGAGATTCAAGTGGCCATTCATGATTACATGTAGTGGAAATCTTGGCTTCATAATGACCCTTTTCCCACTCTCTTATGCCATTCTCCCCTTTTCTTCATCCCTTTTTTCTATATATATATATATATATATATATATATATATATATATATATATATATATATATATATATCTTTTAAGTCTTATAAATGATCCTTAAAGGTTGGTATAAGTATACTCTACCAAAAATTATACTTTTGCATCTCTTTATATTGAATAACATACCTTGTAGCTCTTTCATGGTGACATTCTAGTGTATTCATGCTTTTTGACATGCAAATGTGATAGTTTTCTTTCTATTGTAGGTCCTTGTTAGCCTATATGTCAAGAAAGTGTCTTGTATAAGTCATGTAGAGTGTAGAAGAATAGGTAATGGAGTCTTGAAGTGTGTCATGGCTAGTAAGTGTCTTCTAATAGACCTACTTACCATAACCTTAGTGTTCCATTCATATAACACAACCTCCATATGAAATACTCATACATAGGACTCAAGAAGATGACTATTTGGTTACATTTAATCCATTAGTATGTCAAAGTTCAAGCTTATGAGTGGATAGCTGAATTCATGGTGCATCACCACATGTTAGTGTAGGTTTAATTCATACAATTCCTTCACTATTTTCATCCCAACCTATTTAGGTCTTATGTGAGCACTATAATTAATAAAATGAGGAGCTAGCCTCGTTAAAAATCTTAGAGGTCTGACCTAAGATTAGGTGACCCACAGCCTAGGGTCATTCCCATGTTGGACTAAATTTGAGAAGGAAGACCTAAACACTCCTTTGCTCAACTAGGGTGTAACCTAGGTCCCCAACACTAGATCCCACTCATATTTAATATGAAATGTATGTGTATCAAAAAAGATATTTAATATACCAAACATGTGATAAATAACATAAGTTAATAAAGTAGAATTTAAAAACATGTCATGTTTAGGTTTTGATTTTAAATTTTTAGAATATTTTAATTATTTTGTATTTTTGAAATATTTTGAGATGTTTATGAAAAATTATAACCAATTATCCCATCAAGGATATAATCACATTTAGGTACTAAAACAAACATGGGAATGGTCACCTATCATGATCAATTAATGTCATATGTATTTATGTCTGAATCTAAAAAATGATCTCGTGATGTAATGTAACTACCATCATCATGAGTCATAGAATCTTATGTATGATGAGTAATTCTAGGTAGCATGGTACCCTATGGAATCTATTGTATATTATAATAAACATGTGATTTTTTTTGAGGTGGAACATGGTGAATTATCTATAACACTAGCTTAGGATGTGATGGAATAAGAAATGGTTATTTTGAGTCCTGAATAACCCTCTGATGTAATGAGAATTAAAGTACTGGTTATCTAATAAATTCAAATACCTTTCTCTAATAAAATTTCATGAGATCATAACTTGAATTGGTGAAGTAACTAACTACAATAGTGGTGGGGGTGCAGTAGATTATTCCTCTAGTTGAATACGATACTTATATCGAATATATGAAATTGTGACCACATTAATACCAATTATATAATTGACACATGTATGTACTAAAGATTGTATTACATGAAGCTGATTTATCCAAGGGTATCCTAACAACATTTCAAATAGCCCTGTACTTCGTAAAACTAATAATAAATTAGTAATAATTGCATGTCCCACATTAAGTTGTAACACCATGCACCAAAGAGGGTTTATTATCTTTTCATCAAATGCATTGACTATATTTTTTGTATCCATTAAATATTTATGTGTATATATAATATTATGAAGAAGTGTCATAATAATAAAAAATTACTTAAGTGATTATCTACCATCACACTATGTATAGGTTATGAATTAATGTAGGCTCATATAAATAAATATGTATGAATATAATCATCATGGATAATCTCAATGTCATCAAATGTAGTTGTACGTAATTTCATAGATATGCTTTTGTTTATACCAATAATATCATCCAATGGATTCCCATATGTTTGAGAATGAGGATGTGCATTGTATGTCATATTCACCTTATTCTTAGTTTTTATTGTTTTGAGATTTATAAATGGATCATAAAATATTTTCAACTCTACATTCCCATTTGGTTGTGGTCCTAAATCATTTATAGGTGTGTTAAGTTCAATAATGTTATCATCAAAGAGATCCTTAATATTAAGTTGTAACCTAAAACATATATTTTTAGAATGCCCCTCGAATATATGGTAATCATAATATGCATTACTACCATGTCCATTAGGCATAGGTTTGCTCATTTCAAACTCCCTTGTTGGAAGGATAGATATAATTTTGCAGTCAAGTAACTTATGAAAAATCTTATAATGAGATTCAAGTAATTATGAAAATTGCCTCTTTTGTTGATTGGATAAGACAATCCAATTAGTATGATTTGATATTGCTTTACTATTATTTTTTCCTCATTATTAGTATCATTTTTTTTGACCTTGTAACTTGGTTTGCTTTAAAACTTTGTGGTTAAATTAGATGTAGCATTAGGCACATATTTTAGCTTATTCAAATTTATAAGCTTAACTTTGTGATCTCTAATTATACAACATAACTCATCAAATGATTTGAATATCTTGAACATAATAGATTCATGGAGAGAGGAAAGCAAAATTTTCTTTAATATGTCTTGTAACTCATTGTCATCTATAGGGTTTTTCATATTAGAAAGCATGGCCTTATATTAAATCACATAGTCATTGATTAGTTTATTGTATCCTTGTTTAAGTTTTGTAATTTTAACATAATAAAAATTCTTAGTGATATTGATAAAAAAAATGTGTTATAAATTGATCAACCAAATGATTAAATGCCTTAATTTATTGGAATGAAAGGTTAGAGAACAAACACAAATCATAGTCCTTAAGACTTAACAAAATTAACTTAGTCAACAACCTACCATTGAAGATATAATCTAAACATCATGCATGAAAGGCTCTTATGTGTTTCTCTAGATCACATTTACCATCATATAATGTAATATTAGGATCTACAAAGCCTATAAGTAATGGATAAGGTGAAATATTTGGTTCTAATGGATTATAAATAAAATTATGTGAATCTATCGAATGATTCATTTTAGATGCACCATGTTCTAACTGCAACACCTTAGCCTAAAGATCTATAACAATATACATAAGGTATTTTGTATTAGTAATGGGTGATGGTGTCATGTGACTATCAATCATAGGATGCACATAAGTTGGATATGTAAGGATAGGCATTGAAATCCAAGATAAACCTTGTATTACCCCCACTATGGTTGGGCATCACAAGTGTAGACAAAGGGATAACAATAGTGGTAATATTCTTAACATGTATTGTAGAATTAATTCCTCTAAAATAAATATCAGTATCAATGAATGACTCAAATTTTTATTCCTAAAATGTGATAACCTTAGATTTTTGTGCATTTTTAGCTTATACGATTAAATTTAAAACCTTATCCAAGTAATGAGGTTGTTGATGAATTAGATTTCAAAATTAGACAATTCTTGAACTTGTACAAGATATACCCCATTAATATCATTATGATGTATTATATCTTATTATTCATGATTATCTTGATTAGCATTCTCTAAAACAATAATTTCATTATTAATAATATGATCTTCTACTTGTATATATTTGTTAACAATATTTGCATCAAAATAAGAAGATGAATAATGAATGAAAGTTCATTTCATTTATTTTATCCATTTTGATGGGGCCAAAGGAATTTGATTATGATCAATATGGACATCACTTAATCTACCACTTCACCTTATAGGGACAAGGTAACTAGCCTTTTAGGATGGTATAAAATGGAATTATGAAAATATGCAAAAGGCTAGATCCATGAGGAAAAATATTTATTGCTTCAATGTATGGGAAAATAAAAATCAAGTCTTAAAAAATAATTAAATACACAAATATGAAACTCTATAAATAAGTATGAAACCCTAAGCGAAAACCTATGGTTTTGCTATGTTACAAACAAAATGTAGGTTCACCAATATATTTTACCTTGTTTTTTATTAAGTGAACCTTAATAATATAGATTCTTGTAACATTATTATTGTACTATATATTATAATAAAACACTAATATGAATGTAAAATCATAATATAATTGCACAATCACACTTATTATTTATGGAAAGTTATCAAGTATTTAGAAACTTTGTGTGTTAAAATTCTATGTAAGCCTAATAATGAATGCAAGTGAAAGAAAATATTGTAAAATGTATTATAATTCACTTGGATCAGGAATAATATTTTCTATATCTATCTAGATGAGTTCATAAACCTCTGGGTAATATCATCTAATGTAGACATCTATTGTTTCCAAATTAATCCTAGGAATTTGTGCCTCTCTATTTTAGCACAATCATCTATAGCTACTTGAAATATGTCTTCTTGTATAATATCAAGTGATCTTTGTATGCACAAATCCAAAAAACTCATCTCCTTCATTTTAAAACCCTTGCTTCACTTTTAACATTAGGTTAACCTTTTATAAATAGGGAAACAATATGGGTTGAGTTTACCTCAACCACTCCCAAATTAAATGGTTGAGTATATCCTAAATATCAAATACTCTTAAGAGATAAGTTAAATTACATTAGTTATCCCCATTAAGTGTGTTTTTAATAGTGCTCCTTTTTTGAATGCACCCTATAAT
Source organism: Torreya grandis (assembly GCA_037957365.1). Taxonomy (NCBI): domain Eukaryota; kingdom Viridiplantae; phylum Streptophyta; class Pinopsida; order Cupressales; family Taxaceae; genus Torreya; species Torreya grandis. The sequence continues at coordinate 1,162,416 of JARHVA010000961.1, forward strand.
CTAACTTTAGAGACTTGAAAATAGAAAACTTAGATTGTCTTAGGTTCCTAAAACTTGTCTAGGGCTTTCTTATTGTGACTAATTTATTAATTGTAAATTTTATGGTTGTCCTTTTGAACATGTAAACAGGGATAGATGTTTCTTTGAGTAATTCTAGATAGTGCTAAATAGTGAAATAGTTAGTATACCTATTATGCATTTATGTGGGACTCTTTGGGTACTTTATCACACCACTATCATAGGAAATATATGGATTGACCCATAAAGATGATTTATTTTTAAAAAATACCTAGTTTTTGGTATGGTAATAGGTTCATTAGAGTTTGACACCTCTAAAATTCCATAGACATATAGGTCTGATGATAGTGTATGAAAGGAAGTAATACTAATTTAGTGATCTAGAGATACTCTGAGTATGATAATTAATAGGTTACACATAAACTAGGGAATTCTTGTAAGTGACTGATTGAAAATCAATAAGGTCAAAAATATAGAATGCATATGGATATAATATAAGGGTGTGGAAGATTCATATGTGTACACATAAGTCATGTAAGGTGAAGATATGTTAAGATTGATATTTCTAAATGTTTAATAATAAATTTTAGTGTCTACAAATTCTTTCCATTTATCATCATATTGAAATGAAATAGAATGCTAAATCAAATGGATAAATAGATGTTCCTAAATATGAAAACACACTTTTTATTGCAAAGAATGATCCAATTATTTAGCATGCTCCATGCTAACCTGTAATGACCATGTAGTAATCAATGTCCACATGTGAAATTAAATATAATATGAAGATGAAACTGTTTACATTTAAATAGAAAGAAAGGAATAAACTTATAAGTGGATAAACTATTTTTCCCTGTGACACATCAGAGATGATTCTTCCTACTACAGCATTAGATAATTGGGCATCCTACTAAAACATTGAAGATTGAGATTCTTATTAAATCATTGTAAATTTGGGGTAATCATGCCCAAATGGATAAATGTAGTATGGCAAGGGCCATGGTTTGGGAAAATAAATGTTATAACCCTCATGAAGTGGGAGTAGTGTTAGGCCATTAAGTGGTGTTGAACCTCAACTGTATTATTTGTAACAACTCAACTGGGTTTTACTAAAATAGGGTAAAAAAATTAAAATCAATTACACAAATTCATCTAGCATATTCCATTATGATGAAACCTACAAAGAGTGATCTTTAACTAAATACATTAGTTTCAGCTAACTTTATAAAGGTCTATAGCTAATCTATATAATTAATGATCATAATCATAAAATCAGTATCAAGAATAGGTACAATGTTGATTACATAAATAAATACTATATTTAATTCATAAAAGTGTTGTTACAAATTGAACCACAGTTGATACAATATTACATCTAACTACTGTAATGTTACATATGAATAAAAAGAATGATTTCAGCATAATAAATATCTTAATAACAATATATAATGATACAAATTTTCACAGAGCATCCAACTGTCAATGAACTCATAATATTCATAAGTAATCTCCAGTGTTGTCTCTAGTGTGGTACTACTGAGTGGAGAGAGAACATCATTCAAGTGCTTTTCCACACCAACCATGGACTATCGATCCCATGCATAATCTTCCACCTAAGAAATATCCCTCCCTTCATGGATGGGTAAATAATAATGGTGTGGAAATCGAGAGTGATAAATTAGAACTCATGTGATGTAAGATAACTAATACATGATGTATATCATAAATAAATATGTTTTAATATGACATCATACAAATATGTGATCTAAATTAAATAGATGAAATGACAATGTTTAACTATAAATACTACTTTAGCCAAAGTTTTTATTTAGTTATTAATCATGAGGATCAGTCAATTTCATACACAACACTCAATCTAATTGCACCTTATATACACATTAGTGACACTAAATAAGTGAGTGGAATCTATCACACTACTTATTTAAGTTCATTATTATGAATTTGGTATATTATATATATATATATATATATATATGTATATATATATATATATGTATATATATATATATGTATATATATATATATATGTGTGTATATATATATGTATATATATATATATATATGTATATATATGTATGTATATATATATATATATATATGTATGTATATATATATATATGTATATATATATATATATATATATGTATATATATATATATATATGTATATATATATATATGTATATATATATATATGTATATATATATATGTATATATATATATGTATATATATATATATATATAAACTGATAGATTCATACAAATTATTCTCTATAAGCAAATAATTATATGTTAAACAAAGAAATATCAAATACATTCATTTAGTCTGTCAAATACTATGTAATGAACCTAAAACATCTAATTTATTACTATAATTATAAATGAATTTTACAACAATTCTCAATAAAAGCATACCCATCTAACTAAATAATATATCTAGACATCAAATTATTGAATATTAACATGTAACTTCAAATGTTATATCATCCATCTAAATAGCATTAATTAACAAATTATTTATTTATTCCATATCTCATGAATATATCAATAAGTTAACCAAATACAAACATAATATGTTTTGCATTCAAATCTCAATCAATTCATAATTTAATGCTCCTTCTAATCATTAAATGTATAACAAAAGTACCCATATTCTTTTGTTATATCAAATAACATAATTTAAACATCAAATCATATATGCATTTATATATACGTTATACACTAAATGGACTAGTATTATGTCCACAATTTAAGAGTATCATGTATATTTGTAGATGCATCTACGTAAACATATATGAAATAAATTCCCTTTTTAACTACAAACTTAGATTAACTGAAGTGATTCAAATTTGATCTATTTTTATCAAACCCAATAAACCACCACTGAAATACTATAAAGCACATAGTCATATATATATATATATATATATATATATATATATATATATATATTCAATAATCCAATAAATATTGAAACTAATATTATACAACTATGATTAATTTTTAACCAATTCGAACTCCATACTAAGTTTCCCCATATAATGGTCAATCAAAAACATACCCAACCACTTATACAAATATATATGGGCATATTTCACTACAAAAGAAAGTATTTTTCATAGACATACAGTCATATAAAGTCCCTAATTTTATGTCTTGGTAAACATATGTCAAAATATATATATGAGGATGAAAACATTCATCTAAAATCCAATCTAATGTGTGAAATCCTTTTAGGTTCACCCATTATAAATATTATCATTTATATTTGATTTAGACATAGAATTATTCAATGACTATTTCATCTAATTTCTGTTTATATTAAAAGGAAAAAATATATAATCAACTTAAGTGAATACGTAGACACTTAATATCCACTGAAATAAGTTTTATTTGGCTTTAGAAATAATATAAAATAAATATTATATTATCTTGAATAGATACTTGGTTTTAATATGTACATAATTAGATATAATGAATTAGTGTTTTTGTATGGATTGAACACATCATAAAACAAATGCACATGTATTTAAAACCAACATAAACATGTGCATAGTTTAATTATAAATATATACATGTCATGGGTTAATAACAACTTGTTCAAGACCCATTTGGTACATGTATATATTTATGTATATATATACATACAACTTATAAAATTAATAAAAAACTATGCATTATATTATTCCACCCAGATGGACCCCATACACATCCATGCCCAAATTTGGGGATTTAAAAACTTGACTACGTTAAAATAATTATTAACTAATACATTTGTGTGAAGACAGTAATTATTCATAAAATCATATAAGGACAAAGAATAACCCTTTTTATTCCCTATCGTGCCCTAACCTAAGTTTAGGGTATGAAATAATAACTTGATATAATATAACCCAATATACATAATATATAGAACAAAATGGTTAAACATTTATATCAAATGTTTTGAGTATATATTCTAGCAAGGTTTATATACACACTTAGCTAACAAAAATTATCTACCCTTTTTCATATTTACCTAGGGTTTTCAAATTCATCACAGTTATACATAGAATTTTCTTTGTAATTTTATAATATGTAAAGAACTGAGAGATGGATATGGCAATGAAGTTGGTCACCTAGGTTTTCAAGGTTATATGCTCAGTTTTGTGGATGGCCAAGCCATCCATAGGGCTGAGCATTTATCCCTTATTTTTTTAAATTCCCTAATAATGAAATAATAAAAACCTTAAGAAAAATTTACCAAAATTCATAAATAACTCATATATGTGATTTTTAATAACAAAACCAACCTAGTAATAAATATCCATAATTTGTTTTTCCCTTCCTTTTCTAATCCATCTCATACTTTTCTCTCTATTCCTCCTTTTGTCAGTCATGTCCTCTTAAGCCTCCTTTCCATTTTATCCATCTACATGATATTTACATGCTAATATAACTCTCCACTTTATCCACCATGATTTCTTGTGCTCATTATGATCCCAGTGAGAAGGTTTGCATTAAGAACTTGACTCACAGTAACTGATTCAAACTAAGTGTTTTCTCCAAGCAAACCCAAAAGGAAGTCTTTGTTTAGCATAATGACATGATAACCCAAGTCAATGCCTGCTACAACTACCCCTAATCTTGAACCTTCTAAATTAAAATAATGATATTTATTTTGAGCTTTATTCATGTTAACAATGACTTAATAAAATAGCTAAATAATATGATCAATGCAATTGACTTTTACAAAAGTCATCCAATCATTACCATTTCTCATAATACCATTAATTTAGCACAAGGGTTATCTAAGTGATAATTATGACGTAGCATAATTAGTAATTTAAACATTAACATTTTTGTAACCATTATGACATGCCTATCAATTTTAATCACACATTACTAACTATCTAAAGTTAATAATATACTAATCACAAATAGATAAGTTCTTTTTTATCAACAATGCATTTGTTATGACAATACTTTGATTTTTTTAACATTCACATATATATCTATCCATATATAGATGCAAAACATACTACAGACATTCATGGATTCCAAATACTCATTATAACAACATCACACACAAGATAAGCTAAGTATGACAATCATAAGTACAACACATAACTGCATCAACAAGAGCATCAAACAACAATCAAGATCACAACTAAAATCATACTAACATTCATTCAAATGTAGATAATGCATTAGGAATCAAAGAAATATTAAAATCTATCTAAATCAAACACTATCAAAGCATATTAAACTATTGTGGTGTGTGTAAGTTTTTATTTTCAATCTATCATTCCCCAATGCCTCCATCTAAGCCACCCTCTTTGATGATGTCCTCCCTTCATCACACTCTAAAGGATGGATCTATCCTACATCCACCTCAAAAAAATAAAGCTAGTTATCCTAAAATAATATAAAATCTATAATATACTAATGTATTAAACTAAACAAACATGATCATCATGTACATAATATGTAAGTACAGATAACTCCACAATTAACAATTATGTAAATTAAGCAACTTATAATTGTCCATAAATTAGTATATGTAATCCATATTAACCAAAATAGTAATTAACCAAACAATATCCATAAAAATCCATGAATCAATAGGTTATTAGGTCTAGAAAGTAATCGGGTTGTATCATTATTCATTCACTTGATCTTAAACCTCAATATGAAAGGGGGAGCATATGTTAGTCTCATGTAGGGTGAATTAACTACTACATATGGACTTATAAATTCAATATTTTACCTTTCATACCATCAATTTTATGCCCCTAAAAAAATTTAAAAACTATAATAGTGTGGGTGTGCGTGAACAATGTCCATGCCCCATAATATGATCTAATTAGTGCCAACATAGAAAAATATAATAGTAGATACATTAATAGTGTTATGCCCCCAATATGATCCGATAAGTGCCAACATGATAAAGGATGCTATATATATATATATCACTTTTGTCCCAAATCTAAAAATATTTGAAAACCTATAATTTATGCTCTTATAAATGTGTGCATATGCATTTCATATGCCTAAAAATGTGCCTCAATCTGTAAATATCTAAAAACTTTTAACTTATGTTCATATAAATGTGTGTATATGCATCACATATGCCTCTAAATCAGTCTCAATCTAAAAATATTTATCCCATAATCTAAAACAAACTAAAAATCAGAATCAATTTAAATTTTCTAAATCATGGATTATGTCCCAAAATCTAAAATATATATAAAATGTGTCACATCCCAATTCCTCTCTAGATGAGTAACTTGTTTGATACATGGATTACTATGGTTGATTAATTAATTAACTAATATTTGATTAAGCTTGATGATATATATTGATTATGAGATAGTTTGGGTTACTTTATTTACATGATTAGTTTGTTATGAGTTAGCAGTGCTTTTATATTATGTACTTTGTGATCATGTTTATACAACATTATTTTATGGATATAATGATGTTTTGGGCTAACTACCTTCATTATTTTGAGGTGGATGCAAGATAGATTCTTCCCTCAGAGTATAACAGAGGGAGAGTATCATCCTAGAAGATGGTTAGATGGAGATGTTGGGGGTCAATAAAGAATGAATATAGAAACCTTTGCACATACAACTTAAAATATCATGTTTCATAATTAAATGTTTGATATAGATGTCATAAAATGTTTTGTGTACTTTTCTTTTAGGTGATTATTATTATGTTTTTTGGTATAATCTTGATTATTGATGATGATCATATGATTGTTCAAGTGATTTCAATAGTTTTGTGACCATACTAGTTTATCTTATATAATGCACTTGTTTGACTAAATAATTGAGTTTGGTTATGTTTTACTTAAATATTGTGTTGTTAAGTATGGTTGCATAGTGTTATGATATGATGACATATTCTATTATTATTAATTATCTATAAGGTTTAAATGATGATAATAATAATAATAATAATTAAATATTATTATTATTTAAGCTAAATCTATATGTCAAAAGATATAAATATCATTATTTTTAAATACCTTTGTATTAAATTAACTATTCAACCACTGTTTATTTTTAAATATATTAAATAAATTATTTTTATTATTAAATGATTTAATAATCATTGTATATATGATAGGGGATATTATAGTCATGTGGAACTATAATCCAGTAATACCTAGAATTATTATCATGCAATATAATCTATACTCTATAGTATTGGATGAAGGTTGTTGCATGGGAATACTTTGGGCATTGATATGATGTTAGACTTTACATGGAATAGATATTGGAATCAAATTGATTAAGGTATAGTGGTCGATAATTATTTGTTTCATATGGATTTTAAAAAGAATATAAAATGATTTTTATAGAAGCTTCGAGATCATTAGGGTTACTAATCATCTATTGACTTTTGTTAATCTCCTCTTTTGAAGAAAACATGGAGGCTATTGTGTTTGCATGGTGACAGACTATGGAAAGTTGAGCAAATTTTTCATGCATTTAAATAGTCAGTTGAAGAAGTCATTAATGAGGGGAATAAAAAGAATGAAATAGAATAAGAAGAGAGTAGGAGAACTATGTGCAAGAACACACAACTCATGGTATAGAGTAGAGAGTTTCATAACATAATGAATGTGAAAAATTGAAGTAAAGAGAAAAGAATTCAATCAATTTCATGACAGACATAGGTAGGTTTTGTATTTCAATTCCTACATGAATAATGTAGGACTTTTTTCAAACTAAGTATTGAGTTAATGGATTTTCTATGTTTTAAATATAGATAATTTAAGTGGAATGTGGAGCCCCATGGATGGCTTAGACTCTACAGAATACCACCTTTGACTCAAAGAAAACTTAGGGTTGAGAGTTAAGACATAGAAATCCCTGAATTGTTAAGCTTTTATGAAACTTTTCTTAAACTCTCTTAGTTTGAAAAACTTTGTACATTAATTAGAGAACTATACTTGATGGATATATATTTGTGGCCCAAACTAGATTGTTTGAATCAATTTTATATACTCATTTGGGTATTTGAATTTTAAATTTAAACTCATATTAATGATTTAAATTTGATTATGTATACACCATTGGTATTTAGGTGTAAAATGAAAAAGAATATATATGAAATGGGTCTATAGATATATACATAGTTAAAAATGAAGGGTATATATACATATACTTATATATATCTATATATATACCCTTTAGTTTTAACCATATATATATGGTTAAAATTCAAGGGTGTGTGTGTGTGTGTGTGTGTGTGTGTGTGTGTGTGTGTGTGTGTGTGTGTGTGTATTAAAATGATATATACTCTTCAATTTTAACCCCATATATATATTAAAATGATATATACTCTCCAATTTTAACCCCATATATATATATATACCCTTCAATTTTAACCATATATATATATGGTTAAAACTGAAGGGTATATATATAAGTATATATTAAAATGATTTATACTCTTCAGTTTTAACCCCATATATATATATATATATATACCCTTTAGTTTTAACCATATATATATATATATATATATATAATTTTAACCATATATATATATAATTTTATAATATATGGTTAAAACTAAAGGGTATACAAACACACATATATATTTGTATATGCATTCTTGAACCAGATTAAAAGGGCTTTGTGTGGTACTGAGTTCATATACATTTATTTGTATAATTGTGTTCTTGACTGTGCATATACATTTTATTCAACTATGGGCATATACATTTCATTCGACTGTGTACATATACATTTCATTCAACTACGTACACATACATTTTATTCCATTGAGTGCTTACACATTTTAATATAAAATTTTATTGTGAATTTGTCAGGGTTTTATGGAGAGTATTTGTATTACGTTGTGAATGATCTTGTATATGAGAATTAGGGATTAAGACTATGTTTTTTTGATTTTGATACAAACACCTACAGGTTTCAATAATATAGTTCTACTATTAATTATGTGATGAAATTATGTAGCATGTATATATGTTCATACATCTTTGTGAAATTAGTCAATTAATCATCTTAAAGAACCTGGATGTGGGTAGGAGGATGACTTTATGTGGATTGTGTTGTGGTTTTATACAAATATCAAGCCCAATTTTGTTATTGATTTCATACAATACTTAGAATGTTCCATATATGATAAATAAATGTATTGTATTAAAAAAATAGAATATTTAATATATATGGTATAAATACATGATTTTTGGGCTATGTAATACATCTAAACATATTAGACCATTTAAATATATATGTGCATGTCATACTTATTTGTATTGTGCTTTAAAACATTATTACCATTGGTGCGTAAATGATTGATTGAGTAATATTTTAATGTTATGGATATAAACATTAAAATATCATAATTAAGAGATTAAGCAATTATGATGTTTAGACTAGCTTTGTTTATATGTGAAATATAAACAATACTTATAAAGCTTGAAATATACTATTTTTTCATGGAAAAATAGAATTATGAGTTACTTGGTATGATAAGTAACTAATAGTTTTGATGAGATCATACCTAGATGGTATGTTTAATATTATTTTTGAATTCTATTTATTATATGTAATAAACTAGATAAATGGATTCATTAGACTTCATTTGATGAACTAAATGAATGTATGATAAATTATGTACTTAGTTAAAATTGGATGTACTAAGGAAGAATATTTATGAATGAATCTATTGATTTTTATTATTATTATATGATTTTACCAAATCTCATATTCATGACCCTAATTAAGTAGTGGATGGATTCCACTTGCTTAATTAGCTACATCAATGCAAGAAGAGGTGTAATCCGATCAAGTAATGTATATGAATTTAATTGATCCATAGATTCATTCGACCATGTACATATACATTTCATTCAAATACGTACATATACATTTTATTCAACTGAGTGCTTACACATTTCAATATAAACTTTTATTGTGAATTTGTCAGGGTTTTATGGAAAGTATTTGTATTACGTTGTGAATGATCTTGTATATGAGAATTAGGGATTAAGACTATGTTGTTTTGATTTTGATACAAACACCTACAGGTTTCAATAACATAGTTATACTATTAATTATACGATGAAATTATGTAACATGTATATGTGTTCATACATCTTTGTGAAATTAGTCAATTAATCATCTTAAAGAACCTGGATGTGGGTAGGAGGATGAATTTATGTGGATTGTGTTGTGGTTTTATACAAATATCAAGCCCAATTTTGTTATTGATTTCATACAATACTTAGAATGTTCCATATATGATAAATAAATGTATTGTATTAAAAAAATAGAATATTTAATATATATGGTATAAATACATGATTTTTGGGCTATGTAATACATCTGAACATATTAGACCATTTAAATATATATGTGCATGTCATTTTTAGTTTTATTTTGCTTTAAAACATTATTACCATTGGTGCGTAAATGATTGATTGAGTAATATTTTAATGTTATGGATATAAACATTAAAATATCATAATTAAGAGATTAACCAATTATGATGTTTAGACTGGCTTTGTTTATATGTGAAATATAAACAATACTTATAAAGCTTGAAATATACTATTTTTTCATGGAAAAATAGAATGATGAGTTACTTGGTATGATAAGTAACTAATAATTTTGATGAGATCATGCCTAGATGGTATGTTTAATATTGTTTTTGAACTCTATTTATTATATGTAATAAACTAGATAAATGGACTCATTAGACTTCATTTGATGAACTAAATGAATGTATGATAAATTATGTACTTAGTTAAATTTGGATGTGCTAAGGAAGAATATTTATGAATGAATCTATTGATTTTTATTATTATATGCTTTTACCAAATCCCATATTCATGACCCTATGGTTAAAACTGAAGGGTATATATATAATTATGTATTAAAATGATAGATATATATATGGTTAAAACTAAAGGGTATACACACACACATATATATTTGTATATGCATTCTTGAACCAAATTAAAAGGGATTTGTGTGGTACTGAGTTCATATACATTTATTTGTATAATTGTGTTCTTGACTGTGCATATACATTTCATTCAACTATGGACATATACATATCATTCGACTGTGTACATATACATTTCATTCAACTACGTACATATACATTTTATTCAACTGAGTGCTTACACATTTTAATATAAAATTTTATTGTGAATTTGTCAGGGTTTTATGGAGAGTAGTTTTATTATGTTGTGAATGATCTTGTATATGAGAATTAGGGATTAAGACTTTGTTGTTTTGATTTTGATACAAACACCTACAGGTTTCAATAATATAGTTCTCCTATTAATTGTGTGATGAAATTATGTAGCATGTATATATGTTCATATATCTTTGTGAAATTAGTCAGTTAATCATCTTAAAAAACCTAGATGTGGGTAGGAGGATGACTTTATGTGGATTGTTTTGTGGTTTTATACAAATATCAAGCCCAATTTTGTTATTGATTTCATACAATACTTAGAATGTTCCATATATGATAAATAAATGTATTGTATTAAAAAAATAGAATAGTTAATATATATGGTATAAATACATGATTTTTGGGCTATATAATACATCTAAACATATTAGACCATTTAAATATATATGTGCATGTCATACTTAGTTGTATTGTGCTTCAAAACATTATTACCATTGGTGCATAAATGATTGATTGAGTAATATTTTAATTTTATGGATATAAACATTAAAATATCATAATTAAGAGATTAAGCAATTATGATGTTTAGACTGGCTTTGTTTATATGTGAAATATAAACAATTCTTATAAAGCTTGAAATATACTATTTTTTCATAGAAAAATAGAATTATGAATTACTTGGTATGATAAGTAACTAATAGTTTTGATGAGATCATACCTAGATGGCATGTTTAATATTGTTTTTGAATTATATTTATTATATGTAATAAACTAGATAAATGGATTCATTAGATTTCATTTGATGAACTAAATGAATGTATGATAAATTATGTACTTAGTTAAATTTGGATGTATTAAGGAAGAATATTTATGAATGAATCTATTGATTTTTATTATTATTATTATATGCTCTTACCAAATCTCATATTCATGACCCTATGGTTAAAACTGAAGGGTATATATAACCATATATATATATATATATATATATAATATATGGTTAAAACTTAAGGGTATACACACACACATATATATTTGTATATGCATTTTTGAACCAGATTAAAAGGGATTTGTGTGGTACTGAGTTCATATACATTTATATATATAATTGTGTTCTTGACTATGCATATACATTTCATTCAACTATGGACATATACATTTGATTCGACTGTGTACATATACGTTTCATTCAACTATGCACATATACATTTTATTCAACTGAGTGCTTACACATTTTAATATAAACTTTTATTGTGAATTTGTTAGGGTTTTATGGAGAGTAGTTGTATTACATTATGAATGATCTTGTATATGCGAATTAGGGATTAAGACTCTGTTGTTTTTATTTTGATACAAACACCTATAAGTTTCAATAATATAGTTCTACTATTAATTGTGTGATGAAATTATGTAGCGTGTATATATGTTATACATCTTTGTCAAATTAGTTAATTAATCATCTTAAAGAACCTGGATGTAGGTAGGAGGATGACTTTATGTGGATTTTGTTATGGTTTTATACAAATATCAAGCACAATTTTGTTATTTATTTCATACAATACTTAGAATGTTTCATATATAATAAATAAATGTATTGTACTAAAAAAATAGGATATTTAATATATATGGTATAAATACATGATTTTTGGGCTATGTAATACATCTGAACATATTAGACCATTTAAATATATATGTGCATTTCATACTTAGTTGTATTATTCTTTAAAACATTATTACCATTGGTGCGTAAAAGATTGATTGAGTAATATTTTAATGTTATGGACATAAACATTAAAATATCATAATTAAGAGATTAAGCAATTATGATGTTTAGACTGGCTTTGTTTATATGTGAAATATAAATAATACTTATAAAGCTTGAAATATACTATTTTTTCATGGAAAAATATAATTATGAGTTACTTGGTATGATAAGTAACTAATAGTTTTGATGAGATCATAACTAGATGGTATGTTTAATATTGTTCTTGAATTCTATTTATTATATGTAATAAACTAGATAAATGGATACATTAGACTTCATTTGATGAACTAAATGAATGTATGATAAATTATGTACTTAGTTAAATTTGGATGTGCTAAGGAAGAATATTTATGAATGAATCTATTGATTATTATTATTATTATTATTATTATTATTATTATTATTATTATTATTATTATTATATGCTTTTACCAAATCTCATATTCATGACCCTAATTAAGTAGTGGATGGATTCCATTGGCTTAATTAGCTACATCAATGCAAGAAGAGGTGTAATCTGATCAAGTAATGTATATGAATTTAATTGATCCTAGAATTCATTTATTATTGAAAATTTTGGCCAAAGTAATGTTTGATAAATATTGTAATTTTATATGTTGATATAGTTTACATAGTTATGAGATAATATGATAGAACAAATTTATTTATGGTACATATTGTGTATTAGATATCTTCAACATATGGGTTTTGTTTTGTTACTCATGACTCCCACATTGTCATTATCTACCCATCTATGAAAGGAGGGCCATCTCCTTATTTGGGATATAGTGTGGGGGATCTATGGTCCATGGTTGGTGTGAAAAAGCAATTGGATAATGCTCTCCCTCCCAATTAGAGTACTATGCTTTAGACTACATTCAAAATTACATATTAATGCTTGAGTCGTGGATACTGTTGGCACCAAATCTTGCACCCTAAAGGAGGTTGTTCAATCCTACTCTAAGATTTGGTAAATATTAGAATACTTTTAGGCCTGTGGGTTGCCTATAGTAAAAGTAGACCTCTAGACTTAAGGGCTACATCCCTAGATTTACCTTAAAGTGCTTATCACCTATACTAATCGATTACTTATATGAAAAGAGATATAATTATGCATGAAAGTAAACTATTATAATAAGTTGATACACCATGAGGATATCCACAAGATTATCATACTCTTTCACTAAGAAATAGGGTTTACAACACTAGCTTCAAAGTCCTAAGATAATCTAACATCATTATTTCATTATGGAGGTGATTTCATAAGATAGCTCAAGGTAAGTGGATTAGAGGTTAGATTTTAGGGATATAAGGACACTTGAATACTTAAATTAAATCAAACACACTAGCTACACTCTATATGACCTATTAGAATGAGAACTTATTGCACCAAACATGAAAGGACAAAGAGAAGACAAGGATAGTTGTTTATCACTAGACCTCACCATATATCACATGGAACACTTAGAAAATATGTTTATAAACTCAAAAATAGATTGAATATATTATTCAAATGTAAATTATAACATCAAATAGCAAGGCTTCACCATACCAGGTGTGGTATTAGAAATCAAAAGCCAAAATGGCTAGTACTTATAAAATGTGAGAGGGGGGAGAGAGAAGTGGAGATCAAGGCTCACAATACCACTTGTCATGGCATGAGAATTAGTTAATTTGAAAAGGGGTAGATTATTAAATAAACCATGCAATATCCCTTTGGATAAATGTACCTTCAAAACATGAAAACCCCCCAAATCTATCATAAGACCCTTTAATTAGTTTCTTTGAAATTATCTTCATCATTAGACTCTCTTGAGTGCTTTAAAATATACTTGGAATAATTTACATATGTGCACTATGATGAGGGTTAATAACAAGCTCTAACATGCATTGAAACTGTCCCTAATGATCAATCTTCTTTTGTACAAGTGTTCTCACTATTTGCAGTCACTCTCATCCTTTTTTTTACTCATTCTTTACACTTGTCATTGAAGTGATCTTAAATTTTCCAAAAAAATCCATACAAGAGATGGTATGACACCTTTCAAGATCCATCCTATCCCTAAATTCATTAGGTAGACCTTGTTAAGTTGTGGAGCTAAAAGCTTCACTAATGCAGACATGGAGGAGGGTGTAAAAGGGTTGCTGAGTGTCGCAGACACCGGCGTCGGTCAGGCCAACCGACATCGGCAGAATAGGGCAAGAGAGCAACCGACGTCGGTCAGAGATCGGCCGGCGTCGGTGACCCCTAGGCGGACAGGGACCGGCGTCGATCGCCTGTGTGGTTTGACTGCAAGTATATTACGGGCAATTGGTTAACAAACCAAGTGTTTGCATGATTAGTGCTAATTATAGACTAAGAGTTGCGGATCTAATTATTGTACTAGGTGTCTAATTATTGTTTGAATGAGTTCTATATATTAGACTCATGGTTGTATTGGAAATTTGTAGCTAGGGAGTAAGAGAGCATAATTATAAGCTCCTTCAGTGTGTGAGGTAGAGCAATGGTGCGTTCCTCCTAGTGCCACAGTACTAGGTGTGTTGGTGCTGGATTGGAGAGTCAGCTGGATTCCTTAGGTGTGTATGATCTTGGTCATCAGGTGAGCATGGCTATGATAGGAGATCTACATGGTAAGTAAGATCATTAATATGCAGGTGTATGTGTGTGCATGGTCAAGGTTCACAGGTGTGCAGAACTAGTATTGATCTGTAGGTTGGAGATCAGATAGGACAACAACACAATAGGGAGCAGTATCAGGAGAGATCTACTTAGAGTATAGGTGTGTACTTGTGGAGTGCGTGGAGCACTTGTGGAGTGCGTGGAGCACAGGTATAAGGTGAACACCAACTATGTGTTTGAGTTGGGTGTTGAGACCTAGGAGAGAGAGCTTTGAGGAGAGAATTATTGTTCACTTGAGGTGTGGGAAACCTCTGAAGAGGTGGTGGAGAAGAGGTGGCATCTTCTTTATTGTATTATTTTCTGTAAGAGTTATTAATACAAGTTGTGTATTGTCTCTCATATTCTGTGTTATTCTGAATTCTAGTTACTTGTTGATTCTGGTTTATTCCACATATTAAGTTGCTTGGTTTGTCAATCAATTGTGTGCTTTCAGAGGGTGTTTTGCATCCTGACAAGTGGTGCTAGAGCATGTTTGTTGTTCTAGGTGCCTGACAAGTGGTATCAGAGCCTTAGTTGTAGGTTCAAGAGCTGATACCAACAAGTGGTATTAGAGCTAAGGTTGCAGGAAGCAGGGTTTGTTTTTGGTTACAGGTCACTCTCAGGGGTTTCTGATCGAGCGGGAGTAGAACAATGGCAGAACAAAGTAAGCTAAGGATGGAGGAGTTGAAAAGCACAGATGGTCACTTAAGGTCCCATGGAAAGAAAGAGCAGGTAAAAGAAGATTGTTGGTTGGTAGCAGATCAGCATGAAGGAACTGAAGAAGCAGATGTTGCAGGTGATGTGGCACAGGATGCTCTGGGAGGTTTCTTGGATAAAGTTGAATCTTGGATAAAAGATTCGGTTGCCTCTTTTCATGCAGCCCCAGGTAGAGGAGCTGGTGAGCCTTGCCAAAGAATTGGCAAAGGGGAAGTGAAGCTGAAATTGTAGGTGGCCAACACATGGGTGTTGAAGGAGGTCATGCAGGTCCCAGGTTTGGAGATGTGGCTCAGAAGAGTTGGGTGATGAGAGGTGTACGAGAACTCTCACAGTGGATGCACTTGAATTAGTTGGTGGTAAGAAAATAGGTACTCTTTATCTACTTGTTTATATTACTGATTCTTCTTTTGTTGCGGAGACGTGGCTTCGTAGGCTTGGTCACATGAGCAGGAAGGAGATGTATGTTCTTAAGTGGAAGATGGACATATTTGACAGGCTTAAGAACTGGAAAGCCTTGGTGTTCTTGGAGGAGATGGTGAACAAAAATCAGTGGATGGTGTTGGATACTTTTGAGTAGGACAGTTTGGACATGGAGATTGATTCAAAGGAGCTCACGGGTAAAAATTCATCACTCACAAGAAACACAGGTACCGGCATCGGCAGGAAAACTGACATCGGCAGCAGGTAAGACCGATGTTGGTCACAAGGACCGACATCGACAGCAGGAGGACACCGACGACGGCAGGTTGGTAGTCAGGACAGGTGCAGGAACCGATGTCGGTCGGATGCAGACTATGGGGTGGCTGAGATCGGTCACTGTAATGGATTTTGGGTGCACAACAAATCAAGGAGTCTCAAACACCCATACGAAGGACTGAAGACATAAGTAAGCCTCTAATTCATTGTTCCTCTTCTTTATACTAGTTGCTGACTACAAAGTAGGAAGGATCCAGGAAACAGTGGGAGCATGGCATGAAGAGATTACAGAACCAGACGGGAGATTTGGTAGGGTTGCCAGCCGATATGTTAGCACTGCAAGACGAATGGATACCTTAGTTGAAGAATAGAGAGAACGGATACGTGAGACGAAAGACCAGGTCATACGGTCTTGAGGAGCTGCAGGACAGTGGTACAAGTTTTTGACAGGCGGATGATAGAGCATGACTCTAGTCAGTGTCAGGGTAACTACTGTGGTTTAACTTACTAGGGGGATGATGGTCATGACATCATTTTGTTACTGTATGTGGATAGTATGCTAGCTAGCAGGGGTGTACATACAGGGTTTTGCTGAGCTAAGGGTAAGATTAGTTCAGTGGCATGTCAGGTGGAGTTTGGAGCAGTGAAATTCTTTGACATGGGAGACATGGAGATCACAGGGTGATTTTGTCTCAAGTGGGAGCTGATGTGAATCAGGTGTCGGCAAGGTTCAGGATGCAGAGCCAGAGCACACTAAGGGCTGGACAGGTACAGTGTTCGAAATCACATGAGGTCTAATATAGACCTGAGTATTCCCATGCAGTGGGAGCTGTCAGAGAGTTAGGAGCCAATTCAGAGAAGTGGATTCTCAAGTATTTGAGAGAGACCAACAGTAGGGATTCATGTTATTTAGGGGTTAGGACTTCACTACATGAGATTATAGGATTGGATGTGGCAGGGTACTCGGATGACAGGAGGTACATCACAGGTTGTGTGGTGGGTGGTCTTTAGGGTTGAGCTTGAAGAGGGATACAAACTAGGAAAAAGATTAGATGGGATACAGGTACAGGTACAGTGCAGCTGTTTATCTCCAAGTGGGAGATTGTTAAGTTGTGGAGCTAAAAGCTTCACTGATGCAGACATGGAGGAGGGTGCAAAAGGGTTGCTAAGTGTCGCAGACACTGGCGTCAATCAGGCCAACTGACGTCGATAGGATAGGGTAGGAGAGCAACCGACATCGGTCAGAGATCGGCCAGCGTCGGTGACCCCCAGGCCGATAGGGACCAGCGCCGATCGCCTATGTGGTTCGACTGTGAGTATATTATGAGCAGTTGGTTGATGAACCAAGTGTTTGCATGATTAGTGCTAATTATAGACTAAGAGCTGTGGATCTAATTATTGTACTAGGTGTCTAATTATTGTTTGAATGAGTTATATATATTAGACTCATGGTTGTATTGGAAATTTGTAGCTAGGGAGTAAGAGAGCATAATTATAAGCTCCTTCGGTGTGTGCGGTAGAGCAATGGTGCGTTCCTCCTAGTGCCATAGTTCCAGGTGTGTTGGTGCTGGATTGGAGAGTCAGCTGGATTCTTTAGGTGTGTATGATCTTGGTCATCAGGTGAGCATGGCTACGATAGGAGATCTACATGGTAAGTAAGATCATTGATATGCAGGTGTGTGTGTGCATGGTCAAGGTTCACAGGTGTGCAGAACTAGTATTCATCTATAGGTTAGAGATTAGATAGGACAACGACACAACAGGGAGCAGTATCAAGAGAGATCTACTTGGAGTACAGGTGTGTACTTGTGGAGTGCGTGGAGCACTTGTGGAGTGCATGGAGCACAGGTATAAGGTGAACACCAACTATGTGTTTGAGTTGGGTGTTGAGACCTAGGAGAGAGAGCTTTGAGGAGAGAATTATTGTTCACTTGAGGTGTGGGAAACCTCTGAAGAGGTGGTGGAGAAGAGGTGGCATCTTCTTTATTGTATTCTTTTCTGTAAGAGTTATTAATACAAGTTGTGTATTGTCTCTCATATTTTATGTTATTATGAATTCTAGTTACTTGTTGATTCTGGTTTATTCCGCATATTAAGTTGCTTGGTTTGGTAATCAATTATGTGCTTTTGGAGGGTGTTTCGCATCCTGACAAGTGGTGCCAGAGCATGTTTGTTGTTCTAGGTGCCTGACAGACCTGAAAAGGTCTCCCAATTGAAGTTATCACCTTCTCACTTGGTGATCACCTTCCATTCCAAATTGGCTCAAAGTGAAGGTGATTACACAAGTACCTGTGTGTTTTTATGAATAAATAAATGAGAATGATGGGTTATATTAGGTCCCAATTTATCTCCCAAAGTGATTCTCATCTTTCAACTCTCCCTTGAACCTACAAAACATAAAAAACTATGAAGAAAACTAATTGTGTACCTTGTTTGTATAAATAGGATGAAATATATCTTGATGTGAAGGATCATGGACGAGTCTTATGTAATTAATATTCACTTTAAAATTCATATCATCTCATATGTATGTACGAACTTCTTTATTTTTTCCATCGGGTCATTAGCAAGGGTTTTTGAGGGTTTTGAGTGGTTTTAACCATTAAGGATTGTTCATAAAAGTTTTGACATTCAATCCTCAAAAAAAATCCATTATAACCTTTTTTAGTATAATCTTAAACATATCTTAACTCCTTAGGTCCCCATGCTATATGTCCATATAGATATGAGCTTTTAAACTTAGCCTCTCGAGTTCTTTGCATTTTGTGCACTCTGAGTTTGTCCTTAAGCCAAAAAATGACCTTCTCATGATTTTCTATACAAACTAAAGGTTTCAAATCACCTTATAAATCCCCATGAATATCCTCTAATTCTTTTATGGGATAATTTGGCTATATAAATGATATTATCCCTCCAATTGGGCTTTAGGCCTAGTCAAGGCCTAATAGGCCTAACTCTACCTTTGTGGGTTTAAGACACCATTTCTATCCTCTAGCACTTGTGAGGCATTTTTCATGTTCATTCATGTTAACCAAAACTATATACCTATCCTTTTAATTTTCTAATCCTCCTTGACACCTCCCCTTATCATTTTTGTACTAAGCTTGCAGGGTGTATCTCTTTAGGAGTGTCTTTTGTCTAAGACAACATAGAGGGCACTTCCCCTATTATCCTAGATAATATGATTATATTTGGGCTTGAGTAGGTATTTATGACATTTTATATTGATTTTTATAACTAGATCACATTAATTTGTTAGTCAATTATTCAAACACCCCAAGACAAGATTCTCAAACTCATTGACTATGTATCAGGGTAGTGTATTGACTTTAGGTTATGTGTTGAACTCTTTTGGAAAGCTTCCCTATTTCCATGTGATTATAATATAATTATATGGTCTTTATAATTTGTTAATTTTTTCTCAAAACATGCTCATCATCCCAACCTTTGATAAATTCCTCAATGTGCACCTTCTACTTTGACAGGCCTAGTTGGCAAGCTATATAACTATGTTGTTTGCTTAGAAAATGGCATACCTATAGGTGTATACTACAGTATTAGGCCTTGTGAAATTCCATAATACATTATTATAATCCTTTTATCTCATCTCATATTTTAACTTGTCTATAATATGCCTTAAGTGAGACCAACACAGCCATTGTTTAGTCTAACTTGCATTATCACTCTACAGTCAACCTATAAATGTCTATTCTAAGAGTAAAAGAGGTCATGTAGGTTGTGATATGAGTTGAGACCCTATAATTAAAATCTTCTAAATTTTATTTAAACAATTAGTTTCATTTAAATCTCAAATAAGTAGGTGTATGCAGATTTATGCCTCTATTAGGTCCTATATAGCCATAAAGCCATTTGGGATTCAAAATCTTATAAATAACATTGAGGGACTGCAATGAAATATTGCATGAGTTGGGAGATCTCCATCATCATACTCCTTTGGCCAAATAGTCCACTTTTCATTTTAAATTCTTACCCTATGATAGGGATCCATGATGGAAATGTTTAGACCTACTAAGGCCTCCTGTATTTCATTGTGGGAGGATTGAAAGAAAGGTGAAAACCTTGTTTCAAAAAATTTAAGGTAAGTGGTCTTTAGGTTACTTAATCAACATAAGAGCATGGTTTCAAGGATATTTTCCACTCAATGTATTCAATACTAATTTATATGGCACTCTCAACACCTCAATGCCTTAAAGAAGGTCCAAACAAGTTTCAACATATGTATTCTAATGACTTTGTACTTTATATGAGCCACCTATAGGTGCATATTGTAGGACACATGGCAGTGAAAGTGAGATATTTACAATATGCATAATGGATGGCCATATTACCAATATTAGGCCTCCCTAAATTCTTCAAATTGATCCTTTCCATATTGAAATAATTCAAACTAGTTTCAACATCTTCATTCTAACATGATTAGTCTCATGTGGGGCACTTGTAGTTGTCTATCAATGATATGGGACTGTGTATAGAGTTTGAATTGGTTTTCACAATATATTATATGTCATTTGAATGGGTTTACTTGATTTATCATGTTATAATAGTGTGTTCAACCTCTTGAAACTCCTCATTACATCTCCATGACTGTTCTCAAAACTTCCATACACCTAACTGTAGGTGAATACATGTAGGGAACTGACTGTGTTGGCCTTTCTTGACTGTAACTTCATTGATTTCAGTTTTTGAGATTGATATTGGAAGGAGATGTGACCATTATCATATAAGAGGCATGAAAGTGACATAAAACCTTTGTTTTAAACTACTACATGAAAGTAAAACCTTTGAAGTTGATGAACATGCCTACACATAATAATGGAGCTCTTACCTAACAAACTGAGATATTTTTCTCATTAACCCACCTCCACACATTCAATAAAATATGGAAACCATGAGAGAAGGATGTATATATCTTTTATAATAACTTTCATCAATTGGTTTGTATGGACCATCTCAAACAAGGAGGAAACCTGCAAGGTGTGGGGATAAACATGCAAAAAGGAGCAATCAACTTCTTAACATTGGTTTATAAAGTATAGGAAACCAATATTTAAACTCCTACCATGAATCTAAAGTAATAACATCGCACAATATTTTTTTCTTGAATCAAATTTTGTGGTCTGTACTCAACCAAAATTGATTGGCCACTTCTACATGCCTAGCAGAGTGATGGAGAAGTGAAATGGTTTTAAGCCATTTTTGGGACTTTCAAAGCTAACTAAGTGTAAAAGTGAGCTCATGGGAGCTGAAGAGTCACTACAAGGCCATTCACACATGCCACAACCTCTGTAGAAGTTGTAAAACTACACAAACTTCCTATTTCCTAATGATCTTCTTGATTTCAATATAGTACCTACAAGTTTTTCAGTTAGGACTGACATGACTAACAAGAATATGACATAGGGGACATTGAAAATTACTTGGATTCCTTTATATACTTAGAAAAATTGTACAACCTTCATAAATAGCTTAAATATGACCCCTTATGACATGGAATGGTACAAGGACTAAAAGTTAACCATGACAAAGTTAATGATATACCAAATGATCTCAAATAGAACTGACACACTTTATAAGATATTATAATACCCTTATATCAAAATTTGTACTATAAGAGTTTGACTTATTTTCACTTGTGATCAAAATAGTCAATAGAGACTCTGCTCAGAGGAGCTTTGTATTATGTTTTATCATTTGAGATATTATTATATAATGTTGAAACTATATCTTTTACACATTATGTTTATATAGTAGAGGTTGTAATATTATATCAGTTGTAGTTGAATTTGTACTATTTTATTTATGATATGATGCAATAATTATAGTAATTCAATATTGTTCATGATTTCTATATCTGTTCATAGTGATCCTTATCTAAGTGGATTATCTATAACCTTTAGAGTTAACTAAATTAATATAGTTAGTTAAAGATTGCTAGTTAGAATTTCTCTTGGTGAAATCTATAAGTTAAATATGTGTATTTAATTTAAAATATATATTGTAATATTTTGGTAAAACCCAGTCGAATTGTTACAATATGGTAGCAGAGTTGAGGTTCAAACTCTAGGACTTAATGTGTCTAATAACACAAACTTATTATCTAATTTAATAAGAATAATAATGGTGCACGCTAGACCAAGAAGTGAGGGTACTTCAAATATTCAACCCCCTATTGATCGAAACTAGTTTGTAGCTAACCAAGCTACAAATTTGGACTAAATCCTTGTAACCATGCAAGAGACTAGGGATAGGATCATGGCCCTAGAGCAAAAAGTGCATGGTCATGAAGAGGAAAATGCTCATGAGGAACTTGAAGATCATCCTAATTATTAAGAACATATTTAAGAGTAGAGACATGAGGAGGTGCCATAAGATGTGAGAGTTTAAGTAGCTTCAGAGTTAGAATATGACCTGAAAAAGTTGAATCCATTCGAGTTTGATGGAATTATTTTTGGAGATGGATCTGAAGCATCATTGATAGAAATGGATAAGTATTTCAAGATTCAAAATTATTTTGAAGTCACAAAAGTAGTCTGGGTAGCTTATCATCTTGCTAGTGAAGTAATGACTTGGTGTGCAAATAAGAATTTCAAGATGAACCTTGACTCAACTACCACTACTTGGCAACAATTTATGACATTGTTTAGGTCATGATGGCTTCCATAGCTGTACCTCAACCAAAATATTATGGATTTTCAAAATCTTAAGCAAGGAAATTTTTTAGTGAATGAATACTAGGAGTAATTCACCAAGTTTTTTAAGTATGTAGTTTTTTAAGTATGTACCTCAGTATCATTGATTTAACAATTTTGAGAATATTGGGGTATTATTCCTAATTTAGTTAAAGGGTATAAGAAGTAAAATTAATAAATAAATATGAAATAATTAAGATACTGATTTGTGTAAATTAAATTAAAATTTTAACCTTTCTAAAAATAGTAATAAGATGGAAAAAATAAGACTTAGCTAGAAACTGGTTGATATAGTTGAGATAGGGTCTAAGATTCACTATGGAGGACTGAGACACTATCACAAACTAAGATCTAACTTCCATTTTATGATTGGATAGGAGTGCCAAAAGTGGACAAGAGCGACACCAGTGCTTTAGTCCATCTTTGTCACTATTGTCCTAAGGATTTGAGCTTTTTGGGTTATGTTTTTAGGTCTGTGTGACTCTATCCATGAAGTTTTGTAGTCAGAAGTTTGTAGAGCTCTCTATAGAGAAATTTTTTTATTTAAACCCTATACTCCATTGAGATTTGACTAATTTTTAGAAAGAGGGGGGATTAGTTTGTGTAATATTCACTAAACATGTATTCAAACCTCTTGTGTGGGTATGTTGCTTACATATCAATACTCTGAAGAGGGATCAAGCCATATATAGTTCTCTCACTTGATGTGCTTTATGAAATTAAGTGTATAAATATAAAAAATGTTGAATTGGATGTGATTGAGGTGTCTAAGGATTGGTGTAAGGATTTTAATAAGCTTATAAGTATATTGGTTGACTGTATGCAAAGACTAGGGAAGATTGCTTGATTAGTCTCGCTTGTATTCTTGCTTTCTTAGTGATATTTTCCAACCCCTTATAAATGAACTTTGAATGGGCTTTTATAGAGATCTTTTGGTCATGGGTCTAATGTATTCATGCTAGGCTGACACAATGAGGAAGAGAATTAGGAGAAAATGATCACCTGTGCTCAAAATATGATTGGATAAGAGCACCAAACTTAGACACCCCAGGGTTCGATTCTATAATCTAAGTTGGGCGCTATTGTCCTCAGGGTATGGGACCTAAGAGAAGGATTCATCATGGGAAAAGTAGTCTAACTAATCTATAATTAGGTCCTAAAAGCCTACAAATGATTAGGAATAAGCAAAAAAATGTTTAAAAGGGTCATGAGAGAATGCAATAGGGACCTATGGGTTAGGTATCATAATCCACACTCAAGTTACCAATTTTTACATTTTATATGACTACATTTCCCTCCCTTTATTCTAGTGATGTAGCAAATCAAAATATTAGGACAAAGGAAAAATAGAAAGTGTACATAAACTTAACTACAAGGGTGAAGCTTATGAAGTTGTGTGATGTTGGGTGTGTGTAAAAAGAGCATGTCATGAAGTATAAATATACAAAAAAAAACAAAGAGTAGATGAGTTCTTATGAGATACATTATATCTAAAATAAGAACATACAAATCTGGGTAATAGAGAGGAAGATAAAGGAATGAATACACCTTACTGGGTACATAAACCAATACAAAATCTATTATGATGTTGAGTGATGTTGGATGATGTTAGGTATGTGTTGAATGGTGTTGTACCAAGAGTAATATCATGAATAGAGCTGAGTGCTCAATTCTTTGAGAGTGGCTCAAGAATGCATAGACTGACCCTTTAGCTCCATCATCACCTATTAAGTTAAGTTATATGATCATGTGTGTGCTAATCAATGTTTGGAATGTGTGTCCAACCCCTCTAAGTAGGTGGCTCAAGAATACAAAGGCTAGCCCTTTGGCTCCAACATTATCCTATGAAGTGAAGCTATGAACTAATATCGATATGAAATGTGTGTCAAATGAGATGGATCCTAAATCCCATGAATTTTCTATAATCTGATAATATTGATATGGATAGTCACAGGTATGCTAAAAATTATGCCATTTTTAGCCATTCCAAAAGATAGAGATTAGGCTTGTATAAAAGCCACTTCAAAACTAGTTCACTAGGTTTATATGAAAGCCACTTCAAAATGTGGAAGTTATGTTTGTATGAAATCCACTCCAAAATGAAGCCAACCACCTACATATGGAATAAGGCATGTAAATACTAAGAATGCTAGGTAATATTAAACTCAAAAAGAAAATAAAACAAATGTGTCATGCACAATACCCCCAATCATTGGTGTCTAGAACATGGACTCTGATCTAAAAGTTATACCAACTGTAGTATTTTAAACTGAAAGTGAGAGCCATCATGCCACGTATGATGCCTCTTATATCCATATTATTTAAGTGAAAGTGTACCAAAAACTATTGATTTTAAACTGATTTGAAAGTACAAAATTATAGTTGAACCTACTTTTCTATCTACTTCTGAAAAATATTGATTTTCTACTATTTTGATAGGAGTGCCAAAAATGGATAGTAGTGGTATTGGTGTTGTAATCTAATCTTGGCACTATTGTCTTGGGCAAAATATGATAATTGTTCTAACATTTTCACTATTTGTTTGGTCTATTTTGACTGATTTGATGTCTGGTTACTATTCTAAGTGTTATGAATACTAATTTTTTGACTGTTAGGAGCTTTGATCTCTGTGACAAAACCTTTGTTTGTTGCCCCCTCTTATGAGGGTAGGAAATAATACCCTATAATGACTATCCTTAGAAGAAAGAGCCCTGTAAGTGTGTTATACTACAAATATACATGATTTAGCAATGATAATCAATAAGATATCTCAAGATATAGCATTGTTTGTAATGAGAGATTGTTAGATGAATAAAGGTATGCATAGATAAATATAATAATGTAATAACATGTGTAATGTATTGAACTAAAACTAAAAGTCTAGTTAGTTGTTAGTTGTCAAGGAAGGATAGAGTATAATGTCCATCATGGCATCTAAAGGAAGATAATGCATGATGTAGATCATGGCATTACAAACAATAAGAAGCAAACAAGTAATCAAATATATAAATCAAGAATCAAGAAGCATAAAAAATGGCCAAGGGGCCAAGCGAACAAAGGACATGGATACATGTCACTCAAACTAAAAAGCAAACATACAAGGCATGTTCAAATGGTGCATACACATATAATTAAAACAAGCAAGGGTTAGTACAAGGGCCACAATCACATAGAAGAGTACAAATAAAGGACATTGGAAAATGTCCTAAGGCACACATATGAATAGAAGCAAAGGACATTGATAAATATCCTAAGGCACATACATGAGACAAAATAGAAACTAAGAAATGCAAACAATCTAGATACATAAAGCAAGAAAGGAAAGGATGTAATAACTATAAATATAATCACATATAACTAATCAAAGCAAGAGGGAAAGTATGCAAGACATGTTAGTACAAGACTAGATATATGATAAGAAATACACCAGTGCTATATACTAGTGAAATATCGATATAGTAATCTGTGTAAGCTAGTAAATAATTTACATCATTATGATAACTAAAGTGTATGGTGTAGGGATGACATAACTTAGATGGTGTATTCATGTATAAGATACCCCTAATGGGTATGTATATTGATGTGTGTCGCGAATGTAGATGTAGGATGCCCCTTAATGGGTAGAGTGAAGTAATCAAGGATCTAGATGTCACTGCACACGCTCAAAGAAGATCAAGTGAAGCATGGTAATGTAGATAAATTGATAAACAATAGCATAAAACATCAAATATAAGTCTAGCATGATAGTAGAAATGTAAATCATGAATAATGCATACAATCAAAAAAAATTAATGTTTTTGAATATTTGAATGATTTTGGGTTTTTGTTATAAACTATGTACAATAAAGCATAAAAAACTATGTATAGGTAAAACTAAGAAGAGATTAACTAATGAATCTCATAGGAAACTCCCTATCATGGTGTCATGTATCAAGGAGAGGAATTGTGCGTGATCGTGAAGCATGATGGAAGGGTTGAGACGATGGCTCTAAAAGTTGTGTATGTTATAAATGCTTTGAAATCTTTGAAGTAGAAACCAACTATGGGGTCCCCACTCTAAGAAGTGGATGCAGTTGTAGGGCTCTTAGAGACCCATCTAGTAGTGGGAGAAGCTCTCTAAACATGTGTTCTATAAGTATTTGCATGAGATCTCAATGATATTGCCCTAGGTATGAACATTGTAAATGGAAGCTATCTAAAATCTTGAAGCTATGGAGGTGTATGAACTCTTTTTTCTAGTGATGGATGCCTCAATTGTGTCTGAATTAGAACTGGAAGGGGAACTATAACTAGTGGAGCAACTGAAACTAGACACTGAACTAAAACTAGTGACTACAAAGTAGAATATGGTTGTGAAGTAGGGAGTGGTAACTCATATGAAACTCCACCAACTATAACAACATGATTAATGTGAATGAATTTCATGTATCTATGAATTGTAAAAGGTACTCCTCAAAGTTTTTAAATCCAAGATCAACCAAGTAGCATATCAAAAACTCATACACTGGGAATTATAGTGAATGGTGTGGCCACATGTGTTAGACCAACCTGTAGAGGAAGTAAAATCTCACCCAATAAACTCTATATGTGCCCACTAAATTTATTGATAACTATGTCAGTTAGGGAAATATCCAACTCTGAATATCTCAAATGTTGCAATAATGTCATATTACATATGTTCACACTGGATCCATTGTCTATGAGAACACTATGAATAGGAAGGTTATGAATGTAAGCTTTGATAAAGAGTGCATGATAATATGAATCATCCTCAATGATCTCCTACTCTGAAAAGGACATAGAAGGTCTAGATGGAACTCTAGAATTGTATACACCAATCATGTTACTCAAAGGATGTGTTTTAACTGAAGGTGCTTTGTCTGTATCTAGTGGTAGATGTGTATGATATGCATGGTGAACCCTTGATGTGTCCCCTACTTCTTGTTTAGAATTTTTTGTAAAAATATATAAAAAAATTTTCAAAGCTTTATCCTGTGTTTGTTTTGCCTGAGGAGGCTCAACTAAAGTGCCAAGATCAATTTGATTATCATCTATAAAATTATGTATCTTGTGTCTCAAATTGATGAATCTATTTATTGTATGGCCTGGTGCCCTATAAAACTCACAAAATGCATGCTTATCATAACCCCGTGGAAGAGGCTTTGTTGGGTCAACTTCCCAAATAGGAGAGAGAGATATGATGTTACATTCCAATAATTATTGTAAAACTTTGGCTGAAGAAACTGGTAGATTGGTAAAGGTTCACCGAGAAAGTGCTGATAAAACCACTTGTTGAGGGGGATTAGAAGCCACATTAATTGTTGATTGATTCTGACTCTTTCTATCATTGACCTTGACTTTGTATGGGACTTTGTTGTTACTCTTGTTTGTTTTGTCTGAGATATTTGTGTACTTGATTTTGCCCATGGAAATTAGTTTGACTTCTTTTTCCTTTAGTGTGTGACATAATTCAATGAAGGAAGAGAATATTTTGAACATAATTGATTCATGTAAATCTTGTAGAAGACTCCATTTGAAGAGATCTTGTAACTCTTGATCGCCCATGGGGCTAGTCATCTTAGCTAAAATAGTCTTATAGCGAAGAACATAATCTATGAGATGCCTATTTGACCTTTGTTTTTATTATGCAACTTGGGCATATGAAACTTTATTACCAATGTTAATGGTAAAATGAGCTAGAAACATGTCGACTAAAAGATTGAATGTATTAACCAACTAATTTGATAGACTGTAGAACCATTGTAAAGCATAATCCTTTAAGCTTCATAAAAATAGCTTGGTAAGTAACCAGTCATTTAGTACATAATCCTAGCATGATGCATGAAAATCTCTCAAATGTGTCTCTAGATCACCCTTGCCATCATATAAAGTAAGCTTGGGTTGAATAAAACCTTATGACAAGGGTATAAAAGCAATGTGGCATGCCAATGGTGTATGTAATAAAGCAAAAGAATCCAAAGCCTGCATAGGTCTAGAGGCACCTTGCTCAAGATGTAGTACTTTGGATTGAAAATATTTTATCTCTTACACAAGGGCTACCATATCAAGAGACAAAGATGTACTAGTTGTAGCTAGTGGCATAGAGACAGGTTAGGTTGCTATAAGGGGTTGTTAATACATAGTTGCTTTCATAGTGTCATTTGCAACTAGTTGCTCTGTAGTTTGGAAAGACTCAACTTGTTTAGCCTTTTTTATTTTCATGATAGATTGTAAAATAAGAGTAAGATATTGGGGTTGGTCCCAGAGTCTTTCTCAAAAACATTGTAGGATCAAATCTTTGTTGAGTACAACTTCATTTATTAATAATTGGTAGAAGTTGATCAAGAGTCTGATGTGGTAGATCATGAACATTGGTGTTTGTATCATCATTTTTATTCTCATATTTCTCTTTATCAAAATTATCCTCATTAAAATCGGTATAATGTGGATGTGTAGAATCTATAACAAGAACCTGAGTTGGTTGTTTATCCATGGTATATGGTCGAGTTGTAGGAATTTCAGTCAATTCAAGAGGATTGTCACTAAGTCTTGCACTTCATCATGAAAGAAGAGATGCAAGTAACTTATGTGGTATAAATAAAATAACTTGGATAATAGTAGAAAAGATTAAATGGATATAATCTAAACAAAGAACTAGAATATGCATTAAAATATACAAACCTTACAAACATGTAAGGTGATATCTCAAAAGCAATAGGACCTAGTGTATGCAACTAGGTTTTTAAAGATGATTTATTTTTGAAATTTACTATGAAATTATGAAATTATAAAATTTAAAGTCGATTTTTGAGTTAGATATGCAAAAAAAAAAATTATTAGAAAAATTGTGATTGAAAGGGACCGAGTATATGTAACTAGGGTTTGGAAAAATAAATGTTTTTAAAAAATAAGATTGAATTTTGAGATTTGAATGGATTTTATAATTTAAATATACTATTAAAAATTTATAAAATAAGTAAAAAATTACTAGAAAAATATTGGGACCTAATATGGCAACTAGGGTTTGAAGGAAAATTATTTTAAAATTACTACAAAATTTTAAAATTTAATGCTAATTTTTTATTTTATTCTACAAATAATAGAAAAAAATTCATAGAGAATTTATCCTAGGGTTTTTAGAGTTTTTATGCGCAAACAAAGTAAGTCAGGTTCACTATATGATTTTAAAAAATTGGGAATATTAGAGTATTATTTTTAATTTATTTAAAGGGTCTGAGTGGTAAAATTAGTAAATAAATATGCAATAATTAATCTAATAATTTGTGTAAATAAAATTGAAATTTTAACATTTTTAAAAATAGTAATAAGATAGAGAAAATAAGACATAGCTAGAAACTAGCTGATACAACTGAGACAAGGTCTGAGATTCACTATGCAAGACTGGGACACTATCATAAACTAAGATTTGACCTTTATTTTATGATTGGATAGGAGTGTTGAAAGTGGACATGAGTGGCATCGATGTTGTAGTCCACTTCTTCCACTATTGTCTTGAGGATCTGAGATTTTTGAGTTTTATTCGCCAAATATGTGTGACCCTATCCATGAAGTTTTGATGGCTAGAAGTTTATAGAGATCCATGTAAATCATATTGTCTCTTCAGATTCTATACTCTATTGAGCTGTGACCAATTTTAAGAAAGAGGGAGGGTTAGTGTATGTAAGATTCACTAAACATATATCCACACCCGTTGTGTGGGCACGTTGCCTACATATCAATACTTTGAAGAGGGATCAATCCATCTATGGTTCTCCCACTTGATATGTTTTATGAAATTGAGTGTATAAATATAAAAAATGCTAAATTGAATGCGCTTGATGTGGCTAGGGACTAATGTAAGGATTTGAATAATCTTGTAAGTATATTGGCTAGTTGTATGTTGAGAATAGGGAAGATTGCTTGAGTAGTCTCACTTGTATTCTTGTTTGCTTAGTGATATTTGCTAACCCCTTCTAAATAAACTTTGAATGGGATTTCATAGAGATTTTTTGGTCACGGGTCAAATGTATTCATGTTAGTCTGACATAATGAAGAAGAGAAATTAGGAGAAAACGGTCACCTAGACTCGAAATATGATTGGACAAAAATGTCAAACTTGAACACCATAGGGTCCGACGCTATAGTCCAAGTTGGGTGTTATTGTGCTAAGGGTATGGCACATAGGGGGATGGATTTTTCATAGGAAAAGTAGTGTGGTTGAGCTACAATCAGGTCCTAGAAGCCTATGGATGACTAGGAATAAGAGAAAAGATGTCTATAAGGGTCATGAAAGCATACAAAAGGGACCTATAGGTTAGGTGTCACAAGCCACACTCAAGTTACCAATTTTTATATTTTATATGACTATAATCATGTAGATGAGAGGTTAAAAATCAAAAAATTCATCATGGAATTGAAACCCTAAATAGGTGGTTAAGTAGATGTGCACAGTCCATCTACCATAGATCAAGTGTTCAAGAAGGTAGTCAAGCAAGAACAGAAATTGAAATATCTTTCCCAAGTTGAAGATAAGTTAAAAAATAAATTTGGAAGTTCTAAACCAACTTTCAAGAAGAATTGGATGTAGGGGAGTGGAGATTCCAAGGGTCAATTCAGGAATCAAAATGCCAAGTTCAATAATGGTTCAAGGAATAGGAAATTTAGTAATGGTTTTAAGGGTGATTTTAAGGGAAACCAATAGACTGATAAGAAAAGACCAGTTGCAAGTTGCTTCATATGTGGAGGTGACCACTTTTATAGAGAATGTCCTCAAGGCAAATCAAATAATAAAGGTTTAACTTCTCAGCAAGGTATGTTTCAACAATGGATTCATATAGCTATTGACAATCAATAGGCTGAGTATCAAACTTCACCCATAGAACTATTAAGTATTTTATTTGATCGTCTAGTTTCTATTTTAATTAATATGGGGGATATATAATGTTTCATTACTCCTAGAGTGCTTAGGAAGTTATCTATAAAATCTAGAATAATAAGAAATGCATGGTTGGTATAACATGGGATTGAGTCAAAGGTCAAAGTTGACAAGTGTCTAGTTGAAGCAGAAATTAGATTGCTTGAGTTTATATAGTATTAGATCTTTATACATAATAGTTGGGATCATATGATGTAATCTGAGGATTAAATTATCTTTCAAAGCATAAAGCCAAGGTTTACTATTTTTTTAAGAAAGTTGAGTGTCAAGATGATTTAAAAAATTAGACACAACATCAGGGTGAGAAAAGGGAGTTAAAACCGAGGCAAATTATTTTTAATTCAACTCAAGAAAGATCAAAAGAAGGGATGATAGGAATTTATTGTTAAGATAAATGAGATGAAAGAATCTAAGGAACCATATATTGAATATTATCCTTTTATGATAAACTTATATGACATGTTCCTAGAAGAATTACTTGGATTTCCACCTAAGCATGAGTTTGATTTATCAATTGATAGCATACTTAGATCAGAACCTCAGTCTAAGGTACCATATAGAATGATAACCATTGAATGTTTGAGTTAAATTCATAATTTCATTAGTTATTGTCGAAAGGTTTGATTCAATCGAGTGAGTCACCATGGGGTGCTCCAGTTGTCTTCATCAAGAAGAAGGATGACACTCTTCACCTATGCATAAAGTATAGGATGTTGAATAAATCAATGATCAAGAATAGATATTTGTTGCCATGCATTGATGATCACTTTGATAAAATGAAAGGGGTAATATTCTTTTATAAGATTGATCTTAGAGCATGGTATCACTAATTGAGGATTCATGAAGAGGATATCATAAAGACAACATTCATGACTCAATATGGGCACTATGAATTTATAGTGTTACCATTTGAATTAATGAATGCACTAGTAGCATTCATGAATCTTATTAATAGTGTGTTTATAGATTACCTAGATCACTTTATGTTGGTCTTTATTGATGACATCCTCATTTATTCAGAGGATGAGGAAAAGTACTTACAACATCTAGAATTGGTTTTGTAATGTTTGAGAAAGCATAAATTGTATGGTAAGTTGTCTATGTGTGCATTTTTCCAAGAGAAAGTGTAGTATCTAGGACATATTATCTTTGAGGATGGTATTTCAATAGATCTATCAAAGATATGAACCATTATGGAATGGTCAACACCAAAGAATGTGCACGAGGTAAGAAGTTTCATGGGATTAGCAAGTTATTATAGGAAATTTGTTCTGAATTTTTTTAAAATAGTTAATCTAATTACCTCTATTCAGTATAAGAATCAAAGTTTTATCTAGTCAAGTAAGTGTGAGGTAGCTTATCAAGAACTGAAAAGGAAGCTTACTTCAGCACCAGTGCCAAGAGTTCACGATCCTAATGGTCAATTCTTAGTGATTACAAATGTATCTAGGGATGGACTTGGAGGAATTTTTATCTAGGATGGTTCAGTGGTAGCCTATGAATCTAATAAATTGAATCCTTATGAGGTGAATTAACCCCCTTATGACGTAGAACTTGCAGTAATTATGCATGTTTTGCAAGTTTGGAGGTATTATTTATTGGAAAAATTGTTTGAGCTCAAAACTAATAACTTGGGACTTAAGTACATCTCCACTCAACCGAATCTAAATGTTCATCAAAGATGATGGTTAAAGTTTTTATCTAATTATTATTTTGATATTAACTATATCAAAGGCAAGGAAAATAGAGTAGTTGATGCCCTAAGTCTTAGGAGGTACATAAAAATCATGACTATTATCAGGAGTACTTTCAAGGATTAAGTGATCAAATTCTTGTCAGGAGATGGATTATATGATCAAGTCAATAAAGCATTGTTTCATAATTCTCAAAATTCTAAATTTAAGGGATTCAAAATAGAGAATGATGGTCTTTTATGATACAATGATAGGATGTATGTACCAGATAAAGAGAATTTGAAGAGCACAATGCTAAAAGAACTATATAATACCCCATATTTAAGACATCCAAGAGTAACCAAGCTCAAAGATGAGCTTAAACCACTCTATTTTTGGAAAGAAATCAAGAGAGATGCAATAAATTTTGTCTCATTGTCTAGAATGTCAACATGTAAAATTTGAACATGTGCATCCAGTTGAATTGTTCTATCCACATGACATACTGGAATTTAAGTGGTAGGTGATCAGTATATATTTTGTCCAAGGTTTACCATTATCATAGAATAAGCATGACATGATCTTGGTAATAGTTGACAAACTAACCAAGGTAGCTCAATTTATACTAGGTAACTTGATTGATGGTGTACCTACTCTTGTGAAGAGATTCGTAAAGGAAGTGTATCAATTGCATGGTTTTCTAGAGAAGATTATTTTGGATCGTGATCTAAAGATGACCTCTAGATTTTGGTCAACTCTAAATTCAACTCTAGGTAAATAACTAAACTTCAAAATTGCATATCATCAACAAAAAAATGGATAGACAGTGTGAGTTAATCAAATTTTTAAAGATCTCTTTTGTATGTATTACATGGATCAACAATACAAGTGGAAAGAGTATCTTTTATTGGTTGAGTTTTCTTACAACAACTTGTACCAATCATCTTTGAAATTGGATCCATTTGAGGTGTTGTATGGAAGAAGGTGTAAAACACTAATCAATTGGGATAGGTTAGAAAACAAGATAGTCTTTAGACCTAAGATGATTTTAAAAATAGAATAGAAAGTTAAGACAATTATGCAGAGGTTGGTTGAGACCAATGATAGAAAAAAATTATGTTGATCTAAAAATAATAGATAGGGAGTTTTATGTAGGTGATAAAGTGTTTCTATGCGTTAAGCCTCAGAAAAGCTTGATTAAATTTGAAAATTTAGTAAAACTTTTATTGAGATATATGGAACACTTTGAGGTTTTGGAAGTGGTCAATCCTATAGCATATAGGCTTGTATTACCACTAGTTATAGTTCTTTTGCACAATATTTTCTATGTCTTATCTTAAAAAGTATATGACTAATCCTTCACATATGTTGGATTAAATTATTTTGTAGGTTCTAGATCTTGGGGTGGTCATGATAGAACCAATCAGAGTAATTAACACTCACAAACTTCGTTTGCATAATAGAAAAGTGTCACAATGCAAGGTCTTGTGAGACCAATATTCTAAAGATAGTGCCTCTTGGGAGGGGATTGTGATGAGTTTTATAAGCTTATTCACATCTTTTTATTTGATTTGTTTCTGCATATTATATTATTTGTGTTGAATGATATTTTTAATTAATAATTTATTTTTAAATAAATATCATCAGGATGATGACCAATTTTAAGGGGAAGGATGTCACATTCTGATTTCTCTCTAGTTGAGTAACATGTTTGATCCATAGATTATTATGGTTAACTAATTGATTGACTAATATTTGATTAATCTTGA
Source organism: Torreya grandis (assembly GCA_037957365.1). Taxonomy (NCBI): domain Eukaryota; kingdom Viridiplantae; phylum Streptophyta; class Pinopsida; order Cupressales; family Taxaceae; genus Torreya; species Torreya grandis. The sequence continues at coordinate 1,198,551 of JARHVA010000961.1, forward strand.
TGATATATGTTGATTATAGGACAGTTTGTGTTAATTTACATGATTAGTTTATGACTTAGCAGTACTTTTATACTTTATACTTTGTGATCATGTTTATACATCATTATTTTCTGGATATAATGATGTTTCAAACTAACTACCTTCATTTTTATGAGATGAACGCAATACAGATTCTTCCTTTAGAGTATGGTGGAGGGATAGCATCATCAAAAAAGGTGATTAGATAAAAACGTTGGGAGTCACCAGAGAATGAATCTAGAAACCCTTACACACACCACTTAAAATATTATGTTTCATAATTAATTATTTGATATATATGTCATAGCATGTTTTGTGTACTTTTATTTTAGGTGATTATCATTATGCTTTCTGGTATAATCTTGATTTTTGATGATGATCGTATGATTATTCGAGTGATTTTACTAGTTTATGATCATACTAGTTTATCTTATATAATGCACTTGTTTGACTAAATGAGTGAGTTTGGTTATGTTTTACTTACATAATGTGTTGTTAAGTATTGTTCCACAGCATTATGATATGATGACATATTCTATTATTATTAATTATCTATAAGGTTTAGATAATAATAATTAAATATTATTGTTTAAGCTAAATCTATATGTTAAAAGATATAAATATCATTATTTTTAAATACCTTTGTATTTGATTAAATATTGAGCCAAGGTTTATTTTTAAATATATTGAATAGATTGTTTTTATTATTAAATGATTTAATAAACATTGTATATATGATAAGAGATAATATAGTCACTTGGAACTATAATCTAATAATATATAAAAGTATTATCATTTGATATAATCTATACTCTATAATATTAGATGAAGGTCATATCATGGGAATACTTTGGTCATTGATATGATGTTAGACTTTACATGGAATAGAGATTGGAAACAAATTTATCAAGGTATAGTGTTCTATGATTGTTTATTTCATGTGAATTTTAAAAAGAATATAAGAATTTTATAGAAGCCTCAAGATCATTAGGATTACTAATCATCTGTTAACTTTGGTTAAGCTTCTCTTTTGATTAAAACATGGAGGATACTATGTTTTCATGGTGATGGACTGTGAAAAGTTATTGAGCAAATTTTACATGCATTTAAACAGTCAGTTGAAGCAACTGTTAATGAGGGGAAGAAAACTAATGAAAAACAATAATAAGAGAGAAAGAGAACTATGAGCAAGGACACATGAATCACGGCATAGAGGAGAGAGTTGTAGAATGTAATGAAGGTAAAAAATTGAAGGAAAGAGGAAGGAATTCAGTCAATTTCTTTGGCAAACATAGGTAGGTTTGGTATTTCAATTCTTATGTGAATAATGTAAAGGTTTTTCAAACTAAGTATTGGGTTAAAGGTTTTTCTATATTTTGAATATATATATTTTTAGTGGAATGTGGATCCATATGGATGGCTTTAGCCTCAACAAAACCCCACCTTTGACTCAAGGAAAACTTAGGGTTGAGAGTTAAGCCATAGAAATGTCTGGACTATTGATCTTTTATGAAACTTATTTTAAACTCTCTTAGTTTGAAAAACTATGTACATTAATAGAGAACTATACTTGATGGATATATATTTGTGGATCAAACCAGATTGTTTGAATCAGTTATATATACTCATTTAGGTATTTGAATTGTGAATTGAAACTCAGGTTAGTGGTTGAAATTTGACTATGTATACATTGTTGGTATTTAGGTGTAAAATAAAAAATTTCATTATATGAAATGGGTCTAGGGATATATACATAGATATAGATAAGTATATATATGGCTAAAAATGGTGTGTGTGTGTGTGTGTGTGTGTGTGTGTGTTTGTGTGTGTGTGTGTGTGCATGCATGCGTGCATTCTTGAACCAAATTAAGAGGGCTTTGTGTGATATTGAGTTCATATACATTTATTTGTATAACCTTATTCTTGACTGTGCATATACATTTCATTCGACTATGTACATATACATTTCATTTGACTATATACATATACATTTTATTCGATTGAGTGCTTATATATTTTAATATAAACCTGTATTGCAAATTTGTCAAGCTTTTATGGAGGATAATTTTATTACGTTTTGAATGTACTTGCATATGATAATTAGGGGTTAAAATATTGTTGTGTTGATTTTGATACAAACACCTAAAGGTTTCAATAATATAATTATATTATTAATTGTGTAATGAAATTATGTAGCGTGTATATATGTTCATACAGCGTTGTGAAATTAGTCGGTTAGTCATACTAAAGAACCAGGGTATGGGTAGGATGATGATTGTATGTCGACTATGTTTTGGTTTTATATGAAGATCAAGCCCATTTTTGTTATTGATTTCATAAGTTTTTATATGATCTTAATGTGTTAAAAACTATACCCAAATAGAGATGACTATGTATTTTAAAATAGTCTTTTAAATAATAGATAATTTTAAATAGAGTCAATTGGGGGATTGAGCATGAGGAATTATTTAAAAGCATTCAGACTGTTTCATGTGATTATATGGATGACCCATATGGGGCTTAGTCAACTGCATTTTTAGATTAATTATATGCATTTGATTTTATAGAAGTGCAAAATGATTGAACTAAGAATTTTTTTGTTAAATGGAATGGAACATATGATTGATTGTATGTTACATTTGGAATTTGTGAAATTCTATATGTTTGTTTTAAATAAGTGTAAATGTGGGGAAATTATCTAGTTTCTAAAAAGGGGTTATGGGGCTATTTTATGAACTAGATGTATACATTACAATATACATAATACTCTAAGCCATGGATAGTGAATGTCTACTTAGAATATTCTATATATGATAAATAAATGTATTATTTTAAAAATATTTTAGAGAATTTAATAGATATATATGGCATATATACACAATTTTTGAACTTTGTAATATATATATATATATATATATATATATATATATAGTTGTATTATGATTAAAAATATTATTACCATTTGTGCGTAAATGATTACTTGAGTAATATTTTAATGTTATGGATATAAGCATTTAAATATCGTAATTAAGAGAATAAGCAATTATGATGTTTGCACAAGGTTTGTTTATATATGGAATATAAACTTTACTTGTAAAACTTGAAATATATTGTTGTTTTATGGACAAATATCATTATGAGTTACTTGGTATGATAAGTAACTAATAGTTTTGATGAGATCATACTCGGATGGTATGTTTAAGATTGTTTTTGGAATTTGTTTATTATATGCAATAAACTAAATAAATGGATTCATTACACTTCATTTAATAGACTAAATGAATTTATGATAAATTTATTAATTAGCTAAATTTGGATGTGCTAAGGAAGAATATTTACGAATGAATCTATTGGTTTTTTTTGTTATTATATGTTTTTACCAAATCTCGCATTCATGACCCTAATTAAGTAGTGGATGGATTCCACTGGCTTAATTAGCGCCATCAATACAAGATGAGGTATAATCCGATCAAGTGATATGTATGAATTTGATTGATCTTAAATATCATTTATATTATTGAAAACTTTGGTCAAAGTAATGTTTGATAAACATTATCATTTCATATGTTGATATAGTTTTCATATTTGTGAGATATCAAAATAGAATATATTTATTTATGATACATATTATGTATTAGATATCTTTGACACATGGGTTCTAGTTTATTACTCTGGATTCTCACATCGTCATTATCTACCCAACTATGAAGGGAGGGCCATCCCCTTATTTTGAAAATAATATGGAAGATCTATGGTCTATGGTTGGTGTAAAAAAGCGTACAGATGATGCTCTCCCTCTCAACTAGGGTACTATACTTGAGACTACACTTGATATTCCAGTTTTGGAGAATTTTGAGTCATGGAGACTCTACTCAAAGGAGCTTTGTATCATGTTTTATCATTTGAAATATTATTATGTATTGTTGAAAATGTATATTTCATATGGTGTACTTTTACAATAGAGGCTATAATGTTATATTAGTTGTGGCAAAATTTATATTATTTCATTTATGATGTGATGCAGTAATTACATTAATTCAATATTTTTAATTTTTCTATATTTATTCATGGTGATCCTTAGCTAAGTGGATTAGTTATAACCTTTAGAGTTGATAAAATTAATATAGTTAGTTAAATATCACTAGTTAATATTTTTCATGGTAAAATCTATATGTTGAATATGTGTATTTTTGTTTTTTTTTAATATTGCAATATTCTATTAAAATCTAGTTAGCTTGTTACAAATTGAGGCTTGAATATCTATGACAACCACTAATATGAACTCACTGTTAAGGTGATGTATGTATCTTGTGAATTAATTATCTCAAAATAAAAGAGTTAATTGCATCATTTTATGTAAAAAATATGTAATCATTTAAAATGATGTGAAAACATGTGGATAATATGTCATCATAGTGTGAATGTATCATCAAAACATATATGAGACATACAATGTAAGGCATATAAGTTTCATTTCAATATAGATATAGCAATTAGGCACGCAATAGTAAGCATTATATATAAGTATTGAATAATAACTACAAAGAGTAGGTGTATGATATGGATCATGAAACCACAAACTCAACAAACAATCCTAAATTTATCCACTCATAAGCATACAATTATCATGGCCATGATGTACACAAGAGAAGCATGTGTAATAGCACTCAATATCACACAATGTATAATCAAATATGACATAACAAGTCAACACACAATGGATAATCAAATGCCATATAAGTAAAGGGGTATAAAAATAAAAGTCAGAGAATCACAAACTCAACAAATAATCCTAGATTTATCCAGTCATAAGCACACAATAATCATGGCCATGATGTACACAAGAGAAGCATGTGTAATAGCACTCCATATCACACAATGTATAGTCAAATATCGCATAAAAATTGCACACACAATGGATAATCAAATTCCATATAAGGAAAAGGCAAAATCTTAAAAAAAGAGTCATACAATGAAAAACTCAATCAAGTAAAAGTTACATTTGAAGGCATCGGTCCAAATAATGAGGCATATGATGACACATTCAATAAATCAATGTCATACACTAAGAAAAAATCCACACAAATCATTATCAATTATTAGTCTATGTAAAATTAAATAACAATAATGAAGCATAGAACAAGTAAAACTAGTATACACCATCAATTTATAGCATAGTAAAGTAGCATATCCATGAAATGTAGCACCATAAAAAATATAAGCAATATCAAAGAATGTTTAATCAATCAATGTAGCTCAACATGATAAATAGAAAGGTCATATAAATATATAACTTATAACAATGTAACCAATGGAGTGAGATGCCCCAAGCATTGGCACAATCATTATGTCTTATATGTGCATCCATGTATCATGTAATCATGTATGCCCTAAATCCCACTCATATATACCTTGAAATTATTGTAAATATATAAAACAATATGTAATCTATCAAACATGTAATAAATGACATAAATGAATAATGTAAAATTAGCAAACATGTCCTGCTTAGGTCTTGATTTTGAATTTTTTGAATATTTTAATTCTTTTGTATTTTTGAAATTTTTTGAGATGCTTATGTAAAATTCTAAAAAATTATCCCATCAAGGAGATAGTCACATGCATTTCATGTATCAAACACGGGAATGGTCATAGTCATCATGAGTCATATGATCCTATGTATGATGAGTAACTCTAGGGAACATGGTTTCTTGTATAATACATAATATAATAAGTGAAACATGTGTTTGTGTTCCTACTAGAATGTGGTGAATTATCTATAACACTAGCTTAGGATGTGATGGAGCACATAATTGTTAGTGTGAGTTCTAAACAACCATCTAATGTGATGGGCATTGAAGTAATGCCATCTAGGAAAGCCAATTACCTTCTTATTAATTGTTTGCATGGGATGCACCTGAATAGGTTAAGTAATTGACTACAATGGTGGTGGGGTGGAATAGGTAATATATCTAGATAAATGGTATATTCATATGGAATACCTAAAAGTGTGACCACCCTAATCCATGTATATACTTAACACTTCTATGTGCTAAATATGGTATTGTATGGATATTATGCATCGAAGGCATCATAACAATATGTTAAATACCCTTGTACTAGGTAAGATTATTAATAAAGTAGTAAAAAATCCATGGCCCACATTAAGTGGCAACACAATGCACTTAAGAGGGTTTTGTATCATGCCATTAGATGCTTTGACTATCCTTATTTTATCCATTAAATCCTGATGTGTATATCCAATAGTATGAAGAAGTGTCTTAGTACAACTTTTTCACTTGAATCATTGTCTACAATGACATTATGTATAGGGTGTGAATCAATGTAGGATTAAATAAATAATGATGTACAAGTAACATCATCATCCATAATATCATTGTCATCAAATATAATTTTAGGTCATTTTATAAATATGCTTGTAAGTATACCAATAATACCCCCAGTGGAAGCCCTAATGTTTGAGTAGGAGGGTGTGAATTATATGTCATATGCAACTCATAATTGTCCTTATTTCTTATTTCCACCATATTTTGAAAGGGATCAGAGAATATTTTCAACTTTACATTCCCATTTGGTTGCAAACCTAAATCATTCGTAGGTGTGATAATCTCATTAATGTTATCATCAATGATATCATGAATCTTATGCAATAACCCAAAGAATTTATTTTTAGAATTCCTATTGCACCTATGGTAGTCTCAATATGTATTACTATCATTTCATTTAGGTATAGGCTTGCTCATATCAACCTCATTAGGTGAATAGATATAAGGTTTCACTCAAGTAACTTTTACAAAAACTTATGATGAGGTTCAGGTAATCATGAAATTTGCCTTTATGGATTGGATAAGATAAGTTGATTAGTAGGACATGATACTACATTATTTTTTATTTTTACCTCATTCTTTGTATCATTTGTTTTAAAATTATAATTTAGTTTGCATTGAAACCTTGTATTTGAAGTAGTTGTAGAATTGGGCACATATTTTAGCTTATTCAAAGCTACGAACTTAACTTATTGATCTCTAACTATATGGTATGACTTATCAAATGATTTGAATTTATTCAACATAAAAGATTCTTTGAGAGGGAAAAGCAATATTTGTTTGAATATGTCTTGTAACTCATTGTCAACTATAGGATCTTTTATCTTAGAAATCATAGTATCATGTTGAAACACGTAGTCACTGATTGGTTCTTTGAATCCTTGCTTAAGTTTTTCAAATTGAGCATAAGATAACTTCTTACTGATATTGAACAAAATATCTGCTATAAATTGTCAACCAAATGATTGAATACCTTAACTGATTAGAATTGGAGGTCATGGAATCATCGCAAAACATAATCCTTAAGACTTCATGGAAATAACTTAGTCAATAACATATCATTAGAGGCATAATCTAAACATGCTACAAGAAAGGCTCTTAGATATTATTATGGATCACCTTTACCATCATATAATGTAGGATTAGGAGTTACGAAGCTTTTAGATAATGGACAAGTTCAAATATTTAGGGATAATGGATTATGAAGCAAATCATGAGAATCCATATAATTACTTTCTTTATAAGCACCAAGCTCTAACTACAATACCTTATCCTACATATCTATAACAATATGCATGAGGGATTGTGCAATAAGTATAGGTAATTATTTCATGTGAGTAGCAATCGTATGAGTCACATAGGTTGGTTACGTAGAGATAGGGATTGAAATCTAATGGAGACCTTGTGTTTCCCCCACACTATGGGTGGGCATCAAATGTTTAAACATATGGATAGTTATAGTGGTAGTAGTATGAACATCTATGGTAGAATCAGTACCTCCAAAAGGTATATTAGTATAATTAAAGGGATCATGTTGTTGTTCATCAAATGTGACAACCTTAACTTTGTGTGCATTTTTAATTTCTTGGATTGATTTTAAAACCTTGTCCAAGTTAGTAGGTTGTTGATGAAATTGATTTTTGAAATTAGACAATAATTGAACTTGTATAGGATCTACCCCATTAAGATCATCAAGATGTATCCTATCTTGGTATTCATGATTATCTTGATTAGAATTATCTAGATCAGTCATTTCGTTATTGACAGTATGATCTTGTACTTGTATATTCATTAACAATATTTTCAAAAAGAATAAGAAGGAATTTTCATCTCATTTATTTTAACCTTTTTAGATGGGGTCGAAGGAATCTAATTATTCTCAATATGGACACCACTTAATCTAGCACGTTGTTTAAGAGGGACAATTGAACTAGCCTTCTTAAATGGCATAAAATGAAAACAAGAAAATATATAAAAGGCTAAAGCCAAGGTGAAAAATAGTTATTGCTTCATTGTATAGGGAAATCAGAAATTAGATCTAAAAATTGGATTGAATACAATGTTTTGAAACCCTAGAATGAAGGATGGAACCCTAAGGGAATTCCTAAGGTTTGTCTAAGTTTTATAAAAAATGTGGTTTTACCAATATGTTTCACCTTATTTTTTATTAATTAAACCTAAACAAGATAAAACTATTGTACTATTCAAATTGTATGATATATTATAATAAAACATTGATCTGAATATAAAAGTTAAATATAATTGCATAATTACGCTTGTTATTTATGGAAACAATACAAGTGTTTTATATGCCTAGTGTGTTATTATTTTTTTAGATCTGAGACTTAATGCAAGGCACTGACAATACTATAAAATGAATTAGAAGTCAATCAAATCAATAATAGTAGTGTCTAGATATGTTTGGATGAGTCCATCAACCTTTGGACATTATCATTTGATGCAGGTGTCTATTACTTATGGATTCTTGTTGTGAATATGTGCCTTTCTATTTTGTCATAGGCCATTATGCCTAATTTAAATATTTCATGTGTGATATCAAGTGTTCATTATGTGCACAAATCTTGAAAACCCATCTCCTTCACTTCAAACCCCAAGCTCCACTTTAGACACTAAGTTAACTAATAGAAATGGGGAAAATAGGTGGTTTTATCTGATATCAACCACTCTGCAATGATTGGTTGAGTATTTATAATGTATCTAATAGTTTGAAGAGGGAATTTAAACTGTATGTAGTTATCCCCATTAGGTGTATGTGTGTAACAGTGTTCCTTTTCTACATGCAACTTATACTCTAGATTTTGACATTTGACAAAGGAAAACTTGGCTTAGATTAGGTGATTCATACATGGATAGGGCCTACTCCTTGTGATTTATTTCTGAATTTGGAGGTTTATAGAAATCCATTTGAATGTGGATAAGTATATAAATGCTTTTTTTAGGAGTGTTAGATAGTGAAATAGGCTTAGACATATTGTGTATTTATATGGGACTCTCTAGCTAATTTCTCACTCCACTAACATGTGAAATGTATGGGACAACTCATAAAGATGGTTTGAATTTAAAAGTTGACCATTGCTTTGCATGGGGATAAGTCCATTAGAGTTGGACACCTCTGAAATCCACGATTGTCAAAGTCTAATGGAATTGTCTCAAAGGTAGGAATATTGATTTGGTGATCTACAGAAAGTATTAATATGATCATGAATAGGTTAGACATAGACTAGGGAATTATTGTAAGTGATTGATATAAAATTAGGAAGGGTGGACCTATAGAAAGCATGTGGATAGAAGATAAGGGTGTGAAAGATCTATAGGTGTACGCACAAGTCATGTAAGTTGAAGATAAGTCAGGACTTACATTGCCAGGTGTCTAATACCATATTTTAGTGTATATGACTAAAGGATTATAGTTAACATGTTGGCATAGGTTAATCATAGTACAAGGTATAGTTTGCTTAGTGTAGTAACTTCTTTAGAAAATGATGTTTTGCTCTAGATCTTCTTTTATTCATTTTTTAGATCAAGGGGAGTTTTTTGGGTTTGTGATCTAATACCTTATGTTATATTTACATAGTGTATATTTGTTTAATAGATTTAAATATTTTAAACATTTGTGATTAAATATATTTAATTAGGTAGTCATATGGATGATTACACGGGAAGTTGAGCCCGATGGTTTAAACTTCATTCAATTATCATTAAACGTTCACTTGTATTGCACATTGTAACCAATATATTATTCCATTTTTCCCTCAATAAGATGTAGTTTTCTTCAGCCTACATATTTCCTATCAAATCTTAATTTGATCTACAATATCATAATCCTTGACTACTTATAATCTAAGTTTGAGAGCTTGATGAAGTTTGGAAAGGATGTTTCGGTTAGTCACATCTTGAGATTGAGAAGGAATAAGAGGGGATATTGCATTATTTGATCTATCCCTCCTTTTTATGATATATTCAACCTTATAATGATTCATCATACATTTTGAAATGCCTAAATTCATATAGGATATGTATATATAGGTAACTAAGGCAAATCTATCATTGGCAAGGGTTACAACATATGAATATAAAACACTTTCATAATCACATACAACCCTATTATGTCTTAAAAATATGTTAGCATTATATGATATACCATTGGAAATAAACACTTCAAGATAAACAATTTTACACTAATAACATCATGATACGCAATAATACATAGAGACTAGGGATATACCATGTAGGTAACATCATTGAAAAATGTGGCATAATTGAATCACATCTAGGATATTCCTATCCATAATAAAAATTAAGATACATAGAGATACGATATTTACAGTGAAATGAATTAGTACAGTTGAAGAGATATAACACAAAGAAAAACCCTAGGAAATGCAAGAAGATAATTAGGGATAAAGAAAGCTAGCATGAGATAGTACAAACCCTAAGTAAATGGAACACTATGAAAATATCGGATCTAACTCAAGGAAGAGGTCCCAACACATCAAAGGTATTTGGAAACCCTAAGTGAAATCATATCCAGAACAAATAAACCAAGATAAGGGATGTAAAAGTGCACAAGTTCATCAGAATTTAATATGGGAAAAGTAGTTTTACCTCAAAGTGCAATACATCTACCCATACATAATGCAACTAGGTCTGATTAGATTTAATCAAATAAAATAGTAAATCAAACCTAATTGTAATCATAAATATTATATAATTAGCAATAAATTACAAGGGGCTTTAGAAGAATATATTATTCGTCAAAATGCGAGTAAAATCATCAAAAATAAACATAAAACAACTTCATAAGTGAGATGAATAAAACTGAGAAAACTTGAGATAAGTAGAGAATTTTTTTAAGTGCATGTTGTTGACAATGTCAGTGCCCATTTTTGACACAATTAGGTAACAGTTCTAGAAAAGTGTGAACTTATGAACTCTGATTTTGGGATCTTTTTTCTACTCTGGAGATCTGAAAATCACAACTCACTTTTACTGAATTCTAGGTAGATCTCTAGGAAATTGGTCTTCTTTACTACAACCCTAACAACTCACTTTTACTAAATTCTAGGCTTGTCATATTCTTCCATTATTATCAAGCCCCTCTTTTAGAAAAAATTTTGAAAATAACACTCAATGCACTTTCAATAAGCAATTTGTGGATGCAAGCCCTAATCCAATGGGATTGTTCATGCTAAAATGAACAAATGGCACAAGAAGATAAAACCTTCAAATCTTGATTCAAATATGCTCTATATGTTGTAATTATGCTTTAACACAATAAATCTCTTCAATAAAATCTTCGATTTTTCTTTCCACATTCACTTATCAATGATTCATCGCATATCCTACATCCACTTATGCACATATATTTATAAACCTCTCAATTTAAAATTAGGACCAAATTTACATGCAAGACCACACAATGGACAATGAAAATTTTAAAATGAGGACACAAGGCATAGGAGACACAAAACAAGGTTTGCAAGAGCTACACTAGAACCATGCACACTATAGTCCTAGTAACCCAAAATTGTACAATGCACTATTTAGGGTAGCAGGCCCAAAACCCAATAAAAATAGGTAAGGATGAAAGAGAAATAAGAGAGAGAAATGGTAACATATAAACATGGTAGAAAAGAGCCAAAAGGAGGTTAAAAAGTGCCAATAAGAGCCTCATATGAACTAATAATTGACAAACATACAAGTACCCTAAAATAATGCATTTATCCAACTAAAACTAACCCCGAACCAAAATTAGGTTCTAAATTGCCTTATATTTACTTAGAGATTGTGTGTGTAGATTCCCCTTTTATATATTTCACAACCTCCTTTGCACACAACCCTTGTATATAACCTTGAACCATTTTGTGGATCTACAATGGTCCTCTACAATTTACTATTTTAGAGGATCCATATTAAAGACTAACACAGGCATTCATACGGTGGTAATGGATGTCTAAAACCCTTCAAAATGTTCCTTGGATTAATGGGAGTGATTTCAATGTGGTGGAGGACAAGGAAGGCAAATTGGGTGGGGTGTCCTTAGAATAAAAAATAACTAAGTTTTTGTATTAGATAAAGTTAAAAGGAATTTAAATTTGATTAATACATTATGGAAAGGCAAAAGGGTAACAAAGGGATATAATATATTTGGTGGAACAATGAGGGTGGGTTGACTAGTGTTTATACTTGAATTAGATAGGTTCACAGTTAATAGGAAGGTTTTTTTTCTCCATCCTATGTTTGATAACAATGTGTTTAAGGTCTCACATATTACTTTATTTGATTTTTATCTTATTGAGTTGGTGTTTGAAATTTCTTCCTCTCTTTTTACAATTAAGCCTAGTTCTAACTACCTTTATAAGTTGAATGTTTCTTATTTTAAGGATGTTGAGCATTTGGATGGTCTTAAAGTTCTTCTTAAGGTCTCTAGGAGTAAGCAATCTTTATTCATTTTTGGAGCTCTTTTATTATTTTTTCAAAAAAAATTATGAGAACATTTAGAAAGTCTACGGTGAAATTGAAGAAAGATATTTTTAGAATGAATTGGTTGAAACTAAGTACGATTGAACAAAGTGTGCATAATGACCCTTTTTAGCCTCCTTAAAAGATGAGCTTGTTAAGATTAAATATAATATTCGATCTCACCAAGTTTTTTTTGCTCAAATTGCTAGTTTGAGATCAAGACTAACTTGAATCAAAAAAGCAGATAAGGGCATATATTATTTTTAGGATTCTCAAAACCAAACATGCTAGGGAAAGGGTGTAGGCTATATAAATTTGAGTCTCATTGGTGTCTATCCAAAATATGAGGCTTATGACCAAGATATTCAATACGATAGATCTTTATGTGCCAAAAGTATTCTAAAGAAGTTTTTTGCTGGTGGATGCCTCACTTGACAATGTATTATGTGTTTGATGAAATTACCCATCATTAACTTTCTTTAGGATTGAAAAATCTACAGGGTTTGATGGTTTCTTTGTTGAATTTTTATTAAGCTTCCCAAGATTGGATTGCTTCCATTGTACTTGATGTATAAAATGAAGCTTTTAGAGTTGGGTCTCTTAGACCTAATATTAACAAAGGGTTATCAAGCTTATTCATAAGGATGGGGACAAATCTTGGGTAAAAAATTGGAGACCTCCTTGTTGAATGCTTTCCTATAAAAATTTGGCCAAATTGCTTGAAAATAGGCTTTTCCTTAAGGTTATCTCTAAGATCCAAATAGATTTTGTAGAGGGTAGGTATATCCTTGATAACCTTATCACCATTTGGGAGGATATGCATTAGGCCAAGGCTTCTGGGAAAAAGGTTTTCATGGCCTTGTTAGACTTTGAGGAGAATTTTTAGGATGAAGTGGATGTTCATTGAATTGATAATTCATATTGTTGCCCTGGGCAAGACATTTACTAAGATAGTTATGATTTTATTCAAATATGTTTATGCTCAAGTTGAGGTGGTGAATCATCTAACTCAATTCCTCTTTTGTGATCTATAAGATAAGGTTTCCCCCTATCCCCCTCGTTTTTTATTGATGCCAAAATTATTCATTTTCCACTCAAAGATTGCTCTCTCGTTCCTCATGTGAAGGGCATTGTCTTGTGTCATAAGGATTCTCTTCTTGATGTTCAATTTGTTGATGATGCCTCTGTTTCCTTGGTTCAAAGAATGCAACTTGACTGAGATGAACAGATATTGTAGGGCTTTTGGCTCTAAGTTAACCATTCATAAATCTTCTCTACTAGGGTCGAAGGAAACTCCTCTTTCGGTTAGGTATTTTATTTGGAATGATGGAAAAGGCCATAAGAAGAGATATGTTGTGGCGTGTGAATTTTTTACTTTACCTATAAGATATGGAGGGTTAGGTCTTAAATATTTATGACTACAAGGCATTTCTCTTGCTGACAAATGCATTCGTAGAGCTTTTAACGGAAATGAGTTATGGAAGCTTCTTATAAGGCACAACATTGTTAGTGGCTCTTGAGGAAAAAATCTGATTGGTTATGTTTCCAACCTATAGATCTTCTCTTGTGCTCTTTTTCAATCGAGCATGTTGGTTCTCCAATCTTTGCTTCCCGGTGAAAGGCTTAGGACTCTGTGAAACAACATGTGGTTAGTCATCGGTGTCAAGGAAATAGATCTTTGTAGTGGAATTTAAGTTTCAATAATAAGCCTTTGGCACTTACCAAAGGTTAATATGCAAGGTATTGAATTCATAAGGCGATCCAAACCTTTGTTGATACTTTTTACCAAGGAAGGTGGTTGACATGGAAACAAAATCCAAGATAGATTCTTTCTTCCTAGATCTCACAAAAGAAATTTCACCTTCATTATGAAAGCCTTAAAGCTTCTTGTTGTTGGGTTAAGATTGGAAGTTGATAGCGTATGCTAGGAAAATGTGAAATGGATAAGAGGACATCCCCTACTTGAGATTTATGTTAAAGAAATATATACTATGTTTTCCAATTTTGATAAGTGGATCTCTCGTACTTGATATTTTGTTGAAGAAATATGTGCTAAATTTTCTAAATTTGATAAGTGTTACTATGCCTTTAATAGAAAACAAAGAGTTAATTTCTACCCACATTACTCCAATTAGGATTTTGATGTTACTTGGACTTCTTGTTTAGAACCTAAAAAGCCTTGTTTTAGATGGCTTATTATTTGACAGAGGTTGGCAGTTGGCACTATTATTGTTAAAATTGAAGTTGCAATTGGGTTTTATTTTGTATGGAGGGGTTGAAACAGTTCAACTTGTTTTTTTTATCATCCCTTTGCTATATATGCATGGAAAAATACTTTAAATGGTTTATCTTTGTGCTCTAATTCTTCTATCCCATGGGAAGAAATATGGAATACCAACATTAATTCAATTGGCTCTTGGAAGAATTTGAAGCATGCTAAATTTGAAAGAAAAAACGGCTTATTTGTTCTACTAAAGTTTAATGGCTCTTATAAAAAAAAATGAAATATTCATTTGTTTCAAAAGATTAAGAATGTTTCTACTAACTTCTTCAGTGTGGTCACCATTTGGACTGTCTTTATGCTAGTGAAGCTTATTCTCAATATCACAAAATCTGAACTCCGAACCTTTTTCAATAATGGTATCCTAAATTCCAAGCCCAAATATGTTGAAAGTGTTGGAGGCTTTCATCATATTCCTATGCATGTGGATTGAAGGGTGGATGCCTCTAAGTCTACTGTAAATGATGGTTTTGGTGTGACTTACAAAGATGGACATTCCATAATTGAAGGTGCCCGTGTTGCTTCTACTAATCCCATGGATGTTAGTGTCAAATGGACCATTTCAAATATTTTGGAGTTATTACTAGTCCAACTCCAATAGAAATAAGTCAATTATTTAAAAAAAAAATCTAGTTCTAAATTCTCTCCAATGCAGTATATGTGGAATAGATACACATTATTACCATACTCCTAGTCCGATTTATTTGGAATATATGAAAAATATTATTTTCCTGACATTCACTCCAGTCCATTTTGGGAAGAATAAGTCCAAATTATTTGAAATGGTCCTTTCTATGTTTTTGTTCATGTTATTGTTTAGTTCGAAGGTGGTGGAGGTTCTTTAGCCTCCTCTAATGAGACCAAAGCTTTTGATGAAGTGTTTAGGGCAGTTTATGAAATCATTAGAAGGATGGCAAAGAGAGAAACACAAGGGAGGGAAGCAAGGCAACAAGCTAGGGTGCAGGTTGATGATAATATACAAGATGGCAATGAGTCTAGTTGTCTTGTATCCAATGATTTCTCTTTGGAGGACCTCCATATTCCTAGGGTTGGCATCACTAGCAATTCTCTGTCATGTTGGCTTGAGAAGCTTATTGAGAACAATGTACAGAGGATTATGGCTATGGTGGAAGGATACGTTAAGTTGCTTGATGATGAAGAGGCCCTTAGAAAGAGAGCAAAGGATGATCAAGATGATCCCAAATAGCTCTTATGGTTATTATTGCTTAAGCTTGTCAATTTAGTTTTTGTCAACAATCGTCAAGCTACTTTGCAACAATACTGGGAATTTGTTTTGTTGTTGCTACTTGGAAACTGATGTTCCTAGTGTCCTTTGTAGTTTTTTGTCACCATTGTTTAGTTTGTTGTTTCTTTTGGCATATACGCCTTATGTAAATTGTTACTTCAATATTAAAAGAACATATATTTGGGATGCAAAGAAGGTTGGAGACACTCCAATTGTTGTCAATCATATATATACCAACCACAGATCTTCTCTTCTTCACTCTTAATGCTTTCAGCACTCTATAACTAGCTTTTCTTTCCACTTATGCTTTTCCAAGTTTTATCTTCCCTCTTTGTTGTGTATAAAACTCCAAGGGAAAAATGTTTTGTTTTTTATTTTCCTTTCTCTATCCTAACTACCAATAGCATACTCAATCCTATGCTCCCAAATTTGAGCATGGTTTGTTTTACTTGCATCATACCTATGCATGTCATGTTTTTTGGAGGATGGGTTGATTGTACTTTAAGTTTGGATGTGTTTCTTCGCAATCTTTTTCTTACCTACTAGTTTAGACCTTTATTTTCTCATATGGATGTTGTGTCTACATTTATCATGCTCAACCATGTTTGCCTAGTCACGTTCTTGCATTGTTCCTTTTATAAATACTTTTGCTCTATTGCTTCATCTTTTAAACATTTTAATATAAATCTTATTATTATTTATAATCCTTATCACTTAAGTTACCCACTCAACATGCCAAGTCACTCATGGCACTACATCACCATCTTGAGTCAATCAATAAAACTTAAGGCTAAAATGTCCTCGTCTCCAAAGTAAATTATATGTATAGTCAATGAAAAACATCTTTCACATGAATTTCAATGATGATGCCCTCTTTTTCTCAAAGTGCTTCTATATCTAGAGATGCCTCGGTATTGGGACAACTCAATTAACTTCCCATGAAACCGAGCACCTCCATTATGGATCATGTGATCTATACATATACCAAATGACATCATGATACCTTAAAAAAATGATAAAATAGTATATCAAATATTCCCATAATAATTTTAAAAAAATAAACCATAGTAAATAAATAAATAATCACATGTTCAAGTAACAAATGCCTCAAATATCTTAGATCTAATGATCTGTGCGTAACTTTCGTGTCATATACACACCTCCTTTGTGCACTTGCACAGCGTACACACCTCACATTGGACTTCTACAAGCCATGGCCTTACTCACACTTGCTCACAGTCCTATGTGCTTCTCCTTTGCGCCCAGCCTATTGTTGCTTGCACGTGCCCATGCTTACAACGTAACCAAGCTTACTGGGAGCCCTACACAACACACTCGTGTTTGCTCGCAATCCTGCACACTCATACACCAAGCTTGTTCGCAATCCTATACACTCTCATACACCAAGCTTGTTCTCAGTCATGCACAACACACTTGTGCTTGCACATAGTCCAATGCACTACACTCACATTTGCTCACAGTTCTATGCAACACACTCATGCTTAATCACAGTTCTAAGTAGCGCACTTGAGCTTGCTCGCAGTTCCACGCAACACTCATACTTGCTCACAATTCTGCACACCACACACACTTCATAGTATTGCACTTGTGCTTGCTCACAGTGCTACGCACTACACGTGCTTGCTCATAGTCCTATGAAGAACACTCACGCTTGCTCGCAATCATGTGCCAAGCTCGCTTGCAGTCTCGCATGCCTCACTAGTCCCTACTCACAGAGTCATGGTTACACTTGCTTGCATCCAATGCATCTATATATCAACTTGTTCTTAATGCGTGGCTTGCCAAGTGGCGCTTCTCAATCCGGAACATGTTAGTCATCTAGTGGGGCCGTTAGCTTCCACGTACCTAGAAGCTCCACTGTCACTCTACAAAGAAGATGAAACTTGTAACCGTCTTCTTTGTAACTGACAACAATTACAATTGCTCTTGTATTCTTATGTATAAATATGTAACATGTGCATCCGAACACAAACATTGGAAAGGCCCAAGGAGCCGATGCCACACATTGTAAACACATATACAATCGTAACAATAGGTAGCATGCTCTGTGTATCTACTTCGTCATACATGATCTATAAAGACTCTTCAGTCTAGATAAATTAAAAAAAGTGTTACCCCTTCTAATCACAGGGCCCTGCTCTTCTAACCTTGCTAAAGCTTTGTACACCTTTGTACCATTTCCCTATTCTTTTCTCATTGAATAGAAGTTGCATTTCTACAAGTATCAAACTTCCGCTCCATTTGAATGTATGTTAAATGTTATGTCTGAACTCTTTTGTGTGCATTCATTCTTTATAACTGTGAGTAATCTCTAACATGCAATTGTTCCCCCATACCATGGATCATCTAATAAAATTTATAAATATGCATAAGTTAATATCTTGTGTAAGCATGAATATGTCATCACTTAACCCAGTCTAATCAGAATATACAGGTATTTCTAGGCAATAAAAACAGGGGGGGGCGGGCGGGGAAATGTAATCTAAAGGTAAATTAAATGTGTCCATGAAATGGGTGCCACAAAGTAGAGCAGTACATATAAGTCAATCCCATGGAGAAGTATTGGTTGATGAGATGGTGTTCATAAATCTGTTTGATATCGCACGTTTATAAATTACCACATTAAATTTATAAAATGTTAAGAGATATGTGTACATTGTCTTATTATTGGGGACCTATAAATTGTTCTATAATTGTATATTGATATTGTTTTGGTGGTACTTATAAATTCCCTTGTTATTGGAGTCTATAATTGGAGTTCAGCCAAGATCGATTGGGTCTTGAATCATAACTTCTTTTGGTTTTATTTGCATATACCGGTGCAGACAATATTGTTACCATGTATTTTTAGTGGTGTACAGGTATGGGGAATGCATAAATTTTGAAATTATGGTTCCAAAAACCATCCTTGTCACATAATGCAACATAAAAAGGCTATATATCACATCCAACTAAAAGATCCACGAGCACACATGCATCTCAACTTGTTAAGTCCAAGATGTGCTACTAAAGTGATAATCACCTTAGCTTGTAGTTTATTTCCAATACATTGGAAAAGCAAAAGAGTGCAGAAAAGATACTGGTGCAATAAAAGAAAATAAATAGATTACTATCCATCTGTAAAATGGAACACATACGTAAAATAAGGAGCTAAAAAAAATTTTCTATTAGGCATTCACAATTAAGATCATTCATTAAAAATAACACAGCTAGAGCAGCATGGCTAAGAAATCATTGCTTTCATGGTTGTCCCAGGTGACTCAGCAGAAATCCTAGCTCAACAACACATTGCACTTTCAGCAGAAGCATTCACAGGGGTGCCATCGCACCAGACTGGAGAGTGCCATGTTTGATTTTCTTAAACATTTACTATCATATAATATGAACATATATGTTAAAAACGTAAAGATCATAAATGTGGTGAATGGTTCTATGGGCAACAGGAGAAATCAAAAGGGACAAATCTAGGCCAATTTTGGTAGTATCTTACGTTTACAATCATATAATATGAATAAATATGTTAAAAACGTAAATATCATTAATGTGCTGAATAGTTCTGTGCGCAATAGCAGAAATCCAAAAGGAGAAATCTAGGCCAATTTTGGTAGCATCTTGTAAAGTTTTGATCCGTATGAGTAGATAAAATCCATTTGATAATAATATAATCAATTGCTTGCTTATAGCCATGGCTATAGAGATAAAAGTTTTGTAAAATTGTCTTTGTTGTGAACGAAAGGGTTGAATATATTTTAGAATTAATGTCAACCAATACAAGATTAGACTTAATGATGTAAAGCTAAGGATTTTTCTCTTCCATGGAATCTTGCATTCGCCAAGGATTCAATGCCTCCTTGATAGCTTGGTTTCTTGAATCAAGCTCTTCAGCTCGTTTCTCAGCCTCCAACACAGTTACTTTATCATCTGAGACAGTAAATCAAAATAAATCATTCCTTGGGCAGACACTCATAAAGAACAAGGCACAAGTATAAACATAAACTACGCCTATATTATACAATTGCAATTATCCAAAAGAAAATAAAATACAAAGATTTTACAAGTTCACAACTAGAGCAACATTGCTCGAGCAATAGCCATTCATTAACTAATCACAACTCAACAATAAAGCTGTCAACATGAGTCTTTCCCCATGCCCAATAAAGTGTTGGTTAGCCTACTAGATGATAAAGGACATCTCCGAATTTGTGCTCGTAGAAGAGTATAAAACATATACAAAAATCAGCTTTCTAGAGCTAGAAGCAACACCATATCTCTGTTTGAAGAAACCTGAAACACTAATTCTCTATTCCTAATTATGTTTTCATTTTGGAAATTTGCATGTGGATACAATATAACCATGTACTTACACGAGTCATAAAATAGGTAATAGTGAGCTACCCCTAAATGTTTGACTTGTCTAATTGAACTGAAGCAGTAAAGCTTAACAACTTTTCAATCAATAGATCTTCATAAAGTTATAGCAAGGCATGCATTAATCACAAATTTCAGTCACCAAACTCATGCTCATCAAATCTTCATCATGATTTAATGATAAAGGATTTATTAGGTCATTACGAGCCACAATTAGGCTTCTCACAATTCACTTTGTGAGAAGAATGTTAAAGTAAATCTCTCCATAGAGTAACTTTGAAAAAAGCTGAAATATTGATTTCTTTCCTACTTATATTAACACTCAAAAGTGATTATGAGCTATGGCTAAAAGGAACAACAATGCAGAAATGTATTTTAAAGAGGGACATCATTGAAACTAAGTGTAGACATCTAAATTTGGTATTAGACACTTTGGCAACATCAACTTTCACACACTTTGACATACTTGGACATTGTGCAAACATTTGACTTTTGTGCACACTTCCCCTCTATTTGTGTACCCATTTGTTGTCTTGGCCAAATCTATTCGCCGGATATGCCTGTTTCAAGATCAACCGAGTATGTAGAATCCTACACAAACATTCATATCAAGGGTGCGGAGGCCAGGAGTGTTATTCAGTCAAGGGTGTGGAGGCCAATTGTGTTATTCAGTCTAGCTCAGATCACTAATTTTCACTCTTAGGACAATATTGGTAACGGTTGGGCAATCGTAGTTACCACAAGTGTCTACCTCTGTTGACAATGTCCACGAACAATCAATGGCGATTTTTCAAATTGGGAAGTCTCCATGAGGTTGGCCTAGACACGTTTCATGAGTTGGTCAGCAGAAAATAACAAAGAATCAGTGATAAATACAAATCAATCCTATGGTTATCACTCGATCACAATTAGATAACTTGGCAGTCACATTGAGAATCACTTGAAAGCTTGAGAAATCCATTAGCACTTTCTTGAGTCATTATCACAAAGTCCTACATATCTGAAAACCCCACAAGGAGCAGCCCTAGAGCCAAGACTGAATACATACGAAAATCAAAGTTGCATGGTGTCAAGTGTCAAAAGCCAAACATTGCTTTGGATTCTAGATTGATAACAATGTTGCACACACACATGAGTAGGAGTACTATTTGTGGTTTGAGCCCTCTTTGAAGTATTGGAATGTAGGCAACACTCAATCACTAAGCAGGGAGTGGTTGGCATTGTTTAACCCAAATATTAACCCCTTTTTCAAGGATCATCTTGTGGTCGAAGTATAATTAGGGTTTAGACGAAAGGAGAAGGAAAACAAAGACCAACGCACACGATCGAGGTGAGTGCACACACAAAAAGCATCTACAGGTGCAGGCATAGGGCTTTGAGGAGTTAATTGCACAACATATAGGGACACCACTGGCAGAGCTAGGACAATACCGGCCATCATAGGGGTCACAATGTTACTAGCAACATTCAAGCAAAGGTTTGAGCTCCAATTTTCTACTCTAATCAGTGACAAAGCATACATATGAGCGACAAAATACAGAAATAAGCTAAGGACAGTCCCCTTTTCCTTTCTCAATTTATCTATTCTAATTCTCAATTCAAATTAAGGTATTGTTATATTTTACTTAATTAGAATTAGCACTGGTTTTATATTATTTAGATCACATTAATCCAAAATAACATTATGATGAACCCGATCATTGATCTAAGCAAAAAAAGCCCTAGGTTTCTCTTACATTAGGTCTTCATATTTTCTTAAATTTCATATTTATCCTCTGTTAGGGTTTGACTTTTAGCTCTGAAATCTGATTTCCCCTTATTCACATATGCAAAACTTAACATAATTACAATGGAAGATACTATTAATGTGAATGTTGATAAAGGAAATGATTATACTAATTTTCATGATTTTTTTGATGATATTGATAAACATGAACTTACAGAATATTTAGAAATGAATCCACATATGATTGATGCAATGTTACATGTAACTAGAGATGAAAAGAAAATGTTTGCTAAGAAAAGCACATCTAAGGAACAACAAGAACTTTTGAATGAAACTAATCCACCTTTTAGAGGCATAAATACTACAATAAGTGTTCAAAAAATTATTCTAACTGCTCCTATTCATGTGTCTACACCTATGGCTACACAAGTGATGTCTACACCTAGTGTGAGGACGACACGACCTACTCCTCATGTTTCTATGGTTATCCCTATGCAACATACTTTTGTGCCTCCTACGCTTACAACTTGTGTGACACTACCCATTGCTAATCAATCTAATATGTCCATCAATCAAGCACTTGTATAGCAATTGTTCAATCTTCAAGCCAAGGTTAATCTAATGGAATACGGTTCTCATAGTGCAGGTCATTCTACAAACTCTCAAGCATTATTACACAACCCTTTGGCCCCAAAGATTTCTATTTATCCTTTGCTTATAGGATTCATTGCACCTAAGCTTACACCATTCAGTGGTAAAGGTGATCCAAAACAACATATTAAAGCCTTCCATGCAACTTGTTTAGACTGCATCTAACGATAAGATTACTGACAAAGTTTTTTTCCTGGAAGCCCCAAGGACTGTGCCTTGTGCTGGTTTTATGACCACCTTCTCCAATCGGTACATGTTTTCAATCTTTTGGCTAAGCAAATTCCAAATTCATTTTTCTAACAATATTAGTGAGGTGGTCTCCTATGCTCAAATTTCAAAACTCAAGCAAAGACCTAATGAGCCCATTAGTGACTATCCTTCGATATAAGACTATGCTCTCACAAATTGACAAATCCTATGGTTGATAATGAATTGCGAAACTTATTCAAACAAAACTTACTTGCACTTATCCATGGGACTATTATGTTCAAACGCTTCCAATCTTTCGATGACATGTGCCATAAAATAAAAAACCGTGAGGTTAAGCTATTGGCCAGTATGAGACCAACCACATCTTCTAATGCCATGTTCTAAAGCAAACAACCTTGCAAATCCAACGCTGACAAAACTAAGAATGAGGTCAAGACAATGGTTGATACAGTTTCACAACATACTAATAGAATTGTCCCTTTGCTCCTCAAAGACGGCAATTTACACAATTATGAAAACCTTTTCACAAGGTGTTACAAAAGTTATTCAAGTGCAATCTCATATGTCTCCCTCAACCAATGGAGGTTGATATAATGAAGGCACAACTGTAACACCGGAAATCTACATACTTGCGATTCTGAATGTCAAAAATCCCTTGGACCCACCTAGGACCCTCTTGGGACCAACCTACACCAATCTGGCCTCACCAAGCCCATCCGCAACCAGTTTCACCAAACTGTCTCAACGTGACCTTCAGGACCCTTTTTCTCCAGAGTCTGACCATCGACGGTCAGGGTCCACCTCTTAATCAAAAACATGCAAGTTTCATCGACCTCTTCTAAATATAACTTGTTTAAATCTTGTTGCGAGCCTTTGCATGGACGTATTAGATTTAGATGGCCTAGTTGCACCTTCACTTCCATCTTTTGCTTGTGCCTATAAAAGAGAGAGGCCGAAGAGGTCAAATCCATCTGCAATAATTATCAGGAGCTCAAGGATTCAAGTGTTTTTCTTTTGTAGGTCAATCAGCATCATCAGCGTTATCAAACATCATCATCAATCTCGTTGAGAGTTGACTTACTGTTGCCTCTCAACCAAATTCTCAAGTACTGTTACTCTGTCAGAATCAAGCCAGATTCCACCAACAGGGTAACTGCTTCAACCACTCATCCAACCGACTTCTGATAAGCCAAGTACTTGTTTGTCAATATTCACGTACTTTATTTCCATTTCGCAATCACCCTAGCCCTTACCCATCTCCCAGAATCCATCTATTGGATCCTGTTATTCAACAATTCACCAATCGAGAACTTACATAGTAACCGCCGACGATCTGCCCAACCATCGATGGTCACTGAGGCAGTGAAAACCAACAAGTTGTTTTAACCCACCTAACCTAAATCAACCTTGATTTTCTGTATTTCTGACCATTCACAACCCCCTTTCAGATTTTTTGAAGCATACCCCAACCCCTTAGCACTAGTATTAATTAGTTTATCACTAATTTGATCATTTCTAGTCTATTTTCTTAAACAAGCATTCTTGTGTTCAATTTCAATACCTTTTGATAATTGATGCAAGCACCTTCTTTTCAGTTTTGTCAACTTAATTGTTTAAAACATATTGATTGACGGCCCCCAAGGAAGCTCTCGCTTCCGAGATCTAACTATTGCTAGGCAATCCACCCAACTATCTATCTAACAAACAAGTTTGTTTTAGTGATTTCTTATCTGCAAGTCTTCTTCCTCCCAAGCCAAAGAGGAGCTCTTCACAATCATCTGATTCAACGTGTGCACAAACAAACAGGTATTCTTACCACAACCCGTATTTTCAATTTTACTACTTTCTTCTGGATAATAGAGAAATTTGAGTGAAATATTTAGGCATGCCCAGTGGGACCTAGAGTTTTCACTCGTGTTTTTCTTTGCATTTCTATGCTCTTCTCTCTATATGTGCTCATAATTGAAACTGAAATTTCTTTTAGGCTTAAAATCAACTGCATTCATTGCTTGTTTTTAACATTAGTTCACTTTGAATTAAAGCACAGTAATCTTATCGTAGCACCATTTTTGTTGCACACACTAGCCAAAACACTTTCATCAATCAAACATCTAAACAATTTGAGACAAGGCCCGACTAGGATTTCATCACCTAGTGGTCACCTTACCCTTTTCCGACAATCCTACTTGGAGGTCATACCAAGAAGAGAACCAACTCAGCTCTTTGGTTGAGTATAAACTCTAGATATCAATATATATTGGCTAAGCACCCGACACCCCTATCGTTGCAGGACTGTGAAGTGAGGGGGTAAGCCCCAATACCAAGCCACATATTGATTCCAATACAGATTCTTTTGAGCACCTAAACAATCCGAAACCAACCACAGACTGCTTCTATAGTCCTTGATCTACAAGCCAACTTCTATCACACATTCTCATAAACTAAGGCATAAGCCAAAAGCGAGATTAAAACTAACCTCTAGGCTTAATGTACTTTCTAGTGTGTGTCTTGATTGCCTTCATTTTTTTGTCTTCTTTTTGTTTGAGTGGTGAGTGTATTTCTTGTATTCTCTCCCCCTTCTTGTATGGTTCTCACATGCCAGCAGCGTAGAGACCTAACAAAGCAGAACCCGTCACTCAAATCAACCTCTTCTACTTCATCTATGGAGTACGTCTCCAAAGCAGAAGACTCACCCCATCCTTTGGGAAGCCCTACTTTTCCTCAAGTATTTTCCTAGGGAGACATGGACTTCACCACTTTTTTGGACAACCCAGTTGCCCTTCAACACTATCTTAACACCTACCCTCACCATGCCCTGGTTTCGACTACACTTTAGGATCCTCCTTATGATATGCCATCCCGCCTTATGGGGGATGTTTTTGTTGCCGTGGTCACCACCCAACCTTTGACTACCCAAGTATCGTCATCTACTAACCCTTTCACGCCACATCTGAAAACCAACCTATCAAACCAACTACTACCCTTACACCTTCCGCCCCTACCAAGGACTCCACCTTAAGAGCAACCCAACCATTAGCCCATTACACTCCGCTCACTATTGGAACACCCACCACCAACACTACCAACCTTCCCCTTAGTAACCCCAACCCACCAATCAATACCCCCCTTCCAAACTTGGTGGCATCTATACCGTCTACTTCAGCCCCCATTAGTACGAAGGTCACTACCTCACCTCTTGTCACCAACCCAACTACCATCCATACCCAACCCGCAAGAATCCCTCAACATGTACCAATTGCGCCCAACCTAGGATATATCCCTAATCCACAAGGGAATGTACCAACTACCCAACCACCGTCATCTGCCTACCCTTACATACCACCTACCCAACGTCTAGCATCCACATTCCAATATGTGTCAGCCCCTCAACCACCAAACAATTACCAATATGTGACCCAACCTCAACCATATTATCCACCTTCCAACCCTTTTGGTGCATCACCTCAAACCGACTTAATGAAGATGCTCATGGACAAGATGACAAACCTTGGGTCATCCATTTCAGGGGCTCATAACATCCTCTCCTATGATCAGATTTGCAACGAACCTATCCACCCATCTGTCCCCATCAAACCTTATCCTTCTTAGTGGGAACTTCCGAAATTTACTAAATTTCAAAGCAAGGAAGATCTGCAGCAGTATCTCAAGGCATTTAGGCACGCATGTTACATGATTGCTTCCGATGATGCCCTTCTCCTCCAAACCTTCCCCATGTCTTTATCCGGCCCGGCACTTGACTAGTATAGTGCCATTACCAGACATTCAACCTTTTCCTTTACCCAACTAGCGCAGGTCTTCTTGGACCACTTTTCCATTAACATTTCCAAAAAAGTCTCTATTACCGACCTCTATTCTATCAGGCAATTCAATGATGAATCCATTGACGACTTCGTCACTCGTTGGAGAAGCTTGATTAATCAGCTTTCATTTTCCTTGCCTCAACCCGCACTTATAGAACGTTTCGCTTGGGCTTGCGCCAAACATATATCTTCTACACTACGTGTTCAAAGCTTCAGAAACTTTGATAAAGCTTTTACCATGGCACGTAAGCTAGAGAACCAAGCCATAGATGAAGGTAAATTGTAGCTACAAAACAAGAATTTACCTTCAAGACCAACGAAGCCTCTTCCTCCAAACCAGGCAACCAAGCCAATATCGGAACCAAGAGCAAGGGAACTGCGAATGCAGTTGTCCTTAAAACCGCCCATCCACCCAATGTCAATAAACAAAATTCTCCTATTACCTTCAACCAAAACACAAGGAACCCAAACCGAAGCAACCAGAAACAGTTTACTCCACTTGGAGAATCCTACGCCTCAGTTTTAGAGAAGCTATTGAAGGTTAACCTCATATAGCTCCCTCCCATCAAACCTTCTCAGCAGTTTGACTCTTCTCGCCCTACACCTGCTTGGTACAACAAGAATGACCTTTGTGCTTTTCATCGAGTAATTGGACATGACGCCAGCCGATGTAACACCTTCAAGAACGTTGTCCAAACCTCATTGATAAGGGGGAGCTCATATTGGATAACCCCAATGCCCCCCAAAATCAAGCCCTTGACATCTTCAGGCAGCCTTTTCCCAACCATGCCCCCACCAAAACCGAGGACACACAAGCTGAATGTTCCCATGATGCCCACACGGTCAATATGGTCCTTAATAAGCTTATCAATGAGGAACCTACCATCCAACCTACCTATTTCTCCCCCACTTCACCTGCTGAGGTGGTGGAGTCTCCCCTCCTTTGGAGACCCAAGTCGAGGAGGTTCCTTTCTCTCTAGCTTCACTCATAGAGGCTTTGGAATTATCAAGTACCCTCTCGACAAGCATATCTGAGCAAACAACTGTTACTAATTCACCATTTCCCTTAACTACTGAGCAAACCACTACTCCTACGGACATTATCCCTAGAGGAGAAGCCTTTTTACCAACACCTCTCATGCAGGAACCACCTATCTCAACCTTACATCCCTTACTCAAGGAAACTAACCAAGCCACCAACCATCTTCCTCTAACTATGGATTTGTCCTTTGGATCCACTACCCAGGGGGCGAGACCAATATACAGATCTTTTTCCAAGCTAGTTTAGAAATTGGATTTTGTCACAAGACCAGAAATGAAATGAGCCACTTTCTGACAACAGCTAGGTCTCCCTTACATCAACAAACCTAAGCCTTCTGGCACACCTTTAACCAACCAATCTATCATTTTTCCACCACCTCTTAAACCAATCAGAACTTCTACCAACTCCTCACCTTCTCATTCAACCAAAAAACCCCATCTCAAATCTTGGTGCCTTCCCTACGCGAAGTTTAGCTCACCCATCTTTGAAAGTGAAATCAACCCCATCCAAACCCATACCCAAACCTCAACCAAAACCAACCAAAGAGGTGAAATCGTAAGGGCCACATGGCTAGGATTCCACCACCCTCCACCTTACCTTCCATCTAGGGCCCTCATCCATCAACCTTACTTAAGAAGTAAGCTCCTTTTAACATATGCCGTCCACCATTGTTGGTTACATCGGCCCACTTACTGTCTGATACACCGGTCTTTCCCGAGTTACCGATAGACAAACTATCAACCTTGAACCCTCCAACCACCAGCATACCCAAACCAAAACCATCAACTGGAAGCACTACCTTACCTAAGCCTTCTCTCACCAAACCCATTACCACCAAAACACCCAACTTATCAACCAAAATCACAGTCCCTAAACCTTTCCCACCTCTAGAGGAATCCTATACGACCATTCTTCAAAGATTATTGTAGACCTCCTGCCTCACATTACCTTCTATCAGACCTTTCGATCCTCTTGGTTTGAAGCCGGCTTGGTACAACGACCATCAAATTTGCTCCTATCACAGGACACCCGGGCATGACACGGAGAATTGAAAGCTCTCCAGGGCATTAACCATCAGCTCTATGACGAAGATGATCTTTTATTAGATGAACTTCCATCCACTCCTCTACCAATGTACCCAAAAGCCATTTGCCAGCACATTCCTAATCCTCCATTCTCACCTCAGAGTGACGGAGAATCTACCCAACCCCCTATCACACCTTTCCCCTCTATCCATACCATTAATGTGGTCACACGATCACAATAAAAGGATAAAGGGAAGGCCAAAGTGTCCATTCCATGGACATACCCCCCAACTCATCCTAAATTGAACCTGATCCAAACCTCTACATCCTCAGCTAAACCCAAAGTTACCATCTTAGGCACCTCTGAGGCTAACCCCTCTGAATCCATCAGGAGGGTCATTCTTAAGCAACTTCACCAAACTCCAACTAAGATGAGCCTCTACGAGCTCATTTCGACCTCACTCCACCATCGTCAGGGCATGATAGAGGCTATGCAAGCTATTGAGGTCGGACCAGGAGATTCCCGACCTATAAAGGCCTTCGTGGGTGCTCTCCAACTCTCCACCCTTGTTACTTTCAAGGACTCGGAGATTCCCTCTATCCACCCGAAGGATCCGGATCCTCCTCTCTTTATTACTGCCCACATCAACCAAACCCACGTCAAATAGGGTATAATCGATGGCGAACCCAGCATCAACATCATCTCTTCCCATGCCTATGACCAACTCAAATTACTGGACAATGTCATGTCCCAAACTTCAGCTGTGCTTCGATCTTTTAACGACACCATGACCACTACCTTGGGAACCATTGTCCTCCACATTCGGCCTGGACCACGCACACTCCTCGAACTTTTCTGTGGTCGAAGGTGAGTTCCAGTACAATGTTCTGTTAGGGAGACCATGGATCCATGCTATGAGTTGCGTTCCTTCTACCCTCCACCATTGTGTCAAATTCGAGCACAAAGGTCAAGTTGTTACCATACAAGCTGACCCAAGCCCTTTTGCAGCATGCAATATGACCTACTGACCTAATGACATCCTCCTACCCTCGACAAAAGCACCCCAAGCATCCACCATCAAGCCCTCACCCACGGAATGCGAAGCTATTGCTTCCCCTTCCACTAAGGCATCTACCAGTTCTTCCATTCCCGTGTACTAGATACCCACCACTGATCCCTTGGAACGTACCTTCCAATGCCTCACCCTTGGAGAATACCGTATCCTCACCCTTGATGCTCTCCTTACTCCCCAGGAATATGAGAAAATCAACCATGAACCAGGTTATGATCCCAACATTGGAGCCATTGTTCCTCTGGGACCTCCCAACTATCAAACCAACTTCATCTATGGGGGACTTGACAAGCCACTTAACGCTGCCGCCGCAACCTCTTCACCTCAACCATTCACCTCCACCTTCTTAGCTTGGACAACCCGGACTTTGCCAAAATATACCTTCACAAATGTGCTTAGAAGGGGTTTGGTTTAGGACGATATGAGCATGGACCACACACATTGATCTCAATTGAGACCCAAAAACCTCACGAGAAGCACAGCCTTGGCTTCATTCTACCCAATAAGAAGAAAACCGCACAACCTACCACTACCATTGTTGAAGAAGAAACCCCTTCCGCACCAAAGTCCCCTACACCTGAGTGTGAGGATGAGGACATCATCCCACCTTAACTTTTTTTTTCGTCAACATGATCACCCTCAGCCCCTTAACTTATCAAAAGGAAGGGGCCACTGTGTCCATCCCCTTGACCCATCCTGAACCGATGGGAGAAAACTCTCGGACCATTTACACTGTCCAGTGCCAGGATGATTATTTTATTCTCACCTACCTTGGTGCACCTGACTCCATCCACAAATCCTTACCTCCAGAGATCTCAACCATGTTAAATGAATCCACTACGAATATTGACATAGGCACTTCGGCCAACCCACATATTGTAAAACTGGGCCAATCTCTCGCCCCTGAGGAACTTCAGGACTTCTCTACCTTCGTCCAAGACTGTAGCATTGCATTCCCTTGGTCATATGCCAACATGCTTGGTATTGATTGTTGACATTTTTGCCTCACAGGGCAAAATTGTCAACCTTACTATTCGGAAGATGGTCTTATGTGCCAGTTTGTCTTGTGAATCAGTTTCGGGTATGGAATAATGAAAAGGAAAAGGTTTTTGCAAGTTCAATCAAGCCTAAACTTATATTTACAGCGACCCAAGGGGCCATCTACAGCAAAGGAAATTCCAAAGGAAAGAGCCTACAACAAAGGAAGTTAAAAACAAAGGGAAGATATCCTTCGGAAAAAGGTCCGAAGGAATACTTCGGAGAATTCAAAAGAGAAAAGTCCGCCAAAAACAAAAAGGCCGAGGAGTAATTCCTTCGGACTTTTTGTTCAAAGGAATTCCTTCGGACAAAAGTCCGAAGAAATCCGAGAGAGAAGTCAGAAAATCCAAAATGGTCAAAGGAATAAGGACACCTGCAAAAAACTCGGATGCCCTACAAAAAACCCAAGTGCCCTACAAAAAGCCCGGGTGCCCTACAATTTTTCCAAAAAGGGCACAAATTAAGGACAGAAGCCCTTGCGGAGGGCACTTGGTCGGTGACAGGACCATTCCAACTTTCCCGAAGGGCACAGAGAAAGGACACGAGCCCTTGCGGAGGGCACTTGGTCGGTGTCGAGACATTTGAAATCCTTCCGAAGGACATTCTCAGCCATGGCCAAAGACGAAGAAACTAATTCCTTCGGAGTTTTGTCCAAAGGAATTCCAACTTTCCCGAAGGGCACAGATAAAGGACACGAACGAGCCCTTGCAGAGGGCACTTGGTCGGTGTCGAGACATTTGAAATCTTTCCGAAGGACATTCTCAGCCATGGCCAAAGACGAAGAAACTAATTCCTTTGGACTTTTGTCCGAAGGAATTCCTTCAAACAAAA
This sequence comes from Torreya grandis, assembly GCA_037957365.1. NCBI lineage: Eukaryota > Viridiplantae > Streptophyta > Pinopsida > Cupressales > Taxaceae > Torreya > Torreya grandis. The sequence continues at coordinate 1,230,732 of JARHVA010000961.1, forward strand.
AGTCCGAAGAAATTCAGAGAAAATACAAGGAAGAAAAAACCCGTGGAATAAAGCCAACAAGGCAAAAAGAGAAAACAAAGGAAAGATATCCTTCGGACAAAAAGTCCGAAGGAATTCCTTCAAACTTTTTGCCCGAAGGATTAATTCGGAAAAAAGCCGAGGGAAATAAAGCTCGCAAAGCAAAAAAGTCCACGGAAAAATTCAAAAAACAAATAAGTCTACAAGAAAGTGACAGGGTCAGGACAAAAATCCGAAGGAATTCCTTCGGACATTTTGTCCAAAGAATTCCTTCAGAAGACCACACAAGGAGATAAGCCCGAGGCAGAGAAGAAATAAAGGCCGAAGGAAAGGTGAGGAGCCATAAGTCCGAAGGATTCCTTTGGAAAAGTTGCCACGGAAAAGTGCATGGACAAAAGCCTAAGGGAAATAACAAGGGTCAATTCCTTCAGGGAATTTCCCTGAAGGAAATCCACGGGAAAGGCATAATAGGGAAATCCGAAGACAGGCCCAAGGAAGAATAAACCCAATGCAAATGCAGCCAAGAACAAAAGATTCGAAGGAGATAGACCAAAAGCATAAATTCCAAAGGAAATCCAAAGCTTCAAAAAAGTTGCAAACAGAAAAGACGAAGGAGATATCCGAAGGGAAATAAAGCAAAATAAACTGTCCGCAGGAAAGTGGACTAACAAAATATCCGAAGAAAAATCCAAGACCTAAGATAAATCTGCGGGAATAAACCCAAGAGCAACACATGCACAGAAATAGAAACAGAAAATAGATAGCCAGGAAATAAATTCAACCTGAATTTATCTATCACTCAGCAAGATGGTGTTCCATGCAAGCACTTTCGTCCGTCTCAAGCTCGTAACGTTCCAACAGCGCAACCGGAGTTCCAATTTCCGACGTCAAGTTGACCGTTCCAGATTTAGAATTGACTAATTGTTAAACGCCACATCTACTAGGATTTTTCAATGCAAAGGACAATAATCTCTTCGTCCAACTCAGCGTTTCTCTTCGTCCAACTCAGCCGTTCAAACGCTCCAACTCAACTTATCAAACGTTCCAACTTGGCTTCCCACAGATTAAGTCAGAGTTCTAAAATTGACATTGGCGTTTGATTTCATGCATGATATTATCATCTCATACTTTCAAACGTTCCAGCAGCTCACGAAGAAGCTAAAATTGACATTGGCATAGATTTCCATGCAAAGAGAGGTGGGCGTTTCAATAAACAAAGACAAGTCCACTTCCTCTACCGCAAGAAGCTTCATGCAAAGACAAAGGGAAAACATATTTTTATTGAAAGGCGAAGTCAGCCTTGAGTTAATCTAAGTTGATCCTCTTCTTTTTTTCAATGCCAATCTTTGGCTTTTGTAATTCTCTATAAGATGGCTTTTCAGCCTTGTTAAAATGATCCCTCTCTTGGCAAGACTAGACTCTGCCATTGGTGAGTTGTGTAACCTCTTCGAGCAATAGGACTGTACTTTCAAATTTTAAGTGTTGGCATAGTGTATATTCATTCAGCAATTTGCATATGTGGTAGATTTCTCTCCCTTTCCCAATTCTGATTCGTACCTAGTTGCTAGCTTATAGTAATATGCAGGTTATGTTAAGCGTTCTTTATGTCTGTTGCTGAAGCTGTAAGTGGATGTTAGTTGGCTGTAAAGTGTCTTGTATCAGACCTCTCTCCATCATTTTCCCTCATGTTTTGGCCATTGGATCGAACCTTCTCACAAAATACTTATGCATAGTGGTCGATTGAAATCGAAGGTCTTCTTTTTCCCTTATTTGTTCAGTGTTCAAGGTTCCAAGTAGAGTGGATCAATCTTTTGGTGTATCACCGTTATTATGTAGGATTTCCCTTTAAAGTTTCCTTCTCCCTTTTCCATGGTAGTCCGCAGCATAGAGTAGAGATCCTCATTGATACATCTTACACCAGCGTTCTCTGGAGGTTCTCACCATTGAGGCACCCACCCTCGTGAGAAGATCCCATTGTTTCAACCGGATAGAGGATTGGCCATTTCATGCACGTCTTCGATTCAGGGTGCAACTCCAGGTTGACAACATTGACCCGACCATTGCCACCCACAACATTGTAACCAATTATGACGCCAACCCTCTTAGACAGAAACTTCGACGAATGCATCCTCGCATAGCCCTTCTTGTCAAAGAAGAGTTTCAACGCCTCCTCTCTGTCTACTTCATTCAACCCATTGATTATCCCTAGTGGGTTTCAAACATCGTGCCTGTCACTAAAGCCACAAGAGGACTACATATTTGTGTGGACTTTCATGACCTTAACCTCGCCTGCCCAAAGGATGACTTTCCTCTACCTAGCATTGACCAACTTGTTGATCTTACAGCAGGCCACGAGATGTTATCTCTCATGGACAGATTCTCGGCTTATAATCAAATTTTGATTGCCCCGCAAGATCAACACAAAACTGCCTTTATCACCCCACGGGGGACTTTCTGTTATAGGGTCATGCCCTTCAGTCTTAAGAACGCTAGTGCATCCTACCAACGTGTTATGACCTACATCTTCCACGATCTTATCCACAATCATCAAGGACTATGTGGATGACCTCGAGAAATCCAAACTTCGCAAGGACCACTTAGTCATTCTCAAGATTATCTTTGAGAGACTTATCCGTTAACATGTCCGCCTCAATCCTAGGAAATGTATTTTTGGGGTTTTGTCAAGCAAACTCCTTGGCTTCATCATTTCCCTTTGGGGAATCAAGGTTGATCCGACCAAGATCAAAGCCATCCTCGAAATGCTACCTCTGACCAATCTTAAGCAACTCCGCAGTTTGCAGTGGAAGCTCCAATCCATTCGCCGCATCATTTCTCAACTCTCAGATCGATGTCAACCCTTCCATCACCTCTTGAAAAAGGATCTCTCTTTCAAGTGGAATGTCGATTGTCAAAAGGCCTTTGATTCACTCAAAGAGTACCTTCTATCTGCACCTGTCCTCACACCCCCTAAGGACGACCAACCTTTCTACCTTTATATCTCTGCCACAATTACCACTCCCTAGGGGCAATGTTGGCCCATCGGAACGAACAACACAAAGAGCAAGCTGTCTATTACATAAGCTGCACACTTGTGGACTACGAAACTCAGTATACACATACCGAGAAACTATGCCTGGCCCTAGTCTTCGTGGCCACCAAACTCCACCACTACCTTCTTAACCACAAAACTTTCGTCATAACCAATTCCGACTCGCTCAATTATATGCACTCTAAGCCATACCAAAACCAACGTATGGCCAAGTGGCTCACGCTTTTAGCTGAGTTTGACCTTGAATTCCTACAACAGAAGTCAATTAAAGGGCAAGTTATTGCTGACCAGTTGGCCGACGCACCCCTACCGAGCAACCAACCTCCCCCTCTCGCCATCCCACTATCCATCTGTAGCTTTGAAGGTGAGGGTCTGCCTCCTGTACCTTGGCCATATCAGAAACTAAATATATGGCCTCCAGGTGATGTCTCCAACCACTACTGCACCCCTAAACCACTCAACATCTTGGGCACCCTCGCCTGCACCTGATGCAGCCAAATCGTCCCTCCATCGCATAAACCCAACAGGGAACTCGATCTATGTGTAACTCGCCCAAGGCAATCCCAATGGTTTCAGAACCCGAATATGCTCATAGGCCCAGCAATGAAGAACCAGGCCAACATTGATGTCGTAACTCCTGTGGTGCCCAAACCCCCACAGCTCCATGTAGATCTGTACAAGCAAAACCGGAACCTAACCAAACACCATCCTACCAAGCAGTAACTCCAATACCCGAAATAACAAATAAGGAAACCTTCCGCTACTCGAATATGGGAGCCCAAAGCACGTCATCGCAATCATGAGCATCGTCATGAGTCTCCTCTCATCTGGAGCTCTCTCATACAACGCTGAGTAGCTAAATCCCCCAGCGTGCCATCGGACCCGATCGCCCGCATCCCCATACAAATACTCAATAAAATCGTCCCACTCCTCCCGCTCGATCTGATATATCGCCTCGCCGTGCAGTGGGAGTCAGGTAATCCGGTGTACGTCCTCAAGGAAAATAGTCATCTCCCCAGTCGACAGCAAAAGGTGTTCGTAGCAGGATCCCATCTCTCGATGAGTGCTACGACCATCAATGTGTCTCAGGCACATGCTGGTAGTGCCTCATAGCCCCTAGCCCTACCTCCTCCATATGAGCCCAGTCCTTTGTAGTCATCCTCTCATGAAGCTCAAGAAAGATGTGCAGCACACGATCGCGAAAGTGAATCTGCTCCCTCTCCTACATCATATCAACCACTTGGCTCAGTTATTGACACTAGTCTTGTCTATCCTAGCTTTTTGACACCCGACTTATTCCTCTATCACTCTTACCTATCTCATCCTGGCTACGTTGCCCCCTAGCAGCCGAGATTGGCCTATCAACACAGCGTCTTAAAACACTCCTAAACCATTAACCTAACCCCTAACCCTAGATCATTACCCTCAAAACTTACCTACCCCACCCAACTGCCAACGATCCTGTTGACCGCCGACAGTCAAAGACCCCTATTTTCGCAGGGTGTCGACCGTTAATGGTCAAGCCTGACCATCAACAGTCACTGTGGGCATTCCATGGCCGGAATGCCCAAACCCTAACCACAAAAAACAACACTCAAAACATTTAAAAAACCTACCTAAACACCTAGCCTACTACCTACCCAACCCAAATCACCTCACCCACCTCTCAAATTCTGACTTTACCCGAAATTTTGCCCACAAACCCCACAAAACCTACCTAGGGCATTACAGCCCGTACAGAACATTCCTAACACAAATCTTGACCTCCCCAAACCCAATTCGATTACATAAATCACACCTCGCTACCAAATGGAATACATCACCTACCTCATTCCTCAACCTTTGTCATGGTCAGAGCTAGCGAACAGTTGCCCAACCGTGCTCACATGCTCCCTGCATCTCGGCCCTGTGAACTATGAATTTGACTAAGAAGAGGAGATTAATATGGTGTAAGTGAATGAAACCAAATCAAAAACACACTAAGTTAACATCATGCCTAGTTACTAGGGTGAGCTTAGTAACAAAAACAAATGACAAACACAACTAAAAAGTAAGGAAAAACAACAATAATTCCTTCACCTTCCTTGGATGCTCCAAATGCTTTTGTAGAAGTGGCTTGCTCGGATTTGTGCTCATGAAGTCCTTGGCAATGGAAGCTTGGCTACCTCCATCTCTCCTTGACACCTTTGGCTTGTGGCTTGGCTTGGAATCACTTTGGCATGGTAACACTAATTGCAATAGCTTTTGGAATCATTTGTGCATTATAACTTTGCATTATCAAGACTTAGAAATGATGTTCATGGCCTCTCTATTTATAAATTTTTGAGATTGATCAAAATCAACCTGAACCATCCATCTCAGGATTGAGATGTGTGGCTAAGGATTGATCTAATTTTGCAATTTAAATTGATAAATAGGCTCATCAATATTTGGAATAGAGGAGCAATTAAGAGGCATGGAGGGCTTCGATGAGGCATGGGAGGCATGAAACCTGATATTTGTGGCATTTATGGCCTAATGATGTCTTCCCAAGAAATGAGGTCCCCTAATGATGCAGATATTCAATATTCATTTCCAAAACAAATTATTCGACAAGTTTCTATGGAATTATTAATTATGCCTTGATTTGGGTTAATTAGCTCTTAAGCATGTTTAAGCACTTTGTGCACAAATTACTCAAATTGATCAGAATGCCTTGTTATTGGTCCAAAATTCGAATGGATTGGAGTTGAAAGGCAATGTCAGATGCGTTGGATGCGTTATTCTATTTAGAATGTTACCAACAGCAAATATCAAAGGCATGTGTCTCGTTCAAGAGATTTGATAGGAAAGAGCAATCTAGAGCACCTAGGTGCAAAATTGGCATTTTGACTCGGAATGATCTGATCAAAGTTAGTTGGCTCATAAATTGCATTGCCCCATTTGGGGATACCCTAGCCAGAATCAGCACTTAAATATATCAATTTCAATTCATTTAATGCATTTTAGTGTTTTTGGGTCAAATTGTCTATTTTAGTAAGAATTGATCAAAACCCTGATTGGAGGTCATTGGTACCCAAATTTAGGTGTCTACAGTTTGCCGCTGTTTGTGAAGGTATTGCAAGCTATAAGCATAGTAACGTCTTCTCAAAAAATGAAAAGGACCTACATGCCTACAACTGCAATGATGATAAACTAACTGTATGATGCCCCCTCGAGGAAACGGTTGGCACAAGTCGGCAAACAGTCCCTTGAAAAGAATGAAGCGAAATGAGGGGACCAAAGAAAAGAAAGATGATGTGGTGAAAACACAATGATATTAAAAAAGTAGTCAAAATCATTGAGAATGCAAGTGGGACAATGTACAATGGTTTGCCCAAAGGCGGTTATAAGCATTGTACCCCGATAGTGGCAACATGGTATGATAACACACAATGATTTGCCCAAAGACGGTTATAATCATTAAGAAGATGGCCCTGCCCCAGTTAAGACAGACAAACAAGATAACATGCCCGTGTATGGACAAAAAAAGTAAAGTGGTGACAACACAATGATTTGCCCAAAGGCGGTTATAATCATTGAGAAATGCAGGTGGGGCGATATGCAATAATTTGCCCATAGGCGGTTATAATCATAAGACCCTGATTATGGCAAACATGATAAACTTGACCGAGAATGATGATAACTTAACACAGAGGGTAATAATGAATTGGAACAACCTACTAGTAGGGAGATGCTCATCCGAACTAATAAAGGTTGAAATTCTTTCGTGGTTAATTACTCTATTTGGGATATGATTGGGATTGAATCGAGATGTCGGTGCCAAAGAGATGGTGCCGCCATTGCTGAATAAGACTTCTTGACGCTGAGATTTGTTGTAGCACGTGTCGGTAGGCATCATGGTATAACATCATGAAGACTTGGTCAAAATATGCATGAGGGCTGACTCCCGTAATCCAATACTCAATAGAAAACAATGCACCAATGATAGAAATCATGATGACAATGTAAACATATGAATATGGATGGATTCAAGTATAAGTGTGGGCAAATAATCACTCAATGAACACACAAACTGAATCAGGACAATAGTGCTGAAAGCAAACAAACAGACAAACAAACAAAATAAGCAAAAACAAACAATGCAATAGAAACCATACGAACATTATCCTTAGAAAATAGGCGACAACTGAACAAACGAACAAAATGAGGGAATAGAAGAAAAGGAAGGGGGTGGCCGAGCTGTCTCCATGCACTAGGCAAGTGGACGCTGCCTACATAGTTCCATGGATGTAGTATCCAATAAAAAACTTCTGAGCAAATGTAGTTCTCCCAAGGAATGGGAAGAATGTGATAATTGATGAAAACAAACAGAATGGATGTAATAGAAGAAGAGGAATGGTTTTGCAAAACAGCAAGTGCGTGAGAGAAAAGGCCTAAAAGAATGGAAAAACTAAGTGACAAGTGGTTTGCTTGCAACTTAGTAAGGGTTCCCAGAATCCTTAAGGCAAAGAAATGGTCAAATGTTTTTGGTTTTTTCTAACGATTTTAAAAATGTTTTTGGAATTTTGGAAGAATCTCAACTCAATCAAGAATGACGAGACACCAAATAGTTCAAGCTCACAAAACGGTGAGAGCGTTCAAACTTAGGTTGCTTGCAAAACGACGAGAGCATGGCTTAGGTTGCTTGTAAAACGACGAGAGCATGGCAAGGGGGAAACTAAGCTAACCTCAACAAGTATCGAGTGTTGCCTACATAGTCCCTGAGTAGGACCTCAAGTCACTGTAGTTCTGCCCTACAATGGAGAAATTCGACTAGTGTAGCAGTCAATTCAAATAAAACAAGCACAGGTGGTAAAAAGGCATAGTATGGCATAGGAAGTGGTACGTTGAGACGTCAAGGCTAAAAATACAAATGTTGCCCCTAGTTTGTCCATAGGCAGTTATAACTAGGATGCAACGGCATAGATCAATGGTACTAATTTTCCCAAAGACGGTTATAATTAGTAGCAAAACCGGTGATAAGAAAGGAATAACAAAGGAAGGATGCAACTGCCGAAACTTCTGTCACACTACTCCAAAATACGATCTTTGTCTAAAGTACTTGAACCAACTAATAAAATTGATTAGATTCTTCGATGCTGAAAATGCGTAACGAATGGCAAAAACCAAGGTCAACCGGGCTAGGCTCTAGAACACGATTGGTCGATAGATCGGTAAATGGCAAAATGGATACGGCTAATAGAACGGTTAAGAATGATATTTGTACAAAGAAGAATAGTGATAAAATGGCATAACTGAAATGGTCCTTACAGACAATACACCCTAGCGCTCAAGCATAGTACCGCTTGAGGTGAATAATATTCATCAACTCTAGAAGTTCATCTCCGTCTGGTGTGGCGAGCCTGTATGCCCCTGATCCATAAGCTGCAGTAATGATGAAAAGCCCTACCCAGTTTGGTTTGAATTTTTCTTTATGCTTTTTCTCAGCAGTGGTATTCTTTTGGTTTTTTTAAGAACAAGATCACCAAGTTCAAATGTTATTTACTTTACAATCCGATTATAGTGGCCTTTGAGTCGGTTCTGATATGCTTGAAGATTGTTGAGCGCAATTGTGCGTTTCTCATCAAGTAGGTCTAGCTCTTGCAGGCCAGCTACTCGATAGTCGTGATCATCTAAGACATGCTTGAAAGAGATTGGCAGTGAAGGCAATTTGACCTCCATGGGAAGGATGGCTTCAGTACCATAAACAAGTATGAAGTGGCTCCTGTGGGGGTACGATGATTGATACGGTATGCTCAAAAGGCAGGGAATATCTGCAAGTGCCAATCACGACCATCATCATTGACAATCTTTTTTGGAATATTGACAATGGTTTTGTTTGATGCTTCGGCTTGGCCATTTCTTTGAGGGTAATATGCTATAGAAAAATGTTGTGTGATATTATATTCGGTACATAACTGGTCTATATCCTTGTTCTTAAATGATCTTTCATTATCAGATATAATGTCAGAGGGGATACCGTAACGGAAAATGAGATGGTTGAAGATGAATTTGAAAATTTGTTTTCCAATCACGTGAGGGGTATAGCTTCAACCCACTTAGTAAAATACTCGGTGGCGGTAAGGATATGTTTATGGCCGTCAAATGAAGTGGGATTGATCTTCCCAATGAGGTCAAGTCCCCATGTAGCAAATGGCCAATGTCAACATCGGTTTTAGAGTTTGGGCTAGGGCATGAATTAGATTAGCATGCCGTTGACATTTGTCACACTTTTTTACATATGCAGCAACATCTGTGTCCATCGTGAGCCAATAATAACTAGTACACGAGAGCTTTTTGGATCGGACTGCCCCACTAGAATGAGCTCCACCTACTTCATGAACTTCTCTTAACACTAGTGTAGACTCTGTCGAAGTTAAACAACGAAGTAGAGTTCCATCAAAACTGCGATGGTAAAAGGTGGATCCAAGTAGAGTATAACGAGTAGAATGATGAATAAAAGCTTTGGTTTGTTTTCAAGATAGGTTAGGTGGTAGAACTTGATCATGAAGGTAGTTGTAAAGGTCTAAGTACCAAATAGAATTAGGACCAACAATATCACAAATCATTGCAACGGTTGAAGGTTCATGAGCTAGTACTGACAAATTCTCAACGAGGAATTGATACTCTCTAACTTTATCTGTTTGTTGAATCAGAGAGCCAATAGTAGCCATGGCATCTACAATTTTATTACTAGCCCTTGGTATGTGCTCAAACTGAATGTTGACAATTTGTTGCTTAAGAGTGTCGACCATGGCTTTATATGGAACCAACTTATCATCTTTGGTCTGAAAATGATTTGTGCCATGATTGATGATTACCTGAGAATCACTATAAACTTGGAGATGAGATATGTTCCAATGCACTGCCTGTCGAAGTCCTGCAACAAGTGCTTCATACTCGTCCATGTTGTTTGTACAAGGAAAGTTGATTCTGAATGATTTAAATATTAGATCCCCATGTGGTGTAATAAATAGAGCCCTGTGCCCGATCCATGTGCAATAAATGAACCATCAAAATACAGCTTCCAGTGCTGCTCCTCAAGAGGTGTGTCAATGATGGTCATTATAGATTCATCAGGGAAATGAAATGTGAGTGGCTTTGTGTCTACAAGGGGTGCTCTAACAAGTTGATCTGCAAGAACATGTCCCTTGATTGACTTCTGATTGACATATTTTATGCCAAACTCATTAAGAAGCATGATCCACTTGGCCATTCTACCTTGTAAAGAGATTTTAGATACTAGATACTTGAGCGGATCTACTTTTAAAATGACCATGGTCTTATTATTCAAAATGACCATGGTCTTATTATTCAAAATGTAATGGCGCAATTTCTGAGCTGCAAAGACTATGGCTAGACAAGCTTTTTCAATAGGTGCATAGTTATGTTTATATGCGACCAAGGTACGACTTAGGTAGTATATGGCATGCTCTTTTCCGTTGTCATCATGTTGAGCCAAGAGTGCCCCAGAACATTGTCGGTAGCTGATAGATATAACAAGAATGGCTTTCCCGACATAGGAGGTAACAAAACAGGGGGATTAACAAGATAGTCTTTGAGTTGTTGGAAAGTTGTTTGGCAGTGATCATCCCAGTGAAATGCAACTCCCTTCTTCAGAAGATGTGTAAATGGATGACACTTGTCTGCTAACTGAGAGATGAAGCGTCGAATTGATTGAATCTTACCCTACAAACTACGAAGTTGCTTCAAATTGGTTGGTGGCAGCATCTCGATTATAGCATGGACTTTAGCTGGATTGACTTCAATGCCTCTACGAGACACAATGAAGGCAAGCAATTTGCTTGAAGTTACACTAAATACACATTGCTTTGAATTGAGTTCGAATTTGTACTCCCGTAGTCTTTCAAATATCTTATGCAGCACTGTTGGATGGTCGGCCCTGGTCTTGGATTTTCCTAATATGTCATCGACATAGTCTTCAGCAATATCATGCATCATATCATGGAATATGACAGTCATGGCCCTTTGATATGTAGCTCCAACATTCTTAAAATCAAATGGCATTACCTGATAACAAAATGTTCCCCATGGAGTGGTGAACGTTGTTTTATATTAGTCTTCTAGTGCTACTCTGATCTGATTGTATCCTGAAAAGCCATCTATGAGTGAAAGCATTTCATAACCTGTCGTGGAGTTGATGATCATGTCAATATTAGGCAATAGAAAGTCATCCTTAGGACAAGCTTTGTTTATGTCTCGAAAATCAATACAGATTCTGATTCCTTCAAGCTTTTTGCTAACAGGTACAACATTAGATATCCATTCTAAGTAGTCAATAGACCAAATACATCCTGCTTCTAAGAGTTTTTCCAACTCTTTCTTTACCAAGACAGCAATGCGAGGATGCATCTTACGCAACTTTTGTTTCACCGGTTTGGCATCAGGATTAACCACAAGGTGGTGCAAAACCAAGGCGGGGTCCAAATCTGGCATGTCAGAATAAGCCCATGCAAAGATATCTACAAATTCTCTCAATAGAGCTGTAAAGACTTCACGTTCCTCCTCAATGAGGGACGTGCCTAATTTTATCCATTTCGGGTCCGATGGAGTCCTGATGTTTATCTTTATTGTATCTTCGACGACAAGGGTCAATCCATCTTCTAGGATAGTAGGCAAAGACTTGAACTATTGGACTATATCAGGGTCCTCTGTTAGGACTTGCTCTTCAACGTCTCCTAGGCATGATGAATCTGAGTCCCCTAATGGGAAGAGATCTGGCCATATGACAAAAACAGTTGTAAATTCTTGAAGAATTTGATCAAATACTTGTTGCTCAAAACTAAACTCAGATCCACAGGGAAGTTCATCGTTGGTGGTCTCCTAGTCTATATTCGAAGAAGAATGAACACCCCCGTCTAATGGTGCCTGAAACAGGGTTTCACCACTACACTGGGCTTTATCTTTACTTTTTCTCTAGTCAAAAAGTGCTTCAAAGAGATGTTCACTTGGTGACCTCAATGTTTTACTTATTTGTTTTTGGCTAAGGGTGTTCACCTGCTCTCCAAAATAGGCTTCAGGATCCAATGTAATTGAAAATCTGGACTTGCGATCTCCCAACAGAATGTTGTCTCTAAAGCCTAAAAAGTCACAAAATGCCTCATCGTTTTGAAACTCATCAATCGGCAAATTATATTCTTGTTGGTCCCAATCTATCAATTGGGGATAGTATAATGGCAATGGGTTGTGATGAATGACCAGGGTAAGGGTACAAATGACATTGTTATCAAATAGGTTAGTCTCAGCTAAGTCATCAAAAGTGAGGCTATGATCGGACTCTGTTTCGTTGTCGGCATCATCATCACTAGCCATTGGTGATGAAATTCGAATAAGATATGTGGGGTCATCCCCAGGCGGTTTAAATCCAAGTCCATAGGGTCTTTTGTACTTAGTCATGGAAATTGGCTCGATGGTTCCTTGTTGATTCGGTCTGAGGCCTCTTCCTTCATAATCTTGATGCTCCATGATCCTATTGAGAATATGATATTTTTCATTTTTATAACAATCAGCGTGGTTGTCATTGTACAACCATGATTCGTCCTCTTCAAGAGGATCTGGTTCTAGGTCAGATGCTGGTACAAATATGAAAGGTTCCCTTATCTTTGTTCTTTTGTTGCCAATGCATGTGTGGGGTGACTTGAGGTCGCCCAAAGGTCTTCGGATTTTGAAAAAGATTGGCAACATGGAAGGTATCATGGGTCACATACTCTCCCGGTCCATTATATGAAATGGTGAAATAATTGGAAGCTTCAGGAGGTGGCATGTGGGAAAAGGAATCCAAGGTATTAAGATCTATGCAATTATCTTGTGACGGATCAATAAGTATGGCATTTCTTTTATCTTGCTTGCAACTCGAATTCATGTCATATTGGTAACTGTATCTTTGAAACTCGGCCTCACGATGTTTGCAGTGTTCATATGGGTGTAAATCTCCTGGAATATTCACTTCCATCCCTGAGTGGGAGAACTTGATACATTGGTGCAAGGTTGATGGGACTACACAAATCTCATGTAACCAAGGCCTACCTAGAAGCATATTATATGACAACTCAAAATCAAGCACATGGCAAAGTGTATCATGGGTCAAAGGCCCAAAGATAGCTGGCAAGTTAATGGTGCCTTGTGATTCTCTTTCTTGATTATCGTAAACCTTGATGGTTATCGTTTTCGACTGGAGATCTGCCAAAGAGTACCCAAGAAACTTGATGAGCTTTAGAGACTATGTTGAGGCCTAATCCATTGTCTATAAGGACACATTTCACTTTATATCGCTTTATATAAACTTCCATGTACAATGGGTTATTATGGAGCAAGCCAAGGGAAGACATCACTTTGGTTGAATGTGACTTGTTGGGCTGGAGCTAGGTGTCCAACCAAAGCTTGGAATTTATCAGAGGATGTCACTGGAAACAGTGGATTGGATTAAGACTCATTCAAGATGTTCTTGTGGATTGTTGACATTCGTAGCAAATCTAAAATAGAAATTTATGCTAGTGTCTTTTGCAATTGTTCCACAATATCAAACTTCTTGTCTTGATCAATATTGAATGGTTTATTCCGAGGCTGAACGGTTGACTGAATGATAGGCAAAGTGGCAGATGGTTGTGGTCCTGGGATGGTAATCTTTGACCTCTGAGTTGTGATTGCACAATCGGGATTAGATACTAGACCATTATTGCTAACAAATGTTGGGAATGGTGTGGGACCAGCTAAGACAAGTCTCGGTTGTCGGTGCACTTGTATGTGGTCACATGGCAAGGACGAGTTGTCGATATAAGGTCCAAAAAGGGAAGTCCTAGTTTGTTGGTTTCCCTGTATGCAATCCCAAGTCAAAGAAGGATTATCCATGTTAACACTACCCCCTGCAATATGACCTACAACCCTGTTGTAGTCATGTGCAACTGCATGATAGGTTTGTTGGTTGTTACCATTCTGACCTTGATTTTGTCCATTGTTCTGTCGTTGTGGGTTTTGCTGTTGATTTTGATACTATTGATTTTGCTACTACACTAGTCGTTGTTGATTGTTCTGCTACTACTGATTGTTGTCGCAGGAAGGGGTTTTGATAAATCCCAAGAGTTTGATTGAAAGTGGAAGCACCATTATCCAATGTTATCTCCCCATTCTCCAATATATTCTCAATTAAATGCTTGATTTGGACACATCTTCATAGATTATGCCTGTTGATCCGAAGATATTCACAGAATTCGTTTTCATGGTACCAATCAGGGTAAAAAATGCCTTGCAGAGAATGCTTTGGTATAGACCAACTAATCAGATTAGCGGCAGCAAGCTTGCAAAATACAGACTCAATAAATTCTCCTAGGTCACTAAAAACACAACGTGCAGGCACGGTTCTCCTAGGAGGGGTTTGCAATGGTAAAGGCTATTGTATTTGTTGTACAGGTTTTGGTTGTTGTGCTTGCAGCATTGGTTGGAGAGGTTGTTGGGTAGGAGTTAGCTAAAAAGGCAGTGCAGATGACGTTTGCACCGTTTAGACATGACATGACTCGGTTACTCCATTTCCCACAACATTCCTATTGCAGTTAAATTGCTTTGGTCTTTCTTGGTTATTGGCCTGTGTCGGTTGCGATGCTTGTGCTTGCATTGGATGTTGGTTTTGACCATTTCCTTGATTGGTACCTGGATTTTGATTGGTTGAATTAAGCTTGATAATACTTTATGTTGACCATTTTTGGTCCTACAGGCCAAAAATGGGTCTCCCTTTTCTTTCCTTACTGTCCCAGTCTTAAAATGTCTTCACCTTTCTGCAATTGTGCTTTCCCCCTTTTGACCAGGCCTGTTTCTATAAAGAACCAAATGACTTGAGTCTTGTAGACGTCTCGGGTTGATCCACAAGCTTATCCCGCTTCAGACAGTTGGTTTGCACAAGCCTTTTGGCAAGGGAATGTTACAGCAAGAACGAAAGTCTTTTACAAAGCTCTGGGGGCAAAGTACCCTTGCAGAGGGCAGTCAAGTGCAAACTGGACCGTTCCAGCAGGCTAAGAAGGGCAATTATGAGCCCAAGGTACCTTTGTGGAGGGCAGAGTTTTCCTTCGAAGGAAATCCAAAGAGCAAAGGCAAATTCCTTCGGACAAAAAGCCCGAAGGAATTCCTTCAGACATTTTGTTCGAAGGAATTTGTCTGAAGAAAAGACCGACCAAAAGAAAGAAGCGCTGAAACATGAAGGAAACATTTCCTTCGGGCAAAATGTCCAAACGAATTCCTTCGGACATTTTGTCCGAAAGGATTGAGAAGCCAAGGCAGCCCAAAGGAGCCCGAAGGGCAAGTGCCCTTGCGGGGGACTCTCGACTACCAAAAAGGGGGGCCTTTTCCAAGCTCTGAAGGGACACCTTCCCTTCGAGAGGGTTCAACGACAGAAGGCCGATGGAATTGCGAAAAAGCTAAAGGAATTCCGAAAGGGGTGACGAGCCCGAAGACATCAAATTCAGCTTCGTGAACTAGCCGTTGGAATTCAAACATCCGATGATGTCTCTACAGACGTCAAATTCAGGACAATGGAATAGCCGTTGGCTTTCAAATAGCGACGGGCGTGCGAATGTCAACTTTACGACAATGAAATAACCGTTGATCTTTAAATGCTTAAGCACGAACCCGAAGGAATTCAAAGGCCTTAAGGCCAAAAGGAAGAGACCACCGAGAAAGGAGCCCGAAGAGCCAAGGATTGACAAAAGATAGCCTCGAAGGCCGAAAGAGCCAGGAAAAGACAAAAGCCAAGGGTGAACTTAGCGACCTGCCGAGAAAGAAGCCGAAAGAGCCAAACACAAACACGAACAAAACAACCCAGGTGGCAAAAGTAGAGTCGGCAGAAGAGTTATTACAGTGGTTGGAACAGTCCTTAAGAAATAGTCATTAAAGAGCGCGAACAGTGAAAGGGCGACCTGTTTTTTCTTCGTTTAGGCATTAATGAGCAAACAACCGCGTGACCCTCTTTAAGAAGCAGTCTTGTTTTCAAACAGAAAGGCGCGACCCATGCTTTTACATGACATTTAATATAATTTAAACGCCAAAGTCAAGACTTGGATTGCTACAACATGGCTTCCTTCACCGGACTTCCTCTTCCCATTGAATTAAATGCAACATGGGCCACTTGTGAAAAGAGGCGCCATTGCTTTATCTTTCTCTATATATTGTAAACTCTCATTTGAGAAAGATATCTCTCATTTTGTAAGGCGAAGCCCAGCCAAAATTTCACCTTGAATCAATAGAATGTATTTTTACCTCTATTTGACTGGTTATATCTATGAGTGTGTTTGCGTATTAACCTTGTGTTTAGTCATTTTAGTTTGATGCTTTCACAAGTTGACACCAACACACCTGGTGTAGTTGGAGTACCAGATCTACAGGTTTACAGGAAGTGTTGCATCTGAAACGCAGAGATAGAGAAGGGTTATCAGACAGTGTGTTTTCTACAGCCCCTGTGATAAGTTCATTTTCTGTGTCTTCATTAAGCCTCCCTGTTAAAACTCCCTAGAGTCTGGTCTTTTCATCAGATAAAGTGTATGTATGTCCTCTTCTGGTCTGAAGTGTGAGTAAATGAGTAGATCAAACTTGTTTGGTGCATCACAGTCTTAGGTTAGTTTCTGTTTTCAGTATCTTTCTCTCTTTTCAACCCCCCTTTTATATATTAGCAGTAGTAGTGAAATAACTCAGAGATGTATCAAAGGGAGCTAGCCCTTATCTAGAGATTCTCCCCTCAATTTTGCCAGACCCACAGCAAGAGGGGAGTCTCCATTGTGCCGCGTGGAAGACAGAAGCTCAACCTTCTGTCAAGGGTGCGAGTCTTATAGACGTCTTGGGTTGATCCATAGGCTTATCCCGCTTCAGACAGTTGGTTTGCACAAGCCTTTTGGCAAGGGAATGTTACAGCAAGAACGAAAGTCTTTTACAAAGCTCTGAGGGCAAAGTACCCTTGCGGAGGGCAGTCAGGTGCAAACTAGACCGTTCCAGCAGGCTGCATAGGGCAATTATGAGCCCAAGGTACCTTTGTGGAGGGCAGAGTTTTCCTTCGAAGGAAATCCAAAGAGCAAAGGCAAATTCCTTCAGACAAAAAGCCCGAAGGAATTCCTTCGAACATTTTGTTCGAAGGAATTTGTCTGAAGAAAAGACCGACCAAAAGAAAGAAGCATTGGAACATGAAGGAAACATTTCCTTCAGGCAAAATGTCCGAACGAATTCGGGATTGAGAAGCCAAGGCAACCCGAAGGAGCCCGAAGGGAAAGTTCCCTTGCGGGGAACTCTCGACTGCCAAAAAGGGGTGCCTTTTCCAAGCTCCGAAGGGACACCTTCCCTTCGGGAGGGTTCAACGACAGAAGGCCGATGGAATTGCGAAAAAGCCGAAGGAATTACCAAAGGGGTGATGGGCCCGAAGACGTCAAATTCAGCATCGTGAACTAGCCGCTGGAATTCAAACGTCCGATGATGTCTCCGCAGACGTCAAATTCAGGACAATGGAATAGCCGTTGGCTTTCAAATGGCGACAGGTGTGCGAATGTCAACTTTACGACAATGAAATAACCGTTGATCTTTAAATGCTTGAGCGCGAACCCAAAGGAATTCAAAGGCCTTAAGGCCAAAAGGAAGAGACCACCAAGAAAGGAGCCCGAAGAGCCAAGGATTGACAGAAGATAGCCCCGAGGGCCGAAAGAGCCAGGAAAAGACAAAAGCTTGGAAAAGACAAAAGCCAAGGGTGAACTTAGCGACCTGCCGAGAAAGGAGCCGAAAGAGCCAAACACAGACACGAACAAAACAACCCAGGTGGCAAAAGAAGCGTCGACAGAAGAGTTATTACAGCGGTTGGAACAGTCCTTACGAAATAGTCATTAAAGAGCGCGAATAGTGAAAGGGCGGCCTGTTTTTTCTTCGTTTAGGCATTAATGAGCAGACAACCATGTGACCCTCTTTAAGAAGCGGTCTTGTTTTCAAATAGAAAGGCGCGACCCATGCTTTTACATGACATTTAATATGATTTAAACGCCAAAGTCAAGACTTGGACTGCTGCAGCATGACTTCCTTCACCGAACTTCCTCTTCCCATTGAATTAAATGCAGCGTGGGCCACTTGTGGAAAGAGGCGCCATTGCTTTATCTTTCTCTATATATTGTAAACTCTCATTTGAGAAAGATATCTCTCATTTTGTAAGGCGAAGCCCTGCCAAAATTTCACCTTGAATCAATAGAATGTATTTTTACCTCTATTTGACTGGTTATATCTATGAGTGTGTTTATGTATTAACCTTGTGTTTAGTCATTTTAGTTTGATGCTTTCACAAGTTGACACCAACACCCCTGGTGTCGCTGGAGTACCAGTTATGCAAGTTAACAGGAAGTGTTGCATCTGAAGCGCAGACACAGAGAAGGGTTATCAGACAGTGTGTTTTCTACAGCCCCTGTAGTAAGTTCATTTTCTATGTGTCTTCATTAAGCCTCCGTGTTAAAGCTCCCTACAGTCTGGTCTTTTCATCAGATAAAGTGTATGTATGTCCTCTTCTGGTCTGAAGTGTGAGTAAATGAGTAGATCAAACTTGTTTGGTGCATCACCGTCTTAGGTTAGTTTCTGTTTTCAGTAGCTTTCTCTCTTTTCAACCCCCCTTTTATATATTAGCAGTAGTAGTGAAATAACTCAGAGATGCATCAAAGGAAGCTAGCCCTTATCTAGAGATTATCCCCTCAATTTTGCTAGACCCACAGCAAGAGGGGAGTCTCCATTGTGCCACGTGGAAGACAAAAGCTCAACCTTCTATCAAGGGTGCAAGTCTTGTAGACGTCTTGGGTTGATCCACAGGCTTATCCCGCTTCAGACAGTTGGTTTGCACAAGCCTTTTGGCAAGGGAATGTTACAGCAAGAACAAAAGTCTTTTGCAAAGCTCTGAGAGCAAAGTACTCTTGCGGAGGGCAGTCAGGTGCAAACTTGACCATTCCAGAAGGCTGCGGAGGGCAATTATGAGCCCAAGGTACCTTTGTGGAGGGCAGAGTTTTCCTTCAAAGGAAATCCAAAGAGCAAAGGCAAATTCCTTCGGACAAAAAGCCCGAAGGAATTCCTTCGGACATTTTGTTCGAAGGAATTTGTCCGAAGAAAAGACCGACCAAAAGAAAGAAGCGCTGGAACATGAAGGAAACATTTCCTTTGAGCAAAATGTCCGAACGAATTCCTTCGGACATTTTGTCCAAAGGGATTGAGAAGCCAAGGCAGCCTGAAGGAGCCCGAAGGGCAAGTGCCCTTGCAGGGGACTCTCGACTGCCAAAAAGGGGTGCCTTTTCCAAGCTCCGAAGGGACACCTTCCCTTCGAGAGGGTTCAACGACAGACGGCCGATGGAATTCCGAAAAAGCCGAAGGAATTACCAAAGGGGTGACGGGCCCGAAGACGTCAAATTCAACATCGTGAACTAGCCATTGGAATTCAAACGTTCGATGATGTCTCCGCAGACGTCAAATTCAGGACAATGGAATAGTCGTTGGCTTTCAAATGGCGATGGGCGTGCGAATGTCAACTTTACGACAATGAAATAACCGTTGATCTTTAAATGCTTGAGCGCAAACCCGAAGGAATTCAAAGGCCTTAAGGCCAAAAGAAAGAGACCACCGAGAAAGGAGCCCAAAGAGCCAAGGATTGATAGAAGATAGCCCCGAGGGCCGAAAGAGCCAGGAAAAGACAAAAGCTTGGAAAAGACAAAAGCCAAGGGTGAACTTAGCGACCCGCCGAGAAAGGAGCCGAATGAGCCAAACACAGACACGAACAAAATAGCCCAAGTGGAAAAAGAAGCATGGGCAGAAGAGTTATTACAGCGGTTGGAACAGTCCTTAAGAAATAGTCATTAAAGAGCGCGAACAGTGAAAGCGCAGCCTGTTTTTTCTTCGTTTAAGCATTAATGAGCAGACAACCGCGTGAACCTCTTTAAAAAGCGGTCTTGTTTTCAAACAGAAAGGCGCGACCCATGCTTTGACATGACATTTAATATGATTTAAACGCCAAAGTCAAGACTTGGACTGCTGCAGCATGGCTTCCTTCACCGGACTTCCTCTTCCCATTGAATTAAATGCAGCATGGGCCACTTGTGGAAAGAGGCGCCATTGCTTTATCTTTCTCTATATATTGTAAACTCTCATTTGAAAAAGATATCTCTCATTTTGTAAGGCAAAGCCTTGCCAAAATTTCAACTTGAATCAATAGAATGCATTTTTACCTCTATTTGACTGGTTATATCTCTGAGTGTGTTTGCGTATTAACCTTGTGTTTAGTCATTTTAGCTTGATGCTTTCACAAGTTGACACCAGGGCACCTGGCGTAGCTGGAGTACCAGTTCTACAGATTAACAGAAAGTGCTGCATCTGAAGCACAAAAACAAAGAAGGGTTATCAGACAGTGTGTTTTTTACAGCGCCTGTGGTAAGTTCATTTTTTGTGTCTTCATTAAGCCTCCCTGTTAAAACTCCCTAGAGTCTGGTCTTTTCATCAGATAAAGTGTATGTATGTCCTCTTCTGATCTGAAGTGAGTAAATGAGTAGATCAAACTTGTTTGGTGCATCACCGTCTTAGGTTAGTTTCTGTTTTCAGTATCATTCTCTCTTTTCAACCCCCCTTTTTATATATTAGCAGTAGTAGTGAAATAACTCAGAAATGCATCAAAGGGAGCTAACCCTTATTTAGAGATTCTCCCCTCAATTTTGCCAGACCCACAGCAAGAAGGGAGTCTTCATTGTGCCACGTGAAAGACAGAAGCTCAACCTTCTGTCAAGAGTGCAATCCACAGCGTCAACACTTTATTAATAAGAGCTCGCTCAATCAACAAGCCTTTGTCAATAATTTCCTTGAAAGTATGTGCACATTGTAGCTCCAGATGATATGCTATCTCACTATGCAAATTTTTGGTAAACACAGCAACTAATCATTTATCTGGCAAACTGTGGATAAAATGGCTTGCAAGGGCTCTCCATCGTTGTAGATAACTAGCAAAACTCTCACCAGTTTTTTGCTTTGCTTGCGTTAAGTCCACTAATGAAATCTCATGCTCGAGATTATAGAAAAAATGTTGCACAAACTTATCTGAAAGATCATCAAACTCTGTCACTGAATTCTTGGGCAACTTTAAAAACCACTCCAAGGCTTGCCCAGCCAAGCTCCTTGGAAACAATAGCAAAAGGTATATGTCACTATATGCCATTCGTTGACATGCGACAAAGAATTCAGTTAAATGGGCCTTACGGTCACCTTTCCCTTTGTATTTGTCGAATTTCAGTGGTTCGTACCCTGAAGGAAATGGTATCTGCAAGTACTCCATGTTGAATAGATAAGAACACACGTCATCCAACTTAAACTTTTTAGTTTGTTTTTCAGCCTGAATGGTAGCTATTGCATCCTTCATTTGTTACAATTCTTGGGATAAGAAACTGAAAGGAACATTGGTTTGAGGGAGAATATTGGTTTGGGTAGATGGTTGGGAGGTCACAAGTGGGACACTTTGACCAACGTATGATGGTGATATATGTTGAAGTATATTGGTTTGGTTGGAAAATGGATCAGGAATATGCATACGTGGATTAGGATGTACTTGAAATTGCACATTTGTTTGTGCCATATTCTAGTTTGGGTTGGCAATAAAGTTTTGACTTGGAGGATTTTGTGGTTGGGATGGAGGGATATAACTATACTGTCCCTGTTGTGGTTGAAAAGGGACATGCTGCCGACTAATCGAACCTTGTTGTTGAGTGAGAACTTGTGGACCAAGACCCTGTCTCTGAACTTGTGGCACATTTTGAACCAATTGTTGTGTAGTAGGTACTTGAGAAACATGGGAGCCCCCTTGTTGCACGAATCCCTATGGAAAAGTGAAAGCAGGTTGAAGATTCGGCATCTGTCGTTGACCAATATTTACACATTGTTGACTAGTCATTGTTTGATTTTGGATTGGTATACTAGTCTGAGACTGAAGAGGTATGTTTGTCATTACTTGGCGAAGTGGAACATTAGTTGCCCCTTGCTAAGGTGGCAATACATTCGGCCTTAGCTGCATTGGTACACTAGATTGCGCCTAATGTTGTGGAATACTACTCATCACTTGTTGAGTAGGATTTGTTACATTCTATTGTTGAGACGTGACATTGGTTGCTGGTTGACTACCTAATCATTTAGGTTGCACACTTGAGAAAGCAGCCAGTTTAGGTTGAGAAATAGGTGGTAAAAGTTAGGGTACAGAGGCTCATATTCCTTGGTATGATGATCCACTCATGGTATTAACTATGGGCACATGTTGCTGACTAGTTGTTTGTACGTTAGTACCACTTTGATTGGGATTGGACGTTGTTTGCACATTGTCCACTATATTTGGCTCACTATTCTGCATAGAAACAGAAGACACTTCTTCAATAATGGGCATATGCAGCAAATTGTCTACCGAAGTGTTTTGTACAAATGGGTCTGAACTCTGATTCTCTTGACTAGTTGACTCTATCAAAATCCTGTTGAAGGAATTAAGTCAATAAGAGGTTTTCTCACCATGTTCATCTGATTAAAATTGCATGCTAGTTTTAGATAGGTTTGATATGTTGTCTGCATTTGATTAAAGTGGTCTTCCATGATGTTTTTGTCTCTATTAGGCAGATTAAGGCCCTGATATGTTGTTTGGACTAGAGCCAAAGGATTGCTAGAAGCATGTTGATCGTAAATGATATTGTAGGGCATTCTTACTAGACTTGGTAAATTTTCATAGGGAAAGTCTGCTGAAAAACTTGCCCCTACCTCTATGGCTCTAACCAAAATCTCGTCTTTGTTCTCTAGCAAATGTCGCTCAAACAAAAATGGATCATACGTGGATGCCGTATTAATAGAATATGACTGTTGAAGAACTGGCTCGTTCACTGTGGGTATTGTAGCTAGGTATTGTGCGATTTGTTCTTGGTCTTGTTCTGAATAAGGTGATGTGTTAACCAAATAGTTAGCCAAGGGATCTTGGCTTTGTGCCTCTAATTGAGTATTATAAGAGGGATAAGAATCCATCTCATAAGGAATATTATCTACGTAGGGGTCTTGCACCATTTCTTCCTGCATAACCATATTACTAATCCCCAGATTGTACATGAGTCCACTACGAGTGTAGGAATACATGTTGGGATCCATAGTAAATGCTGTGTGATAGAAAGAGAGTTCTACAAGCTCTTAAAAGGGCAATGTCTAAAACAGATGATGTTCAAACTTGGTTTAGATTTGTCAAAAGGATCAAAATAGTTTATGCAAAGATTTGTGAGGAAACAAGCTAGCATTAATGTCCAATGTCTCCCTGTTCACATAAAAATGAGCAAGTAAATAGGCTGAAAATCGAAATGGCAAACTCTAAAGTCAAAGTGTTTCAAATCAGTCTAATCTAGAAAATTAAAAGTTGCTAGGTCTTTTGGCCAAACGCGACTTCAAAAGCTAGGCTCAAACAAGGCATGTGCTAGGACTCTTGGCCAAACAGCGTCAAAAGCTAGACTTTGAAATAGATGAAAGTTTTAATCTAACGGATTTGAAACACTTCTAACAAATACTAGGCATTTGATTCTTGGACATGAACTCGATCAACTAGATATGAGGTATGAAACAAAAGGCACTTTAGAGATAGTTTATTTTCTCACAAATAATGGTATAAAACTTGGTTCTTTTGACAAATAAGCTAAACAAAAGTGAACGGTATAATTGTGCTAGACAAAGGATCACAAAAGTACACTCCGATAGTTATGAAAATGTAGGAACAAATTTGAACTCTATGCAAGAAGGTCTATGAAACAATATTTGAAATGTTTTGGGCAGCATAACGCTACACTACCCAAAAGGTGTGGCTAAATGTTTGTTTCAAAAACTCTTTAAGGCAAAGATAGTTTCCCACAATTTTGATAGCATAACACTATTTTTCTTGACTCAAAAAGTTGTGGTGCATAGACTCAAAGTGCAAGTGTTTAGCACAAAATAGCTTAAGCCTAGCAAGTGGTGATAATGATCTTGAGTCTAAAACGGCCTTCAACATGTTGACTATTTTTTGCCCAACTAGGCAAAAAATCGGTCCCCTTCTTCCCCTGCTGTTCAAAGCCAATTCATTTTTTATTTTTGCACAAGTCCAGGAATTTCTACGAACTCTGCAGGTCCATTTCTATGGACTCTGCAGAGCTTGGTTTTCAACGGACTCTACATGTCCATTTCTACGGACTCTGCAGAGCTTGGTTTTCTACGAACTCTGCAAATTTCTATAGACTTCACAAGTTTTTCTACGGACTCAGCAGGTGTAATCCTTGGCAGATGAAAATCGGTTTCAGAGAGTATGAGATTTTACAAAGCTTCTTTGGATTTTCGTCTGAAGAAATTCACAAAGAAAGTTGGCGTCTCTGAACCATTGAACCGGTTCAAACGCTTCGGTTCAACGCTTTGGTTCAATGCAGAGTTCAATCGGCAAAGTTCAACGGACTGGTTCAATGGTTTAGTTCAATCGGCAGTTAAATTGGCCTTGTTTCAGGCCTTGGCTCATCATTTCAAGTTCATCGCTTCATTTTTAGGCCTTGGTTCAATCTTCAAGTTCATCGCTTGGTTTAACAAAGAGTTCAACGTCCTTGGCTCAACAGTCGCTTGAACCGTTGAACCGGTTCAACGGGTTGGTTCAACGTTTTGGTTCAACGGCTTCAGTTCAAGACTTTGGTTCAACACTTTGGTTCGATCGCTTCGGTTCAATGGACGGCTCAACAAAGGGACTCAGCGGTTGGTTCAACGGGCTCGGCGCGCAGCGTTGAACCATTTTTCGGTTCAACGCATTGGTTCAACGCACTTGGTTCAATACATTGGTTCGACACCTGGTTCAATCGGTTCAAGTGCAATCGACGGTTTCATCGGCGCGCATCTTTGAAACGTTGAACAGGTTCAACCAATTGGTTCATTCGGCAGGTTCAACGCGTTGGTTCAATCGGATGGTTCAATCATTCGGTTCACTCAGTTGGTTCAGCGGCTTCTAGTTCAACCAATTGGTTCATCGGCAAGTTCAAAAGCTTGGTTCACTTGACATCAGCGCGCAGCATTGAACCGTTGAACCGGTTCAACGAGTTGGTTCAACGGGCTGGTTCAACGGGCTCGACGTGCAATATTGAACCAATTGAACCGTTGAACCAATTTTGGTTCAACGGCTTGGTTCAAGGGCTTGGTTCAAGGGTGTGCCCTACAGCCGAAGGGCAGTTCAAGATCCAAAAGCCCTTGCGGAGGGCGGAGAGAGCTACAAAAGGCCCGAAGGAATTCAGGGAAGGGATTTTCAAAGGGCTAGACGGTGCAGACAAGGTCAAAGAGCCCGCAGAAAAGCCAAAGCGGCCAATTCCCGCGGACTTTTTGTCTACGAGAAAAGGGCCCGAAACAAAAAACCCGCGGAAAAGCTCGCCAAAGGACCCGAATGACCTTTTGCCGAGGACGGTGACATCCCGAAAGCTGTCAAATTTAAGCAGACAAACTAGCCGTTGGGTGACGGCCACGTGAACGTCAAATTTAACACAATGGAATAGCCATTGTTTTTGAACTGTCTGAGCGCCAAATCATGGAAATAGCCCGAGGAATGCAGCGACCCGCCAGAAGATCGCCCCTGAGGGCTGAAGGAGCAGAAAAGGACAAACAGCCCAGAGAACAAAGAACAGGCGGACAATGCAGCTCATAAATTCAAATCTTGACAGCAGAATGGCCACACGCTGGAGCAGATGAAGCGAACCAAGTGACACAAGAAGGTGTCGATTCAAGAAGTTATTTCAGTGGTTGACACAGTGCCTACCATGCGATCATCAAAGAGGCACAAACAGTGGTCGACGCGACTGGTTTTCTTCAAAATGCATTGGAGCGCAGTCAAACGGTGCGGCTCATAAATTCAAATCCTGACAGCAGAATGGCCATCACAAAGAAGCAGATGAAGCGATCCGAGTGGCGCAGGAAGGTGTCGATTCAAGAAGTTATTTCAGTGATTGACACAGTGCCTACCATGCGATCATCAAAGAGGCACAGTGGTCGACGCGACTGGTTTTCTTCAAAATACATTGGAGAGCAGTCAAACGGTGCAGCTCATAAATTCAAATCCTGACAGGCGCTGACACAGTGTTAGATTCAGACGGTTTCCTCATCCCAATGCTTAGAAGGCGCATGGGTCACTTGTTAAAAAGGGCGCCAAGGGGCCCCTTTTCTTCCTCTATATAATGAAGACTTGTCATTTGAGAAAGGATCTTCCACATTTTGTAAGGCGTAGACCTGGAAAATTTTCACCTGAATCAATAAACGCATTTTTTACCTCTATCGTGGTTAGATATCTCTGTGTATGTCTGAGTGTTAGTTTGTGTTTAGTCATTGCTCCTTGATGCTTCCACAGGTTTAACACCAACATACCTGGTGTCTAGAAGGTGCCATTTCTGCGGCTGACTAGAAGAGTTGTATTTGGAAGTGCAGAAACAGAAGAAGTCACTATACAGTGTGCCTTTCCACAGCACCTTTGGTGAGTCTGTTTTCTGTATGTTTCATTAAAGCCTCCCTGCCAAGCTTCTTGCAGCCTAGTCCTTCTGCCAGTTGAAGTGTATGTATGTGTTTGTCCGATTTCAAGTGTGAGTGTGAGAAGGTCGGATCATTTTGGTGCATCACCTCCTTTAGAGTAGTTTGTTTTCCTGCAATCTTTCTCCCTTTTCATCCCCCCCATTATATATATATATATATATATATATATATATATATATATATATATATATATATATATATATGTTAGCACTTACTGAAACAACTCAGATGCATCAAAGGGAGCTAGCCCTTACCTAGAAACTCTCCCCTCCAGCTTCGCCGGTCCCACAGGGGAGAGGGGAGTTTCCATTGTTGCATGTGGAAGGGCGGGAGCTAGGCGTCCTGCCCCCGGGTGCAATCCACTGCGTCAACACAACCCAAATTCGAAATTGAACCTAAGTTCCCTCAAATTTAGTGTAAATGACGAATCCATTTAACACATCAACCCTATGAACTTATAAAGGTGCAATTTCGAATTTAGATTATAAATGAAAGACTTAAACAACTTTGGCAAAGGTCTAGACTCAATTGAGCAACGTAATTGTGCCAAAATGGATGATATGGCTCTCAAGTTTTGATGGACTTTGACCAAGGCAAATTTGATGACTTCACATGGGCAGCATAACACCTCTTTGTTTAAAGGAAATTAAGGACCATGTGTTTTGGTTTGTATCATTTGTTTACACCAAGTTTTGACTTCAAACAAGACTTTAATCTAAGACAAAACTCAATTGATTAATCGCTCTTAGACTCTAAACTGACAAAGTTGCTTAATTGTTGGAATCCGTCAATATACGTCATTTGAGAGGATTTTAAGTGTTCATCCAAAAGTAAATACACATTATATAGTAGGGTTTTTACACTGCCCTTTCTCTCAAATGACAGTACTGCGACATGGAACTTGAGGCGCACCTTGCACCAACAATACTTCCACGGCAAGTGGAGTTTTGTCTAAGATCTACAAGTTTTCGAACGTTCTAGGGGAATCAATTGCACAATGACTTTCACGCCAAACAATGCAAAAAAAAGGCACGGATTTTGAATCCATATCACTTGGCTTGTTGCAAAAAGGTCTAGTCCTTTTTGCAATCAATACAACCTGTTGTTCGCTCAGTGTAGTGCGATGTTCAAAGTGCCACTACGTTCCATGTGCAACTCCAATTATGAGCCAAATGAAGTCAATGTCGGGAGGTGAAACCCCGGATGAAAGCTTCCCTAAAGAACTCGCAGAAGGTGATGAAGTCCCCCTCGCAAGCCAAGTTTGCATAAAAACAAAGAAAGCATGAAATCGAAAGACTTTAGGGTCGTTTTCAAAGTCACCCAAACTTTGACGAGTTTTTGGGAAGTGCTTTAGACGACATTCTTTCTATGCCTTGGACTAGGCAATTTGCAATAAGAATGGCACTTTTGATTCCAAGGGTTCCCTAAAGGGAACAAATGAAAGTGCATACATGCGGCATCCATCTTTTTGCCAAACAAAATCTCACTTAAACAACTAAATAAATACAAAAAACTTGGAAAGGTGAGTTCATTTTTAAGCCTAAATGGAAAATGAGGTGGTGTTCATTTGACCCTTTGGTCTTAGTTGTAACTTTAAAAACTAATGCTAAAAACACTTATTTAAACACTTTAAATGTTACTTTAAGCACCAAAATAATGTTCCTAATTCATTTTTAAGCATGCAAAAGGTGATATAAACATGTTTTTAGCAAATGTCAAGCTTAGTCCTGCAACAAAAACCTTAGCATGCCCTTTGGCCTTGAAGTTATTTAGGGTTTGAAACAATGAACTTCAAAAAAAGAGCTCTCGAATTTGTGTTTTTAAGAAAAACATAGTGACCGGCATCGGTTCTTTATCCGACGATGGCTATGCCAACCAATAACAGTTTTACTAACCAATGTCGGTTACTGTGTAAACCCGTGACAAAGAAAAACGACAAAACAAAGTTAAAAAATCAAATTGCAAGAGTTTTAATTATCCAAATGAAGATTTTAAAGTTGCAGAATGATCTTCTTCATGTGTGAGATGCGTTTGGTCCCACCGGACGTGCCATTATGTGAACTAGGAATTTGACTAAGAAAAAGAGATTAGTATGATGTTAGTGAAAGAAGCCAAATCAAAAACACACTAAACTAACATCTTCAAGCCTAGTTACTAGGGTGAGCTTAGTGACAAAAACAAATGACAAACACAACTAAAAAGTAAGAAAAAACAACAAGAATTCCTTCACCTTCTTTGGATGCTTCAAATGCCTTTGTAGTAGTGGCTTGCTCGGCTTTGTGCTCATGAAGTCCTTGGCAATGGAAGCTTGGCTACCTCCATCTCTCCTTGGCACCTTTGGCTTGTGGCTTGGCTTGGCTTGGCTTAGAATCAATTTGGCATGGTAACACTAATTGCAATAGTCTTTGAAATCATTTGTGCATTATAACTTTGCATTATCAAGCATTAAAAATAATGTTCATGGCCTCTCTATTTATAGATTTTTGAAATTGATCAGAATCAATCTAAACCGTCCATCTCAAGATTCAGATGTGTGGCTAAAGATTAATCCAATTTTGCAATTAAAATTGATAAATAGGCTCATCAATATTTAGGATAAAAGGGCATCTAAGAGGCATGGAGGGCTTTGATGAGGCATGGGAGGCATGAATCTTGATATTTGTGGCATTTATGGCCTAGGGATGTCTTTTCAAGAAATGAGGTCACCTGATGATGCAGATATTCAATATTCATTTCCAAAACAAATTATTCAACAAGTTTCCATGGAATTATTAATTATGTCTTGATTTGGGTTAATTAGCTCTTAAGCATGTTTAAGCACTTTGTGCACAAATTACTCAAATTGATCAGAATGTCTTGTTATTGGTCCAAAATTCGACTAGATTGGAGTTGGAAGGCAATGTCAGATGCGTTGGATCTGTTATTCCATTTAAAATGTTACCAACAGCAAATAACAAAGGCACGTGTCTCATTCAAGAGATTTGATAGGGAAGAGCAATCTAGAGCACCTAGGTGCAAAATTGGCATTTTGACTCGGAATGATCTGATCAAAGTTAGTTGGCCCATAAATTGCATTGCCCCATTTAGGAATACCCTATTTAGAATCAACACTTGAATATATCAATTTCAATTCATTTAATGCATTTTAGTGTCTTTAGGCCAAATTGTGTATTTTAGTAAGAATTGGTCAAAACCTTAATTGGAGGTCATTGGTGGCCAAATTTAGGTGTCTACAGGGCCTACAAAATCAACCAACATGCGTTCCACCAACAATCAAGCACCAACTCAACAAACACCCTCTCCACAAGCACCGAAATCCCCAGAGCCAAGTCAACCAAGCACAAAATTACAAATGGTAAAAGTAAGTTTTTGTTTTTACGTTTTTTACCTTGCAGATTTTTCGGGTTTTCCTTAACCGTCGGTGGTCACCTTTTAGGGACCCTGACCGTCGACGGTCAGGAGACCCCAATTTCTACCTTTCACCTCAAACTACAATTTTTATGTGCACCTGAACTAGGGCTTGCCCACTTTTGGATATGCCCTTCTCCCACCAACCCAACCACCTCATCGTTGGCCTATTTTGGGCCATCTAGTGCGTAATTTGTGACACTTTTTCCCTAGTCCTTTGATCGCAGCAACAACATTGCCATATTGACCCTTTTTTAATTATGCACCACCTCCAATATACTAACCCCGCTTGTGTCTCACCGAAAGCACTTCCTACCTCGGATACCACAACACTTGACCCATTGGTGTTTTCACCAGGAGCACTTCCTACCTTGGATACCCACCGGAACCACAGAAATCGCATAGGAGACTTGCGTTTACAAGTTTTCCCAGCAGCCACGCCTACAGGCGGTCACGAAGTTCACTTGTCACTTGTCCTTAGCACTAACCCTTATTTTAACCAACATTGGCAACCTGGTCTATGCGTGATCTTGGCTATCGCACCTTATTGTCGCACTTTGTGCGCAAGTTTGCGTCTCAAGTGTCCAACCTATCGTTCACCCATTTTCATTAACCTCCATTTATCAAACCCCGACCCGATTTCGGTTTTAACTCATCGACTCTCGGTTTGAGGGTGAACACCTCCTACTCTCGGGGTAGCCAGACCTTGAACCATACTCCGTTTTTGTTTTGTAACTCATTCACACAAGCCGCACAACAAAAAGGGGCAAAAAGTAGACATCGAATATCCGCACACCTACGATTCTGAATGTCGAAAATCCCCTGGACCCACCTAGGACCCTCTTGGGACCAACCTACACCAATCTAACCTCACCAAACCCATCCGCAACGAGTTTCACTAAACTGTCTCAATCTGACCTTCAGGACCCTTTTTCTCTAGAGCCTAACCATCAACGGTCAGGGTGATCGTCGACGATTAGCCCTAAGGACACCTGATCGTCAATGGTCAAGATCCACCTCTTAATCAAAAACATGCAAGTTTCACCGACCTCTTCTAGATATAACTCGTCTAAATCTTGTTGCTAGCCTTTGCATGGACATATTATATTTAAATGGCTTAGTTGCACCTTCACTTCCACCTCTTGCTTGCGTCTATAAGAGAGAGAGGCCAAGGAGGTCAAATCCATTTGCAATAATTATCAGAGGCTCGGGGATTCAAGAGTTTTTCTTTTGCAAATCAATCAACGTTGTGAGCGTTATCAAGCGTCATCAGCAATCTTGTGGAGAGCCGACTTGCTGTCGCCTCTCAACCAAATTCTCGAGTACCATTACTCTGTCGGAATCAACCCAGATTCCACCAACAAACTAACTGCATCAACCACTCACCCAACCGACTTCTGGTAAGCCAAGTACTTGTTTGTCAATATTCACGTACTTTTTTTCCATTTCACAATCAGCCTAGCCCTTACCCATCTCCCAAAATCCATCTGTCGAATCCCATTATTCAGCAATTCACCAACCCAGAACTTAAACAGTAACCACCAACGGTTGACTCAACTGTCAACGGTCAGCTTGACCTTCGACGATCACTGTGGCAGTGAAAACCAACAAGTTGTTTTCACCCACCTAACCTAAATCAACCCTGATTTTCTGTGTTTCTGACCATTCATAGGCCCCTTTCAGATTTTCTAAAACATACCCTAACCCCTTAGCACTAGTATTAATTAGTTTATCACTAATTTGATCATTTCTAGTCTATTTTCTTAAACAAGCGTTCTTGTGTTCAATTTCAGTACCTTTTGATTATTGATGCAAACACCTTTCCAATTTTGTCAACTTAATTGTTTAAAATGTGTGGATTGACAGCCCCTAAGGAAGCTCTCGCTTATGGGATCTAGCTATTGCTAGGCAATCCACCCAACTATTTGTCTAACAAACAAGTTTGCTTTGGTGCTTTCTTATCTGCAGGTCTTCCTCCCAAGCCAAAGAGGAGCTCTTCACAATCTTCTGAGTCAACGTGTGCACAAACAAACAAGAATTCTTACCACAACCCGTATTTTCCGTTTTACTACCTTCTTCTAGATAATAGCAAAATTTGAGTGAAACACAACCTAAGGGGTTCAATAGCAATACACATTGTGATTGGCAAAAATTTGCAGGATATTCAACTAATAGGTGTTTTGGCTTGAGACATAAGATATGAGACTCAATCAAGAATGATACTATTGAGCTCAATGATGTTAGTACACCTACAAACGATTTGGTTGCACAACCTAATACAAAGCTTAAGATATTTTCGGATCCATTTCTGAAGCATGCAGCACAAATAACCAAGACTAATTCTAAGGTACATATGACTTAGAATGTGCATCCGCCTCCAACTTCTTATACTACTGGAACTAAGAAGGCTCATACTATAGATGGTTTTATTGGTACACTTGCAAGCACACATGTACAATGACCTACAATCACATTCGATGAGCATGAAATTGTTCATCATGATTCTACCAATGCCCCTTAGTTCATGAGTGCTTTCATTAACTCACATTCTATAGTGTTATGGTGGATAACAGGGGTAGATAGTAGCAGCCTATTGTACGACCTGCACATGTTCTACTTACGAAGGCAAATTAGAGGCAAATGATTGAATTTCCTTGACATTCAATCTTACAACATCTGATACATCAACAAGCTATTGGCGTTCAACAAACATTACCTACTATGTCACATCCTGCAATAGTTTTACAGACTTTGTGAGTGTGTTCCACGACGAACACCAAGGCATTCTCCTCACATACAACGGAGTCCATAGATTACTATGGCTACTAGAACTACACAACACTTACATCATTATGTTGGTTATGATGAAGATGTTGAATATTTTATAGCGCATGATCATTTCTCTAATTCGAACAATGATGTACATGTTACTCCTTGACCACGACATGCGACATTCGTATTGATCAATCCAGATCCTTCATGTGAGCATCCCATTGATGAGACAATTTAAAAATGTACAAAAAATTAAAAATTAAAAATTTAATATATATATATATATATATATATATATATATATATTCAAAAAATAACAAAACCAGGTCCTATGCATGACATGTTTTGTTGTTTACACAAATTGATTGATGTTATTCATTATATACATGATGAATTACACATATCCATTTTCTATGCACATACTTTTCACAATATACATGAGTGGAATGCGAAACATACAAGTTACATATGAAACATATACATATAGATGCATGACATTATTTATACCCAAGGGAAACCTTTCTACATTGGGGATGTGCCTACATTGAGGGCATCTACGCATATTTATTAGGTCATATCTTTCTATACTAGTCCACTGATCATAAAAGAGTATACACAACTTGTTCTTGCTCATACTTTTTAGAATGTTATTTCCTATGGATATTGCACTTTGTTATATCGGATGATGACATTGGTTGATTATGCGGACTAACATTGCTTGCTCTATGTGTGCTTGATATTGATGATTGTGACATTGTGTGATCATTAAATGTGTATTATATTGAGTGTTCTATGGGTGCAATGGCTATGTTTTGTCACGTATAGAGGATTCTCTTGTCTAAGTCATGGCCATGTCATGTTTGTGTCAAGTCAGTGTCGTGTCATGTCTTGTGTGCTTGTGTGCTACTTGATCAAGATTTTGTGTGCGTGTGCATGGTTAGATATATGATTGTTACTATGAGTGTGATGTCGTGATTAATACCACACATTTCTATTGTGTGCGATTCCATGACTTTTATCATGCATCTACTACAACCTTATCACTACATGTTTAATTGATATATCTACTAGACATTGACACTTATATGCCCATTGCCTTGGTTACATGTTTCATGCGTGCTTGAATGATCAAATCTTTTTATGATGACAAATCTTATCATGCTTGTATACATACTTTATATGATTATATTTTTCTATATAACACATGGCGTGCATAACTCTTTTCTTTTGAGAAGAGTGATTTGCAAGCTTCATCCCTCATATCAAAAGGGGGGCATACAATGAGCTCGTTTTAGACATTTTGGGTATAACAAACAAACAATTCACATTTTGAATCAGTTTATGTGTTTCAAATAGGACAATTGACCAGATTGGATTAGATTATGTGATTCAAATGGGTCAGATTGAGCCATATGTTGGGTATTCTACAAGATTATGAGGAACAATAAATACATTCTATGACATGGTGACAGAGAGATGATGGCATTATATATCACTTCAAGGTACAGGTAGATCAGATTAGGGGCATGAATATTGTTCATGTAAACACTTTTCTACTTTCTATATTGTGGATCGATGGGGCATGATTGTACTACGTAAGCACTTTGGGTCTATATTTTATCTACAACGGTTAATTCTTTTACATACAACCCTGTTTTAGGGTTCCACCTTTACATACGAACCTAATTTTAATGTTCCACAAAATAATTATTATGATATTCAAGGCAATACGGTTGAGGTTTCTGCATCACTCAACTTCTTGCACTCCTCCAATGGTGGTCGAGGCATTAACACTCAACCCATGGTTTCGGTGGATGCATCTCCTTGGGGCATGGTCATCCCATGGCGTTCTCCAAACAAGTTCAACACATGGCAGCTTGGTTCATGTACCCTCAGGTGTATTTGTTCCTTGACATTTCAATTTCATATGATTCAATGATCTAGATTATTTTAAATTATCTTAAAAATACTTTGATCTATAAATGCTTTCTTACATGTTTTACATGGAGCAAAGGGGACATTCAAGGAATACCTATCAGCAAGTATCGTTATCACAAGTAGCAAATTTATTCTTTTATCCTTTTAATTTAGCAGTTTCAATACTAGATTAAAAGGGGGCATCTGTAAACACCTAAATTTGATATTAGACATTTTGGCAGCATCAACTCTTACACACTTTGACATACTTAGACATTGCACACACATTTGACTCTGGTGCACACTTTCCCTCTATCTATCTACCCCCTGTTGTTTTGGCCAACTCTATTCGCTAGATACACCTATTTCAAAATCAGCCTAGCTTGTACAAGAACATTCCAAAATCCTAAACAGACCACCTTCATATCTCCCATCATGGATTTTCACTCCCAAGATGGTACTGGTAATGGTTGGACAATTGTGGTTATCACAGGTGTGACTCTGCCAGCTGTGTTTAGGAACACTTGACGCCTAGTTTTCAAATTCGGAAGTCTCCATTAAATCGACCTAGACATGTTTCATGAGTCGATTATAGCAGAAAATAGCAATGTTTGCTATAAATACAAATCAATCCTAAGATTTTCGCTCACTTGGTCACAACTGGATAACTTGGCAATCACATAGAAAATTACTGAGAGATGAGAAATCCATTAGCACTCTCTTGAAAAATTATTACAAAGACATACATATCTAAAAAACCCTCAAATGAGCAACCCTAAAGCCAAGTTTGAATACACATGAAAGTCAAAGTTGCATGGTGACAAGTGTCAAAATCCAAACATTGCATTGCAATCTAGATTGATCGCAATGTTGCACACACACACACACAGAGGTGGGAAAACTATGTGCAGTTTGAACCCTCTTCAGAGTACTAGAACATAGGCAATGCTTGATCACTAAATAGCGAGTGGTTGGGGTTGTCCAACCCAAAAACCATCCCTTTTTTCAAGGGTCATTTTGTGTTCGAAAGCACAAGAAAGATTTGGATATTGAGAAAGAAAGCAAAGATCAGCGCACGCAATCGAAGGCGAGCACACACATAGGAAGCATCTGCAGGCGTAGGCGCAGGTGTCTGAGGAGTTACAACCCTGCATAAATATAGGGACACTGCTGGCAGAACCAGAACATTACCAATTGTCATAGGGATCACACTGTTACCAAAAGCATCCAAGCAAGGTTTGACCTGTAGTTTTTTTATTTGAGCAGTGACGAAGCATACACGGGGCATTTTCGGAATCAGTGACAACTGTTGCAAGCGACAAAATATAGAAATAAGCTAAGTACATCTCCTCTCTTTTGTTTTGTCAATTTGAATGATCTAAGTGCAATATCGATCTATTTCGATTCTCAATTCAAATTAGGATATTATTGCTATATTTTACACAATCTGAATTAGCCCTAGTTTTAAATTATTTAGATCATATTAATGCAAAATAAGTAAAACACTATGCAAAATATAAATAATAACGAATAAACTAGGAATATCCAAGCAACCACTCACTTATGCCCATCTAAATCCAAAACAACTTGATGGTTATCTTTTTCATACTGGTAGAAGCAGCAGTTTGTATGTTATGACAATATTTCAAATCAATAACTTTAAGGTAGTGTCCATAAATAATTCTCAAATAGCAATTTATACCTTGACATAAAACCTTACAAATCAACTATGAATGCATGAGCCTTAAATGTTAATTTTCCCTCTTATTTGTGTGATCACTACTGATTACTAGATAAAAATTTTATTTATTATTAGCAGGCAAAGA
This sequence comes from Torreya grandis, assembly GCA_037957365.1. NCBI lineage: Eukaryota > Viridiplantae > Streptophyta > Pinopsida > Cupressales > Taxaceae > Torreya > Torreya grandis. The sequence continues at coordinate 1,267,311 of JARHVA010000961.1, forward strand.
AATCAAGACCATCAAGGGAAATTAAGTAGTGTATCCTTTTAGAATTATACATGTTACGCACCCATGGAAATGTGAAGCACGAAAGAGACGCACAATGTGTTGAGGGAATAGAGTGTCCCTTTATTTAGTAAATTTAATAAAAAAACACATTATGATATATGTGATACCATTTATGATGCATGTGGTGTGATGTCGCATATTTAGACAAAATGACAACAGGAAAACCTAGTCCATTACATGACTAAATTGAAGAAACAAATAAAAATAGCAACCATGACAGAGGATAAAGCAAGATCATTTGAGGCCCACATGTCAACAACTAAAGGATTAATAACACACCATTAAGATTGACTTTTAAATTTACAAAGGAAGAAGACATTGCAGATTTTCCCCACCTTGATGGCAACTTCCCAAAGCTCGAGCAGAGATCTAAACATGACAAACTTGGCCTCCATTTAAGGTTTGGTGAAGATTTATGCTATGTGCTCCTAAATGGAACAATACTCTAGTTGGATGACTCCATCCTGGACCATGATGCACTTGGTCTTGACATAATTCATTGGGGTGTGTAGAGCACTCTGGGGAATACACTAGCGCAGTGTAGGTTATTTTCATCGAAGCCCAAGCTCATCTAGCAATATTCCAAATTGAATTTTTGTCTCAACCTATTTGATAGGATATAGCAAGACTCTTCGAGGCCACATGTCAACAATTGAAGGTGTCCATATGGCACCAAGAAAATATTAGTACCATACCAGCCTTACAAAAGAACAATTATCCCCTCCTTGATGACAACTTGAGCAAGATTAAACTTGAAACACTTGGCATCTATTTAAGGTTTTGTGACCATGTCAACTGTGTGGTTGTAAATGCAACAATACTCTAGTTGAATGACTCCATCCCATATATATGCTCTTTACCTACACTTAGAGTTGCAGCCAAGCAATGGTGAAACTTATATCCAGCCTATCCAACAATTGTTCAAATCACCAAGCATAAATTGACATATTACCCACAAAAACAGACCTAGTCTTAGCTATAGCACTAAAGAACTAGTATCTCCTGCTAGTATGCTAAATAAAGATTCCAGATGCAGCATAAACTCCTCAAGAAAGCTATTGTCTGAACCCATCAATCCATAACTGTCCAGGCATAGTTTTGTGTCTTCTAGTGATTTCGATCCCCAGTTTCTAGATATTCTAGCTATAAGAGTAAGCTGCAAGCTTGTACTTCAAAAAAAGACAATGAAAAGGGAAAAGAAGAGGAGAAAGAGCCAGAACCAGAAATAAAGATCTCAGCATGAAGAGAAATATATGGTATGATCTCTGAATTTAAAAGGTTGCCAGAGCAACAAGAAGAGAAAAGGATTGAATATGATGTCCAGATTGGTTCCTAGTCCAAAAAGGTCATTAGCTATGAACCAAGGCCCTGACCATCAGCAGAGTCATTTTCAGTGCATAACACTGATATGATGCTCTGGGGAAAGTACGAACTGTGATTGCACAGAGAGATAGGAAAAGAGGTAAAGTTCTTTGACATACAAAGAAACTGGCTTGCACAATGGACTTGTCTACCCAACAAAATATTGACAATATAGTTGAAGATGTCTTAGATGTCCAAGAGAGAATAGGAGCTTTGTCTGTGTCAAATAGCAAAATAAGAGAGTCTGTAGATAACATTGAGTCTATCACTTCCCATCTGTTTTCCAATTCTCAATCAATTTTCATAAACACAGAGAGTGAAATAGCACAGATAAAATCCAATGTCTCCACTACTTCTAAACTCATATTCAATGTCAGCCAAAGTCCAATTTAGAAAGTGAAGTGTCCCAAAATCATTCCTCACAGCTCGACTCTCTTCAAGAATTAAATAAAATCTAGAAAGCATATTATGATCTATTGGCCCAAGTCGTTGAGAAAGTTGGGCACATGCTAAAAAGATGCAAGTTGCCCAAGTAGAACATGATAGCTTTGATGAAGAATGGGACAAGCCATGGACAAGACTAGAAGTAGTTAAGCATAAGGATTTGAAAGGAGTTCAGCCTGAACAGAAGCCTCCAAGAAAGAGTAAGAGTGCAAAGCTCTTGAAAATTCAAGCCATGAAAGAAGTTGAAGAAATACACTGGAGGGCAGTGATCAAAGAGAGAGCTCGTAAAGAATACAGTGAGTGCATCAAGTGATAGAACCTTGTTGATACAGTGAGTGCATCAAGTGATAGAACCTTGTTGGAAATATTGTCATTGATGTCAAAGGGTAATCCTAAATCTGATTGATAGCAAAGTATTTCGATAAAAGAATTAAATTAAATGAAGAATATTTAATTTAATTGAGGCAATTAAACGTGTAACTATCATATCCTTGCGTGGAATCGAAGACAAATTAACTATGTTTAAACAGGCTTAAAGAGGTAATTATGGCAAAGTTTTCAAGGCATTTTTTAAGGCTGAATTGGTCCCCAACCTTGGCCGACCTGCTAAAAGACAATGGCATTGATTTCTAGGAAGTCATCCCACCTTTGGGAGGCGTTGTGACCATTCAAATGGACCTCTTTCTTTTGAAGAGTCACGACCTTAATTTATGGCTTTCTATGGGCTATAAAAAGGTGCATAGCGAGTGGCAAAAGAGAATATCCAAAAGTGGAAGTTAATAAAGAAAAGCAGAAATATTTAAAAGCAAAAATTGTTAGAATATTGAAAGAAAAATCAGCAAGTATAAGGCAGAGCATAGCAACGAAAATACTCTCAAGTGTAGATCGGATCTAAAAGAGATAAAGCAGTGTTATATCATCAGTTGTGTTAGCAACAAATCAGAGATAGAAGAGTGATTATTGTAAGAAGGTTGGTGTCTTCGTATTGAAGAGATTGATGTCTCTTGCTGAGTTGGTGCTCGGCGAAAGGGGTTGGTGCTCATGTGGGTTGTTGCCTACGAAATTGTAATTGGGGTTAGTGCTCCAATAGGTTGGTGCCTACGAATATTCATATTGAGAAAGATTTCTTTGTGGTTTTCTCCCGAAAGGGTTTCCACGTATATCTGGTGTCACTTTGCATTGTGTTATCTTGTATTGTAATTTGATTGCTTTGAATATCTTAATTGGAATAAGTGATTAAGTGTTAGAAAGGAAAATAATATATAATATTGATTCACCTCCCCTCTGTCTTATCCTGTGCTCAACAATTGGTATCAGCGTGGGTTCCTTCAGATATAGCTTAACCGCTAGAAGGTAGATCATACAAGCACACATGGCTAGATCACAAGTTTAGGATGGATTTTCCACTAACAAGGCACCATTGTTTAATGGCACAAATTATGCCTTCTGGAGCATAAGAATGAGGACATATTTAATGGCTCTTGGGTTCGATATTTGGCAAGCAGTGATAACCGGGTACCAAACGCTGCAAACGCCACCAACAGATGCTACTGGAAAGAAGGCTAGTGAGAACAATGCTAAAGCAATGAATGCCATCCTATGCGGCCTTTCAAAATCTGAATTTGTAAAAGTCATGCAATGTGATTCTGTGAAAGAGATCTAGTAAGAATTCAAAACTATCTATGAGGATGATAGCAAGGTAAGACAAGCAAAACTCCAAACTCATAGGAGACAATTGAGAGTTTAAAGATGAAGGAAGAAGAGAACATTGCAGGATACTTGCTCTAGGTTAATGAAATAGTCAATATTATTCGAGGACTTGGAGAAACCGTGGAAGTGTCTACAATCGTCTAGAAGGTGCTGAGATCCTTACCACTAAGGTTTGATGCGAAAGTCTTTGCTATGAAGAAATGAAAAGATCTGGATAAATTAAAGATAGACGAGTTGCACGGACTCCTCGCAGCATATGAAATGAGGACTGAACTCGAAAGACCATCAAAAAGAGAAACAGCGTTCAAAGCATCAAAGAAGGAGAAAGTTAAGGACCCTGAGCCAAGCAATAGCTCAAGCAGTGAAGAAGATGAAAAGGAGGTTCTATTCATTCGAAAGCTAAAGAAAGGTTCAGGCAAATACAAAGGTAAGTTACCATTCAAATGTTTTAATTGCAGTAAGATTGGTCATTTTGTAGCTAAGTGCCCCGATAAAGACAATAGTGATGAAGAGGAGAGCAAACCAAAATTCAAGAAGGGATTCAAGCATAATAAAAACAAGAGATTTGAGAAGCAAAAGAAAAGCTTATACTCCAAGAGGAACTATAGCTCATCCGAGGAAAGCAGAGTCAGTGACTCTGACAACGACGATGAGGAAATATTGTTCATGGCCATAGAATACAATGCTTCCACAAGCAGAAACAACTTGGAGGAAGAAGGCGAGGTAAATCTCGAAGAAGAGCTTATTTGTGCCTTAAGAGAGATAAAAGTTCTTAAGAAAAAGAACATGAAACAAAAGCTTCAGATTCAGAAATACGAAAAAGAGAGTCGGGACTCAAAAGCCAAACTATCACAAGGTCTTGAGGAATCAAAGAAGATAATTGCTGATCTAAAAGTTCAAATTGAAGAGGCAAAGAAAATTGAAGAAGATCTAATGAATCAGCTAAAGAAGAAAGGAGAAGACTGTGAAAGGTATGAATCTAAGATTGTCGATTTGAAAAGGGATCTAGAAAAGACGAATACTAAAATAGCAAGTGACTTAAAATATGAGAAGAGCACCCAAGTTTTGAATGAGATTCTAGAGCGTCAAAGATCACCATCCAACAAGTCAGTTATTGGATATGAGAAGGAAAAAGAGAAAGCTAAGAGCTATGTTGAAGCTCTTATAAGAACCTGTGAAGGAGACCAAGAAGGAAGAGGCCCATAATACAAAAACCAGCTCTATCAACAAAGAAAGCAAAGGAGAACAAAACTTCAAGAGACCACTTGCTCCAAGATATACCAATAAAACCAGGTTTGTTAATTATTTTTATGGATATTGTTATTATTGTAATCATTTTGGTCATAAGAAATTAGATTGTAGAAAGAGAGCCAAGGATATTGAAGTCAGGGGTGGAAACAAAAGCACCTATGGAGCTTCAAACAGAAGCTACAACTCGTTTGCTCCCCTATCGAACTTTGATGAAGAAGCTATACTTTGTTACAAGTGCAACCACTATGGACATAGAGCACGCTATTGTATAATTGTATTCGAATCTGTAAGAGGATTAGAAGTTCAAGGTTCCAGTGATAAAGAAAAGGGAACCAACAAAGACCTGGAAGAAGAGGCAAGAAGACAAGCAAAATAAGGAAGAATCCATGATCGTTCAAACAGTATTCCATACTAGAGATGAAGGACAACAATGGTTTATTGATAGTGGATGTTCGAGACACATGACTGGAGATAAAAACAAGTTTATTTCGATGAAAAAAGTCAATGAAGGCACGATGAAGTTCAGAGACAACACTACAGCCAGAATAGCAAGAAAAGGTACGCTTAGCCTCGATAATGGAAGAACCAAAACAGAGAATGTGTTATATGTGGAAGGATGAAAGTGTAATATTCTAAGTGTGAGCCAAATGTGTGATCAAGGACACACACTCAAGTTCTTTGTTGAAGGTTGCGAGATCAGAAAAAGAGACACAGAAGAGCTAATTGCAAATGCCCATGGGCCAACAAACAATATATACATGCTTGTAGAAGTCAAAGGAGAGAAGTGTTGTCTGAGTCAAGTTGAAGACAGTTGGCCATGGCACAGAAGAATGAACCATATAATTTTTGATAAACTTGTGAATATTAGCAAGAAGCAAGCTGTAAGGAACATTCCAAAGATAACAAAGCCATCAAGCATGCCTTGTAAGCAATCTCAGCATGGGAAGCAAACCAGGACAAGATTCAAAACAAAGGAATATTCCACCATAAAGAAATTAGAGCTCATTCATACAGATCTGTATGGACCCACCAAAACGCAAAGTATACATGGTGAGAGGTATTTTATGCTGCTAATTGATGATTACGCTAGAATGACATGGGTTGCGTTTCTGAAAGAAAAGTATGAGGCCTTTAACAAATTCAAAGCGTTTAAAGCATTAGTTGAAAATGAAACCGGTTTAAGGATCAAATGCTTAAGTTCAGATAGAGGAGGTAAGTTCATGTCAAATGAATTCATTGAGTATTGTGAAGACCATGGGATAAAAAGACATTACTCCGCTGCAAGAACCCCACAATAGAATGGGGTAGTAGAACGAAAAAATAGGACTGTCTAAGAAATGGCTAGGACAACTTTGAACAAATCCAAGTTATCAAACAAATATTGGAGATAAACAGTCCACACAGTTGTATACATCCTAAATAGAACGCAGATCAGAGACAACAATGACAAAACCCCATATGAGTTGTGGACGAGAAGACCAGCTTCCGTCAAATATTTCAAAGTATTTGGAAGTAAGTGCTTTATTAAGAGGACCGAAGATGATTTGGGGAAATTTGACTCAAGAGCCGACTTAAGAATTTTTCTGGGATATTCCACCAAAAGCAAGGCCTACAAATGCTACAACAAAATAATGCAAACTATCGTAGAAAGTGCCAGTGTCAAAGTAGATGAAACTAGAACTCAGAAGGCAAGTGATACATTAGATGAACTAAATATCATTGAAGAAGATGTTGAAGTAGTGAAGATGGATGAAGATGAACGGCAAGACACCAAGGCACCATCTCGTTTCGGTCAGAAGAACCATGCCCAAAGCCAAATCATTGGCAATATAGATGCTGGAGTGCAAACCAGAAGGATTGTAAGTAATTCTGAACAAGTGAATCTCTCTTTGTTATCTAAAATACAGCCTAAATTTTTTTCAGAAGCGAGCCACGATGAACATTGAGTAAAAGCAATCGAAGAAGAGCTAAACCAAATTGAGAAGAATGAGACGTGGGAGTTGGTACCCAGATCGAAGGATCAAAACATGATCGGCACCAAATGGGTATACAGGAACAAACTAAATGAGGATGGTCAAGTGACGCAAAACAAGGCTCGACTGGTATGCAAAGGATATGCTCAAATCGAAGGTATTGACTTTGAAGAAACCTTCGCTCCTGTGGCAAGGTTAGAGGCAATCAGAATGTTTCTTGCCTATGTTGTATTCAAGAGCTTCAAGGTATATCAAATAAATGTAAAATTTGTCTTTCTGAATGTAAATTAAAAGAGAAAGTGTACATCGAGTAGCCAGAAGGATTCCACCTATCAGAATAGAGCAAATATGTATGCAGATTGAAGAAAGCCTTGTATGGATTGAAGCAAGCCCCCAGAGCTTGGTACTCAAGACTTGACAAGTACCTACAAGACCAGGGATTCAAGAGAGGATTTGCCGACAACAATTTGTACATCAAAACTGAAGGTGAGCATCAGTTAATTGTTGTAGTTTATGTTGAGGATCTTTGGAGAAGATAGTGAGAAGTTGTCCAAAAGATTCGCCGAAGACATGCAAAAGGAATTTGAGATGTCCATGCTTGATTTAGGCTCTTTATATTTCCCTTTCTTAGAAGTTTTGAACATTGCTTCCTTCTTACATGGCTTTTCTTTTTCAGTTCTCATTTCATAAGCCATGAGTATCCCATGCAGCGCATCCATTGTTAATGAGTCTAGATCCTTTATCTCTTCAATAGCAGAAACTTTTGCATCAAATCGAAGGATAGAGACCTTAGTACCTTTTGAACTATTACAAATTCTTCAACTTTTTCACCAAGCCCTCTAATAATGTTGACAATTTCATCTACACAAAGTAGATAGGCCACAATGTTTTCATCCTCTTTCATCTTCAAACTTTCAAATTGTCTCCTATGAGTTTGAAGCTTGGCCATCTTTACTTTGTTATCTCCCTCATAGATGGTCTTAAGTTTATCCCAAATCTCCTTAGTTGAGTCACACTGCATTACTTTTACAAACTCATATTTTGACAAACCACACAATAACATTCATGGCTTTTGCATTATTTTCACTAGCCTTCTTTTTGTTGTATCTGTTGGTGGACTTTGTGGTGTTGTGTATCCACCCACAACTGCTTGCCAAATGTCAAAACCAAGGGCCATTAGATATGTCCTCATCCTCATACTCCAGAATGCGTAATTTGTCCCATTGAACAATGGAGCCTTGTTGGTGGAGAAACCTTCCTGAACCTAATGGTTGACCATGTGTGCTTCCAGGATTTGCCTTCCAGTGCTTAAACTAATCCTAAAGGAACCTTGCTCTCATACCAATTGTTGAGCACACACCACACTGAGAGGAGGGGGCAGAGAGGGGGAGGGGCGGGGGAGTGAATCAGTGTGTTATAATAATTTACTTTTCTTTCTAGTTAACTTTTATAAAGAAACCATTCACACAAGAACAAGTAAATACACAACACAAAATTTACGTGGAAATCCCTCAATGGGGAAAACCCACACTTGAAAGGTTGCTTGCATCTACTGCGCAAATCCAACCATAAATTAATAATTCCTTTTACAAACAATTTGTAGGCACTAACCTACTTGGAGACACCAAATCCCAATGCCAAGCACCAACTTAGCAAGAGACGCCGATCAATTTGAATTGAAGCACCAACTTCACTTCCAAGCACTGACTTAGCAAAAGACACCAATCTTTCTGTTCTAAGACACCGATCTTATTTAAACAATTTCCACCTTCTCACTGTTGCTTTGTCAACAAATGATGGCATAATCAAGTTTCGCTCTTCTCCCTTTTCTCTCTCGTCTTCCTCTTCTTCTCCTTGTGTATGATAGAAAGAATTATTTCTATTCTTCAAATATGCATGTCATTTTATTCTCCACACTTATTTCCTTCTCTTCTTCACATATCTCACACTTCCACCCTTCTCATCCTTTCTCTCCAACTTCTCTATATATTTATACCTTCCTTATGGCTCTTCAAAAGGGTGTGACTTCTCCCAAAGGATACGACCTCTCCAAAGGTGGTCTGCCCTTCATTTTAGATTATCATTCATTAGACTTAGGCGGTGATTCTTACTGCCAAAACTTGGATGCTAACAAAGGTGGTTGGCCCTTCATTTAATACAAATGAATTTAACTCCATTTCAACATTGCTATTTATTCTTCAATCACTGCTCTTCATTCTTCACCTTGGGTGAGTTCGTAGATGTTGACTAGGCAAGTCCAGAGCTGTTGACTAGGCGAGTACGGGGAAACTGGGCGAGTCCGAAGGTATTGAGTGAGTCTAAAGCTCTGAACAAGTCCGAAGCCCTGATGAGTCCGAAGCTCTGAGCGAGTCCGAAGCTTGCCCTTCACTTTTTCTTTGACATCAATGACAATATTCCAACATTGTCTTTTGTGATAAAATTGTTGGACCAATATATCATAAGATGTTTTCTCCACCAGTTCAAACCAAGGTAATGCCTACATCCCAAAAAATGTGTATGCCACCTGGAGACTAATATTGTTACTGCAGAACCAAAAGGAGATTGGTTCTTTACTGCTGACTATACTTTTCTAATATTTTTTAATTTCTCAGGTTGATCTTTTAGGGTAATCTTGTATCCTTTGAAGTTTGTTTTGCTCTGTTGTTTCATTAGTTATCACATTGTGTGTGATGTTCAGTTTCCCTCGTAGTTAGGCCAATGTCCAATTCAGTTCTAAGCACAATTAATGGCTATTTTAGTGTATGCATGGTTAAAACTTAAAATAGCAAGCTAAACAATTAAGTCTTGTTAGGATAGGTTTAAGATTAATGTTGATGAATTAGCTATGGAATATCTATACTAATTATAGATCAAATTGGTACCAGAACTGGTTATTGGTCTATTATGCGTGGTTTGTGTGGTGTGACCATTGTGCACATTTATGCCTGTTACCAGAGAAGAAAGGGATAATGGAAAAGGTGTCTTAAATCCTTCGCAGCAAGACATATCCACAAGGTGGAATAGAGAAGTGAGAAGCATGGCTCACAAAGATGCGGAAGTACCTCAAATTGAAGAAGAGAGGTTCTGCAAGTTGGAAGATGTTTCCAACATCTCTCTATCCGATGGGGAAGTTTGACAAGTTGGAAACAATTGTGCAGATTCTCAAAAAGAAGATGGGTGTTTCTAAAGGGGGCCCAAAACCAACTGAATAATTATAAACTCAAGGCCATGAGGAGAAGCCCCATACCAACTAAGCTTCACCTCTATTCAAAACATAGGCCAAGATTGAAATTCAACCGTATGAAGGTGAGGTGGATGTAGAAAAACTTGACTATCTGATAGCCCAATTGGAAGTATATTTCAGTTTGCATTAGATTAATGAAGGTCAACAAATTTATTTTGCAAGCTTGAAATTATCTAATCATACTTTAACTTGGTTGAAAAGTTATGTTCATTCCTTGGTTATTAAGAAACTACCACCAAATACTAAATGGGATGAGTTTAAATTGTTGACCAAATGACAGTATTATCTTATTTGTTATGAGGAAGAGAGATCCATTAACTTGTAATATCTTAGGCAAAAGCAAGGCCAAAGTGTGCAAGATTATACAAGTGAGTTTCACAAGAAGGCAATCCAAACTGGAAAAGACAACGAACCATGACATCCCATAAAGCATGTTCGGGGGCTCCATAGCCATCTAAGGAGGCCCGTACTCATAGCCAAGTCTAAGGATATGGATGGGATTTTTTCTCGAGCCCATTAACTTGAGATGGACAAAAGAAAGGATCTGTCTTTGATCCGTAATTTGTATAGAGATTTTACTACTAACTCATCAATACGAATCATATGCTCACCCCTGACATCTTGATTGCTTTATTTGATGTTTTGTACCAATTACACTTTTAAACAGACATTAATGCTCCTCGAACTGAATTGCATGAGTACTGAAATGTAAAGGAAAAACAAACAATATGTGCGAACTAAGCAACTACTGAAAGTACACAATAAACAACTGCAAAGAGAGACACAAGGATTACCCTAGGGAAACCCAGATTGGGAACACTCCAGAATTATGAGAGAGGGATCCTCCTCTTACCACTATCTTCTTCTCAGTTACATGGGTACTTCCAAAAATAGGCCTTCATGGACATTAGTTACAATACAGCATGCCCAAACCTGTATAAAACATATTGTCACTTGCTTACAAACACTTCCTTACACAGCCCACAATCCAACACCAACAATCAAGAAGAACCACTAGGAGAACATTAATGAATACATAGATAAACCATTGCTTGACTCAAGCCACACTAAACTACTCATTGACTGTTTATTTGTGTCCTCTGCCATACCACAGCGACTTACATATAATGCATCAAGAGAGAAAATCGAGAAGGAAGAAAAAATGGTCAAGAACTGGAAGAGACAATGTTTGCAACCAGTACTATGCATGTGCTTTGGCTACAAGCGAAATAGCCTAACCACTAGCGGCATTAATTGGCGGTTCCATAACCGCTGCCTACAAAAACCGGCAGTTTCATCACCTTCAATGAAATCTTTTTCTGACAGGGAGCTACTAAAGTCTTCTCATCTAAAATGTTTGGGTCATCTCAAACCCAACTCTGTCTCTATAGAACCCTCTATACTTATCTAATCAACCTTATTGACTGCAACTTCATGAGAAACAACCACTTACAAAGTGTTACAAGTAGCATATTACATCTTTTGAGAATAGTGGACTAATAAGCTTATCTTGCTAACAACTACTTATCCAAAATTCGGATCATACCTCTCCACTTAGGAGGCTTTTTGTCCCCAAAAGCTTGGGAACTCATTAAATGAGGAAATTTCTTCCCCACTTCCTCCTTAGAATACCATTTTGCTTTGCTTGGCAATTGTCCTTTCAGCCCAACTTGTGCTCTTTCCTCCTTCTATGACATCACATCTTGCCCCAATTTCTCTCGACTTTCTAGAGTGAAATGTTCAATGGAAGGTAGCAAAAGGTCGTCTTCTTCATCTAGCATGGAAGGCTCAAAGAGATGTAAGTTCTCAACATTCACCACAGAACATATCTTCATGTAAGGAGGCAATTCCAATCTTAAAGGATTCTTTCCCACTTGTTCTAAAATGACAAATGGTCCATATCTAAGTGGCTTAAGCTTTTTAGTTTTACCTTGAAGTCTTTCTCTACTCAATTACAACATTACAGTTTCTCCAACAAGGAAATTATATTCAACCCTATGCTGATCATGCCTTGCTTTGTACTTGGTTTGTGACTCCATCAATATCTTTTGCACTTGGAGGTGAATTTGTTAAATCTTTTCTATGAATTTCTCAACTTGGTGGATTTCAGAATCCACCATTATTTGCCCCTTGTATGGTTGTCTCAAAACAATATCAAATGCACTTGGAGGTGTATAACCAAAACCTATTTCAAAATAGGATTATTAGTGAAAGAATGAATTGACCTGTTATAGGAATGCTAAGTATATCCCAAATTTTCATTGCTAATCTTAAATGCTTCCTATTGTATCCTCTCAAGAGTTGCACCAACGTTCTATTGACCACTTTTGTTTGCCCATTGGTTTGTGGATGAATCGCGGTAGATCTAGTATCCATCTTCTCCCACAACGTAATCCATAATTTTCCCACAAATATGGAATCCCTATCTGAAATGATAGAACTTAGCAAACCAAAATGAATTCACACATTAGCTGAAAACAACTCAGTTGCACCACTGCCCTAAAGAGTTTCTTATAAAGAATAAGAATACACATCCTACTAAATCAGTCTAAGACTACAAACAATTATCCATGCCCCTTCTTTGACAAAAGTAAACTGTTGATGTGGGTTTGTAACCCACTTTGACAGGTTGATGGGTTTTCACCCTCTCGTTTTAGGATCCCCAAATAGTAACCCAGGGCACAGGGTGCAAGGATGTAGTTTTATGAATAACCAAGTGGTGGAAATAGTGTGGTCAGAGCAATATAATTGTTAGCTACTTGAAAAATCTTCCTGTGAGCAAATCAATCACCTCCCAAATGACAGTCAAAACTATCCTAGCATAGATATTCACAACGATGCCATGTTACATGAAATAATTTTGATAAAAAAAACATCAAATAAGAAAGAAGAGTAGGGTAGAAAAGAGAGCTTTTATAGATATCACAATTAAGATAATTTTTCTAAAGCAATCACTTTACGAGATTTATTGCATGTAAGCGAATGTTCATTAAGTTCAATAATCACACAAACTTTCACAAAAACAGTTTTGAGTCAAGTAATATTTATTTGTGAATAAATCTCAACAGCATCAAATTTGTAAGATGAACTAATACAGTGAATTTCCAGACAGCACATACATCCACAATAATTAATTTTAAGCAAAGCTAACTATCAAGACAACCAGATTAGTTAATTATTGAATCCAATCTATTCACAAGACAATTGAATTTCATGCAATGATTACCAAAGCTAAAACATCTACTCTATTAATCTAGATATTAAGAAAGCAAAGTACAAATTCAATAAACATCCCAAGAGATTTCCAAAGCATGTTGAGTCTTAGTAAAATCTTCTCTGTAAAAGAGTTTACAGTAAGTGAATTTATAATAAAGATGGGCAATGCCTCATCTTGAAAAGCAACAGTTTTTATGAAAGATAAAAATTGTTATTTATAAAACCAAACTAAAACAAAAGCATGTAAAATAAAACTTCACTCCTAAAATGCTGGTAGCTGATAATAGATTTTGATTTCAAGTCATTTAGACTTATCCCCAGTTGACTTGTCAGGGGTGATTGTTGTTGATTTGTTTGGAGTGACAACTTGTTGACTTTGTAGTGCCTAAGTGGATATCTGATAATCTTGGTCAATCCATGAAATATTGATGATGGGAACTCTAAACAAATGCTCAGCTTAGGTCACCAATGTTGCATTGTTGGACAAGGGAGTCCCAATATTGTCTTGAACTGCAGAAGCTCTCTCAATTTTCACCATGGCATATGTGATTAACTCAATCACTTCCTGACTATCACCCATGTCTGCTTTGACGACTCTTTCCTTGAAGCTTGTCATAAAATTCTCGAGATGCTATGAGAATTGTGGAGCAGAAATAAGTCTATTGTTCAATAGGAACATTGAAGGCATATAAGCTTGTGTGAAGAATTCCAAGACTTTCTCTTTGAAACCATCTATGAGAGTCATCATAACTTTCATACCCCAAGACCATTCTTCTAATGAGGATCTCAAATGTACGGCGAAACTTTGACACAAGTTCACTTCAAACATATTCATTATTCTTATATATGGGAAGAGACCCCTTTTTATCACAAAAGTAATATTTTTCAATTTCTTATCCATTCAAGTGATTTCTCCTAGGTAAGCCTGCACCTTGTGTTGCAAGAGATCACTCTTGAATTTAGATCCATGGAGCTCAGCAAGTGATCTAATTAAATAATTTAAAGCATCCTCAATTTTGTCAACAATGTTCTCAACAACGCAGGCTTTAGTCTGAGTCTCTAGTCTTCTTACTTTTTACTTCATGCCCTAGTGTCATTTATATTTGTGTAAGTGGTATTTTATTTACAAATATGACATATGTATGATATATTTATTTTTTATAATTTTTTGAATTCTCCGAACTTAACCGAATTTACCGAACCGAACATTCTGCAAACTTCCAAACTTTTTTCCCCTTCCAGACAACCCGAACTTTTTGAACATGGTAACTATGGTCAAATCCCATTGTTTGGGCTTGTCTCCAACGAAACACTTAGCAAATTACCAAGACTATGAGTCACCACCTCTGTTTGCCCATCCATTTGAAGATGATAGGCTGAACTAAAATCCAATCTTGGACCTAGTTTCCTCCATAGCGTCCACCAAAAATGTCCAACAAATCTACCATAGTTCGCATACCATACTCGGTGAGTACTCGCCAAGCCCCCAAAACAATTATCGGCAAATACTTGGAAAATGCTCGCCAATACTCAGAAATACTCAGCAACTTAAAAAAGAAAAAATTTATGTGTTTTTTCTAAGTTTTTGGGTGTTCTAGACATGTTTTTACCTTTCGAACATGTTTTTGGCCTTTTGGACACGTTTTTTACCTTTTGGACACGTTTTTGGCAAGTTTTTACACGGTACTCGCCGATTAATCGTGAGTACTGTGCAAATACTCGCAAGTATTTAAAAAAAATAACCCTGCAAATTAAATTGGCGAGTAATCGCCTTGCACAATTTCTTGCAAGTATTCATCCACTTGGTGAGTCTCGCCGAGTATGCAAACTATGAAAGCTAGTATCCCTGTTTGATACAATCTTTCTTGGAAACCCATGCAATCAAACTTCTTTGAGAAAAAAAGCTTGCAATATTTGCAACATCACTTGTCTTCTTGCATGCTATAAAGTGTGTCAATTTGAAAAATCCATCCACTACAAAAAATAGAGTCATTACCAAGGTCCCTTTCAATGCTTTTGTTCTTTTATTTTAGTCGTTGTTCCTAAGGTCATTTTACCCTAGCACTTTCTATTGTAACTAGATGTATTCTCGAGTCCCATTGACCTGATTTTAGTCATTTGTGGGCATTAATATAATTTATTTATTTATTTATTTGGGTTCTTGGCAGCCCAAGAATGAGATCCATGCTCAACTCTTCCCATGCTCTCTCTAGAATTGGTAATGGCTAATACAACACAGAATTTTGACATTTTTCTTTAGCATGTTGGCAAATCCTAAACCTTGCACGAACTTTTTGACATCCATGCTCATAATTGACCAATAGCAACACTCATTCAGCTGCGCTGTAGGAACCCCAAGTTCCCTCTGATTCTGACAACTGACTGTTTATTTGGTTTTTTTTGAAATTTTTGAATTTTTTTGACGTTTTTGGGTTTTTTGCCAGCAATGAAGGAAATGCGATTTTTGCATAAAAGAGTACATAAATCCTATAAAATTTATTCAGATCCGTAAACTAGATAGCATACTACAAGCTTATATATCTTTTAATATATATAATCTACCAGAGACGATTTCAACTAAAAAATTACATACAAGGTATAAAGTAATGATATTATTTGAAAACCTGGTTTTTCCTTTGCTGTAGCAGCTAAAAGTACAGATCCGTACAGCTGCAATAAATGCGTCCCTCTTCTTCAAGAAATTGGTGGCAGATGATATCAGATAAAGGCGCCAATGATGAAACAGCTGGTAGGTGAAGTATGGCTGCGCCTCCCTCAAAAGATGAGTACGGCCTAGTGAATGGTACGGCCCAGGTATAGAAAAGTACAGTTCTGTACCAGCAACAAGTACAACAGTACGGCCTGCCAAAAATCAATGCCTAACCCTCTGAAATGAAACGCCTAGTATGAGGAAGGCTCTCTGGATGCAACACTGATAAAACCTCTGTAGATAACTGACCTCTGAAAGTTCTGTGATTTCCCCTGAATGAAGAAACCTCTGCTGCAATAAATCAGGGGTTATTTCACACCCTCTGAATTGCTTTCAATGGAGATGGCACGTTCCCCAAGGAATTCGAACTGGAAACCCTGAAGCTTCTTGTTCAGACCAAAGTTGATCAATTTTCAATTCTCAATAATGACATAATGGCTCGATTCCCAAGGTAAAGGCTTTTAAAACCCAAGAGGTGCGATTTCCTTCAAAATAGGGGTTTTACTTAAAAATTTGCACTTCCTAATGTTTTTAATAATTCCATAGCTTAGGCCAAATTTTATAATAAAATATAATCTTAAATTTGGCCCCTTCCTGATGATGGGCGCCCCCTCAACATTAAAATCACTTAAGTTATAATTTTTAATTATAACTTAATATAATAGTCTCGCATAATTAATATTTAATTAATACAATTAAATATTAATATTTCCCTCGTTACTCACCTGATGACTGAACCGTCTGAAGCAGTCATATACTGAAGTGATTCCGAATGCTGCCAACCCATATTGCTAAAAATAGCAGGGATCCCACTCTGACCACCAAGAACTGCTAAAAATAGTAACTTTTGCCATAAGTCTCCGATCAAGCCCAAACGAAAACCAATTGATCAAACTCTGCCAACTGAAGCTGAGCCAAGCTCCTATGCGACCCTCTATCCAGTCTTTTGGCCTACGAGGGTCGTATGATAGGCTAATCCTGTGCTCCGAGAGATGTCACTGAGAAGGGGACATGACAGTCCGCCCCTCCTGAAATTGCTTGTCCTCAAGCAATCTCAATGCCGGATGTTGTAGAATATCCTCGCTCTCCCAAGTCGCATCCTCAACAGGCAAATCTCTCCATTTCACCAGATACTCCCTGATAGTCCTCCTACGCAACTGTCTCTCCCTATACTCCAGGATGGACTCAGGTACCAAAATCAGCTTTCCCTCATCATCTAAGGGAGGTAGAACCGCAGACGGTACCACACGATGACCCAACGCCTTCTTGAGGCGTGATACATGAAAAACGTTGTGTACCCTGCTCTCTGCTGGAAGCTCAAGCTCGTAAGCCACCTCGCCAACTCTCCTCAGAATCCTGAAAGGTCCGTAATAGCGTGGCTTAAGCTTCTTTGACCCACTCTTCCTAAAAGTGGACTGACGGTAGGGCTGCAGCATGAGGTAAACCATGTCACCCACCTCGAAATGCCTCTCCGTCCTCTTCTGATCCGCATACTGCCTCTGTTGGTTTTGTGCCTTAGCTATATTTTCCTTGAGAGCCCTCATAGTGTCCTGACTCTCCTGCAACCAACCTCCTGCACTCGGCACTCTACTGTCGCTCAACAGCGAATCAAGGAAACTCGGCGCCTCATACCCGTACAACGCCATGACGGGTGACATCTGAATGGTCATATGGAATGTCGAGTTATAGCAATACTCACATAAATGTATCCATTTGACCCACGCCTTCTGCTGCCCTGCTATATAGTTTCGGAGGTAACCTTCCACCCACTTATTAACAATCTCCGTCTGTCCATCAGTTTGCGGGTGGTAGCTAGTGCTCGGAGTGAGCTCAGTCCCACAAAGTCTGAAAACCTCCTGCCAGAAGTTACTCAGGAACCGACTATCTCTGTCGCTCACGATGGTCCGAGGCAACCCATGAAGTCTGAATACCTCGCAAAAGAAAACCTATGCTAACTGTGTAGCTGTGTAAGTCGTGGTGATCGGAAAGAAATGGGCATACTTCGTAAGCTGATCCACAACCACATAAATGCAATCACGCCCTTGGGCTTTAGGCAAGCCCGTGATAAAATCCATCGACAGGCATTCCCACTTCCTGTTAGGAATCGGAAGTGGCTGCAACAAACCTGCCGGGTACGTGTTCTCCTGTTTGTTCTGCTGACAAACAGGGCACTCACGCACGTACTGAAGAACATCTGCCTTGAGTCCTTTCCAAGTGAATCTCTCCCAAATCTGCCTGTATGTTTTGAAGTATCCAGGATGTCCTGCTGTAGGCGTGTCATGAAAGGCTCGCATAACAATGTTCTTCACTTCTGACCCTGGGATCAAATATATCCTGTGCTTGTAAATGATCAAATCATTCACAAGTGTATACCTGGTGTCAACTGCTGATCCATCAACAATGCTGGAGGCCCAACTGTCCTTGGCATACTCTGTCACTATCATATGCCTCCAACCCTCTGAGATATGAACCATAGTGCTCAAAAACGGCTTACGTGAAAGTGCATCAGCCACTACGTTCTGTGTACCTTTGATATATGAGATATCAAAGTTATAAGCCTGCAACTTACTGACCCACTTCTGCTGCCTATCATTGAGATCTCGCTGCCCTAAGAAGTGTCTCAAACTGTTATGATCAGTTTTAATGCAAAATTTGCTGGCGACAAGATACTGTCGAAATTTCGCTAAGGCATGCATAATCGCGAGCATCTCCTTATCATATATACTATACAGCCTCTCGGGCCCTTTGAGCTTGCGACTCTCATACACAATCGGGTGCTTGTCCTGCATAAGCACCGCACCAATGCCCTCACCTGATGCATCGCATTGAAGCTTGAAAGGCTTCGTAAAGTCGGGTAGTGCCAAAACAGGGCATGTGGTCATCAACTCCTTGAACTTCACAAAACACTCCTGTGCCTCTGAAGTCCAAACAAAGGCCCCCTTCTTCAATAAATCTGTCATCGGGGCTGCATGTCGTGAATACCCATTCACGAATCTGCGGTAGAACCCACATAAACCGAGAAACCCTCTCAACTGTGTCAGGTTTGCCGGTGTAGGCCAGTCAACAATGTCGCGGATCTTTTCAGGATCCATGCGCACTCCATCTGCACTAATGATGTGACCAAGATATAGCAATTCGGTCATCCCTATGTCGCACTTGGATTCCTTGGCGTACAAGGACTCCCTCTCCAAGATACTCAACACTGTCTCCAAATGAGCTAAGTGCTCCTGCCAAGTCCTGCTATATACAAGGATGTCATCGAAAAAGACCAACACAAACCTCCTCAGCAATGAATGAAAAACCCTGTTCATCGTAGACTGAAAAGTGGCTGGTGCGTTAGTGAGTCCAAATGGCATCACTACGAACTCGAAGTGCCCACAATGGCATCGGAAGGCAGTCTTCTCTATGTCCTGCTCTCGGACCCTGATCTGATGATATCCCGACCGTAAATCAATCTTAGTAAAGTAACATGACCCATGGTGCTCATCAATAAGCTCGTCAATCCTCAGTATCGGGTATCTATTCTTAATTGTCCTCTTATTCAGGACCCTGTAATCAATGCACATGCGTAATGTTCCATCCTTCTTCACCAACACAACCGAAGAAGCAAATGGTGACTTGCTAGGCCGAATGTGACCCATAGCCAGTAACTCCTTTATTGTCTTTTCTATCTCATCCTTCAATCTTTTTGGATGCCTGTAAGGAGTTATCATAACGGGTTTCGCACCCTCCTCGAGCTCAATGATGTGCTCTATGCCCCTGTCTGGAGGTCTACCTGGCGGAATATCACTGAACACCTTGTCATGCTTGACTCTCAACTCCTGTATATCCGGATGATATTCTATCTTTTGCTGTCCCTCCTGTATAGGTGCTAAATGACACTCAGCAGCCCACTCTACCATGTCGTGACGCATAAGCCGCTCCATCTGGCGGAAAGAAATTGTTTTGATGTTGCTGTCCCGAATTGCCTTAAGTATGTGTGTCTTCCCGTCAACATCAAAACGGATCTCCATGTCCTTGAGACGAAGTGTGACCTCATCCAATGAATGTAACCACTTCATCCCCAAGACCAAATCAATATCCCCCATATTAACAACATAGTAATCTGCCTTGAACTCATAATTGTTCAAGCATAAAGAGAGATCCTTAATCATGCGTTCACATTTCAAAGTGTACCCATCGGCCACTTTGACTCTTATGCCCTCGAACTCCTCAGTGATGAGTCCACGTTTCTCAACAAATCTAGCATCTATGAAATTATGCGTGGCTCCTGTATCAAGTAGGGTAATGACCCTCTGTCCTGCCAACACACCACGAATCCTGAAAGAACCCTCCTGCTGGATACTAGATAAACGGGCCTCCTGTACCTGAAGCTCGGGCTCTGTCTCAACTCTAGGCTCTGGACCCTCTGGCTCTGAATCCTCGGAACCCTCCTGCTGTTCGGAATCCTCTGATTCTGAGTCCTCATAGAACGCCCACATTATACGATTTGCCTTGCCCTTAGGTCTTAGAGGACAATCGTGATTGGCGTCATATGGTCCTTTGCAGTAGAAGCAAAGCTTCTTCCTGCGTAGGTCATTAAGGGCCTCATGATCCAAAGGTGGGGCTGCTGATTTACCTTTTGGATCATTCCTAGAGTTTGATTTTTCTTTGCTAAAATCAGACTTATCCTTATTCCTGTTAAAGCCCTTGTTATCCCTGAATGATGAAGAACCTCTGGAGCTGAATTTACTCGATGGTGCTGCTAACTCCATGTTTCGTGCTTTCTTCATCGCCTCCTGTAACGAAGGAGGATCAAAAGCTTTGATCCAACCTCGCAATGGTTCCGACAACCCCTCCATGAAGAGTACTACCAAACGCCTCTCTGAGATGTTAGGGACCATAACGGATAACTTCTGGAAGTCACCTATATAGGTCTCTACACTGCCACTCTGCCTCAACTGTGCTAAGTCTCGGAAGTAAGTTTCTGGATCCTTCCTGTCAAAACGCTCAACCAACCTGTCCACAAACTCCTGGTATGTAGTGATCCTGTCATGCTGTAAAGTCACCATACCGTGGTGCCACCAGTCGTAGGCCACTCCCTCAAGATGCAATGTAGCATATCTAATGGCGTCACTCTCAGCCATCGGACGCAGTGTAAGGAAGGTATCAAGCTTGCTAATCCAAGCTTGGGCTGTCATCTTACCACTACCATCGAACGTCGCCAATGTGAGCCGGTTCATAGCATGTTTTAGATCATTATTCTGCTGACGAGGTCTCCTATCCTGTCGAGATCTGTTGTGCTCTCGCCTCTGTGTAATAAAACGGTCAAAAGTGATCATCTCTTTGACCACAGGCGGTACCAACTCCCATTTTTCATGAGCTGCCATAAGGGTATCAGCGAATAACTCATCATGCTCCTCATCTGGTATAGCCTCGCCGGGCTCCTGTCTCGTGAAAGTGGGCCTAGTAGGCCTATCTGCTGTCCGTGACGCTGTCCTAGTAGCCCTCCGTGACCCTGCATCACTCCTATCATCGTCACGGTTAGGTGACGGTCTCCTCGAAGTACCCAACCTTTGCAGTGCCGCTGCCACCTGCTGCAATACATCATCGGACCGCCGTTGCCCTGCACGAAGATCTCTGAGTGTATGCATGAACTCTGCACCCTCCTGATCTCTGTCATTATGTCCTGTCCTAGGTATATCTGTTCTCTCAGCCATATTTCCCGGCTGCCTGCTCAAACTCTGTTTCCTATCAATCAGGGCTCCCCTGCGCGTGTAATACCTGGGTGACCCAATCTGATCTGGCTGCATAAGATAGCTAAACCCGTAAGATGGCAAGATTTAGCTCTGATACCACTGTAGGAACTCCAAGTTCCCTCTGATTCTGACAACTGACTATTTATTTGGTTTTTTCTGAAATTTTTGAATTTTTTTGATGTTTTTGGGTTTTTTCCCAGCAATGAAGGAAATGTGATTTGCATACTGCAAGCTTATATATCTTTTAATATATATAATCTACCAGAGACGATTTCAACTAAAAAATTACATACAAGGTATAAAGTAATGATATTATTTGAAAACCTGGTTTTTCCTTTGCTGTAGCAGCTGAAAGTACAGATCCATACAGCTGCAATAAATGCGTCCCTCTTCTTCAAGAAATCGCTGGCAGATGATATCAGAGAAAGGCGCCAATGATGAAACAGCTGGTAGGTGAAGTATGGTTGCGCCTCCCTCAGAAGATGAGTACGCCCTGGTGAATGGTACGGCCCAGGTACAGAAAAGTACAGTTCTGTACCAGCAGCAAGTACAACAGTACAGCCTGCCAAAAATCAATGCCTAACCCTCTGAAATGAAACGCCTAGTATGAGGAAGGCTCTCTGGATGCAACACTGATAAAACCTCTGTAGATAACTAACCTCTGAAAGTTCTGTGATTTCCCCTGAATGAAGAAACCTCTGCTGCAATAAATCAGGTGTTATTTCACACCCTCTGAATTGCTTCCAATGGAGATGGCACGTTCCCCAAGGAATTCGAACTGGGAACCCTGAAGCTTCTTGTTCAGACCAAAGTTGATCAATTTTCAATTCTCAATAATGACATAATGGCTCGATTCCCAAGGTAAAGGCTTTTAAAACCCAAGAGGTGCGATTTCCTTCAAAATAGGGGTTTTACTTAAAAATTCGCACTTCCCAATGTTTTTAATAATTCCATAGCTTAGGCCAAATTTTATAATAAAATATAATCTTAAATTTGGCCCCTTCCTGATGATGGGCGCCCCCTCAGCATTAAAATCACTTAAGTTATAATTTTTAATTATAACTTAATATAATAGTCTCGCATAATTAATATTTAATTAATACAATTAAATATTAATATTTCCCTCGTTACTCACCCGATGACTGAACCGTCTGAAGCGGTCATATACTGAAGTGATTCCGAATGCTGCCAACCCATATTGCTAAAAATGGCAGGGGTCCCACTCTGACCACCAAGAACTGCTAAAAATAGTAACTTCTACCAGAAGTCTCCGATCGAGCCCAAACGAAAACCAACTGATCAAACTTTGCCAACTGAAGCTGAGCCAAGCTCCTATGCGACCCTCTATCTAGTCTATTAGCCTACGAGGGTCGTATGATAGGCTAATCCTGTGCTCCGAGAGATGTCACTGAGAAGGGGACATGACATGCGCCAACATTTTATCCATACCAACATGACCAGCTAGGCCTCCACTCTGTTTGTCCTTCAATAAATTCTCCTCATAGAACCTTGAGGTATGCATAACCTCTTTACCATGAAAAACAATCCATCTCGTATCACATATTCCAGCCATGGTGTTATGTTCATGCTTGTTGGATTCATGCATGCTGCCCATGCATCTCAGAAATCCAAATCCTCCTTCTATAGCTCTTTCATTGAGTCGAACCCAATGACTTCTACTCTTAGCCCATTCACTACAAGAGCTCTTCCACTCAAGCATCCACAACCTTATTGGATTTCCCACTCTTATGTCTCAAAACAAAAGAACAACTTTGAATAAATTCAACCCATTTCACATATTTTTCATTCATATTACCTTGGTTGTTTATAAACTGCAATACAAATTCCTTTGGTAACAAATAATGCGTCCACTTCTTGAGAATTTGAACCATTGCGTAGAATTCTTGGTCATGGACCAAATACTTCTTGGCTTCATTTAACTTCTCACTAAAGTAAACAATGGGCTTAACTTCTTGGTTCAATACTGCTCTTATTGTTGTCCCACTAACATCACAAGCAACCTGAAACACTTTACTGAAATATGGTAACGCCAACAACAGTTGTTCCATTAACTTCTTCAAAAATTGAAAGGCTATTCTCTAAGGTTCTTTCTTAGGGATCATCATCTTGCTCCCGATGTTTACAAATTCTTGGAGATTGCTCATTTCTTTTGCTCCCTTCTTTGGACCTGAGCGTGGTTGGGTCCTTTGGTGGTTTGGCTCTGAGCGTGGTCACTCTTTACCTGTTTTATACTATTTCTTTCAGCACTATTTTTCTTTTTTTCGGAGACCTTTTTTTTTTTTTTTTTTTCCCGCTTTTCCCTGACACATTTCTGTAATTTGTAGTCCCTTTGACCTACTTTTGTGGTCATTAGTTGGACATTAATATATTTATCTTATCTTATCTTATCTACTACAACAATCCATTTGAACTTATTTCATCACCCTTCATTGCTTTCGTAATGGTTGCACATATACTACTAAAGGTTCTAGTAGTTTTATGATTGAATCTCGCCAACCCATGCAAACTTATAGCCTCGAACATGTTTTTGGTGATGGCCAGTCAACTATTGCTCTTACATTCTCGGGGTCCACTCTCAACCTATATTTGAGATTATAAGTCCCAAATATACTAGCTCCTCGTGCATGAAGATACACATCTTTAAGTTAACCACAAACTTCTCTTCTTTCAATTATTGCAAAACTAACCTCAAATGCATCAAATGTTCTTCCTTTGAATGACTGAAAATCAAAATATCATCAAGATAAACAATGGCAAACTTACCCGTGTATGGTTTCAACACTTCATCCGTGACTCTCATCAATGTACTTGGTACAATTGACAAACCAAATGGCATAACAAACCACTCATACAACCGATCATTCATTTTAAATGCGGTCTTCCACTCATCACCTTCTCTAATCCAAATTTGGTGATATCCACTTCTCAAATTTATCTTTGTGAAGTACTTTACTCCGCTCAAACAGTCCATCAAGTTGGCAATGGAAATATATCCTTGATTGTTATATAATCTTATATTGTTCATTGTTGTAGAATCCATACACATTCTCCAATCTCCACCTTTCTTAGACATCAATACAACTAGAATTGCACATGGGCTTAGATTTTCTTCAATTAAGCCCTTCTCCAACAACTCATTCACTTCCCTCCTCACTTCTGCATTCTCCATAGGAGTTAATCTATAACCTGCCTTGTTTGGAATCTTGCTCCAGGCACTAGATCTATGTGATGACTAATGCTTCTCATAGGCAATAGTAGTCCATCCGACAAATCCTTGAAAACTATATCAGCAAACTCTTCCAACAAATTTTGAACGTCAAAAGGAAGATCACTTGCATTGTTTGCAATCACAACTTGCATAGGTTTTGATATTAAATTAAAACATGCCTTAATCTTTCCTTGTC
This sequence comes from Torreya grandis, assembly GCA_037957365.1. NCBI lineage: Eukaryota > Viridiplantae > Streptophyta > Pinopsida > Cupressales > Taxaceae > Torreya > Torreya grandis. The sequence continues at coordinate 1,292,444 of JARHVA010000961.1, forward strand.
TCCATCAAAAATTATTTACTGGAAACCAATTACACTTTTGCATTGTTGTTTGTCCTCTTCCCCTTTCTTTCAATGGACTCAATGTGTATCTCTGACAATCCTTCACAAGCATGTAGGTGTTTGCTCTACCATCATGCACAACTCTTCTATCAAACTACCATGCCTTTCCCAACAACACATGACATACGTCCATAGGCATAATATTACACAACACATCATCCTTTTATGAACTAATCTAAAAATTGACCATACATTGCTCATCCATCAACACTTCATGACCCTTAAGTAGAAAAAAAACTTTGTATGGGTCTGGATGCACTAATATTTTCAGCACAAGCTTTGCCACCATTTCCTTTGAAACCAAATTATCCGTGCTACCACTATCAAAATAACTTTGCAACACTTGCCTCAAGCTTTGCAAACAGTCTGGAATAAGTTTTTTCTTTGCAACAGTTCGTCTTATTCCTTAGCTAGTTTCAACAGCACTCTCTTCATCATAAAAGCTTTGACACATTTTGGCTCTTCCATATGTGTTGGAAATCCAACAATCTCTTTATCTACATGAGCAATATGATTGCTTGCTTCATTCCTCTTGATGTTCTTTTGAAATGCTTTAGGGCATTCAAATGTTATAATGCCCAACCTCTCCATATTCAAGGCACTTACCCATGAATCCTTTACCTCTTCCTCTTCCTAAGTATCTTCTTCCTCTAGAGGAATAACCTCTTTCTCTTTGGGACTGATTCTGATTTTGTGAAGTCCTAGCTTCGCCTTCATGAGTATATGTTGTCCTCTTCCACTATTGTTTTGTCCTCTTGAGAACCTACCTCTACCTCTACAATTCATTTGTTGCCTTCAAGACAACTTTTCCTCTGTCTTCAATGCACATTGATAGGCTTCCTCAACCAACTTCAACTTAAACATTTCAATCTCATCTTCAATGGAAATACGAAGTCCATTTACATACCTTGACACTTTTTCTTGATCTTCTATATGACCAACTCTAATGAAAAGTTATAAAAACTCTTTCGTGTACTCTTTTACACACAACTCCTTTTGCCTTAAATTCTGCAACTTCTTAAATAAACTAAGCTGATAATATGAAGGCAAGAACTTACCTCATGGCTTTGTCACCATCCTCTCCCATGGTTTGATTATATCTATCTTTTCTCTCTCTTTCCAGCTACACATGATCCTACCATAAAGATGCATGACTTTTCAGCTTGGTACAGGCAAACTTCACCTTCTTGGGGTCCTCCATTGATTCGTAGTCAATATATTTCTCCATATCCGCGATCTAGTCTATGAGCTCCTCAAGGCTAAAAACTTCCACCATAGCAAGGGTATCCAACTTTGGTTTACTACCCATCTTTGCAATAGCTCTGATAAATCTACTCTCAAGTCCATCCACTATCTCTTTTACTTCAATCTCTTGAGCTTTTGCTATTTCATCATCACTCACACCTTCAACATGTGTTCCCCTTCTTTGTGTTGCCTCCATTGCATCCAATCTTACTGTGATTCCTCTCATCATATCTGCCAATTCTTCAACTCTAGGAGCTCTTGGTCTTGCTACTCTTCTAGTGGGATTACTTTTGTGTGCCATATCTTCCCCAAACTACAAGCTTCTCTTTCACAACTTGACAATGACCCAACAAGAGTCTTCACACACAACCCAACAAGGCAAACCTTGCTTGAATACCAATTGGTGCAAACAAGAATGAGGGGCAAGTGAATGGTTGCCTTATTCCCCAGCGGTGTTCCACTACTCTCACTTTCTCAAGGACACGAGACTCAAAATGGAAATAAAGACTCGTTATTGATGTTCAACTATGTTACAAAAACTACACACACACCCCTCACACTCTCCTTTCCCGTAGACTATGAAGAAGACTCCCTCAGTCAAATGACTGGGTTAAAATGAACATACATCACTTAGCAGGCTCATAGCTCTGCTATGCTCTGGAATTGGACTCTTCTCTCCCAACTTGCTTAGTCTCTACTTGCTCAGGCTTGGGTAACTAAGATGACTCTTAAATGCTCTTCAACTGACTGAATCTTGGTGGCCTGACACTTACACTTTGCCACACCCTTTGTGCTCCCTTTGTCTTGGAAAATAGTCCACATGTTATGTTTGTTTGATCTAGGAAGTTACTTTGCATTTCTTTCCAACAAGGGAAAAACCGCTATAGCAATTGCATAACCGCCACCCGTCGATTGTTGCAAATTGGTAGTTACACAATTGCTACAGCGGTTTTGTATATGTTGCCTACAAAAGGGGCGGTTTCAAAACTACCACCTACACCGCTTACATGAAGTAGTGGTTTCATAATGCTCCAAGGAAAAGGTCCTTTTCTAACCAATGGGACATGACTAAAACCGTCCTTCCTACATTTCCTTGCCTGTGGGACTCTTGGTGATGTTATTCAGCTTAAAGTTAATCTTCCTCCACACAAGCAATGTTGTCACAAGAGATGACAGGTCGCACAACACAAATAAATGTGCACATGTGCACAAGAACCTAAACCCATGTTTTTTGGATTATGCAAGATAGCTTGTGCACCTAAATGCTCCCGCATTAGTTGGGATATTGGTCTAAAAGGAAAATTGCCTAGCAAAGCGCAATGGTATTTCAAGGAGAAAGCGAGGAAGAAATTTCCTTACCTCATGAGTTCCTAAATGTTTGGGGACCAAAAGCCTTTTAGTTTGGAAGGTGTGATACAAATTGGATCATGAATTGTTAGCGAGATGGGCTAACTAGTCCACTATTCTAAAGAAGTTGTAATATGACACTTGGAACACTTCCTAGAAGCCGTTTATCGCTAAATGTTTCAGTCAAGAAGGTTGATTAGATAAGTACACAGAAGTCTACCAAGATAGAGTCAGGTTTGAGATGATCCGAACACCTTAAATGAGAAGACAACATTAGATACCTGGTTTAGAAAGAAGTTTCACAGATTGTTTAAAAATTGTTGGTTCATGCAAGCGGCAGTTACGTAACTGCCAATTAATGCAGGCAGAGGTTACGTAACCACCCTAGCAATCTTGTCCTACACTAAGTGGCAATTTCACCCACAGTCAGAACACAGGGAAAGCAACGGTTGTAAAAGGTCTCTTCCACGCTTGAGTCATTTTCTCTTCCTTCTCAAGCTTCCTGTACTCTAATCATGTAAAAGTATGACATTGTGGTTGAGCAAAGGCGGTCCATGATTCATTCATTGATGTTCCTAAAAGCTCTTCTTGGTTGTAGGTGTTTGGGAATTGGTTTTGTCTAAAGGGGTGTGAGTTCAACAAGTGTGCAAAGCAATGTATGGGAGTTGGGCATGTTGTACTATAAAGAATGTCCATAAGGGCCTCATGAAAGGAGTACCCTTATAATTTCAGAATGAGATAGTGGAAAGAGGAGAACATCCCTTACTCTTCTAGAGTTTTCCCAAGTTGGGTTTCTTTGGGGTAATCTTGTCTCCTTTGAAGTTATGTTTTGTTGTGTTGTTTCATTAATTGTTACATTGTGTGTAATGTTCAGTTTACCTCACAATTATTGCAAATTGTAATTCAATTCTAAGCACAATTAATTATTGTTTTAGTGTATACATGGTTAAAACCACAGTCACCACATTCACCGAATCTCAAGAGGTTTGGAATTCGCCGAACTTGAAAGAAAACCATTAAATTCATCAAAATTTGTCCATAAATTCGCCATGGATTTTTAAGACGAACTTAATCCAAAAAAAAACCTAAAAATTGTTTACATTCATCCAAAATTTGCCCAAATAAGTGTTTTTAGGGTTTGCTTCTAAAATTTCCCTATTTTCTATCGAGTCATTGCGATTTGTCACATTTTTACCACTCGCTCGAAAAAATCTCGCCGCAGCTTCCAACCTGTGTCAGTCTTCAATGATTCACGTCGCACAGTGATTTTGCAATGAAACCCCGACTCCAAGACCGTCGACAATGCATCCAACAATTCACGGGCAAGTTTTATGTTACTGTATTTTGCATGGAACGATTTTGCATAGGGTTTAGTCGGGACCCTGCAATCTGTGACTCACATATAATTTCGTGTATATATATATATATATATATATATATATATATTTTAGTCTACATACGAGAACTGTACATTGTTTTTTTTTTATACAAATACAATAACATATATTTATACTTATTAGAATATAGAATTTAGTTATTTTATAATTTATAATATAATATTATAATATAGATTATAAATATATATATATAGTTATATTTATAGTTTTTAATATAATATTTTTATATTATAATATTATATTAAAAACTATAAATAAACTATAAATATATTATATATAATATTTTTATATTATAATATTATATTAAAAACTATAAATATAACTATATATATATATATATATATTTTTAATCTATATTATAATATTATATTATAAATTCTATAATCTAATAAGTATAAATATATGTTATTGTATTTGTATAAAAAAAAACAATGTACAGTTCTCGTATGTAGACTAAAATATATATATATATATATATATATATATATATATATGTACGAAATTATATGTGAGTCACAGATTGCAATGTCCCGGATTTATAATATATTTATAGTTATATTTTATAATTTTATATTTTAAAAAATAAGTATATTTCTATTGGCCGAATTTAATCACAAATTTTATCTCAAATTTTTTAGTTCCGATTTTTTTCCTCAGCAAATTCGAATGTGGTGACTATGGTTAAAACAGCAAACTAAACAATCAGGGCTAGTTATGATAGGTTTAAGATACATGTTGATGATTAGCTATAGAATATTTATGCTAATTACAGATCAATATGATACTTCAGTAAAAGACTAGACCTTCTTAAAAAGGTGAGCAGAAATATTGGTCGGCATGTCCTAAGAGGCAGCATCCCAAAATGGCTTTTTGATTGAATAAGGAGAAGATGATGGAATTATATCCTCGTCTACTCCCACACTAAGTTTTTGGGGACCAAAATGCCTCTCCACATGGGAGGTATGATCCCAAAGGATATGTAATTATGTAAATATCTTGTACATATGTTGTAAATGGTCATAGTGTATATAGTATTCCAAGTAATATGTTGATAGCACCTCCAAGTGGACAGAAAAAAGACCATATGGGGCAAATGAAAAGTCAATAGCATCACTGCTTCTAGTTGATGCTTAAACTATGAATAAGAGGCCTTATTTCATGTTGCAGCAGTTCAAGACAGGAATTACAAAGAAGAAAGAAAGAAAGAAAGAAAAAAAGAAATCATATTAATGTCCACAGATGACTGAAAGTAGGTCAATGGGACTCAAGAATACAACCGTCAATAATAGAAAGTTCCAAGGAAAGAGAATCCAAGAAGTTAAAGTACAAAAGACAAAGTAAAGCAGTGTGCCACTAACAAAGGTGGTAATGGAACCAATATAAATAGCAATGAGGGGGCAAACAAGAGCCCCTAAAAGCATGTGCCGATGAAGATTGGAATACCTCATCGAAAGAAAACCTGTTTGTGCCTAAAGTGGAGGGGTTGTCTGACCCATCATCAATCAATGTGAATAGATTTGATAGTGTTCGTCGAAGAGAAGCCAATGTCGGAGGGGCCCTATTGGGAGATCCTAGGAGGAAGCAAAGCACTTCCTCTAGAATCTCCCCTAACATCCAAGGCCGAGGCACTTCCCGTAGTACAAAAGAAAGAGAGTTGTCGGCCAAGTAGGAGGGATAAGTAAGGTGTTCCATTTTTTTTGCTCCACTGAGAGCAACAACCCCTTTGTACTAGCATATTTGGTGCATAATTGAAGCCATAAGGCCAAATCTTCCATTTCGGTTTTTCCCACACTCTGGTTTCCAAGGTAAATCTTGGTGTCCATATGTGTGTTTGCTTATGGTGTTCATGTTTCCTTCATTGTCTTGAGCTAATACTTTAAAATTCAAGTACCTTACTCCATTTCTACAATACTTGCAAGCATAGTTCTTTAAGTAATTGGGAAGTGAATGAAAACAACTATGAATTAACTTCATTGAAGCTAGAATTATGGATCACTTAATGTGAACCTTGATAACTTTTACCTTACATTAATCCCTACATGATCAAACCGCCATTAGGAGCTCAATTCCCACCATTTGTCCCGCTACGATACCAAATATCAATTCTAAGCCTTAGGGGCACACCTTCACTTTAACTAAGGTTGATGCATTAATTAATGGGATCCTTGATTGCTTTGACTTTGCATGACACCATACAAGATCAAAACGCCATGAGGATTCAAGTCCCTCCTTTCATGTCTCCTAGATACGATAGATCGACTGTAGGTCTTAGGGATGCACTTTCACTTTATTGTGTCCTACAAAGCCTAATTAAGTTTGTGTCCTAATCTACCCCTTGTCTTTTGATAGCTTAGATGCATCAAGGGACTTGGGCTAATCAGTTTTGACTTAACTCCTAAGACCTTGAGTAATTCCCCCTTTTGTTTGGGGCGTATTCAACATTTATCTCACAAGACCCTCATAAGCATGTTGTGAGGGACTTTGTCGTCGTTGAATGAGTCATCTTTGCTTATCCACCCTTGGATCACAAAGATTCAAGCTCCCACTGACCGTTGGAGGTCGCCCCTAGGAAAGGTCCTTTGGTAGTAGGGCTCCATTGCTCAATTTACTTGTTCTCAAGTAGCTTAACCACATTCTGAGGGTGGGTTTCAATGGTTCAATTCCAAAAAAGAGGATTTCAGCAGTGCAGATACGTAGCAATTGCTGATCATTTCTCAATAATTGATGGCAATTGCTACTCTCAAATATGCACTAGTTATTTTTCACTCCTCATGATTGCAGTTGATCTCATTGTATCTGGTGTAGTTCTAGCAAAATCCAACCTGCTGGGATTTTGTTCTTGGTGGCTGTAAACCAGAGTTTTGGCTGAATCATTGTGTGGTCTCAAATCTTCTCATGTGATCTCATTGATTAGGTGTTATATAGCCATAGCCTATCAGATTTGCACTATGGGCTGTTGATTCAGGTTGTTCCAGGGTCTCCTTTCCAAAAGGGGGAGATAAGGGCTCTATTGGCCTAATCTACCCAAGGAAAGGATTTGATCAACCTCTCACCTCCCTCATTCACATTCTCTTCACATGGTTAATGCAAGAGACAAACTTGAACAGCCAATTTTGAGCATCTATCGAGCAAGGGAAGCTATTGATGTTTTCTACAGCCCAGATCTGTGATTCATCCTCTCGGTCCCCATCTAGAATCTGCTGCAACCCACTTCAGAACTCAGGTGGCTTGATCTTCCACCAGTAAACTACTGAGATCCTGTTCTCTTACTTTTTTGCCTTCTTAAGATCTCCCTTAAGGTACTTAAGGTACTTGTTGTCAACCTCGAGTTGCACCCTGAATTGAAGACGTGCTAAAATGGCCAATCCTCTCTCCAATTGAAATAATGGGATCTTCTCACGAGGGTGGGTGCCTCAATGGTGAGAAGACCCTCCAGAGAAGGTTGGTTCCTGTAAAATGTATCAATGGATCTCTACTCTGTGCTGCGAATCTACCATGGAAAAGGGAGAAAGAAACTTGAAAGGGATATCCTACCTAATGACGGTGATACACCAAAATGTTGATCCACTCTGCTTGGAACCTTGAACACTGAATCAAACAAGGGAAAAAGAAGACCTTTGATTTCAATTGATCACTATGCATAAATATTTCATGAGAAGGTTCAATCCAATGACAAAAAACATGAGGGAAAATGATGGAGAGAGGTCTGATACAAGACACTTTGCAGCCACCTAACATCCACTTACAGTTTCAGCAAAAGACATATAGAACACTGAACATGGCCTGCATAACATGATGAGCTAGCAACTAGGTACGAATCAAAATTTGGAAAGAGAGAGAAATCTACCACGTATGCAAATTGTTGAATGAATGTACACTATGCCAGCACTTGAAATCTGAAAGTATAGTCCTATTGATTGAAGAGGTTACACAACTCACCAATGGTAGAGTCTGGTCTTACCAAGAGAGGGATGGATTTTTACAAAGCTGAAAAGCCATTAATATAAAAATTTACAACAAGCCAAGAAATTGGCGTTGAAAATAGAGAGGAGGTAAACTCAAACCAACTCAGCCTTTACAAAAATCTATTTTGTTTTGCATGAAAATTCCTTGAGTTGAAAAAAGAAGAAGACAAGCTTTGGATGCATGACACCTACGAATAGATGTCTTGACTTGAAAACTAGTCAATTTCAAAACAAGAGTAGTCGAATTCACTCGAACTACTGGAACATTTGAAAGTCTCCCCTTTTCATGAAATCAATGCAAATGCCAAATTAAGAATTACGTTTGAACCGTTGAAATGTTTCGAGCTTTTGAGACAAATGAGAGTGCATGCATGGAATTCCTTGCTATTTGAAACATTCAACGCTTTGCCTGTTCATCATGCAAGACAACTCTATTTTCAGAACTGAAGCGTGCTTGCTTTCTTAAACACGTTCACTTCGTTGGAGTCACTTCACGTTAGTCTGTGCATGATCTTTGTTTATCCTGCCTTTGTCTTTATTCTGCATTTGTTTTATTTGTTGTTCATGCTTATGTCCATGTTCAATTCTGCTTTAATCTTTGCTCATGCATCTATTTTTGCGCTTGTCTTTCTTCTTGTTCAATTCTGGCTCAGTCCTGTTTGTGCTTACGTCTCTATTCATGCTATTGATCATGCTCAATTCACTTCGTGTTTTCTCTGACTTTTCCCATGTTCTACTTTAATTTAGGAATCAAGCTTTATTTTAGTTTTCGTCCTTCGGACAAATTGTCCGAAGGACTCTCTATCTCTTCTCTTTCCCAGGCTTGGCATTTCCTTTTCTCTTTTTTGGCCTTTGCTTACGCCCTTGTCTTTTCTATCGGGTTTTTTGAAACTGTCCTTATTCCGTCCGAAGGAATTCGTTTCCTTGCCAATTTTCCCGAATTTATTCCTTTTAGGCTCTTATGTCTTGCCTTTGATTTTCTTTGGGCTTTTATTGACTTCAAATTCCTGCGGATTTCTTGTTTGACAATTATTCCGAAGGATCTCCTTCTTTGCCTTTGTTTTCTTATTCTCCCTAGGTTTTTATCCTCCCGAATTTCTTCGGACTTTTTGTCTAAAGGAATTCCTTCGGACAAAAAGTCCGAAGGAATTCGTCTCCTTTGGCTTCTTTTCCCCAAAGGGTAAGTGCCTTTCGAGAACTTTGCTTTTGTCCTTTGCTTATGTCTCTGCCCTTCGCAAGGGCTTCTGCTTCCCAATAATGCCCTTCGGAACTTTTGAAAGGGCCCTGCTACCGACCAAGTGCCCTCCACAAGGGGCTTCTGTCCTTCGGAAAAATGAAATTTGTCCTTCAGAATTTTGCCAAGGTCTTCTTCGTGATTGAAGTGTCCCCCACAAGGGCACATACCCTTCGGGGAAATTGTATATGTCCCTATGCGACGCCCAGATGTCCTCCGCAAGGGCTATGTCTTCCAGGAGTGCCCTTCGGAAGAATTGAAAAGTTCCACTTCACCGACCAAGTGCCCTCCGCAAGGGCATGTCTGCCTTCAAAAGTGTCATTTCGGAAGAATTGAAGGCAACCCGGGATTTTTGTAGGTCACCCGGGCTTTTTGTAACTGTCCTTATTCCTTCAGACTTTTGTCTTGACTTGAAAACCGATCTTCTCAATTGTGCTTTTCTCCTGTCTTTCGGACAAAAAGCCCAAAGAAAAAAGCCTTGAACAACTGCCACTTAGTCATTTTTTCAGACTTTTACACAGTCCTTTGAGAGCTCTTTCTCTTAGACAAAATGTCCGAAGAAATAGTCCACGTCTTATACCCGAAAAATTCCTTGGGAAGACAACAAATAAACTTACAGCTTGTATATCTTGGCTGTATTTGCACATTTGGCTGTAATCAAGCAAGCTCCTTGGAAACCTCAGCATGACTAAACTTCACCTGGCTGTAGATGGCCACTTGGGTGGCTGTAAATGCTCATTTAAGGACCCCAAAACTGATTCACAAGACAAACTTGGCACCATAGCAAAGTTCCAAAGTGTAGGGGTGACAATTTGACCTGTGGGGGCAAAATTGTCAACAGTACTTCCACCCTTCAGATACAAGATCAGTCCAGTTGTTCTTTCTTTTCAGTAGTAAGGTTTTATATTCGTTGGGCTTTCAGTCACATTCCTGAAAATGTATCCACTACAGCTCTCATACTACTCACACACAGCACTTTTTTTCTCCTCCTCCTGTCTGTTTTTCTTGGCCATCTGAGTGTAAGGAAAATGTTTCATTCTATAACACTGCTTTTTGCCTTTTGTTTTAGAGGAAACAGCTTTATTTCCAAAGATAGCTAGGTTAGATTAAGATTTTATTTTCTAGATTTCAAATTGTGCACAAACCAGCAACCCAGTAATTGCATCAGCATTGCATGAGGACCATGTAATGTCCCCAACAGCCACTCCAAGTAACTAGAGGCCTCCCTAACTCCTAGGAAAACACTTAGAAACATCTCACAACAGAAAAACTGTCAAGTTCAGCTTGAAGGCTTGTTGTCTTAACCTGTCCTCTTGGTCCTTTAGGCCGTCCAGCTTTCTTTTCAGGCTTGTCATGCCTTCCAACCCTTCAGCCCTATTCTTGAGCTGTGCAGAGTTTGACAAGATACATCACTTGTGATACTGCTCTCCATTGGGAACTAAAATCTCATGGTTGGATGATGCCGGATGCACTATTTGTACCTTTTGGTTTAATGTACTGATTGTATGCACACCTGAAGCTTTTAATGGATATGGCTGAATTGCAGTGGCAGATAGTGTAAGAGCTCTATAATTTTTATCGGCTGTTATTTGCATATGAGGCTGTATATTTTCATACACAGCTTCCCTATGACATCTCCTAAAATAAGATAGGTGGAGAACCAGCATCCTGGAAACTCATCCCTCTGTTTCCCCATCTCTTGCTCCAATGGGACTAAGTGAATCGGTAATAAGAGGTAATTTTGTTATTCTTCTGCACCAAGTCAAATGGAATTGCCTAGATTATTCCTATGGTAGCAAAAAAACTCCAAATTTAAAAAAAATTGTTTTCTCGTTTTTTCCCGGCCATACCTATTAAAACCTTGTTTTTTAAGAGATTGGGTCAACATTGATCCACTCTATCTCTAACCTTAATCAACTTACGTTTTCTACTTTTATTCTCCTAAATCATAATACCTATATGATGGAACTTATTTATAGACTACATGCTTTAAGATATTTGCTTGACAAAAAACTGTCGGTTCCTTTTTTAATGTTTTATTTTACTCTCATATTTCTTGTTTTCACTAACATGACTACTACAGTTATTTCCTATTGGATTAATGCTTTTGTATTACTAGTAGTAGAAACCATGAGATATTAAAGGGTGCATCTGTCTTTTTAGCTTACCAAATCATTGATTTCCTATTGATGTTCTCGAGTATTTCAATGACTACCTAATCAATTTTTTTGTATTGATATAAGAAAGAGACCCCTTCCTCTATATGAATTGCTTAGATGCATGTTATTTTAAATGGATCAAACCTCATATATTGAGGTTAGGTTGATTTTATCCCATTGCAAGATCACCTGTGTGTAAAATATCTGGCCCAAAACGGGCCACACATTTAACTCCAGAGAAGACAATTCAATTGCATAATTTTCTTTGTATTTCTAGAAATCTTTAAAGGTTGAAAAATATGAAAATCACGAATACATTAATTAATAAATATCTAAAAAGCATACAAAAGTATGATGGAGGTTCCTCACACAAAAACCGGTTTGTATCATGAAGAACTCCATAGCAGCCCCAATTGCAGTAAAGCCAACAGCAAGTTTTATGTACCAATCCAGAAATTTCATATCTTGAATGTAAGCCAAATATTCCTTCGTTCCTCCTGTGTGGAAGTTGCTTCTAAAATAAATGACCAAAGAATTGAATAGTTACAACAAGAATCCAAGAAAAATACAAAAACTTTTGAAGTCAAAGATGAGAGTCTCTATGCAACAACCTTAACATGTTAACATTAAAATTTAAATAAAAAAGAAGAACTTCTTAATAATAATTTGTGATGAGCTAAAAGGAGGAAATGCCATTTAGAGTGGGCAAAGATAAAAATAACCATTACATATTTGGCATCCCCAATGAGAGAGGTATTTGATTTGGAAGTCCTCTGGGTCTCCCATAAAACCTGGTGCCTCAAGGTCACAGCTTCCCTGAGGTAGAGGGCCAAGCACCTCTGATCAGGATAGCGGAAAAAGGTAGCAAGTGACCCTCATGAATCATTGTAACATATATACAAAAATGTAATATGAACTTAACAATTCAATATTATAATTAGTATGGTGAACAGAATGATTAACTATGAACATGCATGCAGATGAACATTGCATTACCTATAGAACACAGAGTATATGCAAATAAAGTCTTCTCATTCTAAACCATGATGCACAACCTATCTCCTGACACATGAAGGACATGGGTGGTGATCCCCAAACCATTCATGACTACCCACATATGCACTTGTCTGTCAAGAGTAGGAGAGTAGATGTAATGTTTGGCAACAGCCGCTATCGTTGGGAACCACCCTCAATGACTAATCGCTAAAAATATAGAATTAATCCAATTCTTTGTCCATCACAATCAAACACTTTTGTTGACAAACTATTTTTTATTTTATTTATTCTTCACGGACTATGTACAATGATCACAACTCATGGTCTATGTCTGGCCCCCCTTTAAGTTTAGTCATCACCCTGGACGACTTCAGTAGAAAGCAAGAAGAAGATGATGGATCAACTAGCTCAGATGATGGTAGGGATGCCCCTGTTATCAGGGTCTCAATTGGCAAGGTGTCACTAGAAATCACAGAAAAAATGTTCTTTGTCAAGGAAACTGACATTGCAATCCCTCAATGGAGCCACCTCCTCCTTCAATATTGCATTCTCCTTGTCTAACTCATTGCAAAGCTTTCAAACTTTGTTTGTCAGTATTCACTGTTGCAATTTGTTACTCATATTCCTTTTTCTGATTTTCCATCTCAACTTCAATCTTCCATCTCTATTAAAGCTCATTCTGCCTTCTTATTCTTCATTTTACCAATTCTAACTCATACATGATTGCCTTGTTCAAGGACTCGTTTTGGTCCTTGACATGTTCCACTTGTTTTAATGCATTTTGTACTTGATTATTTTCCACCACAATCTACCTATCAAGCTCTTGGGGATTCTTTACCATCTCCCCAATCATCTTTTTCTATTGTCACATTCAACTCCACTTCTCGGCTCTCTGACATTTACTTGGCAAGTTGGTCCTCCCTTTTAGTTTTTGCTGCTGCACAAAACATGTGGATGGTGTCCATCAATAAATTACCCCTTATGCCACTTGGCTCTACTCTATCATTCCCCAATGCCTCCAGCCTAAATCTTTTTTGCCAAATATTTGTGCATCCCTAACAATCTGTTATGGAGTCACACCATCTCCATGGGCTTCCTCTTCATCCCCATTGAAGAAGACAACACTGAAAGAACTAGCTAGTAGTATGCTTGCTTAGCAGGAGGCATAGTCTGCGCAATGGGAACCTTCATCGAGGATGTGACTCCCATCAACTATACCCCTCTCTCCAACGCTTGTTCATGGCTTGGAAGAGTTCGAGGTACTAGCTTCGAATGCCCTGAAGTTGGCCAAAAGTAGAAACTGACAAAGAAATGTAACACTAACTACTAAAATGAAAGATTCAATACATCTTTTGTGAGCAGATAATGGCACCTAACTAGGTTTTTGAGGTTGGATTCTCAACATTGATCCTCACCGTTAGTGCTCAGTGCTTGAAGGAATCAAACCATCACTTTCCAAAGAGCAACGCCCACCTTGCCTCGAAGTGGATTTTTCCCACACACAGCTCTAGGAGTGGCCACAGTTCAAGGAGTTTGTGGATGACAGGTGGCGCAGTCTCAATTATTCACGGGTATCACAATTTCAATAAGTATTTATAACACTAAAGGGGCCGCTAAGAAGACTTACACACGGAGTTCACAAGATGACGGTTCTGAGCCCATCAAATTTAACGAGGAGTTCACAGGGTCCACAGTGTCAGGATCCTCCCAAGGAGCAGGCAAGCAGTCATGTGAGCCTGGAAACACAGGATTGCGACACATGTCACAATCAAGGAGGGTCACACGTTATAAATGGCAGATGTATTGAAATTATGAGTTGCAATGAATATTCCCACGAATCCGCAAGTATGTAAAAAAGTCACAATCTTCAAATAGACACATGATTAACATTAAAGTGGATTATATAAATCCACGGGTCCGCAGAGGACCAAGAGACCACAAGGAACGACTTTAAAACCTGATACAGAGGGGTCAGGATCATGCCACATGGCACAATCACGGGCAACCTGCGATCACGGTTTATAGTTTGATCACAGTGGATTGCAAGCAGCCATAACTTCCACTTGGGATCACCAAATGAGATGTTTTAGGTCTCATTGGAAATTTCTTCATGAGAGCTTTCAATTAGCAAAGACCACCCGTCAGATGATCACTTGTGCAGATAACTATTCATGAGGTAAAGTTCAAGAAGTCATTTGTGTGACGGTTCAACTGTCTCTTGATTCCGCGAGATAGTTATGAAGAAGTTGAAGCGCCTAGTACTTAGGAAAATAAAAAGGATCACAGCCACAGAGAAGGGGTTCAGAGGTAGAGAGGACCGATGGAGAATAAATTCCCAAAAAGAAGACCACAGGACAGAGAGGGGCCAAAATAAAGATTAGACAGAGGTAACAAAGAGAAGGTTGCAGAGTCTACAACAGAGACTGATTGTAAAGCCTGAAAGGCTTAGAGACAGATAGAAAAAAGTATCTAGTAGATAGTCATTGTCAATGTAGATGTTGGCAAAGGCTGAATGAGAGAAGACCGCCTCCCAACGTTACACCCCAAAAACTCCCTCTCTTCCAAAAATGGCGTATTGCTCTCCTCTTCTTTTTTTCTCCCTCTCAAAATACATCCTCCTCCTCCTCTTTACTTCCTTACACACACACACACACCCCCCCCCCACCAATCAAGGAAGAGTGTGTCCTACATAAAGACGAGACTTCCAGCTGCCTGTAATTACTTTAATTCATTGGCTTCCTTCCCAAGTTGGCAAAAAATGGGGAAGAATCAAAAGTTTTTAGGTGGATGAATTAAACTTATGACAGTTTTAATTGATACAAACTCCTTTTTGTCTCTATGTAGCATGGGCTAAGTGCAAATGTACCAAATTTCCTATTGAATGCCCTAATGGCAGGGTATGGGCGGCCCCAAGCCCATGTGCTCTCCCATGCCATTTCACCCACCAGCATTAACACCCAATACAACCCCACTTTGACCTCCAACACCTAATGAATTAACATAACTGTGATAAACAATTGATAATAATAATTATTATTAATACAAGGACGATTACCACAACAAGGTGGTTGGTTGATATTTACGATCCGCACTCCTACATTAGCAGAAAGATACAACTCAAAACCAAAACAGAACGTCAGCAGGGCATGATTATCCAACATTCCACAATCACAGATTAACATTGTTTATTTACTATTTTAATATTCTTTGTTAGAATCATATGCACATACCGACATATTTTAATTCTTATAAATATAAGCATCTATTCTGATATAGATATCTTAAATACATCTATAAGAAATAAGTCGTGAGGCACAATATTAACGTGATGATCAAGGATTTGTCACCTACTACAATGCTTAATTAAATCCAGTACTTTATGCAATAGTGCCCCTGGACATGAGGCGATTGGCATTAATTTAGCCGCACTACTGCCTCGGTTCAAAGTTAATTGCAATCCAATTGCGAAGTGATTGTTAACACAAGAAGGCGAAATTAAGGAAATTGTGGACTGATAGTGACCAAGGGTAACGTAAGCGGAACACAAGCACAAGGAAGTCAGATTACCAATCGCAAGCTAAGAATACACTGAGATTGACAAGGAAACATTGGCTCACCGTAAGGGGTATTACAATGCTCGCATCAACTAACAGTAAATTAAAGTCATCAGCTTCCTCAGCATGAGGGGGTTTGCAGATTATGCTACCTACAAGAGCTAGATACTAGGGAGCATTTTTGTTTTTAGGTGGACCATCTACTATGATATTTGAGGTATATATTACTACCCCCTACATTACTAGGTGTTGCCCAAGAGGCCCCCGTATCGATAACATTACAATTTCGGTACTGGCACTAGTTCCCGATTTGCCTGATATCCCATAACATACCCACGCAGGACTCAGGCACACTCAATTGTCAAAAAGACAGTAACAACAGAAAAATTAAAGTACAAAACTATATATAAATAGTGATGATCCTTAAGGAAAGGGTGCCCAGATAAAAAAACACAACAGATAAACCTACTCAACTACTAACCAAAAAAAATCTCAACCGCCCAGTCTCCCCCAAAAAAAAAAAATTTTCCTATTTTTTGTAACAAATGCACCGAGCCAAGGGTCCACAAAGAATTTGGCAAACCTTCATACTTGTACCCATACTCATACACTCGTAACTTATACTAACAAATATTGCAAGGGGACCAAATCTATGCACAAGAATCAAATGTTTAAAAAACTAAGTTTGTAAAACGATGATTCCACAATGACCCATGATATGCAAAAGACATTCCATAAATTTGGACCCCCAAATAAGTGCAGGTGGATGAAATCTCCAAAGGTTCCCTTTTGTAGAGGAACTGGAACCGAGAAAGTTAACCTTTGGAGGTGTTGAATACCATGACCTTAATTTTGCTAAGATCGACCACCAACTAATGAAGCTCACATAGACGAGCAAAGGCATTAGGTTGTCTTTGTAAACCATTCACAAGGTAAGAGAGAAGAACAACATCATCAACAAAAATGCAACCATCATCAACATGGGTATGTTTTCATAGATATACCTCAAGCTCATCAATGTAAATGCTAAAGAGGGTTAGTGAGAGAGGGCATCCCTGCTTGACCCAAATGGTGCTCTTTACAAAGCCAAAAAAAACTATGAAAAGTACAAAATTGTCTAACAATTGCCTCATAGGGCCCCCGAGCAGCAGTAATGAGAGAATTTGGAATGCCAACATCATGCAACTTCTAAAATAGCAAATGTCTCAGAACCGAGTCAATGGCCTTCCTAAAGTCTAGAAAACAATAAAAGGCTTTGGAAGACTGATGATGAGCCTCCTCAATAATAGCTTGGAGGGTAAAGATGTGGTCAATAGTCTAGTATTCTCCCCTAAAGTCGACCTATCCCCCTACTCTAAGATTACCTCTCTTCAAGTGCTCAAACAACTGCATGTCTAACACCAAACCATAAATTTTGGTAAATGTATACGTGATTATAATGGTCCTCTATTTGCTAGGGTTGGAGTTATCCCCCAACTTATAAATGGGATGGATTATGTCCTACGACCAATAACAAGGAAAATCCAAACAAACAACCTCATTGAAGAGCCTTGTTAATGGGGAGGCAAGAAAATCCACACCATATTTGAGAAACACAACCTAAAGGCCTTCGCAATTTGTTGCTTTGCTAGTACACAACTTCCAAATAGCCTTTATGACTGTACCTACATGAAAAATAGTAGAAGATGGTGGTGGAGTGGAGACAATGACAACACACTGGTTTGGGATGTCGTAAAGAGAACTGGCATAGGAAACCCATGCTTGAGGGTTGATGTTTGAAGCAGAGATTTTTCTAGGGAGGAAAGTGGGCCAAAAGGTCTTAGGAGAATGGTGGAAGGAAGCAAGGAGAGCAAGTCTTCTAGATGTAATAAATTTGCATTTCTTTTTTCAGAGAAGAAAGCAATAATCTCTATAGGTGGAGAGTAAAGAGGAAGGGTTGCGGGTTAGGGAGAAATTAAATCTTTGATGTAGGGATTTGCACTCTTCATCGTACCAGTGGTTCATAGGGAAAGACCCATGAGGACGATATGAGCTAAAGTAGTATACAATGTAGGGACAAGAAAGAGGGTGTGACGTAAAAACTCATACATGTACCGTGAAAGGGAATAGTAACCAGACATAAGTTAAGGTAGTCGGGCAACATAGTCAATGATGTACTCATCATCAAAGTGGATTGTAGTGTGGTGAGTGTTGGAGGTACAGTGGGGGGGGGAATAGGATTAAGAAGCAACATGGAGAGTGAGAGTCAAGGCAACATCGTCAACAAGTAGGAGCTGATGGGAAATAAGGAAATCCCAGATGTGGGGGATGAGTGATCAGATAGTGAGAACATAATCCACTATGCTCACTCCTCCCATGGGAGAAACAAGGAAGTCCGTTGATAATGTGGACTCTAAGATTTCCCCCAGTTGGAGAAGGTGCCACTCATACGCTATGACCAGAGTATTCCCATCCGTTGATTCTCTCTGTAAACCAAGCTCCTTTGAAATCAGCTCCTAAATGCATAACTCATCATGTGCAAGATCATGCATAAGTGTTTGGTGGGTCCTTGTATAGGCATTGAAGTCGTCCAGAGGAATAACATCACACAATAAGGAATAGTGGGAAATCTCTGGATAAAGGTCAAGGTGTGGGTCCCCATCAACGTGCACAATGAAGGGTGTTGAAGCGGTGGGCGTAGCATACTACAATGAAGACATCACCGATAAGAGGTGAGCCCCTATGAACATGCAATGACATGTATCTAGAATGGAGATCAAAAGCTACCAATGATATTTTGGATCACGAATGAGGCAAACCTCTCCCACCTAAACCACAAACACCACCAGATCTACAAGTCTCATGCCGACAGGTCGAGACCCAAGAGTAACTTGTGATAAGAGGAAGGCCCTAATCAGGGCTCTAATGGATCTCAGTGAGGAAAATGAGATCTAGCAATGAAACCACATCCTAGAAGGTGCTTGAAGAAGACCACAAAGCACCATTACAGTTACAACAAGCAATGAATATGCCACTATCATCATCTGACACCCCAGTGCACCATCATTTAGATGGTAAAGGACGTGACCACATTGAGGGAGGGGAAGCACAAACACACCCTTGCAATCCCGAATGACCACTTATTTATTTTATTTCCTGTTAGCAACAACCAAGGCCCAAGCCTTCTAAAGCTCTGTCACTTGGAGTCTAATGAGATCAACATCTAAGTAAATTTTGTTAGGGAAGGAAAAGAGCTTCCTTTTATAGTTCAGAACTCTTAAACAATCATCTACCGATCATAACTTGATAATAAGAGTGTTATCAAGAATCGTCCATGTGCGGTTGAGGGAGATGCCACTCAAGTCTAGGGACTCCTATAAAAAGGTTTGCCTAGCTTGCAAGGGATCAATGGGCTTAAGCAAGCCACAAACTTGAAGGTTAAGGGCCTTGGCTTGTCATGTTCTCTCCTCATCAAATTTGGCTTGGACAGCCATTTCAACAACTATAGCCACAATTTTTGTTCATCAACTTGTTTTTAAATAAATGATTGATGTGTTGCACTTTCTTACTTGAAGTGCCCTTGTTGGGTAAGTTTATCTAATTGTTTGTTAATCTCGCAAACCACATCCTAAAGCTACAGAAAGTGTGGAGCGTCTCCACGGGGTCCTTGAAACTGCTCAAATAAAGTAACCCACATCCTTATAGACTTGTTATGAATTTGTCATTTGTCAAGGCTCAAGAGTATGTGTGATTGCACTAATCACAGGGTCTTTGAATCTCTCTAGGAAAATTCAAGGCATGCTCATGTCAGCTACAAGTAAATAAAAGTCATCAAATTCCTCAATAAGCGAGGATTTGTAGATTATGCTACCTATGATAGTTGGAGACTAGGGAGCATTTTTTTTTCTTTTAGATGAACTATCTACTATGAGATTTAAGGTACATATTACTGACACCTACATTACCAAGTATTGCTCTGAAGGCCCCCGTACCCATATACCAGTATGATTCTAGTACCGGTACTAGTCCAGGGATCTCTCAGGTGCATTGCAGATTCGCCTAATATCCAAGGATGTCCCTGTGTAGGACCCAAGCCAAACACAAAACATACTCAACTGTCAAAAAGACAATCATAACACAAATATAAAAAATATTTTTAAAAAACTAAAAACACAATTAAAAGGATTAAAAAGAATTAACATTAAGTAAACCTAACTCAAGCACTAACTCATTTACTACCCTACCCCCAGATTATATTTTGTACAGACATGCCCAAGACGTACCAAACCCAAGATCCCCAGAAAAATCAGTGATACTTGTACCCATATTCCGGTAACTTAGACTACCACTTCAAATATAGTAGAGGATCCTTATCTATGTTCTTTCACCCTAACTTTAACATGGCTCTATTTCCAAGAGAGAGACATTTAGATGATAATCATTACAAAGTCACCAAAGACCCACTCAACTGATTCCTGTTTTGTCAAAATATCCTACAACTGTGCAAATATTGCCATGGGCAATAATAGACCAATTAAGAAATATCCCAACACCAGGGATGCTTTGGTTCTGCAACTAATTCGCTTTGTTGGCTCTAGGGGAAGGCATAAGGTAACAACTGCCCCTCCCCACAACCAATCTAGAGTTCATGACCACAATGCCTATACTAGATTCTTTCCTTCTTTCAGCATATCTTCAGTCCTTTGACAGCTAAAAAGTCTTTTCTTTTATGCCTTCGAGGATCACTTTGTCTTCTCCTCTCAAGTCAAGCCCTTCACTAGGGGCCAAACCTCAAATCCATTATTGGTGAGGGTTGGGTTCTTGCAACTTGGAAAGTAGCTCTCCTTGTTTGTGTCCATTTTGGCATGGCTTGTATGTATATATTTATGATCGTTAAGTTGTATGCCATTGGTAATTCTTGCTAAGGGTTTTACAATCCTTTTAAAAACTCTTTTTAATAGGTTGGAGATGCATTTCACACTTGTTTCATTGCTGCTACTTGTCATTAATCAGCAATTTTCTGACTAATAGACTGTTATGGAAGAAAATTTGGGAAAAAATGTTCTTTTTCTTGGGAAAATGACAGATTTTTTTCAAAACAGTTGTGATTTTTATGGGGGACAAACAACATTTTCAGAAATCACAAATTTTAGAAAGTTTAAGAGCTCTATAAATTCCTGATTCTTCATGTTGTAAATAGAAGTAACACATAAGTGAAGCCATCATCCTTCTTATAACCAAGAAGGTAAGTGAATCCATAATGCCACTTCCATATAAATAAAGAGTGCACAAAGATAATAATGTACTAACAAACATGTATTAATCTAAGCATAGATAGACATAAAATGAACCAATTTAATATAACAATCAAAATTCAAAACAAACAGTGCACGGTTAAGATACATCGGGTTGACTTGTCAACGTGTTAATCTCCCCCTTGGCTTGTAGCACTTTGTGAGAGATGGTTGTAGGTGAAGTCAAGGTGGAATGAGGACCGAAGTAGACCCAAGTTGAGGACTCCAAATACTAGGTGTACCTCACTAGTTTAACCCGTCTTTGAATCTTCAAGTCCTTGTGGTAACTTGGGTTCCTTTAGCGTAAGCTCCTTAGCCCTAATTCCTATTCTTTCCAAGATGGATTTGCATGTAGGGGCACAGCAGATTGGATGTCTATATTTTCAGGAAGCTTATAAAAAGGGATCAAAACCCTAAAAGTCAAAATTCAAATATAATCGATGTCATTGCCCTGGGCGATGGCAGACAAAAAGTTTCCAACAGAAACAATACGTCAATGGTCATTGACCAAATCAGGAGCACTACAAGACATCATTGACCAAGCCAATGACATCAGATAAAGGCGTTCAAAGGGGAAAAGAAGAGCAAAGGGGGAAGGGGAACCTCAGGGGACAAGCTAAGTTGATGCCATAGCAATTTGAAGGTGGTAATAGGAATGGTAATGCATAACTGAATCTCCCACAAAGAGCCACTAGCCAGACCACCCCAATCACGGTGTACTCCTTAGGACATACACTCGAGATTAATGCACCGACGAGTCCTACAAAAGAGAGTATCACTAAGCAAAAATAAGGTATATATATATATGCACATCCAAAGCTCATCACATATCAAAATAGTGTAATGCGGGATCATGCTTTGGGAAAAGAACATAGTACCACAAGATAATAAGCAAGTGCTTTAATGAATGTTGATATATATGAGATAAATTAAAGTAAATAAAAAGACATATCTAGCTTCATTAAACTGGCTGGTTGTAAGAAGCATGATGATGTAAAGTGCCGAAGCGGTGCAGAGATGGATCTGGCAAGCCTGTAAAAATAGGTGATTTTTCGATTTTTTTTGCTAGAATATTCTGTTAGTACTATAAAATTCCTTGCGACACCAAGATTCTAGAGCTTCTTTTGATTCATCAAGAGGAGCTACAATTACAAAGATATGGCAAATAGATGGAATCTGAAAATTAATTGTTGAAAGTTTGAAATTTTAATTTGGAGGCTACAAATAGGGGGAAGGCACTTCATTTGTTATATTGCAGTTTGATATTTTGAAATTTTTGAGCTCTAAGACAACCATTTCTAGTGCAAAGAGAGGTGATGGTGAGATTACGCAAAGAAGCACCACTAGGATCAGTCGCAACGATCATTGAGGTAGGTTTTGCACTTAAATTCAGGATGGATAGATGGGCTATATTGGGAAAAATGGGCTTTGGGACAAATGTGATTAGCCGAATTTGCCCCAAAGGCCATCAAAATGTAGAGAATAATATGGTAGCATTATGTTATGGTAGTATGTTGTTGTCTAATATGTTTCATGTAAAATATGTGAGCACTAACATGTCCTAAAATGAAAGAAATAATGGTAAAGTACAAAATGGTAAAAATGTGACATCTAAGTGGATAAGAAAAAACTAAGAAAACAAAAAATTGTGATAAAATAATTAGGTAGTGATAGAAAAATCTAATGTAAGTAGATAGAAAAATATGAACAAAAGATGTGATAAAATGATTAGGTGATAAAATATCAAATGTAATTAGATAGGGAATCTCAGGGAACATTAGATATCATAAAAAAGAACAAAACATGGGAATTAGTTCCTAGACCCTCAAACAAAAATGGGATAGGAACAAAATGGGTTTATAGAAACAAACTCAATCAAGATGGAGCTGTCATAAGAAACAAAGCAAGATTGGTGTGCAAGGGATATGCCCAAGTAGAAGGCATAGACTTTGAAGAGACATTTGCTCCAGTGGCAAGACTAGAAGCCATAAGAATGTTTTTGGCATTTTTTGTTCATAAGAAATTCAAAGTACATCAGATGGATGTAAAGTCAGCCTTCTTGAATGGAAATTTAGAAGAGGAAGTCTACATTGAACAACCAGAAGGCTTTCAGCTAGTAAATGAAGAAGATTATGTGTGCAGACTGAAAAAGGCATTGTATGGTCTGAAACAGGCACCTAGAGCATGGTATTCACGATTGGATCAATACAGGCAACAACAAGGCTTCAGCAAAGGATGTGCAAACAACAACTTATATTTTAGATTAGAAAGTAAGCATATGTTGATTATTGTTGTCTATGTAGATAATATCATCTTTGGAGGTGGCAATAGTAATATGTGCAAAGAATTTGCCACACAAATGCAAAGTGAATTTGAAATGTCTATGCTAGGAGAACTTTCGTTCTTTCTTGGTTTACAAGTTGCACAAACCAATGAAGGGATATTCATATCTCAAACCAAGTATGCAAAGGAAATGCTCAAGAAATTTGGAATGGAAGACAGCAAACCAATTAGTACTCCCATGACAACTGGATGTACGCTGAGCAAAGAAGATGAATCCCCTGATGTGAATAATACTATGTATAGATCAATGATAGGCAGCCTATTGTACCTAACTACATCAAGACCAAACATCATGCAAGTTGTATGCATGGTTGCAAGATTTCAAGCAGCTCCCAAGGAATCACATGTCAATGCTGTGAAAAGAATCTTCTGATACATTACGAGCACAATTGACTATGGATTGTGGTACCTTACAAGTGATGATTTCACTTTGATTGCATATGCAGATGCTGACTGGGCAGGAAGTGTGAATGACAGGAGAAGCACTAGTGGTGGTGCATTCTTCTTTGGAAACAGACTTGTGTCATGGCTAAGCAAAAAGCAAGAATCAGTTACACTTTCTAGAGTAGAATCAGAGTATGTCGCAACAGAGCATGTTGCACCCAAGTCTTGTGGATGAAGCAAACTCTCAGAGACATCAAGGTAAGAGTACAAAGAACCTATCTCTATCTTTTGTGATAACTCAAGTGCCATAAACATATCCAAGAAGCCAATGATGCATTCCAAAACCAAGCATATATCCATCAAATATCATTTCTTGAAAGAAAAGGTTGCAAAGCAAGAAGTCAAAATTGAACATGTGTCAACAAAGGATCTAATTGCAGACATATTTACCAAACCTCTTCCCAAAGAGCAATTTGTGTATCTGAGAGAGAAGTTGGGTGTGGTGGCTCCCACACCACATCACTAGCTTTTAGTGATAGAGCATGAGTCCAAGGGGAGTATTGAGGAAAGATTATTAACTCTTGGATTAAGAGGAAAAGCAGCTTGGTGAGATGGCTGCAGTCCCTTTGCTATGTGATAACAGAGGAGAAACAGGTGTGTTGGCTCTAGATCATTATCCCTATCCATAGAAAGATATATCAATTATTGATTGGTCTTTCAAACCAATGCTATATATAATCTTTTAAGGAGTCCGTAGTAGTTCAGATTTCGCTGAGTCTGTAGATCTCCAATCTGACTGAGTCTGTAGAGTTCAGGGAAATGTGTGATTGCCTAAGGGGGAGCTCCTCACAAAGTGTTCCAGCATGACAGGTCCAAGGATCAGAACAAACAAAATGTCAAAAAAGGAGCAGCTAGATGAAGGAATGGCAGAGACTCTTTGTCATTAATGTCAAAGGGGGAGAAAGAATGATGAAAGAATAGAGAAGGATAGTCATTCTGAGGAGAGGATGTTTTGCCATCATTGACAAAGGGGGAGATTGTTGGCAATTTTCGCTGATGTCTATAATATTGTCATTGATGTCAAAGGCAGCTTGTGCTATCAGCGATTAATATCAAAAATTGAATTGCACAGACTTACAATGCAAATCGGATTTATGAAGAGCTTCTACTTATAAAATAAGTAAAGCAGTCTTGAGAACCCGAATGGGTCTTGTAGTGCAGATCGGGTTTATGCAACGACTTTACTTGTCTCATTTTTATAAGTCAATTTGTCTCAAGAACCCGAAAGGGTCTAGAAGAGTTGATCGGTGTTTCGGAAGCACTTTACTTCTTTCATGTTTATAAGATAAGCAATGTGGAAAACCCAAATGGATCAAGGAAGAGGTAATCAGGATTTCAGAGTGACCTTACTTCTCTCATGTTTATGAGTTAAGCAATGTGAAAAACCCGAATGGGTCTACGTGAGTTGATCGGAGTTTTGCAACAACTTTACTTAGTTCATTCTAATAAGTTAAGCAAAGTTAAAAACCCGAATGGGTCTGGAAGAGTTGATCGGGTTTCTAAGATGACTTTACTTCTTCCAAGCCTATAAGTCATGTTGAATGAAGAACCCGAAATGGTCTTGAAGAATTCTTTCGGAAAAATTCTCAAGTCTTTTTCGGAAAATTAACCTGAAACAAAAATCCGAAGAGATTGTTGCAAAATTGCCGAAGGGCACTTCTCAAGAAGCCCGAAGGGAAAGTGGACCGTTCAGAAAAGCCAAAGGGTACATTCAAGAAAGTCCGAAGGGTATGTGGACCCTTTCATAAAAGCCAAAGGGTAGTTTGCAAAAAGCCGAAGGGTATGCGGATCCTTTCAGAAAAGCCAAAGGGTACATTGAAGAAAGTCGGAAGGGTATGTGGACCCTTTTAGAAAAGCCAAAGGGTAGTTTGCAAAAAGTCAAAGGGTATGTGGACCCTTTCAAAAAAGCCGAAGGGTAGTTTGCAAAAGGCCGAAGGGTATGTGGACCGTTCAAGAAAGCCAAAGGGCACTCCTCAAGAAGTCTAAAGGGCAAGTGGACCGTTCAAGAAAGCCGAAGGGCACTTCGCAAGAAGTTCGAAGGGCAAGTGGACCATTCAGAAAAGCTGAAGGGTAGTCCGCAGAAAGTCCGAAGTGCAAGTGGACCATTCAAGAAAGCCGAAGGGCACTTCTCAAGAAGTCCGAAGGACAAGTGGACCGTTCATGAAAGCCGAAGAGTAGTCTACAGAAAAGCCAAAGGGCATGAGGACGTTTCCAAGGATTCCGAAGGACAATTTGTCAGGGAAATTATCCCGAAGATTTCATCGGGAAAATTGTCCCAAAGAATTTCTTCGAAGAAATTGTCCCGAAGAAATAAGTCGGGAAAATTGTCCCGAAGAATTAAGTCGGGAAAATAGCCCGAAGAGAAAAGTCCCAAAGAAAATAACCCGAGGAAAATAGCCTGAAACAAAAGTCCCAAACAAAGTTCTCAAATGATACCTTTGGATGAAATGGACCATTACAAAGCTTCCGAAATAGATCATTTGCAATAGTCCCGAAGGACATATAGACAAAAGTAAAGGTTGAGCACAATAGAATAATCTAAAGGAGCAAAAACGATCCAACTATAGAAGATATAGTGGAAAACATAAAAAGGGGCTCGATAGTTAGAGATGGCATGAAGAAAGAAATCAAAGGCGCGCATTTAATGTATTCCAACGAGCAAATGGAGAAACAAACAGAACTGGTGTAAAACCTGCATGTGATTGAACAGGACTCAAGATTGATTGTCCCAATCATACTAAAATGATTGATCCAAGAAGCAGCATAGTAAAGACCTGAATCCCGCAGTTGTCAAAGATAGAAACAAGAATAGAAAATTGTTGTATGATGCAAGAACCAAGACACGAAAAAATGCAAAAGTCAAATACGCATTAAAGGAGAATCCAGAACTGAAACTGGTTAAGTACAAATAGAATGTCAATGCAATAAGTGAGTCGAGAAACCCTAATGAATCCTTGTATAAACACGACTC
Organism: Torreya grandis; assembly: GCA_037957365.1. NCBI lineage: Eukaryota > Viridiplantae > Streptophyta > Pinopsida > Cupressales > Taxaceae > Torreya > Torreya grandis. Next base: position 1,319,432 of record JARHVA010000961.1, read on the forward strand.
TTAACACATCATAAATGTGCTGCTGCTATTGTGTTTTAATGTGAGAAAAAGCGCTGTCGATAACAAGAAATATGCCGACAGAGTAAAACGTAGAGAAGGAAGGGGAATGAAGTGCATCTAAACAAAGCATAACCAGATGTATGCAAATACAGAGTGAAAGACATATGCAGACAGAGATTAAGCAAGCAGGAAGATAGAGCGCACACAGATAATGAGAAGGTGAGCAGTTACAAATTAGACTTGTAACAAAAAACATTGAACTAGGTTCGCTTGTGAATCTATCTTGTACACTGGAGTTGTAGCTCCATAGTTCAAGTACGTTGGTGCCTACATACAAACTGGGTTGGTGCTCAATAAGGAGATTGGTGTCTCCTAAGGATTGGTGTCCTTGAATGTAACCAGTGAGGTTTGCCAGAAGGCATTTTATTGTGAGATTGGATTAGAACAGTAGATTCTAGCAGCTAATTCTCACCGTGGTTTTTCCCTTTGGGTTTTCCACGTAAAAATCTGATGTTATATGCTTTTGTGTGTGTGACTTCTGCATTGGTTCTTTGATTTGCACATGAATTTACATCCTCTGTAAAAGGTTTTAAATGGACTAGTTTTAGCTCATCTACTGATTCACCCCCCCCCCCTCTCAGTAGATAGTTGTATTCAACAAGCAAAGAAATGAGTTAGATCCAAATCAACGCTTGTGCTAGAATTTCATGTTGGAATAACAAGACAATCTAATGCCCAAATTAAGATGACAAGAATGGTGTAAATGTGGATGTCATACCAAGAGAAACGATTGTTTGTAAGGAAGGCCTAGTTGATTCCTCAAGCTCTTACAATCTCAAACTCACGAACCTTTAGCGGGAGTTAGAACAAAGGAGTCAAATCTAAAGCATAATATAAAAAAGGAAGGTAATGAAGAGGGATGTGATCAACTAGAAGCAATATCCATTAAGGCAATATTGAGAGTAAGATGTGTGAAAGTAAGGAGGTGAGACGCCACGAGGGCAATTTGAAATCCTAAGTGGAGATAACACACTCCAATCAAGTGAGTAAGACTAGGAGCTTTAGACATCAAAAGGTTTAGGAACGTTGCCTTGCCAGTCTAAAGCTTGGGCTAACTAGTGAAGTATATAGATTATCCCATAAAGGTTTTATGCAAGAAAATGTAAATGTGCCTACCTTCCCAAGATGTGTTCCCTGATTCTCAAGACCCCATCTGAGCAATCAACCAATTATGAGGATTGGGTACTCGCATGAAAAGGCAAGCGCTAGGAATGATGGATATGAGGCCTCTTATCTCAGTCTACTAGCCTACCGCACTCCAATGGACCTTTGGCTCTACTATGAGGCCAACAGTGGAATTTGAGCTTCAACAAGGATAGGGGGCATGCCAATGATTTGATCACGTCTTGTGTGTGATTTGAATTTCGAATGATTTTTTCTATCACTTGATTTTGATTTTGCTTTGATATATTTAAATTTTTCTTATTTTTGTTTGTTTCTTATTTCCTCCATATGGATTCAAAAAGCCCTTCAATGGGTTTTTAAGATGACAACACAAGAGAGCTTACATCTAGCTGGTAAAGAGAACCTAGAAACCAAGACGCTTACATACTCTTAGACCTACACTTTAGAAGAGAGTATCTCCGACCTAAATGTGCCTCATGTGAAAATAGGAACAGGATGATGGGGATTGTGTGGTTCGTAAAAAGGAATATAAGGTGATACAATGATGGCATGCTAGTAACTAACCACGAGAGGCAAGTTTTTTCTTCATAATAGACTAGGAATAAAAGGATTTGGAAGTACATGTGAATGTTCATCAAAGCACATAATAAGTGTATGAGTGTGAAGATAAGTCCATGAGGGATAGTGAGAATGGAGGAAATAGGTGGTAACGTCATTGGATAGATAATAACCTGCAATAGATCTAGTGTAAGCAAAGATAAGGTAAAACCCAAGAGGGGAGATGGCCGAACATGTGAGATAAACCCAAGAAGGAAAACATGAAAAGTAAATTATCAAAGGGTAGCGTAAGCGCAATGGCCGGATAAACCCAAGAGGGTGGTACAAAAAAGTAAATTACCAAAGAACGACAAAAGCACAATAGTCGAATAAACCCAAGAGAGAAGAATGATTGAAAATTGATCACCAAAGTAATGAAAAGCACAATGGCCAGATGAACCCATGAGGGAGAGGAGCAATGTAGATAAAATTACAAAGGGCTAAAAAGTGCAATGACTGGATAAACCCAAGAGGGATGAACAAGAAAAATGAATTACCAAAGGGCTGAAAAGCGCAATGGCTGGATAAACCCAAGAGGGAAATACATGAAAAATAAATGAACACAAAATTGAAGTGCTAAAGATAATAATATAGCATTCAATACATGATGAAATATATGATAGCTCACAAATGTTTTACAATGTCATTACAAACTCCATCAACAACTTCATAAATTTCTTGTTGTAGTTTGTATCTTGCTTTAATCATAGTTTCTTCCACTTTCTCTGAGATCCATGCAAGGTTGGCCTTGCGAATAGCCTCGATGGAGAATGTAGGTCAGGTAGAATTGTGAGAATGTTGATCCTCAAACTATGAATGAGGTATATGGGGAGGTTGTTCCTCCAATTGACTAGGTTGTTCTTGTTGCTTTAGGGGAGGTTGTTCCTCCATTCTTTTAAAATGTTGTTGTTGCTTTACGAGAGGTTGTTCCTCTAGCCTTTCAAACCGTTGAATATGCTACCAATACACTTGACACTTGTTAGTGGGATGAGAAGAGCAATCATGCCATAAGCAATAATGTTCCCCTTTCTTGGAGATGTATGTGGGAGTTGTCTTGGGAGATTGACTATTCAAGTGGTGAGGCGATGGTGACCAACTCCATCATGCGCAGAGAGACTCTCGAAGTTGCCAATACGCTTGACAATCCATCATAAAATGTGTCATGGTTTTATGAAACTCGTAAAAGCGCCCAGGTGGTGAAGGCAAGTGTGAATGTTGACTTTCCATTGTATGGGATTGTGATTGCAAGGCTTGTTGTTCCAAATGCTTCTTGTGTGCTTTGCAATTTTGAACTAGATGCCCATAGGACTTGTGCCATGTGTAGTACTAGGTTGGATGATAATGTCCTAAATCTTGCATTGTACAATTTTCTCTTAACTGACGCATTGCCTAAGTCAAAATATGTTCACAAACAATGGACTCCATGGGTGGGGACATGACATAAGGGACCATAGCAATGTTAGAATCGTTAGGTGCATCACTAGTGTTATAAGTAGATAATAAATCATCATCACGAATGTCAAAGTGAGAAGAAAGCTTCACCATGTTTATTGTTGTTAAAAGATGTTTATTTGTGATAGTTTTGAAGGAAGTTTTTGTAACATAGAATCTATGTGTCCTTTGCTTAAACATAACCAAACAAATAAGGATAATCTAACGTGTAGCCATCCTCGTACTCAAAGGGTGGTGGGATCAACATTGAGTGATTTGACCATGATTTCGATAGGAAGTGAGGAATCTTTGGGGAACTTCTTCTCGAAGGATGCAGTTGCAATTATTTCGTCAACTACCCTCTTGTGAGATCAAGATCGCAAGCTAGGAGGCAATTGAGAGATGATATGTGAGGGTAGGTCAGATGTTTGATTTTAATATTTATCTCATTGAGCTCATCATCATCGAAATCAAGGAGGTTTAGTGGGACTCTCCCAACAAGCTTGGGAAGACCACTATAACCTCGTAAGGAGTCAACAGGGTAGTTAAAGTGTTGATATTCTCTAAAGGTTACACTAATTACCTTCTCAAAGGCAGGTAATTTGTAAACTCCGCATTGTTGGAATTGCTCAAAGTTCCAAGGGTGGGTGTCACTTTGGACCTTGTAGATAGTTCCTAAATAGGGAAATTTGACGCATTGTCAAGCAGAAGAAGCTATGGGCCTCATCCAATGAGTCCAAGGGCACCCAAGCAAGATATTATAGAAAAGAAGGAAATTGAAGATCATGACTTTCACTCTAACCATTCTAGAAGGAACCTTGATAGAAAGCCAAATGCAACCCATGGGAGACATTTGTCTTTGATCATATCATCGGCACGTGTTATGAGTGGACTTAATATTGCTTGTTGAAGAACCAAGAGATTTAATGAAGTCTAAAGAAGCGATATGAGTGTAGGAAGCTTCGTCGATGAGATCTCTTTTAACTCGGACATCACCAATTCGAACGTTAATAAAGAGTGATGATCATCAACACAATAGGATTCCATCTGGAATCACTGATTGTACTGGAAACTTGAGTGGTAGATATTAGTTAGTCGATTGGATAGATAACTCTTCACATTGTTGCAAGATACTCTCATTAGAACACCATGCAATGGGGTTTCTTGCCCCAAAGCGGGAGGTTGACAAATATTCATCTCAAAGAGTGTTTGCAATAATTGATTGATGTGTTTAGGAGAGGTATGCATGAACTCAAGGAAAGGAATCTTACTTGGAAGATTAGAGAGTTCCGCAATGGGATCCCATTCCTCAATGCTAACCTGCCTCTGATGTGGATTGCAACTAAGGAACAAAAATCTGACAAATGCTAGATTTGGCCTCATGAGGGGTTGAATCTAGGTTTTTATTTTTTTCACATTCGTCGACGTCATTGGCCCAACCGATGATGTAGGTTGACATAGGCAACGTCATCGACCAGGACGAGTATATTGGAACATAACAATTAGAATTCCAATGTCATTAGCATGGCCAATGGGGTCAAAATTTGGCAAACCTTATGTTTTTGGTATTTATGATGGAGGTGCAAAAGATATATGACCTGTAGGATAGGCTTGAACAATTTATTAGGTCTTATAGGTGGCTATAGGAGTAGTTTGAGTGTTATATTGTGATTCTACACATAAAATAATGTTCTTCATGTCATTTACATGAAATAGGTTTTCCTCAATGGGAGACGAATTAGGATTTATCATAGTTTCAATGGCATTAGTGGATGGTGCAAGATTTTGGGGGTTTTCGCAATTTAGGGGATTAGTGTTATTTTGATATGGTTGGTTATTTTTAGAATGATCTGGTAGAGAATTGGTATAAATACCCGAATAGGCATTTGCTTGGCGAATGGCTTCACAATCTCTCTACGCTGAGAATCTCTCTCTAAGCACATCAATACATATCATAGAATTGAGGTGTTCATCTTATATGATTTAAATCTTTAGGCTGAGAATCTCTCTCTAAGCACATCAATACGTAAAGGTTGGTGAGTGTAGTTGTTTGATTGAAAAGGGCTTCCTAAAACTGATTGGGAAAGAGCCACATTTTGAGGACCACCGTGCATGATTGCATGAATTGTTCATTTGGATTAGAAACTATGATCGTGGGTATCAGAGACACCATCATCAATAGCATGTTTGTTTTTTGTTAGGTCTTAGGAGCATTTAAGTAGTTTGGTTTGGGTTGAGAAATCTCCAATTGTCTCATGAGATGGTCCTAGCTTTTAGCTTGTTCAAAGGCTTCCTCCAAAGTCTTAGGAGAAAAGAACCAAAATTTGTATTGTAATTTAGGCCCTAAAGTGGTTGCAAAGAGTTCAAAAAGACTTTCTTTGGTCATTTTATGATCAGTTTTATGGGCCAAGGACTTTCATTGCTTGATAAAATTGTGGGCCGACTCATTGTCAGATTGCTTGCAATTGATGAAGGCACCCAAGTTGTCCTCGGTAAGTCATGATATTAGAATTCTTGGACCAATGTATTAACTAAGTCTTCTAATTCAACAATAGAGTTCGGCTTGAGTTGATTGTACCACTCTAAAGCATCACCAGTGAGGGGTTTTGCTAGTAGTTTGATTGCATAGGCATTAGATTTGAGCTAATCTTTGTAAGGTTAACAAGGGCCTTAAGATGCAAAGCGGGGTCATTGGACCTATCATAAGTGATGGTTGGGGTGACTCCCTCAATGTCCACAGCTGCAATGTAAAGCACTAATGATTCATTTTGCAAGTTTTGAAGTACTTTATTTTGAATGGGTGGTTGTGGCATTGGGTTGCCAAGATGATCCTTTGAGGGGCTGGGGGAGGAGGGGAGGGACGGAAGGAATATTGATTAGGCATTCCCCACTCAATTTGTTGAGGGTGATTTGACATTTGCAAGAGTTGATTTTGCAATTGTATGAATTTATTTGAACTAGATGTTTGCATGTGAACCATTCGGTCCAAGACTTGCATGATCATCTGAGTGGGATCCGTTGAAGGACTTTGAGCTGATTGATTTGTTTGAGTAGCATGGGTGGTTTGACTGACATGAAGAGCACTAGTGGTAGCACCCACCATGGTTGTGGCGATATTTGGGATTGTGGAAGGGGAAGAGATAGAGCAAGTCATGGCTTGACTTGCCCCAATGCCAAAGACGAAACCAGACCTAGGAGAAGTTTTAAAGAAATCAAGAACTATAAGGGCTTAAATTTCATCATGTGACTTTACTACATGCTCAAGATTGTTAGCTAGAAACATTTGCATTTCAGGTGTATGCTCAACAAAGTCATCTTGCTCTCCCTATGATTTTGACTCTTTGTTAGGTAACAATCGTTTTTGTTGTTTTCCTTGAGTGGTTGTAGATCTTGTGTTGACCATTGAGTTGGTGGGATTTGGATTGTTTTTCTTGGCATTGGTAAGAGCTATGTTACAATTGTTGTAGAGGGGGGAAGAGAAACTTTGAGTGGTTTCATCTTGGTATTGTTGATATATTCATAGGAAGGAAGGAGAGGATAGCCTTTAGGATTGCTAAAGGGGGCAAAGAAAATTGACGAAGTATGCTTGACAAACCAATAACACTAAAAAGCAATAAAAAGAAACACGTGAAGCTGACCCAACATAGCGATGGGGTAAGAATCACGTCAGGTTCATCAAACTGATTATAAACCTAAAATGGTCTACAATTTTAGGATCCTCTAAAATAGGAAACGGTAGAAGACCATACTAGATCCAACACACATACAAGATGTCGATCTACAAACCAATTTGGGGCCATAAATAAGGGTCATGAGCAAGGAAGTTGTAAAGGATCTAAAAGGGCAATCTACACAAACTATAGCAAGCATAGAGCCGAAGTAGATCCAAGGTGTCATTAGACGTTGAAGCAAGAGATATAACGGTAATCAAAGAAAGTAAAATGCCATTAGGCAATAACCATGAGGTATATGATCTAAGGGTTAAGTGTCGTTAGATGGTAATAATGAGGTGTAAATAAAGAGCATGTAAAGATAATAATGTACTAACAAACATGTATTAATCTGAGCATGGATAGATATAAAATGAACCGATCTAGTAAACCAATCAAACATAGAGTATAAGGTTAGGATACTTACCTTGGGTTGACTTGTTAGTGCATTTATCTCCCCCTTGGCTTGTAGCACTTTGTAAGAGAAGGTTGTAAGTGAAGTAAAGATGGAAAGAAGACCCAAGTTGGAGACTCCAAAGACCAGGTGTACCTCACTAGTTTAACTCATCTCCTTGATATTTTCAAGTCCTTGTGCTAACATGTCTTCCTTTAGTGTAAGCTCCTTAGCCCTAATTCCTCCTCTTCTTCCCAAGGTGGATTAGAGTGTGTGAGCAAAGTAGATTGGATGTCTATATTTTGAGAAATGACAATGAGGGACCCTATAAATACAGATCCAAACCCTAAAATTCAAAATTCAAACCTAGTCAATGGCATACAAAGAGTTTCCAGCATAAACAGTACATCATCAGCCCGATCGATGACATCGGCCAAATAAGGGGCAGTGCAAGATGTCATCAAGAGGGCCAATGATGTCGAATAAAGGGGTGCAAAGGGAAAAAAGAGCATCGAAGGGGAATGGGAACCTCGAGGGATAAGCTAAGTTGATGTCATGGCCATCAAAAGGTGGTAGTAGGAATGGTGATGTATGATATAATGTTTCACGTAACACCATGAGCCAGCCCACACCAATCTCAGTGTACTCCTTAGAACGTACACTCAAGGATATTAATGCACCAACAAGTCCTATGAAAGAAGGTGTCGATAAGTGAAAATAAGTGTATACAATTAGTCACCCCTGTGCTAGCATTTGTTTGTCCTTGGTCACATAATTCATGCCACATGCAAAATGGGCTCCATCCTCATAACAATGGCATTACACACCTGGAACTATCAAAAGGTTTAATCTCAAAGTCATATGATCTATGACCCTCTTTCTTATAGCATTGAAGAGTTGACTACTTTATACTCTTTCTGCCTCACAACCAGCAACTATTGAAATCGAAGTCTTACCAACTCCTCATTGGTGCACAACACTTGCAACTTTGGAGACTTGGTTGCTTCAGATCAAGGAGCACTTTATCTTTAAAGACCAATTTATTATGAGATCAGGGGCACATACTACTGCCTTTTTAGTGACCCGCGAAACTCTGCATCTCTCTTTCTTGGATGCCTTGATGATGTCTTGTTTTGTACCTGAAAGATGTAGTTATTTCCAAGCACTAGTCACTTTTGAGGTCTCCTAGAACAATTATATGGAATTCCTCGCTCTTCCATCCTATCCTTAGATTGGGTAACGCCAAATGAAATGCTATTTCTCGACACCAAATCATAGATCTATTACACACTGCCGCTAAACCTAGATTACCTGACAGCCCACATAAGCTAGGCCCACGACTCAAATGAGGGTCAAATCTACTCATAAATGGCCTCCCCACAAGGTCAAAGATTGTCCAACTTGTTCACCCACAATGGGGGTTCAACATCAAATGTTAAGAGTATCTCCTCTTTTGCTCCCTTATTAACTATTAGTAAAGACTATTTTGATGCCAGCAACAACCAATCATTAAAACCCTATCAATCCAAGCCATTTACCAAAGGGCATTCTTCAACAAGCATTTGGGGTTTAAATTCACAGTTCTTACCTCTAGTGACAAGGACGACTTGCTCTTTCCTTAGAAAGTAGCTGCAAGTATCCGCTCTTCTACAACACTATTTGTTAATCATGCACTAAATCTCTTTAGATTCCTCTTTATGCTTTTACACCTATTTTATTTCTTTCTTTCTTTTGCTTGAGGAGCTGCCCCCTTGTTTTTGGCAGTCATGTTTATTATTCCTAGTTATTCCAAATGATCCAGGTGGCAGTTCAGGACAGGATTTTGGGCAGAATACTGAAACAAAACTAGCATATCACTAGTGTGTAAATTGGAATTGCAAACAATGATGTGTGTTGGAAAGCTCATCAAGTGAGCTAGTTTAGATACTCTACATGCATGCCTTTGGCAACCATGTAGGGCATCCAACTAAAGTTTAGGGTTCGAAAACTGCTCTAAATGGCCTCAAAAAGGCAAAATACAAAAGCATATAAAAACACATAAAAATATTAGAATTATGTGAGTTTCAGTTAATGACAAAACCTCTCAATTTCTTGGGGGAACGTTTGTCACATGACTCTTCACATTCCAATCGAATCAATTCATATTCTATTTTTAGACTATACATTTCCTGCTAAAAATAGATATAAAGAAATTAGCATCCGAACATAAAAATCAGATATTGTAGCCTCACATCTCTTCTCAAAAATTGCTACCCATTGTAGCTTTGCATCTCTCTCAGAGATTAGTACCCTTCTTGTAAACTACTCTTGGCTTCAATAAAACTTTACATTCCAGTATATTGCTATTTGTTGCATCCATTTCCTTAAATTGGTTCATTACCCTTATAACACATTAAGTTTTTGCAAATTAGTGTGTTGTCCATAGGATTCCAATTAAAATTAAGATCAATGGTATCAAAGCAATCCGTTCCATCCTTGTCTGTCCCATCGAACGAGGTCAAACTTTAGGAAGCATTGTCTCAAGACACGCAACCCTTCAGATTATCTTCCTTGTTGCTCCAAATGATCTTAAATGGGGAAAGAGGGTACAGGAGATCCTTTCCAGTTGTTGCTCAACAAAGCTCTTGAAAAGCAAAGACAAAATATGATGGCACAATTCTAAAATATTATTTCACAAAGCATGCCTGCAATGCCCAACTTGTGAACAAGCAAGCATTTCGCGGGCCCAATGCACTTTTAAGGTACAAGTGAATTTTGAGATTCCTCTTTTTCAAGGCAAAATTGATGTCAACGAAGTAGACAAATGGCTTGACCAATTGGAATCATATTTTTGTGTAAATTATTTTTCTGACAATGAAAAGATAACATTTGCAAGCTGCAATTCATGTTTAAAATGGTGGGAATCATATTGTCCTCGAGAATAAGATGATGGCAAGTTATCTCTCAAGGCTGCCGCAAACAAAATGTGAGAAGATTTTGTAGAGGCCATCAGAGAGGAATAATACCCTGTGAAGAATTGTGATGACTAGTTTAAAAAATTGCATCAATTGCACCAAGCTCGGGACCAGACGATGCAGGACTAAACCAATGCATGTCATACCTCGCTGGCAAAATTTGGCATGTGTGACAATGAGAGGCATTAAATTCTCTAATATTGCAGCGGTTTGTGGTTTTACATCCATGAGACTTGGAGTTTGCAAACATCCAAACATTAGGGGAGGCCTACCATTATGCATTGAAGGTTGAAGATAAGTAGAAACAAAAGGGAAGAAAAAACGTTCCACCTAGTGGCATACAGTGGAGCCCACACACTCAGTCAAAGCCTAAATGGAAGGGGTTTGTGGATAAAAGCCCACAGAAGAATACGGAGAAGTGGTGTGATACCCACAAGAGCAAACAGCACTTAGATGAAGATTGTCGTGTTAGGAAAGCATTATTAGTTAAGTTACAAGCCCCACCACCAGATTCCCGAGCCAACTCGGATCTGGGACGATCGTCATCGTTGACATCAATGCCACCACCTACAATGGACAAGGGAGAGGAAATCATAATGGTTGATCCCTACTCTATTTCTTTCATGACACAAGCTTCTCCTACCAAGCTAGAGGATGCAAAACATCTCTTCCATTCCCAAATTTGGGTGAAGGGAATATCTTTGCATTTTATAGTGGACGGTGGAAGTTAGAAGACCCTGATTTCGAACGATGACATCAAACAACTGAATCTTCCAAGGACACCTCACCCACAACCATACAAAATCGGTTGGGCGAATCAGAGTAGAGAAATACATGTCAAACGACAATGCCTACTTTCATATGTAATCAAGCCATTTCAAGATGAAGTACATTGTGACATGGTGCCCCTCAAAGTGTGTGATGTTTTGTTTGGCCAACCTTTCATGTGGAATCAATATTGTGTTTACCAATCCAAACCCTGTACTATCACCGTCACTCTAGTAAAGCAGTGTTATTGAATTCTTAAGGTAACCCCTCGTGCTACAATATCTTCGATTACTGCAAATAAAGTTGTATTCTTTGACCAATTGTTGGCAATTTGAGCAAGGAGACAGTTGACAGTTTGAATATCATGATCCAGAAAGCAATTTGAGGACTAAAGAATTGTCATTCCCATCTAAGGCAGCATGGAATTGTCATTGATGTCAAAGGTTGATGTCATTGATGTCACTGAGATTGAATCTGATCATGCATTAATGCCAAAGGTTGAGTTGAGCAGACTTGAGTAAATCGGGTTTGTGAAGTGCTCTTACTTATAAAATAAGTAAAGTAGTCTCGAAACTCCAAATTGGTCTAATAAAGTTGGTCAGGTTTATGGAACGACTTTACTTCTTTCATGTTTATAAGTAAAACAAAGTCGAAAACCCGAAGTGGTCTAGAGGAGTTTTTTGGGGTTCTAAAGTGATTTTACCTAGTCGGGATTCTGGAACGACTTTTCTTCTTTATGTTTTATAAGTCAAGCAATGATAAGAACCCGAGTTGGTCTAAGAGGAGGTTATCGAGATTCCAGGATAGCTTTACTTCTCCTATGTTTATAAGCTAAGCAATGTGGAAAACCTGAAAGGGTCAAGCAAAGAGGTAATCGGGGATTTGCAAGCACATTACTTCTCAAGTTGATAAGTCAAGTAATGTCAAAAACCCGAAAGGGTCTAGAAGAGGCAATCGGGATTTCTGAGTGGCTTTACTTCTCTTAAGTACATAAGTCAAGAAGGATGGAAACCCTGAAATAGTCTTGAAGAATTCCTTCGGAGGAAATCTTTCGGAAAAAGTGGCAAGGACAATTCTTTCGGAAAAAGTGGCAAGGACAATTCTTTCGAAAAAATTGTCAAGTCCTTTTCGGAAAATTGTCCCTTAACAAGAATCTGAAGGGTACGTTCAAAAATTCCGAAGGGTATCTTATGAACATTCTGAAGGGCAAGTGGACCTTTTCAAAAATTCCAAAGGGTATCTTTTGAACATTTTGAAGGGCAAGTGGACCTTTTCAAAGAGTCCAAAGGGTATCTTTTGAACGTTGCAAAGGGTATGTGGACACTTGCAGAAAAGCCGAAGGGTAGATTGCAGAGAATCTGAAGGGTATAAGGACCATTGGAAGATTTTCGAAGGACACTTCCGAATAGAAGCCAATGATGAATTCTTTGTGAGAAATTGGAGGACGCTTCAGGATGAAATGGACCCGAACAAAAAGTCTACGGAAATTGTCCCGAAGATACAAAGGCCCGCAACAATTTGTATAAAGGAACCTTCCAAAAGAATTAAAGCAAGGTTAAAAGACGAGCAAGTCTACAAGGATCGATGTTGCAAGGCGCATTACAAGAAGGCCGAAGAAAATAAGATCACGCCAACATGCCGAAGTTTAACGCACAATAGAAAGGGTAAAGATCGAGCATATCGAGGACAATCGAAAGGAGCGGAAGCGAACCCATCATATAGAAAGCAGCGAGATGTGAAAAGGGAAGAAAAGAAGCTCGATGGTTAATGATAAAGCAAGAATTAAAAGACATGTTGCTTTAAAAGATCAACGGCTCACGCTTGATCGGTGCATTAGATCCAATGGTGCGAAGCAAACCCAGATTACCCTCCGAGTGCACGCGCATTTGACAAGTGTCAAGAGGTCATAAGGAAAAATCCAATGAAGAAAAGAATGTGAACTTGGCATGACGAAAGAAATATAAAAGCCCGCATTTAATGTGTTTTAACTGTTTGTAAAGAAACAGCTGGAACTGGTGATGAACTCGATATATCTTCACAGAGCTCGAGATTAATCAATCTAATTGATCGAAGAAGTGGTGCAGTTAAGAACAGTAGAAGTGCACTCTTTGCCAAAGATAGTAAAGACATTTGAACATTGTCGTTTGAAGAATGAATCGAGACACGGAGTAAAAGTCACATTGAATGAAGATTAGAGGCTTGAACCAATTAAGAGCAGTTGAAGTGTGAACACTTTACAGATAGAAAACCCTAAGATGCATTTGTCTATATATGCTACGAACAGAACATTTGAAAGAGTCTTTTGTTGCTGTGGTGATAATAATTAGAGTGTTAACTCAAAAATTGTTGAGTAAGGACACATGCAGACAGCATAAAAAGGCAAAACGAATAAGGTGTGTCAAAATAGAAGATATCCAGACACAAAGATAGAGGCAGATAAGACGAGAAGGCACATAGCATGAAGGTGCAATTATAGACAAGACTTGTAACAGAGAAACTGAACAAGATTCATTTTGAATCTCTTTTGTATTCTGAAGTTGTAGCTTCAATCTCTGATAGGTTAATGTCATTAGAAACACTGAGTTGGTGCTCAATTAGGAAGTTAGTGTTTCCTTAGAGTGGGTGCTCTTGAATATAACCAATGAGGTTTCTCTATGAGACATCTTTTCTGTGATGCTGGATTAAAACAATAGTTTCTAGAAGCTTTTCTCACCGTGGTTTTTCCCTTTGGATTTCCACGTAAAAATCTGGTGTTGAGCATTCTTGTGTGTGTGTATGATCTCTACGTTTGTTCTTGACTTTGCATATACATTTTGTATCTTGTTTTTTTTCCGAAGCATTTTGCCGAATTCTTTCGGACTTTTGTCCGAGGCTTTTCTTTAAGAGTATTTCTTCGGGTTTTCTTCCGGCCAAGTGATGAATTCTTTCTGACAATTTGTCAGCACAATTTTTCCGAATGGCACTTTCATTTTTTCGAAGGGCACTTTTCAAGCTAAATGGACCAAACAAAAAGTCCGAAAGGTACATTTGCAACTTTCCCGAAGGATATTTTCTTTAGAAAGTGGTCACTTTCATTTTTCCGAAGGGGCACTTGCATTTTCGAAGGACCATTTCCAAAAGCCGAAGAACCATTACAACTTCTCCGAAGAGCATTTCAACTTCTGCGAAGGGACCAATCAAAAAACCACAGGAAAGGAAATGAAGAGAAGGAACTCCGAAAGAATTTTTTCGGACTTTTTATCCGAAGGAAATAAACATGAAGAATTCCTTTGGACTTTTTGTCTGAAGGAAATGAACAAGCAATGAGCCCGAAGGAAAAGACTCGACAAAAGGTCCGAGAAAGTAAATAGAAACAAATAGCCGCAGACAATTTGTCCGAAGAAAAGGTCCGGAAATAAAAGTTCGAAGAAAGTACCCAAAGGAGTGACGGCCTGCAAGAAGTCAATTTTAAACTGCAGAAAATAGCCGCTGCTATTCAAAAGACTTGATGGGAAAATAAAAACAGACATGGAGGTGGCAAATGGTCGAATCCCGAGCATCTAGAGCGAACTAAGTGAGCAAAATGGACAGGTTGACGGAGTGATTCATTGCTGGCCGCTGACCAAGTCAAGGAGCTTCTACAAAATCGACAAATACAAATGTCCAGAGAATAAATAGAAGTTAGAAAGAGCATTTTCTAACTGCCGTCATGAGTTCCAGCAGTGTGATGTGTCGGCTTTTCTGTTTTCAATTTCGAACTCTCATGGATGAACTTTGATAGAAGCAGTTTCCTGTGCCACTCCTGAAGGTTTGATGCCGCTTGCCACCATTCTCATGACTTGTTTTGAACAAGTAAGACTCTTGACATGGCATGGCTCGCTCATCCATCTCTCTCATGGATCTGTAGCTGATTTTCATGTCTATGACACATGTCCTTATGCCTCTTTAGCATCTCCTTTCTTGATCTTCCTCAAAGTTCTATAAATTGGGCCATTTCGACCATTGCAGATAACCACATTTTTGGTATGGCGAAGCCAGCTAAAATGACATTGCACTTTGCTTTTGGACATTGAATACAAGACCAATTCTGAGTTGCGAATTTTTGTCTGAGTATGTGAGTGATGTATGGCGGAGCTAAGTGATAGCATCATCCCTACTCCCTTTGTCCTTCATGTTTGAACAAAGGTTCTAATGTTAGCAGGTCATGTGAAGTGTGTTGAATATATCAAACTCTCTTTCAAGTATGCAATTGTATCTATGGTGTGCAATCTGCCCCCTTAGGTCAACCATTTTGTTGATTGTCTCAAGCATGTTAGCTTCACATTGAAACACTATGTTAGTATCTTTCAATGCATGGAATTAGTCTTGGAAAGCATTGTTATTCAGTAGAAGTGTGATAGTCGGTGGTATAAATTCTTGGTGGATCACCTCTTTAGCATAGTTTTTTGTTTTGTGCAAACTCTTGACTCTTTTCATGAACAAGCGTTAGATTAGGTGATAGACACTTAGAGAAAAATTCAGGGAGCTAGCCCTTTTCAATCCTAGAGACTCATCTCTCTTACAAGTTCCCACAAACTTGAGAGATGATTCAATGTTGCATCAAATTGAAGGAGTTTCATACAATCCTAGGGTGCACAATTTGATGACAACAGGGCCTCTAACTAAATTTTAAGGTAAGAAAAATGCTTGAAAGGGCCTCATATATGCAAAATACAAAAACGTACAAAAATGCCTAAAAATAGTAAAATTGCATTTTTTATTTTTGTGAGTTTCAACTTTCAGGTCATGACAAAACCCTCTCAACTTCTTGGGGGAATACTTGTCATGTGACTCTTCACATTCCAAGTCAAATCACTTTGTATTCTATTTCTAGGCTATGCATTACTTGCTAAAAAAATATATAAAAGAATTGGCATCCGAACATTGAAATCAAATATTGTAGCCTCACATCTATTTTCAAAGATTGCTAACCATTGTAACTTCTCATCTCTTCTTAGAGAGTGTTACCCTTCTTATATACTACTATTGGCTTTGATAAAGCTTTATTAACATTGAAGAATATTGTTATTTGTTGCGTCCATTTCCTTGTTTTTGTTCATTACTCTAACAACACATTAAATTTCTGCAAATCAGAGTGTAATCCACCAGATTCCATTTAAGATCCAAATCACCAACGACTTGTCTCATTATTTTTCATATACTGTGAAAACCTTATTTCTTTAATAAATTTTCAATTACTTTCTATTTCTGCTATTAGCAATAAAATTTTGATTTCTCTTTCTAGTCTCTATTTTTAGCAAGCATGTAACCAGATTTAGCACTAAGTGACTTTTGTCTTCTCTTCCGCAAGTGCAAAAAGTCCACAACAAGTCAGACGCCAATAGTATCCCTAAGCTCTTGCTCTTTAATCTGCAAGCTACCTTAATAGCTACTTTTGACATAAGGCACTAGGTGACTGCTCCCATCAAACCTGCAACTTTCTATCTATTAGAGCCTTATCACAGTCACGCCATAGTGCCATGCAGTCTCAACTAGAATTTTATTTATTTTAAAAAGCAAATATATAGAGCATACAAATATAAAAGATCATGCTATAAAAAATTGGCCAGAAATAATAGTTTCAAAGTGACATCACCTCAAACTTTTGAATAGTTAAAAATAAATTACCATGACTAGCAAAATATAGAGATCACATTATGGGTCTATAAGTTTTTTGACCTCATCATTCACATTCTAATTTTCTTCACCAACTACAACCAAAGGGAGCATATTATCTTTAGACAAAGTTGCTAGAGGGGGGTGTTGTTATTAAGATGTGGTCTAACCAAGATCAAAGAAGAACCAAAGCATAGCTCGCACATGAGGAGGCAAGAGGAGGAGAACCAAAATAAGAAACAAGAAGATTGCTCAAATATTCAGCATTTGTGTCTATATTTCTGATGTGTAAAACCATTGTTCATCAATGTAAAATACAAAGGAGGAGAAGAGTATTTATAGCAAATTCAAAGACTTCATCTATTTTTCTATTGGCCACATGAAAGGCAGCATCTAATGATGGTGGCAAATGTGAGATAGATATGCATTAAATGCATAGTTGGGCATGGGCACACACTAGCTACACACCAACTAGCCTTAATAGAAGAGCCAACTACCTGAGTTAACTAAAGGTGCACGATAAATATTTCCACCAACACCCCCCTTTACAACTTAGTGAGGTTTAAGGCAAAAAGCAAGAGTCTTAGAATCCTTAGAAAATAGGTCCCGGCAACAAGACCTAATGAGATAACTATGTACAAATATCAAGAAAATACAATGTGATGTGAATGTCCATATGGACGCCAATCCATTTTGTCGGAATACATAGGTGTTGAGCCATTGTAACCGCCAAGTCAAAGTAGGAACTGGTGTTCTATACAAGGCTCACTCAAAAGAAACACGGAAATCAAGAAATTGGGTAGAAAAGACCCAAGGAAGCATTGCATACCCATCCCCTTCAATGCTGAATTGGGTGGAAGATGGTGTGGCAATGGATATCTCTCACGAGATGATGGCAAAGTACTTAGGAAGGTGATGCTCCAAAATAGTGGCGAGCTTCACAAGACTGCAAGGTGGCCTAATCCACACTCAGACAATGTTGTGCAAAACAGAAGTGAACACATGGTGAAAAACTCATGATATCTACACGAGTGGTACAAATCCACTAACACTGAAATGTTGTGGAAATTTTGATACCATCAAAGAATATTGGCTCTGATACCATATTAAGATCTAGTCTAATCAAGATCGAAGAAGAATCAAAGCATAGCTCACACAAGATAAAGGCAAGAGGAGGAGAACCAAAATGAAAAATAGGAAGATTGCTCAGATATTCAACATTTGTGAGTCTATATTTTTGTTGTGGAAAACCACTGTTCATCAATGTAAAATACAAATGAGAAGGGTATTTATAGCAAATTCAAAGACTTGCATCTCTTTTTCTATTGGCCACATGAAAGGTGGCATCTAATAATGGTGGCACATGTGAGATAGGTATGCATTAAATGCATACTTAGACATGTGCACACCTTGACTACACGCAAACTAGCCTTAGTATAAAAGCCAACTACTTGAGTTAACTTAACTAAAGGTGCACAATAAATATTTGCAACAACACCCCCCCACAATAAACTTTTGCATTTTGTTGTCTCTCTCATATTTTCTTCGAGCCATTAGCTTTGAAAATGCACTTGTTTTTCCTCACTTTGTGAAGGGTACCTAACATGGCCTCGTCGAGGCCCTCTCAAGGAAATTTCTCTCTTTTTACATGGCACATTTATGGCAAGACTCCTATATTTTTTAACATGTTTTCAAGTAGTGAATTTTGGGCCCCTCATGCAAACACTTCCCTAGTTCCTTGTATTTTTTGACACTTCGACGTGATTGTTCTTTGTGACGTCTGACATTCCCAACGTCTGTCAATTTATGTGTTTGAAACTCGTGCAAGACATTTTTTGGATTGTTAAGAGTTTTTTCGCCACCTTGAGCAATCATTGGTTAGTTTACCCTACCACTTCCACTCGTGTCATTTCTTTTGAGACAATTGATGCCCCTTTCTATGTGCATTGTTGTATTTTATAGGAGAGATTATTTTCTGCAAATAAGCACCTTTGTGTGCATTTGTGCTTTCTTTGTTTTAGCACAACAATGAGTTTGGTTTCCTCGTGTGTACATGGCTAACTTCTTAGGCACTTTGTTTGCCAAAACCCATATGAGGATTGTAGTATGTCTCATCTTTTTATGGTATTCTTTGGTGTACTCTTATGTATTTCCAACACTTCCCTTGACAATATGAACATCTTGTGTTGTGACATCTAATAATTTTCTACAAATAAGCACCTTTGTGTGAATTTGTACTTTCATTGTTTTAGCACAATAATGAGTTTGATTTCCTCGCATGTACATAGGTATCTTCTTAGGCACTTTGTTTGTTGGAACCCATATGAGGATTGTAGTATGTCTCATCTTTTGATGCCATTCTTTGGTGTACTCTTCTGTATTTTTGACACTTTCCTTGACAACATGATTTTATCATATTGTGAGCGACATCCGATACCCCCAACATCAATCAGGATTCTAAATTACATACAAGTAACCATCCTTGCTGGAATCAAAATTCATAACATCATCTTTGAGCCAACATTCTTTGATGGTATCAAAATTACCATAGTAATTAAGTGTTTCAAGTAGTGGATTTGTACTACTCGTGCAAATATCAAGAGTTTTTCACCAGGTGTTCACTTGCATTTTGCATAGCATCGTCTGAGTGTGGATTAGGCCAACTTGCAGTCTTGTGAAGCTCGCCACTATTTTGAGCATCACTAGTAATTTAATATGGTATCAAAGCCAAGTTGCAATGCCATACTAGAAAAATAGGAGGGCCCAGGAAAATTCTATAATGCAATCATCCACACTTATGTACTCAAAAGAAAGAAATAGATTCACCAATAAAAGGACATTGTATTAACTAAACAGAACATACAATGTACATTATGTGCAACTAGCAATGGTTGCACCAAAATAGTACTTTCTAAAAGACTACATCTCCACCAGCTCATGAGATGACTCTAAGCTCCATTATTTACCATGCAAGAACAAACGTTTCTTAAATAGGAAAAGCAAGAGGTGAGTGGGAGATTGTTATTGGTGAAGTGAAAGGTGGTATCATTACCCAAATTACACCTAACCTTATCACACGTGAGGATTGCTACCAACATTAAATGTGCATTGAACAAAGTTGTGAACATATTGAATCACACCTTGGTAACAACACTACCTAAGGTGGACTTCACAACAAGTGTAAACATGACACGCACCAATAGTTGTTTCTCCCTAAATCACACTATCTTGTTTGTTCTGCTTAGAGGTACTCTCCAAACTTGTAGCAAACTTAACCCAACCTAATCCAAAGATGTTCTAGCCCTCAAAAGATTTCTAATTCTTGGTGATTTGCCGCAATGTTCTCACAAGACCTATCTCCATTGGAAGATCCACCTTAGTACCTCTTACACCTTTGTATTGGCATCTAAATTTTATTAGTCTTCAACTTACCACATCCACTTGCAAGCAAATACCAAAATTTCTCAGCATCTAAATCCATTTGAATGGAGACGTGCACAATTACCCAAAAAAACGACGCCTTCCAAATAGAAGTTGGTGAGGCTCCTCTTTGTACCTCTAGAAACATCATTATTTCTCCTCTTACAAAGTTGTCAAAGGCATTTCACTGAAAACAAACCATCACTCAGACGCTATTCTCCGTACCTCTAGAAGCATCATTAATTCTTCTCTTCCAAAGTTGCAAAATGCAATCCACTGAAAACAAACCATAACTTGGACAAAAATTCAAAATCCACATCATATCAATTATAAGTCCATATGTTAGTCTAAAAAGTATCTCTATAAATGGCTTTACTCACTAGACTTTTTACTACTTGGCAATTAGGCACTTTTGAAATTCAACAAGTTGATCCCTTCATAATTTAGGTGCAACTACAGTTCGACTATATGTTGATCTCTTATTCATAAAATCTCTTTATGCTCCATGCAACATCATGAAGGCTTAAAACATATGTTTAACTGATTAAATGGTACTTTTGCATCTCTCGACATTCCAGTAACACAATCACCTAAATTATGCCCTACATTTTGTGTGATGCTTTCTCTCTTTTGTCCCTCTATTTATAAAGATATACATTACCTCAAGCCTTCAAACCCAATTACTAGTCACTTTCATCCAAATTTTGAGGAATATTTGCACAATCTATTGCAACTTGCTTCCCACACTTAGCATGCTCAATGCTTTTCAATCCATAATGTTGGAATGTGAAATCTCAACAAGATCTTAGTCCTAGCTGAATAAAAAACACATTTTGCTCATGCTTAGTTCATTTGTGTTGTATTAGCACACATTTACTATTCCATGATATTGGTGGCATTGCATGTGACCACTGGTACAACCCATCCCACCATCCGACTTAACCTTGTGTTGGTGTATGTATACACCTGATATTTTTCATCTTAATCACTTTATTGATGATTTCTCTTGCAAGACTCATCAACGCATCAATCTCTCTAAGTGCACATCCTAATGAGTGCATCAGGAAAGGGGTGGGGTGGGCTTGTGGTACTTTGCGAGAGATGTTTACATACTACTCTATCATACCTTCACTATTATCAGTCTGACCTCCTCTGAGTCTATTTCCACCTTCCTTCTCCATCTACTTCCTGGCCAATTATGCTACCCACCATGTATTCCTACTATATTGGCCTGGTCGATACAATTTGTTTCATGTTTGTTTATCCCTGTACTGTATCGACCTGGCCAATACAATTCCAAGTTTGTCCCTTTCTTTCTAATTGTATCAGTCTGGATGATACAGTTCTGACTCAATCAACATTCTATTCGACTGTATCAGCCTAGTTGATATTGTCAACTTAGAGTTTTAGGTGATTTCTAGGTTTGAAGACGTATATAAGGGTCATAATTATCATTCTCAACACACACAACATTCATCCACTCTGCTTGCACTCGTTGCCTTTAAGTAGTAAAAGGAAAGGTTAAATTCTTATTCTTTGAAGTCAAGTCTTGCTCAAGGTTTGAAGCTTAATAGGAAGAGTTGAACCAAGGAGGTGCCCTAGTCTTTCGAGTCCCCAACTATGGACATCTAGGTCATCTTCTTGCCATTTGAGGTCTTCAACCTACAACATCTCTTGCAAAGTGCCACCAAAGCCAAGGGGAAGATTGATGCGCCGCCAAGTCAATCGAAAGGTAAGTATCTATATCCTTACTCTCTTTCCTTTATTTACTTAGAAGATAGATGTGCTTTGCTTATTGTTATAGTAGCATGTATGTCGTTGTCCTTGCTTAACTCCTATGTATACCGAATAAGCTCGTATAGTATCGGGTGTTTAGTTTTGCCATTACTGCTTTAGGTTGTTGTTAGCAATTTGGCTTGTCAAAGCCAAGTTGTTACCCCTATTATTTTAAACTTTCCTACAACGGTCTGATCCCCTTTTCAGCTGGTCAATCTGTGGTCTAAAAGCATGAATGTACTTACAGCAAAGGTATTAAGAACAGTTGGGTGAAGACCTACAGCCACCATATAGAGCATACAATTCGTTCAAGGGTAGGACACCTAAAGCAAGTTCAAAGGCCATAACTCCTTTTCGAAATAGCATATACAGTTATAAAGCTACAAGCCTGCAGGTTCGCTTGCAAAAGCAAAAAATTATTTCGGGTTAAGAAATGGACAATTTTCTCAAATGGAAAGAGTTTTCAAAGGACTTTGTAAAGAGTCCCAAAGAACGTCACAGTGATCATTTACAAAGGTTTATTTCCTTCGAACTTTTTGTACGAAGGAAAGAAAACGGTCACCTCGTTTTCAAAGGACTTTTCAAATAGCCCGAAGGCATTTCTCAAAGAAATAGGACACTTTGCAAAAATCCGAAGGGCACCTACCCTTTGGAAATGACCATTTGAAGAAATCCGAGTGCCATGTGCCCTTCAGGTAGGAGTGGATTTCCTTCGGATTGAAATCGGGAGACAAAATATCCAAAGTGTCGGACAATAAATCCGAAAGAATTCAAAGGAGCAGTTCTTTGGTGGGAAAATGACAAAGGGCTCTTTCAAAAATCCTGAAGGGCATGTGCCCTTTGGGAGGGATAATTTCAAAAATCCCGCTTTGGTGGGAAAATGACAAAGGACTCTTTCAAAAATCCCGAAGGGCATGTGCCCTTCGGGAAGGATCATTTCAAAAATCCCGAAGGGTAGGTACCCTTCGGGAAAAATTCAAAGGCCATTTCAAAATATCCGACAAGCTTCTCTCTCAAAAGAATTGTTCATTTCATTTTTTCCGAAGGGTATGTGCCCTTCGGAAGGGTCATTGACAAGAATTCCGAAGGGCACCTACCCTTCGAAAAGGCTCATTTTAAAGGCCGAAGCGTCATTTTTAATCTTTTAGAGGACAATTTCAAAAATCTTGAAGGGCACCTTCCCTTCGGGAAGGTACACTTCAAGTTTGGAAGGATCATTGACAGAAATCCCGAAGGGCACTTGCCCTTCGGGGAGGCTTACTTCAAGAAAGGAAGGCACGTTTGCAACAAACCCGAAGGGCACCTACCCTTCGGGAATGTTCATCTCATGATTTTTAAGGGGCTTTTACAAAAAGCCCAAAGGGTATGTACCCTTCTAGCAAATTACTTTACAATAAAGTCCAAAGAACATAACAAATTGGAAAATGATATAAGGACTTGGACAATTTGTCCGAAGGAATTCCTTCGATTCAAAAAAGGAAAGGCGAGTATGCATAGAGAAGTTTCGGACATTTTGTCCAAGAGACAAAAGTCCGAAAGAAATGAGACATGATGAATTTCCAAAGGTAGGCAGGGAAGTCTTAGACAAGATGAAAGTCCACAAGAAAGCCGAAGGAGAAAAAGAGAGACAAAAGTCCAAAAAAATTCTTTCAGAAGATGAATCCCCAGGAAAATTGCTAAGTAAATCCCGAGACAAATAAGCCCGATATAAAGCATAAGACTGGGAAAAGATCCGAAAAATTTGACTATGCAAATAAACCCAAAGGAAATAATCTTGACGAATTTCTAAGGGATTTCACTGTGTAGAAAAACCAAGGGGAAAATTGCCAAAGAAATACACAGGAAAATCCAAGAGAATGAACAAGGAAAGGCACAGACTTTTGTCTAGATAAGCAAGGAACAAACACAGTCGAAAAAGTCATAAATAGAAAAGTACGAGATTATAAAGCTCGACGAACAAGCAAGACAAAGAATATACATGCACAGGAATTAGAAGCTATAAATAGAAAAGATCAAAAATAGATTCTTATCTATGCAAACGTGTTATTGGACTGGTCAAAACTATTGTTGACTATTTCACC
Source organism: Torreya grandis (assembly GCA_037957365.1). Lineage (NCBI taxonomy): Eukaryota > Viridiplantae > Streptophyta > Pinopsida > Cupressales > Taxaceae > Torreya > Torreya grandis. The sequence goes on from JARHVA010000961.1 coordinate 1,343,382, forward strand.
ATGCCACATGTGTCCAAACGTTTCAAACACTCCAATAGTTTGTGTGGAGTTCATCTACTAGCTTTTGGCAAAACATTTCATGCAAAGAAGAAGTTGACTGGTCAAACCTGAGTTACTTTGCCCACTTCCACGCCATCTTGGTCATGCATGTTTGGAGTTTTCTTGGAGAGTTTTGTTTATTTTAAGAATCATTTTCCGAACTTGGCTCCATCATCTATATTCTCGCCAAAGTTTGAAGAAGCATGCAGATTTTTGTAAAGGAGAATAATTTTATTGAATATTCAAAGCATTGTAAAAGAGGTGAGGTCTTGAGTTAACCAACCAAGACTGACCTTTTCCCTTTTTGGACTACACTTCGACTAATTTAGACTATTTTTCAAAGCTTATTTATTGGCTGAATCAAGCCATAGAGAAGGGGCCCTGAAGTTTAAAAAAGAAATTGTAAGTTGGACCAGTGATCAATAAGGAGTTTATTTTTCTGAATCTGATTTTTGACAACAGCATAGTGTGTATTTGATTGTGCATCAGCACATAAGAGAGAATTTTTCTCCTTTTGCAGGTCCCTTCCTCACCTATCTCTCTCTATCTCACCATTTTTGTAGGTTATTTGAAGAGTTTTTCAACCCTTCCTCTAAAACACTTTTGCTTAGGGACAGAATATAAATTGCATTTTGGTTATATGTGTGCATTGATTTCAGTAACTTCAGAGGATCTAATCAATTCAGGTGTATTACCCCCCCTAGATTTTCTTTCAAAGTTTACCCTTACTTTTTTCACCCCAAAAATCACAATTTCAAACTTAATTGCAAAAAATCATAAAGGAACTAGCCCTCTCTGAAGGTTCTTCTCAATACAGAGGCACCCACCTTCTGAGAAGTTCCCATTGTATCAGTTGGAGAGAAGTTGTGCTTTGCACATCTTCAAGCAGGGTGCACTCCAGAGTGCTAACAGTTGCATAGACTGTACTTACAGTCTACCATCATGCCATTTCCTTTTTTAGTTTAGTATTATTGCTATCTTGGATCTAGGTTACCCTTGTTCATCAGGTCCTTACATGCAATTTCCTTACTATATCCTTGATACCTCTTTTTTTACCATTGTTATATCATTGATTTATCTTGAGATCAAGTTAGAAACATACCTTGTATCTTAGGCATATGCTTTGGAACCCTATACCCTTGACATTGAGTGCGGATTGCCCTCTACTAGATCTAAGGCCACCCCAAGTATTGTTACTATACCATCCAAGTATACGCAGGCTCTATACTATGATCTCTTGTTTGTATCCTAGTCTATAAAAAGAAAGAGAATTGTTAAATCGATCATCCTAGCCCGCACATACATTGTATTCATATTTGGCCTCAGCAGAGCCTCTAGCCTCTTGATTTTTCCTAGTTACAGCCACTCCTTGTTTATAGGACTTTGAACTCCTTTGTTGGCTATTATGTAAAATCTAACTCTTCTAACATCCAAGTATAAGCAGGCTCTATGTTATGATCTCTTATTTGTATCCTAGTTTATAGAGAGAAAGAGGATTGTTATATTGGTCATCCTAGACATGCATACAATGTCTTCATATTTGGCCTCTACGGAGCCTCTAGCCTCTTGATTTTTTTCAGTTTTGTCCATTCCTTGTTTATGGGACTTTGTACTTCTGTATTGTTTACCATGTAAAATCCAGCTCTATTAACCGCTTCAAAAGGTTTTGTTATCATAGATTATAAGTACTTGCAATGCAAATTGGGCTTACATTTTTCTTTTCTTTACAATCAGATCTCAGACTTCCAAGTTCTATCTCCTCATCTTTTGACAAGCTTTCTCTTGAGCAACTAATTTGTTATTCTCTTCTACTTGATGGCAATTGCTGTTAGCCATTTGGTTCTTCACACTGCATAACTGAATAGAATTTACAGCTTCATCTCTTTTTGCAAACCACTCACATGAGTTTCACAGAGTAACAATGTAAACTCACAACATCTTCTAAGTCTCTATAATCCTTCCTTAACAATAATGAATGCAGGATCTAAAGGAGATTCTTGTGTCATTCATCTCGAGATAAAAATGTGATTCTTCGTGCCATTCAGCTGAGGATCCAATCAGAATTCCTTCGAAGCATTAGACATCAATTGGGATCAATTGAGTATCACTCGAACAAAAGGTACTTGTAAAGTATGAATTTTCGTCTCTATGGTCAATTACACTAATAACTACATGTCCTCTACAATGAATTTGTCTAAACATAGGTCTGTGTAGTGTATGTCTCCAAAGGCAAAGTGCCTTAGCCGCCATTTCATACATACACATCTAAAAGAAACGTATTATGTACATAACCTTCAGTGCAGTTGATGCAATTCTTTGTGTATGCATCAAATATATACCTTTCAATGAAAATCCTGAATCCTCCAAGCCTTTTTAACTTTAATAATATTAAGAAAGTATAGGTGTCCTCAAAATAAATAAACACATCTCACTGCATTGAAGTGAACCCTAATATTACTCTAAAAAATTCTCACCGGTCACAAGCTCGTTATTGCTAAAGTTATTCGAAGCCAAAACAAAACGCACCTGGTAGCACAAACGAAGTCGTTTACAACATCATCATTTAAAAGATATTTACAATCAAAAAAAAACACGGGAGATTTAGATGAAAAAGAAATGTGAAACTGAATCGTAATGGCTAATGTTTCAATTCTTCGAAAGCGTTAGGTGAATTTGAAGTCAAGAGAAGATAAAAATGGATTTAAAACTTAACCCTATATTTCTTATACAAGATACGAGCAAAAACCTACCCTGATGGTTCTGTGCAGTCGCCCACTCTCCTGAGCTGTGTCACTTCCAAGATATGAGACTCATGATGATGAATGAATCAATGTTTTTAATTAGGTTCCCAAGACAAGTAATCTATAGGATTAAATAGATCACAGGATAGTAAGTAAATGATGATGGATGATGGATGATGAATGAAAGAATGTTTTTAATAATATTTTTTTTATTAAATAGTCTATAGAATTAGAGAGAAGGATAGTGATTAAGTTGTTTTATGTATAAATAATTTTTTTAAATAAATTGTTGAGCTCTGTTTATGTTATTTTTATTTTTATTTTATTTAGATTTTTTTTGTTATATATTTTGATTTAAAAAATTATTAGTTTTATTAATTAAGTAGTTAATTTTTAAATTGTAAGTGTTTTTTGATTTGTATATTTATGTATATCAAGTATTTCATGATGTAGTGTCATTTCACTTTTACTAATTTTTAAGTATATAAATAATATTTTTTTTAAATCCAATTTTTGTTAGTTATTATTTCTTTGTTAATCTCTTATTTAAAATGATGTAAATTAGTTTTTAGCTAAGCTATTAATATTGTTATCTTCCATTTTATTTTTATTATTAAAATGGGATATAAAAGAGAGTTTTAATCTTTTTTGAAAAAAGAATTACGTAAATATTATTAAAAATATTAAAAAATTATTAATTAAAGACTTCTTAAAATAATTTAATTAGATTAATAATTTTTGTGGGATTTTACTTATATATAACTCATGTCAAAAATGACTTTTATGAGTGGTTATTACTTTAATAATATTTTTGTCCATGTATTTTTCATAATAGTTATAATGTAACAAAATTCACTTAGCACACAAGTAGCTAAGTATTTCTAGGGGGAAGGGCACTTAATCCATTTCCAAGGACTTCTCTTTTTTTGAATTCTTTTTCTATTGATAAAGCTTTTGGAGAATGTAATGCTTTATAAGTGACCCTTATTTATAATTCTTACCAATGTGGGATTAAGTCAAGTATCCACTATAGTACCTTAAAATGTCCTCATGGTCTTTATTTCATGTCGATTTATGTATGTCTTGCACAATTATTTATGTATATCTAATTTGGTTCAATTAAAGTGATATTGATGATCTAATCAACTTATAAACCCTAAAACTCCCTTTGTGCATCCTTATAATAGCCTTCTTAATCTTTTTGTGCTTTTGGTCCTATTATATAAATTACATTGTATGGTCAGAGTAGTGTGTTTAGACCATACTATATAGTCTTGGAATTTTGTTTAAGCTATATTGCACAGCCCTGGGAGTTGATTCCCTCTCCCTTTTTAGCCAAATGGGCATGTTCGCCCCTTTCTACTTTTCACATTTTTAGTTGTTGGAAGTTGGCAAACATACTAATATTATGAAATTGAACTCAATGACACCTATATATAGTGTTTTAACTTATTTTTATACTTTTTATCTAATCAAGCTAAAACCTTTGAATAATTCAGATTGAATAATATATATCTAAATTATGCAGATTTGAATGTAACAAATAGATTAAAATTGATTATTTGCATTTACTAATAATAGATGACCAAAAAAATATAATGCTTAACTTATTTTTGTCATATTCTAGTATGTGACAATGTATAGTCATTATAAATGCCCTGAAATGGGTTTTTAGTTGCTCGGATCAAGAGAATGACCATCATAATTTGCCTAGATGGATCTACTAATGCTTAGACTCCTTCAACTGCCAAGTTTATCTATGTCTTGCTAGAACTATTATTTATGTTTTTACTAGTATGTTCCACCACAAAGTATTTTCCACGCCTATGAAGATGTTTTTATGCAATTTTAGAGGCTCAATCTTGTGTGTATAATCAAATTTGTCTTCATTCACCTTGAAACCCTAACTCTAATTTTGCACTTACTTCAATATTAAAAAGGGGTTAGACAATATAGGTTGGATAGCCCCAACCACACCTCGTTGTATGGTTGAGTGTTACTTATATTCCAATACTCTGAACAGTGCTCAAACTGCATACATTTCTTCTTCCTATGTAGATGTGTGCTCAATAAGGATCTACTAATATGTATGCAATATGTTTGGCTTTTGACACTTGATAATATACAAATTTGACCTTACTTTGGGTGTTTAGACTTGGCTTAGTGACTATTTCTTTGTAGGGTATTTAGATGTGGGTGATTTAGGGCAATACCTCAAGGTTGTGTAGATGTATTCCTCAACAAGCAAGTGACTTTCTAAGTGATCCTCAAGTGAGTGTTAGATAAGAATAGGCTTAGGCTTTATATGTTTATATAGTTGAATCTTTAGCTAATTTCCATTCCTAACTAGCATGTGAAACATGTGATACCTAAGGAAAGGGTTTGAATTTGAAAAATAGTCATTTGGATAACTTGGGACACCTTTAGTGAAGTCAACAGCTATTAGTAATTGGTATCATCTAAATTTTATTGGAATTGTCTATGATAGAGACAATAGTGATCTAAAGAATATTGACTCTACTTATCATAATAGATAGTCTAGGCACAAATTAAAGAGATCATGTATGTGTATGATGGTAAATCAGGAAGGTCATGCCTAGAGATAGATAGGAGATAGTGTGAGCAAGATTCAATTATGTATGCACAAGTCATGTATGTTAAATATTAGTCAAATATAATATTTTCAAGTGTCTAATACCAAATTAATTTGTTTGTAGACACTAAAATCTGATTTATATAGCATCTCAAACCTGTATACTTGATAAATACCTATCAAGGCTATAACCTTTAGTTTTAAACCTTCTTATTGTTAAAAGGCTCACATTTGCCATCTCATTGTGCCTAACTGCTTATTTTATAGTCTGACCCTAACATTTTTTATGACCCGGATCTCCTACACTATATAGAAAGCCTAAAACTTGATATATATCCTTCACTACCAATTTTAGATCCTCGATAACTTCTTAGCTTGTCGGACACTTGTGTCTTGCACAGGGACATGTCAACACAAGTGTCTTGATTCTTATCAAATGTTCAGTGCCCAAAATTCATACAATTTGTAAATCTTTAAAATCTTATGGGTCAGTGCATTTGTTTTATTTAACCCTTTTGTGATATATTTTCAAAATATGTGGTATAAATACAAATCTAAGCCCACTCATTACTCATCTACCAAATACCCAAAAAAGGCATGCTTAAGGTCAATCAATCAATTGCATAACTAAGTTTTACTACCTTATTTTTTCCTATTTTCATATCAGTCATAGGAGCAATCATGTTACATGTTTGAAGCACTCAAATAATAGCCCATGAGTAGTATTTTTCAAGTTACAAGCTAGATCATTACATGCCCTTGCATATAGTATATTGCACACACAAGCCAACACCTGGGAAAGAACTACATATGTTTGAGGCCATCCTTAGAGTATTGGCTATGTAGGCAATTCTTATTGACAGAAGGATCCTTAATATTAACTCAACAACATGATCCCACTAACCAATTTTTGATAAGATACAAAAACTCAAGGTGAAGAGCTAAGGTTTGATCCACATATAATCATCAACAACATGTGCACATGAATAAAATACATCAATAAAAAGGTGGAATAAAACCTAGAAGGCTCTGAGTGATCACTTCACAACACAATGAATATTTTATATAGGATAGTTTCATTGAGATCAAGACATAAGCATTGATACAAGTATCCCAGGGTTAATGCAAGTTTTTAGGCTTCCAAAGACAATATTTACAAAATCTAACGATTAGATCCTTATCATGTCCCTGTCTATTTCCACATTTTTAGTTCTCATATATGCTTATGCATTTGTATATAAGCTAATTATTATCTCTTCTTCGTGTTTATGCAATCAAACTATTATTTTGAGTGTATTTTTTATATTTAGCATGACTCAAAAATTTAACTCAAAGTATTCTTTATCTAAGTTTTCCATTAATTTGCCTACTCTAGAATAGTTTTATTCATCCTTGTCTATAGGTTGTTTTACCCCTTAACCATTAACGCCATAACCTCAAAAAGGGTTAAACATTTGGTGAACCCAACCATTGTGTCTTCTCATGCAACTCCTAGCTTGCTATAGAGGTTTTTATTTTTGTAATTTCTAGATCTGAACTTTTTAATTTCCTTTGGCACCTTTATCTGCATTTATCAAACATGGAAAATGTTTTAAAAGGTCATTTTAAAATGGAAAATAAAGGATTCTTGGTCAATCATCTCAATATAAATAAATAATTGATTAATGCATTCGTACATGTTACATAAGAATAAATAAATAACCGTGTTAAGGTTAGTGCATCCACATCCAATATTGGTGAACCCTTAAATGGAACAACTCTTGCCACATCCTCCATGAGAACAATTAATACTTCAACCATGTTTTAAATTCTTGCATCAACACAAGTGGTGTTTTCATCCCATTTGGTGGCTTCTCTAATCTCAAATCGTAATTCCAATGGGTCTACATTGCAAACTCTTATCCAAGTCATAACAACTTTGGAAGCTAAATTTACCAACATCGAATAAAATGCTTTGAAATAAACTCATATTATTGATTCATAATATGTGTTACATAATCCTCTAACACTAGAATCATCTTTTCACCCTTTTCCAATTGGTTTTGTTGTACGCAAGTTACATTTTATGATGACAAGGGTAATCCTCAACAACATATTGAATATTTTTATTTGACATGTCTTGATTATGACTCTAATGATAAAATTTTAACCGAATTATTTTCAAGGAGCCTAAAGGACTATGATTTAATATGGTTTTATGACTTATGATTCAATCAGTGAAAGCATTCAAACCCCTCATAGATCAATTTCTAACACATTTCTCTATCAACGTCACTGAAAAAATATCATGTACAATTTTCTAAAATCAAACAAGGAACCAATGAACCTATTAATGAATATGTTTTTAGATACAAAATAATGTTGGCCAAAATGACAAATCCAATGTCAAATAAAGAGCTTCAAGACATCTTTAAGCAACCCCATTACATGAGTCCATTATTTTCAAGAAGTTCAAATCTTTTGATGAATTATGACGTATTATTTGAGATCATGAAATGAAACATATTTCCTTGAACAAGCTAAGTATTTAGAAAACACATCTACTACCAAGTTTCATTTAAAGCCAAGATATAAGGTAAAACCTACAAAACCTAAAATGAAAACAACCATAATAGTTAATGCAGTGTCAAAGCAACCTAATCGGCTCATCTTATCTAGTGCACCTGATAGACAATTTACATGGTTACCTAAGTCTCTGGCTTTGGTACTTAAGAAGTTTGTGGAGTTTCATCTCATATCTCTCCATACTCCCATAAAGACTAATATGAGTTGACCTCTTCTAAAAGGATATGATGTTAATGAATATTATGACTACCACCAATACCTTGGGCATTCAAAAAATAAATGTTATGCTTTGAAACATAAGATCCAATATCTTCTTGATAACTAACAGATTACCTTTGATGATCCTCCAAAGGATTCAAGTTCACAACCTAGTGACCATCAAAACTAGGAGATATTTAACAATCCATTGTATGATCATTACAAGAAAGATTCAGAAGTGAAAATGACATATAATGCACATCTTCTCCATCACATTATGGGCACCCATTAGATGGGATTATTGGAACTTATACACACACAATACCTCCTATAGTTTAGAGACCTTTTATTACATTTGATGATAATGAAATTATGGATAATGACTCAAATCTTCATTCCTATTTATTTGAGCATACTTTGATCATAAACTTATATTAGTGTTATGATTGATAACAATGCTAGTGAGAATGTATGTACCATGACATTACTTACACATTTTGGATATACACATGATGATTTATACCTTCGACTAAAATGGTTAGATCATTTGATGGGACATCACAAGACGTTATTGGTGAGATTGATTTGCCTTTATAAATTGGTCCAACACATGTGATTACTACCTTTTTAGTTATACCATATACAAGAGTCTTTTATATGTTATTAGGATGGCCTTGGATACATAAACTCCATGTAGTACCTTCCATAGTGCATGGGTGTAATAAATACATTCTTGTTTAACCCTAAATTGATAATACAAGGGTAAATAAAGTTAAGAATGTAGAAATGACTAATCATAAGGATGACAAACAAACATATAGCAAGACAATTAATTTATAAACTCAAATAAATAATATTTTGAATTTAAATACTAAGATATGTCAAAAATAGAAAGTATAACTATTTATTGATATTATAATAACTTAAAAATAAGAGTACTTAGTTGGTTTACTACATGCATGTAGATCTAGGCTAAAATAGGCTAGAAGTGGACTAGACTAGGATCTTAGAACAACCATCAAATCCTAAAATTTGAATTATGTAGCCTCGGACACTTAGCTCTAAATAGTTATGTCGATGTAGGTGTCTGATCTAGATGCAGGTGTCCTGTACAAAATATTGATTGGATCTAGATGCAACTAATTGAAACCTTTTGGATTTTTTTAACCTTTCTTTTGATGCATATATATTGAACACATAGGTTATCACTCATCGTCAAATTATCAAAACTAGATTCCTAACCTTTATAATGACTATGAGAAAATGAGTTAGTGGGCTCACAGTGTCGAGTTTCCTTAAGGAACCCTCCATCAATGGGTGCTTCCTACATAGCCAATACTCTAAAGAGGGCATTAGACTTATATATTTTCCCCTACATGTTGGCTTGTGGGTGCACAATGATGAAATATGTGATAAACAAGTACATATAATAACCTAGATTATAACTAAGAAAATATGGCTCGTGGACTACTCCTTAGTAATTCAGATCTATAGATAGACTTCTCCTATGACTGAAATTGAAATAAGAATGAGTAGGGTAGTTTTTCTTGGCTTTAATGCTCAATTGATAATTCTTTTATTTCTTTGTATGTGAGAGGTATGAATTTTCTAGGTGAGTTATGATTGATGATTGATATATATATATATATATATATATATATATATATATATATCAATCCTTTGGGAAAATATATCACATTAAAGCACTTAGGCTGCCCATAAGGACATGACGTATTTTCAAATTATATGACTTTTGGGAACTAGACACTTAGTTGGAAAAGGAACACCTACATCGACATAGGCGTCTAACTGGGACGTAAGTGTTCAAGAAGCTAAAAAATAGGTACAGGTCCAAAACTAGTAGAGAAGGATAATGATCAGGTTTAGATCATTTTACATAGCATATAAGGCCTATTCATCATAACAATATATGGTCGACTAAGAAATAAATAATTTGCATAAAAAGATAGCAAATGCAAGCCTTTCGATAATGAGAAGGTCTTAGAGATGAAGGGTATAACCATGATAGTTATTTTCCAAGTGTTATAGACTAATGTGCTATATAATGAAATTGCTAGTTTAAAGGAAAATAAATGCATATGTGGGTGTTTATAACACACCTTACCTTTACATGAACACAACTTGAGTGTTTTTATGGTGATTGACCTACAACTAAGAGCATGTTCTAGTGTATAATAAGTGCATATAATCTAAAATTGAAATCATTTGAAATGTTTGAAAGTAAAGAGATCAAGGTTAGGAGTACAACTGTGTGTCAGTGTAACTATATTACCTTTTGATAATTTGATTTGAAAAGATGCCTCATTATGAAGCATTATAGATGATATTAGGATAGTTTTGAGACTTTCAAGTCCATGCATATATAGAGATTGTAGGATAACATGCCCCCAACCTTGGCAAAAATGTGGGTTTCCACACGACCATTGAGCTTATATCAATCGTGTAACCTCGTCATGCTTATAACATGGTGAATGTGAGTGATCTAATCAAATCACACTATATATTTGATGAGGGTGGATGATTTAATCACTCCATCCTATAAATAGAGCGAATTTATATTATTTAATCAAGTCTAACTTATAATCTTGGTAATATTAAGTGATTTAATCATCTCAACTTTCCAAAAGTGAGCCAACTACTACAATAGATTGGCTCAATAACAGTCTGTAAAAGTCCATCATGGGTATGATAATAGTTCATAGTAGTATTTGAAATTTAGAAACTAATTTAATTTTGTAATTTAAGGTGCCATTTGTATGGCATATACACCTCATATATGCCTTAAGTTGAAACCTGGGTATAATAATGGTGCCAATGTATAAAATGTTTCCACAAATGTGTATCGGAATCATATAACTATGAAATTTGGATAATTTGAAATTTTTGCAAGTATGAAGAACATGTTTCCATGACATGCCCCCACTGATATGCACCCCAATTTTGAGGTGAGAGAAGTAGAAACTAGTAGTTACCTTACCTCAAAAGTATAAGATAACTGCATAAGCTTTAAATAGATCATGTAGCATATAGGAGGAACATGTCTAAGTAGATATATTATTGAATCATGTGGAATGTGATCACATCAAGTCTTAATATGCATGATAAAGATTGTGCCAATGTTTATAGAGTGACAATACAAGTTCTATAAGCAATCAAGCACATACGCAAGAGCAATGGAGCATATTCAAATTCTTAGAAAAGTAAGACAAGAGCATGCAAGGCAAGACACTCGAGGAAGTGAAAAAAGGAAAGCATGGAATCACATGCAACCAACATAAGCAGAGCATACTAGTCCTTGGATATACGTGTGAGAAAAAAATAATAAGTACATAGCATATCAAGTACATTGTAAGAGATATAATCATGGATAAAGGCATGTGTAAGTATATAAGCTCAAACATGATAATGGAAAGTGATCATAAAATAATATAACATGGGTGTATCATGATCAAATAAATAGATGCTCCCAACATATTGATGATGTGAATAGAGGAATGGTGTAACATCTATATGTGCATATATTATGTGCCTGGGTATGCCTATATCACACTCAAAATATGTGTGTATATAGAAAGAAATGATATGTTATCTACGAACATGGAACCAATAACATAAATGCCAAGGAGCTAATAAAAAATGGAAATGCTGAATATTTTTAGATTTTTTTATTTTTTATTTGTATTTTTTGAACGAAAAAGACTATACCATGATCTCATCTAAGGGATACTCAAGTATCTCCCCACTCAGAACCTGGTGCAAGAAATTGGTGGTACTACCAAGGAACATGTATAAGTGTGATATCTGGCATTGTAGGCTTTGTAATATTTTATATATGTGTCATAAAACTATGTGGTCTTGAATAAGTAGTGGAATTATAAAGTTCATCATGCTCTTTTGGGAAGTTGCACTTGTTGTTTTTGCTTGAGACATATTTTCCTTCGTTGCTTGTAATCATGGTTTTCTAATTTTGGCATTGTATTTAGTAAAAAATGGACTAATATGTAGTACAATAGAGCATGATTATGATCCAAGTGTGACATTACATTGGATAAATCTAACACACAAATTGGATGTATTGACTTTATTCACATGTTTTGTGTTATATCCCAAAGACGTAAAGAATTCCCAAGTACATATATTCAATTCACAAGTTCGGTCAACTATGATATTTTGACCTTGATTTCCATCTATACAAGGTTCAATTATTTTATGCTTTGAAGAATGTTTTGTAATTGCTTCATACAAAGGCACACATTTAACATTAGCCTTTTGATGCATTTCTTGTTCTTTTTATAATTGTTCCTTTTATACCTTATTTTCATTTGTAGGTTCTTATTCTTTTATATTAAAAAAATGGATATGCATTTTTAAACTAATTTACATTAGTATTGCTAATATATTCCAAGCCCTATCGGTCATTTTCATCAGCTATGGAGATAGGATGAATGAAGCCTTGGGAATGTTTTCCTAATCCTTGACCATGATAACCAAAGTGTTGTAGATATTTCTATCCAAAACCATATTGTTTTGAAAGCTAAACATCATTATGGAGAGGTAGATTTGTATCCTTTTCTTGGTCTAATTTTACATTTGAATATTTTTTGCCTTAATTTGGCATTTACAACTATTTTTTCTCTGGATTATTCTTTGGTACCCATATTTTATCTTTTTCTCACTTACATTTTTGGAGAGGTACTCATAATGTGAGTGGTTTTCTTGGTTGATGTATCGATGATATGATCATCACTACCTTTATGACTTTGTGTTTTTTTCTTTAGTGCAAAATAACAATTTGTATGATACGCATGCATTCTATTACAAGCACAATATTATTTGTATCTCCTTATAGGATGTAGGGGAGGTAGTTGGATCACTTTGTTTCAAAGAATTTCTCTTAGACTCTTATTAGCCTTTTGTTCATTTTTTGAATCACTTGTTTAGATGTATTTATTTTATCTTTTCATTTGGATAAGAAACCTTGTTGGCTGTAACATTTCTAGATGAAAATGTAAACACATGATTAACAATAGTATATTTTGGATTATGCATGTATGAAATCTAATTTTGTAACTCGTTTATTAACTTGCCCATACTAGTGATTTTGATATTTTAGGGATTCACAAGCACAAATCCTAGGTGCTTCAGATTTAATATGCATACAAGTACCATATAGGGATTTAGGAAAGGTTTGTTTGCAACCCTATTTTGGCATTATAGGATGGGACACCTTACCCCTTGAAGGAGTGATAACATGTACCTAGTTACAAGGATGGTAGCTATCACCCTCCTTAGGGCTAGGTGAATGAAGAAGTTCTTTTTTAGCCATATTAAACATGATTTTAGGAAAATAAATTCTAATTTTTGAAATAAATTGTAATAATTGAGATATTAGAGAAATCATAAAAACCCTATAATACACTAGGAGTTTCATGGAAAGACAAAGAGGTCAGGTTCACCAAATGTTTAACCTTAAATTGATGATACAAGGGTAAACAGGGTTAAGAATATATAAATGATTAAGTAAAAGGGTGATAAATAGATCTATAATAGGCTAATTAATTTACAAATTCAGATAAATAATATTTTGAATTTAAAAACTAAGATAAGCCAAAAATAAAAAGTACAACTATTGATTGATATTGTAATAAATTTAAAAAATAGAGTATTTAGTTGGTCTACTATGCACATGTATATCTAGCCTAAAACAAGCTAGAAATGGACTAGATCAAGATCATAGAACAATCATCAGATCTTGAAATTTTGCATTTTTGGCCTTAGATGCTTATATCATATTTGGATAGTTACATCAATGTAGGTGTTTGATTTGGACACAAGTCATGTACATAATACTTACTAGATCTAGATGCAATCAACTACAGCCTTCTGGGTTTTATTCTACCTTTATTATGATCTATATAAATCACATGCATAAGATGTCACTCTTTATCAAATGATCATACCCTAGATTCCTCACCCTTAGAATGACTATGGGAAAATGGGTTAATGGGATTATGGTGTCAAACTACCCTAAGGACCCCTCTATCAATGGATGTTGCCTACATAGCCAATATTTTTAAGAGGGCCTCAGACTTATGCAGTTCTCTTTCACATGTTGGCTTGTGTACACAAGGGTGACATATGTGATAAGTAAGTACATACAATGACCTATCTTGTAACTTAGAAAATATGGCTCATGGATTTATCCTTCAGTACTTCAGACCTGTAGATAGACTATTCCTATGGCTGATATGGAAATATGAATTAATAGGGCAACTTTTTCGACTTGAATGCTTGAGTGATAGTTATTTTTTTATTTTGTATGTGAGAGGTGTGAAGTTTTTGGGTGAGTTATGAATGAGGATTGATTTTTTATATATGTGAATATTTTGAGAAAATATATCACACTAAAGTGCTTGGGCTAACCATAAGGACACATTACATTTTTAAATTGGATTAATTTTGGGCACTTGACACTTAGCTGGAAAAGGGACACCTATGTCGATGTAAGCATCTAGTTAGGATGTAAGTCTCCAGGAAGCTATAAAATAAGTATAGGTTAAAAACTAGTAAAGGAGGATAATGATTAGTTTAGAGCATTATACACAACATAAAAAACCTGCTCATCAGAATAACATATGGTCAAACTAAGAGATAATCAATTTGACACAAAGATATAGTGTATATGATCCTTTTAATAATGAGAAAGTCTTATAGATTAAGGGTACAACCATGACAGGTATTTTCTAAGTGTACAAGATTGAGGTATTAATAATTCATATTTAGTATCTACAATTCATACCAACGGGGTAGTAATAGTTTCCAAAATTCCATATGAACATCCACTTAAACAAGATAAGTTCATTTCTAGACAATGAAGTTTAAAACCTACTAAGGTTAATCATTCATGAAAGGGTAGGCAAGAAGAAATATCCTTTTCTAAGTGACCCATACTTGAGAAATCATTGCACCAGAGATACACAATGGATTCTACATAATCCTCATCTACACATACACATTATACTTAGTTGCTAAGAGCATGCAAATTTCTTTCAAGTAATTTTGCACCAAAGAAACCACAAAGAACTAAACATTGGGTTCCATGAACCCATACCTATTCTATTACCTGTTCTCGACCACAGAGTCTTATTAAATCAAATAAACCATATAAAACTAAACATTGGGTTCCATGAACCCATACTCATTATATTACCTATTCATGATCACAAAGTCCTATTAGACATACGTAAAGTACCACATATTCTATAATTCTAGATATGACACTTATACATGCTCCTTGGCCATATCACTAGTTTGATATACCATATTCAAAGTTGGGAGTTACTTGTGAGCATCCCTTAGATGGGATCATAGGTTAGACCTATTTTATTTCCAAATAATTCATATATACATATATTCAATAAAATACAAAAACATTCAACTAAATTTAAAAATACAAAAATATTCAACATTCACATGTTTACTAGCTCCTTGACATCTATGTTGCTTATTTTATGTTAGTAAATAACATATCATTTCCATACACATATATGTTTCATGCATACTTGAGTGTGATACAAGCATACACTAGACCCATGATACTTGCACATACAGATGTTGGACCTTTCTTCTTCCTATGTGATACACTATGTTGAGGGCATTTGCTTCCTTGATCATGATTGATACAAGTTACATTACTTTATGATCATTTATACATTACCATGTTGAACTTATATACTAATGCTTACACATGCATATACTCATGCTTAAATCTTTCATCGTATACTTGATATGCTATGTTAACATGACATTTTTACTAACATATATATGCAGGGATTAGTATAATAAGTTTATGTTAGTTGCTTATACTTAATTTACTCATGTTATCACTTCTTTGAGTGTCTTTTTCTTATTTGATATCATATTGCTTGTGGAACATTTGAATATGTTCTTTGTTTTTTGTCCTTGACACCATTATATGTTGTTTTCTTTTGCTATTTCGATATTTGAATATGTCATTCCTTCGAGAGTTTGACATTTAAATATGCCCCTTGTTTTTATTATCTTTAGACCCCTTTTATGTGAAGTTGAGTGCTCTTGTGTGTGTGATTTATTATTTTATGAGCTTAAATTGTTACTTTCTAGATGTTACCGTGATACATATCATGCATTTTAGGGCTTATTGTGGTCATATATTGTGAGCTTCATTGATGTATCTACTTAGACATTTTACACCTATATGTTAATGTAGATATTAAAATATGATTTATATATTACCTCAATCTTGTACACTTGGAAAATACTTATCATGGGTGTACCTTTAATTTCTAAACCTTCTTACTACCGAAAGGCTCATGATCACTATCTCTTAGTGTCAAATTACTTATCTCTTAGTATGACCATTGTGATTATCATGACCAGGATTTCTATATTATGCAAAAATATCTAAATTTGACTATTATCCTTCACTACTAGTTCTATAACTGCACCTATTTTTTAGTTCCCTAGACATTTGTGTCTTAGTCAAACACACACACCGATGCAAGAGTCCACTTTTCCTATAAAGTGTACAGTGCCAAAAAGTCAACCAAATTACAAAATAAATGTTTCCAAAAGGTTGGCCCAAGTGCTTTAATGTAAAATATTTTCAAAAGAGATTAGTATATATACAAGATTAACCCTAATTCATTCGAAACCTAGAAATCATGTACAATTCACAAAGCAATATATCAAGATGCACTTAATCAAGCATTCAAGTGAACAAACCTACCCTATTTGTCCCTATTTCCATATCAGTTATAAGAGTAACATTTACATAATTTTGAAGCATTCAAATAGTAGTGCATGAGCCATAATTGGAAAGTTAAAATATCAGTCACTACATGTCTTTGTTTATCACACATTGTACCCTTGTACACACATAAGCCAATACGTAGGGGAGAACTACATAAGTCTGAGGCCTTCTTCAGAGTATTGGCTATGTTTAGTAATTATTTACATACAAGGTGAATGATGTGTTTATTTTATAATTAATTTTTAGTTTCATCAAAGTTCATTTTTTATTCAAAAACCTCTCTTAGATCTCTAAAATATATTCCTTATTTATAGAAATTCATGATTCTTTACTGGAAATATTTTAAGGTTTGCTTGTGAAACATTCCACATTGTTTGGCCTATTTATGGTTCAAAATAGGTCAATTTTCAAATTCATTAGGTTTTTTTCATAATTGTGTTGATATAAATAGAAAACTATTTTTGTTTGCTAAACTATTGTAAGGATTTTGCTAATTTTGCATTTTACTATTTTTAGTAAATATATATCTACATGTTGTACACTACACTTTTGTTTCCCTATTTTTATGGGTTTTTATTATATCCTATTTTTCTTATAAAACCTATTTTAGATTCTAAAATTTCTTATCTAATCACTTTATAATGATTTCTCTTCATTTGGCACATTGTGGTCAATTTGACCTTTGGTCTTCAAACCCTAATTAACCTAGGGTTTTAAGATTTCCTATTTTTTAGAATTCTGGTTTCTTTTTTTTATAGTATTCAAACTTTAAACATTAGACTTCATTTTTCCTAAAAGTAATGATTAATATGGATTTATTTGTTAAGCATTTTCATTTATAATACTCCATGGTGGCCATTGCTTGTTGTCTTGTTTACATTATAAAAAATCCCAAAACCACAAAACTAGAGAATCATCCTAACAAATATAAAACTCAAACTTCTATTTACGAATCTTTTTACAATAATATGGAGCCTATTCCTCTTAACCCTTAGGAGGGTGATAACTATCATCCTTCTAACCAGGTCCACGTTATCACTCCTTCAAGGGGTAAGGTAGATGGTGTATGTAGGTATAAACACCCTAATTTGGTCAAGTAACCACAAGTACTATGTATTTTGTTACTCTTTCACATGGTCTTAGTGATGATTATATCCCTTCTTTGCATGGCCATTTTGAGTCTTTTAATCTTCTTGATGTCTTATTTTTCCTTGTTTATGACACTCCCAATAGTCACAGGTCACCTTTTCCCAGTCATAGGGGACCCTAGCCTATCTTCCCTTATTTTTTATCTATTCAAAGCCTTACGATAGTAGCATCACTTTCAAGATAATAATGCCACATGGTGTTAGTGTCCATTTATGGCTCTAGTAATTAATGGGCCCTTTCACCCATGTTTGAGTCCTAACCCCTTCATGAGCCTTCTCTTATATTTTTTATCCCTCTTTTATGACTTGTCATCCAATGAATAAGGTATTATATTCAAAATAAAGATGCTCCTATATAAAGGGCCTCACAAGGTAATTTAAATCTAGCACTTACTATTTTGGCACTTATTTACATAAAATCAATTAATAGTATAACTCAAATAATCTACATAGTACTCAAAATTCACACCTAGACATTTGGATGATTGATCAAAGAAGAACCTAATAAGAAATCATTATAACATACCATGCAAGTTGATGGTGCACATTCCCTAAGGGATAACTACATATGATTTGAGACCCCTAACATTGGGGTAAATGTAGGCAGTGGCTAAGACAACAAGTGTTCTATTTTGCATGATCCTAACATCCCACAACCCAATTTTTCCTTTAATTTTTGTAATTGATCTATTTATTAATTCATGTGTGTAGGTATTCATTAGAGTTTTGGAGGAGATTCAGCCAAAATAGTGACATAGATGAGCCTTTGAATGGCACAAACACCTATAGGACCTTCAAAACCTCCCACAACTTCCCTAAAAGTTTTAGATATTCCTTATACAAAAGAAATTAGTGCCAAAATTAGACATTAGTGCCACATGGCATTACTATCCTAATAGGGATGCTATTGTTTGGAGCTATATCTCAACAAATAGTCAAAAGATGAAAGATTCCTCTATGTCTACTCAGTCATTTCCAGTAATTTGATCTACATAAAACTCTATTTATCTCCTAGATAAGTTCCTTTTATCTTCCCACTTGCTATTTTGGAAAGGTTCAATTAAATCAATAATTTTTAGATTTATTCTAGATTAAAAATATACTCAACCCTTTAATCTAACTTAGGATTTACACTAGTAAAACTTGTAAGGTTAAAACATTTGGTGAACTCGAATTACTTAGAATATTAGTTCAAACCCTATTTTTTCCTAAATTTTTACCTTATCCAAATTTTGTGCATTAAATTAGGGTTAAAAAATTCTAATTCTCTAATTTGGTATAAACTGCCTAATTTAATTCATCTTATACTAGGGTTTCAGTTATTTTATTTTATTTAAATTTTTGTAGCATAACCCTAAATCAAAACCCTATATCCACATATTAGGTACCTATACATACAAATCATAACATTTAGGGTTTCAATCATAATTTTATTTTCTATTACAAAAGCTATTCAAAATTTTACACATTGCACACATAGTTATGTTAGATTATATTCTACCTCTTGTACGTTTGTCATTCCTTGTTTATACTATCTTCTTTGGCAAGTTTAAAATGGCATCTAAAAAGTCTTGTACCCCTTATCCACTTGATTCCCTCTTGAATTTATCTCATGATTATAATAATGAATGGATAATTTTCAAGATTGTACATTAGAGCATAATAATGACTTTATTTATAATGATGATGATGACTATTGTTATAATGACGGATATGAGGATTCCTATGAGCATGATAATAAAAATGAACATGAGGATTTATTAGATACATCATATTGTCTTTCCTCTAACTCTTCTCTTACTCCTTAAACTCAAACTCATAATATAATGCCAAAAGAACATCTTGTTGGTAGTGATTTACTCCAATGCGATCCTAACTTTTCAACTACTTTTGTTAATTATTCAAATTAAATCAATATAAGTGCAATACACAAAAAACAATTTTGCATGTTTCAAGTAAAGTAGATAGGAACAATGCATCTTATTTACCCTTCTTAGTTACATCTAAAAAAGCAAGTACCAATGATATTACACCTTTTAGCAATGCACAAACTAAGGTAGATGAAATTATTTTATCACCTTCTTTGATATTCCAAGCTCAATGCAATGATTCTTTACAATAAGTTGATAATCTAAATGTTTCTAACTCTTCTCCTATATGTCATAATATGCAAAAATAAAACATGGTTGTTACTTCTTCTACCCTTCATTCCAAAATTGAAAGTGATGATCATGCTTGCATTCCACACATAACAAGTGAACAAATGCCTTTCATTGCACCTACATATGATGACACATTACATAGTAGTAACAATTTAAAATAGTCCCCTTCTCTCTCTCTTAATGAGCATGTGGATGATCTTTCTTCTACTCTTACTTCTATAAATGAATTAAATTCTGATTTTGATGAACCCTGGGATAATGATAATTATTGTGATTATGATGAAGATGACATAGAATCCACACCTTTGTTGGTGTGAATAGGGTTAATTACACTCTAGTTATACTATCAGGTGTGAATAGGGTTATCTCCCTAATAGATTCCACTGGTTGATTATGTTCACACCTTATATATTTAGGTTTACTAAGGTGTTTTAAATGTTTATCTCACCTCACAGGATCATGACACTTGTCACAATCTTGTGTAGGGTTGGTGAGAGGTTTGTCTCACCTCATAGGATCATGACACTTGTCACAATCCTGTGTAGGGTTGATGAGAGATATTTAGTATAAATACCCTCTATGCAAGCTTATTTGGTTACACCAATTTAATGAATGATTCATGCATTGCCTTGAGTTTAATATTCATTCTCATTCCCTAGTTTGTGCGCTTCCCTAGGCCTATTAGATTCTTACCCAACCTTACATGGTACCAGAGTGGGTTAAGATACCTAGGGTATCCTAGTAGAGATTATAATCTATAAATTTATCTCATTATATGTATGATTTTTTCTTGCATCCATAGGATGATCCTAAGAATGAAAAAGATGTGAGAAGAATAATCAGATTTTAGGGGGAACTTCTTTTGAGTGTTTCAGTTACAGGTTCCTTTTTTGCATTTGAAGAAGCATGTTGGAGCTCACCGTCACGTCTAGAAAATCTTGTAGCACTCTTAGTTGTTCTAGTTGAGTAGTGGAGGCTACATCATCAGGTGGTTTGTGCAATAGTTCTGCATGCATCAAGCAGATTATTGGAGCTAAATTTGAAGATTTTTTCTAAAATACATTTTTTCCATCAAATTGTTTTTTTTAAAAAAATCCTTCTCCTAGTCTCCTTTCTCAAAAAATCCAATTTTATCGATCAATTATAATTTTTTTTCTAGTTATTATTGTAAAAAAAAAACTAGAATTTAAAAAAAAAAAGGAGCAAGGTTTTTTTTGAAAAAAACTCATTTTTAAAAATAATTTCAACAAAAATCAAAAAATTTCAAAGGCTTTAAATAAAAATAAAAAATAGCCTTTTTTAGAAAAAAACTATATCAAGTTTTTGATATTAAAAAATCAAATATAAAAAAAATCACAAAAAAATTATATATACATACATACATACAATATACATACATACATACATACATACACACACACACACACACACACACACACACACACACACACACACACACACACACACACACACACACACACACACACACACACACACACACACACACACACACACACACACACACACACACAAAGCTCAAAGGGCCTGCGCTTGCCACTACTGAGCCTTAAAACATAGGCCTTAGACAGCCCACCAAGGGTGTCAACCGTTAGGAGGGCCTACGCTCCCCACACATAGTCGTGCCTATGGGGAGGCTCATCCTCCTCCACGGGTGGCCTATTTTTTTTAATTTTTTTTAAAACAAAAAAAATCATTTTTTTCAAAGTTTTTTTTTTAACAAAAAAATTTAGACCAATAGAAATACAAAAAACATCATGTTTTTCATCAAAAATCATAATCTTCTAAAAAATTTAGAATATATGGGCTGTGTTTGGTACTCAAATCTCAAATTTATTGGGTTTTTAAAAATTTGCCTTGTCAAAAATTGTTGGTTTTTTGCAAAATTTGGATGTGTTGGTTTTTTAATCAATCTAGGTGTGCTACTTTTTCAAACATCACATGCTTTCCATGTCCATGAAAGAGTCAATATTTTCTAGAGGATGAATCTAACTAAATTCTAGTTCTTCCCACACACGAAAAATGCAATATTTTTTTTAAAAAATTGTCAAATTTGGTAGCTTCATCTAAACTTGTTGGCACTCTAATTCTAGCAGATTTTTGCTAAATTTGGTGATAGTTCCACTAAATTTGATGGATTTCTAACTTTAGCGACAATTTCATGGACCCCCTCTCCATTAGAATTCTTGAAATTGTAGTTCAACTTCAAATGGCCATATATTGATCATAGGACCTCTGGTTTAGTTTTTAATTTTAGTGTCTAGTTTTTCCAAAAATTACAAATTCTCAAAGGTGTCCCTACTTAGTCCTAGTTTTGGGATCTTCAAAGTTATATATAAATTTTGCTAATGACCTCAAATTGAGTTACTTAATTTTTTGAAAGTGCATAATTTTATGTATACTTCACATTGGTGATGATAATTTCACTTGGTTGTGTGCAAAAATTAAACTTTTAGTATATGCCCATTGCATGAGAATTTGTAACACATTGAAGTCAAGTCCACTTTGCATTTCTTGTTGGTGGCAATTGTAAATGCACTAAATATAAAGGACCAAATCATTTTTTCTAGGGAGGCTTCTTCACTTAGTAAATTTTGAGGGGGTTATGTTGGTGTCTTGGTCTCCATATTATGTGTGTGTGTGTTTGCATTTCTTTTACCATGGGTAATCCCACTTTTCCTTTGCTAACTCCATCTAATTACAAAAAGCATGAATCACACGTATGGAGTGATATAATGGGGAAAGGATACACCCACTACATTGAAGGTACATTTCTAGAACCCATTGATGCTAAGGAAAATATTGCATTAGTTGAACACATTAAAACTCTTGGCTATCTATGCACATTCATTTCCCTAAATATACTATCTCACATTGATCAATGTAAAATGCTTAAGGTAGCATGGGACATCCTTAAGAAATTATATGGTAAAATGGATGAGGTCCGAGGGTATCAAATTGACAATGAACTCTCCAATCTTGATTTGTGTTCTTTTGAGAACATTCAAGACTATGTCACTAAGGTAAATGAACTCCATGCACAACTCAAAGAATGTGGATTTGATAAAAAGGATGTTCATGTAATTTTCAATGTGCTTGGCAAGCTTCTTATTGAATATGCTTCATTTGTATCTAGCTTTCATACTCATTAGATGACAATGGGGTAGGCCTATGCTATGCCCACATTTGAGTCATTTATTGAAATGCTAATGCTTGAGCAAACCAAGTTGCTCGCTATGGGTCTTCTCAATCCCTCTGAGTCATAAGAATTAATGGTGGGACCTCCTCAACATTTAAAAGGTCCTAAACAATATAAATAACAACTACCCAAGCCACGTAAAGAACCTCTATAGTCTTCAAATCCTACACCAGCAACATCAACATCATACAAGAAGCAAAATGATTTTCAAAAGAAAGGATGACAAACTTGCTCATAATACAAAAAAATGGTCATGATGAACATCAGTGTCATGTTAAACAACTTGATGAATTGAACAATTTTCTCAAGAATAACAACATTAATTTGCCATCCTCTTATACAAAGGAGTCCTCTCCTTCTACTTCTTCATAATCCAAGAAAGGGAAAGGTCACTTGTCATAGCTGGCAGGTCTTTTCAATAATGGATACTTGACTTTGGGGTCACACATCATATGGGTTCTAATAGAGAATAGTTATCTTCATTGGAACCTTTTTTGTTACCTCAAATTCTCATAAGAGATGATGCACTAATAAAAGTTACTAGAAAAGGATTAGTCGTAGTGCAAAAAGGCACTTTTTTGGATGTACTTTGTGTTCCATATTTATGTGCCAAATTTCTCTCAGTCTACCAGATCACACATCTTGGGAATGGGAAGAAAGTTGAGTTCTTCCCTAATTCAATAGAAATTTGAAATCTTGAGGATAATGCCTTAGTTGCAATGGAAAAAGTTGATCATGAGTCTTGGCTATATGCATTCTCCCATTTTTTGCCTCATTCCTTTTCTACTACTTTGCTCACTCATATAGATTCAGTGATTAAACTATGGCATGAGCGATTTGGCCATCTCAACTAATATTATATTTAGGACCTTATCTCAAAGGATATGGTACAAAGGGTCCCCCTTAATCAATTTTTCAGTGACATATGTCCAAGCTGTACAATCGACGAGCATTTAGAGAAGTTTAACAAAGGGTCATATTCGAGGGCGTCACAAGTCCTTGCATTAGTTCACAGTGATCTTATGGGTCCATTTCCCACATCATCTTTTAGAAGAAACCCATTATTTCCTCACCTTCATTGATGACTATTCATAATTTACTTAGGTCTACTTCTTTCGTCACAAGAGTGAAGTTTTCAACTAGTTTCTAGACTTCAAGGCTCATGCTGAAAAACAATCTAAAAAATATCCACATAGATAATGGCCAAGAATATGTGAAACATCATCTTGAGCAATTATGCACACTTGAAGGCATCAACCTTCAACATTCCATTGTCTACACACCCTAACATAATGGTGTTGTCAAATGGAAGAATCATACCCTAAAGGAAATGGCAACTTGCATGATACATGCTTGATTTCTTGGACCAAAATTTTGGGCCAAAGCTATTAATTATGCCACTCACATTCATAACCACATTCCTCATAAATCCTTGAAAGGTGTGACTCCTTTTGAAGCTTAGTGTGGTCAAAAACATGTTATAGGACATTTTCAAGTCTTTGGTTCCCCTGCATTAGCACACATTCCTTCATATAAACATAAGGCTCTTCAATAATGGAGCTAACATTACCTTTTTATTGTCTACCTTGATGGTGTCAAGGGATATCAACTCTTGGATCCAAAGATAAAAGAACTTTTCATTACTAGGAGTGTTAAGTTTGAGGAGATAGTTTCTTCCTTGGCCTCTAACACTCCATCTCCTTCATCCACAGTGGAATCAGATGATAGTGATTCAGATGATGCATTTTCACCTCCACTAGGGCCATCTTCAGTAGATACTACAAACCCATCTTTGTCATCACCATGATGGGTTTAAAAAACTCTTCAATCAGTATGCACATTTGTTGGGGATCCTTCAGACTCTTGGAGGACTCGGTCACAACATCATCTTCTTCCACATGTAAACATTGCCCTTGCTTCTAATATATAATCTTTTCATGAAGCATCTGGTCAAGCCAAGTGGGACTCAACAATGGAGGAAGAGTATAGTTCTTCAACTAGGAACCACACTTGGTATTTCGTCCCCCTTTCAAAGGGAAGGAAAATGGTTCATTGTAAGTGGATATACCGAACCAAATATATGGTGGATGGAACAATAGATAAGTTCAAAACACACCTTATTGCCAAAGGTTTCTCCCTAGTTCCTGGTGTTGACTATACTAAGACCTTTATGCCTATTGCTAAGATGAACTCCATTCATTTGACTCTTGCTTTTGTTGTAGCTCATGGTTCGGTTATATAATAGATGGATGTGAAGAGTGCATTTCTACATGGGGATCTTCAAGAACAAATTTACATGGAGCATCCACAAGGGTTCATTGAGGACTCTTCTTTGGTCTGTCACTTGTGAAAGTCTCTCTATGGCCTCAAGTAGGCCCCTTAGACTTGGTATGCCAAAATGGACTCATTCTTCTATCAACTAGATTCTCATGTTGTCACTTAGATCCCAATGTCTACATTCTAAGACATAATGACTCTCATTTACTAATAGTCCTCTATTTTAATGACTTAAATCTTACTGGGAGTTCTTCATCCATCATTAACAGAGTCAAATTTGCTTTGCATGAGCACTTTGTTATGACTGACTTAGGCCTTTTGCACTACTTTTTTAGGATTGAGATCACTTAGTCTTCTTCTAGGATTACTCTTGCACAACACAAGTATGCTCTTTATCTACTTGATTGATTTAATATGTTTGAGTTTAAGCCTACACATACTCCCTTCCTATCTAGAATTAATCTTGACATGAAGTGTTCCACTCCACTTGTTGATACCACTTTGTTTCATCAACTTGTTAGAAGTCTCATCTATTTGATGCACACTCACCCCGATATTTGTTTTATAATTGTCATGGTATCTCACTTTATGTAAGAGCCACATGAACATCCAAATGCATCTTATATTACATATAACACACTCCTTGACATGGGATACACTATGCAATAGGGATTAGTCTTGACTTGGTCAGATATATAGATTCTGATTAGGCTAGAAATTTTGAAGATTGTAAGTTAACATCTGGAAACAACTTTCACCTTGGTTTTGGCTCCATTAGCTGGCAAAGTAAAAAGCAACATGATATTGATGTATCTTTGATTGAAGCTAAATATCAGGGGACTATTAATGCCACTACTAAGGCTATTTGGCTTTAGAATATTCTAACTGAGTTCAACATCACTATTCCATGACCATCTATCATTTTTTGTGACAATTAGAGTACCATTCATATCTCAAATAACCCAATTCATCATTAAAGGACCAAACACATCAAGATCCATATGCACTATATTAGGACATTGATTCAGGAACATGTCATTGATATACGCTATTGTCTTATAATAGAAAAATTTGCAGACATATTCACCAAACATTTTACTGAGAATAAGTTTCATCACTTGTGAACTCTCTTAGGGGGTGTGGGACACTGCTTCTAGGGAGGTCACTTGATCTTCCTACATCATCCTCTCATGGGGGGGAGTTTTTAATTATGGGTTTTCTCCTTCTCTTATGTTTTGAGGGGATTAGTGTGTATATGGGTACCTCATTAGGCCTTGTTATTAGGACCCATTTTTAATTTTTTGCATGATTGAATAAACCCCTAAGTTACACTTAAGGGGGTGTTGGTGTGTACATGATTAATTACTCTCTAGTTCCATTATCGAGTGTGAATAGGTTTATCTCCCTAATCGATTCCACTAGTTGATTATGTTCACACCTTATCTAGTTAAGTTTACTAAGGTGTTTTAAATATTTTTCCCACCTCACAAGATCATGACACTTGCCACAATCTTGTGCAAGGTTAGTGAGAGGTTTGTCTCACCTCATAGGATCATGACACTTATCACAATCTTGTGTCGGGTTGGTGATTGGTATTTAGTATAAATACCCCCTATGTAAGCTGATTTGGTTACAATAATTGAATGAATGATTCATGCATTGCCTTGAGTGTAGTATTCATTCACATTCCCTAATCTAAGTGCTTCCTTGGGCCTATTAGATTCTTGCCCAATATTGCAACCTTCTACTTCTTTTTCTACTTCACCTATCTCCTTTATTCAACCAAACACTATGTCACATGTAGAAATACACACACACACACACTTATTCTTATGTTCATAATTTAAATTTACTTGAGAATAAAGTATCTTCTATTCAACTAGCATGTGATACTTCTTTACAATGTAACAATATAAAATATACCAATGAATCTCCCTTAAATCCCCTTACCAAAGTAGAACCTATTTCTCAAACTAATCTAATTGAGGGTGGTAGCTCATTTCCCTCTAACTAGGTCCCAACTATCACACCTCTAAAGGTTATTGAGAATAAACCAACCCTCTTTAAATAAGATTTCAATACAATGTACCAATGGATAACATAAATAAAAAAATCCAAGCATTAAATGAACCCCTTATGATGGTAATATACCTTCACAAGTGTTAATTTCCTTAATGCATGTTGTGGGTGCTTTACAACAACAAGTACACCATCTCACTTTGGAGAACAAAGCATACCAATCTTGGGTTGATGCCAGTGTTATACATGGCAACCCTATTCCACATAGAATCTCAACTACAAGGTTGCCACACAACTTTCATATACCAGTGTTACCTATATTTGATGGACATGGAGATCCATACTTTCACCTTCAGGCTTATGAGAAAGTCATGGCCCATATTACAAATAAGTTGACTCTACTACAGTTATTTCCAAAGTCCTTAAATGGAAAATCACTAGGTAGGTTCCAGCATACCATCCTTAGTGGATCTCTACACACATATGAGGAACTAGAGATAGTCTTTCTCGAGCAATACATACAAAATAAGAGACCTCTAGACACACATGAGAGGTTACCTTCATTACATTATGGTAAAATAGAGCCAACATCTAAATACATTCGAAGGTTCAAAGCTAGTTTGCATTAGTTAATTTATCAACCAATAGATTTAGAAGTATAATAGATCTTTGCCAGAAGTTTAATCTATCCTCTCAAGGAGAGATTGCTATATCAAACATCTAAATCATTTTGACATCTATATAATGCAGCTATAACATTCGAGGCAGAGTTGGGATTAATAATCACACAATTAGAGGGAGATTTGGCTATAGACCCATCAGAGCCTTAGTCACCTAATCTAGTACTATTGGTAGTTTTTGACCCCACAAGACAAAAATGCCACCCTTACCATTTGAAGCTTTGCACTTCATGCTAATTTTGCCTTCAAGGTTTTTTTCATGTTGCTTAGAGCAGTTCAAAGAAGCAAGAAAAGGGACATTTTTGGGAAGAAAGTCATTTTTAAAAAGGCAAAAGGTGCACTTCAAAAAATTTGAAGGGTGCATATCCTTCGAAAGAGGTTCATTTTCAAGTTTTTTAAGGGTACTTTGCCTTCGAAAAAACCATTCCAAAGATTCATGAAGGGTAGTTACCCTTCAGAAAAGTTCATTTTCACAAGTCGAAGGGTCTTTTTCTCAAGAAGTGGTCCTCTTCAAAAAATTTGAAAGGTACTTTTCAAATTTTCCAAAGGGTATGTTCCTTTCACAAGGGCCATTTTCAAAAGGTTCCAAAGGGCATTTTCACAAAGGAAAAGGTTACTTCTCAAGTTTCCCTAAGAGTATGTTCCTTTCGGGAAGGTCTCTTTCAAAAATCTAAAGGATTTTTTGGAAAAGCACCCCAAGTAAAAGTTCATGGAAATTGCTCAGAAGGAAATGTCCAAAGGAAACAACTCAAGGAATTGACTTGCCCCCAAACATAAAAATTTGAGCACCTGTAAGTAGCCATTGGTATTCAAAAGATCAAAGGGTTCATCAAGATTGCCACAAGCTTGACAGTTGTCGAGATCTCATGATAAAAGATCAATGGCATGAGTGATATTCAAATAGTTAATAAACCCAGAGGGCTAATTAGTCAGGGATAAATGGCATAAGCCCATCCAACTGGTAGGATATTGATGACTCATGAGAATCCATGCATAAGCAAATTGATGAACATATAAAAGGCCAAGTGGGTATCAATTTTAATAGAAAATATATAAGTCCAAAACAATAGTAAGGAGCAAGTTAGGTTTTAAATTCAAGAGATCAAATCGTGTACACTTGGTAGGAACATGCAGCTACCCATAACATGAATATCTTATCTCCAAAAATAAAGACTTGAATGTGTGAAGGGCTTGATAAGATTTACGATGATCATGGATGGTTCATTTCATGGTCAAGCACTTGTACAATATAAAGGCAAAAGAGAGTTCAAGGACATAATGGTGGTTGCATCTATTTATGACCCCCTCTCCATCCTCTCATGCAAGTCCCTTCTTCTCTCATCCTTTTTTACTATATATAGAGGCCTTTGAGCCTTAAAACTTATCCCTCAACTAGTGATAGAGTGACTCTATCAAAATCACTTTGTAAACACTCTCTTGAAGTAATAAGATGAATTTTTTGATTCTAATTTGAATTCAAGTGTACATTATTGGAGTTTAACTTATAGATGTATGCCCTTTTTCATCATATGTAGATTCTCTATGTATCTTGATTTAGTTATTTTGGTTCCTTGTAGGTTATGTGAAGTGTTAGACATTGGTGCCTTTCTTGAAGTGTGACAAGCTATAGTGTCTCACACAGACCTATTTATTTCTATCCTTCAAACTATAGGGTTTCCCTTCAACCTTCACACAAAATACTTATGCTTATGGCCTTGAGATAGGATCATATTAGTTTGTGTCTTGGTTAGTTTCACTAGTAGTTGTTAAGGTTTCTAGGCTGAAAGTGGATCATTTCATATTTTGGTGCATCATCATCCTTAGCTTGGATTTCCCTTTCATGCTTATCTTTCTCTCCATTTTCCTTAGTCAGTAGTAGATTTTAGTGTGGGAAACAAGGTGAAGTGAAGCATCTAAGAAGCTAGCCTCATTAAAAGGCCTATAGGCTTAGCCTCAATACAAGATACCCATAGCCTGAGGTTGTCCCAATGCTTGTAGCTAGGAGTGAGAGAGCCTTTAAAACTCTCCCACAAAAGGTGCAATTCTATGCTACAATAGTTTATAACATGCCTGTTGGGACAAAATTCAAGGAGGATTGGTTAAGTTTGATGTTGGTTTGATCAATTTTCAATGATTATAGCTTTCATCTTCCAATATCTGGTGACTCTAAAGAACACTCAGCAATCTAGTGGTAGAAAAATAACTATCTTTCATGCCAAAGGTGACTACAAGATCAAATTTTAGAGGTATTCTTTTTTAATTTGTTGAATTACCTTTAAACTCAGTAGGAAGGTTAAGATTTTCCCATACCCACCTATATGTAGAAACTATTTTCCTAAACCAGTTGTGAGGTATACCTATGCAATAAGACCCTTGTTAGCCCCTTTTGCTACCATGATTCCCCAAAGAGGTTTTGTAGGCTTCAGTGGCCAAAGTCCTTTGAATTTGCCACAATATGATCTTATGCCAGTAGCAACCCTAAAAAATGTCTCATATTTCATAGGAGACCAAGTTGTAACTCCTACTGAACACATCATAGACATAGCCAATTTTCGCAATATCCATAATGTCACAGTAGAAAAAGTATCTTTTAGACTATTGGCTATATCCTTTAAGGGAAAGGCTTTAGATTGGTATCAAGGTTCAACTCCTAACTCTATTCAATCATGGGATCAATTGGGACCAACCTTATGTAAGAGATTTATAGACAAGAGTGATCATTTGTCACTAGCAGAATAATTGACCACAATCAAGAGAGATCCTCATGAAGTTATGCAAGACTTCAACACAAGACTCCAAAAAGCTTGGGATAAAATTCTAGCCGCTGTTAGACCATCCCCTAACTTTGCGTTCTGATACTATTTGAAGGCTCTAAACAACAACATAGTAGTAATGATCCAATCCATGGGAGGGGACATATTGCTAGATACTTATGGGGTGGATATTAAAGGAAAAAATTGCCTAGTTTAGGTTGGCAAGATTACTCCTAAACCCCCAATGCCTCTTTTCCTAGAAATCATATGACCCCCTATGATTATTCCCCCACTTGATGTTATTCTTCCAACTCCAACAATTGCTTCTATGCCTTCACCCAAGTAAGAAAAAGCCTCCACTAGTGGATCTAGTGATTCCCAAGAGTAGAAAAACTACCTAGAACTTAAAAGCATGCTCCAATCCTTGACAAATGATGTAGTAAATGTAAAAAGGCAAGCTTAGTTCAATAAACCTTATCAAGCTCCATATCAGCCTCAATAATAGTCTTATCAAGCAAATATGCCACCCTATAAAGGAAATTTCCAAGGACAAGGGCAAGCTAACTATTCTAGACAAAACAACTATAATCTAAATGCTATAGGCTCTTCCAACTCCTTGGTTCCTATTCAAAACAATATGGCTCAAGAGGCTGAAGGGACAATGCCTTAGAATCAGTATTTTGGGCAGTCCATTATCCCAACTAATGGTTTTAACCAGGCATTCAATGACCAATGGTAGCAAGTTGTTGCTTACGAATATAATCAAGCTCTTATGGATCAAAACATAGAGATCCCCATGATTGGAAAGCTAGAGCAATCTCCACAAGAATGAGGATCAGATCAGGTACCAAACTAGCCAGATGCTACAATGGTCATCAGTGAGTAAGAAGAGTGATATGCACTCAATCAACAGGCTAGTTCTAGTCAAGCATACATTCCAGTGGTAGCTAATATAATGTTTAAAATAAGGAATATGGGTGACAACCAGAGATCATTCAAGGAACCACCTGCCACCACTCCTTCATTGTCTAAGCCTAATAAGCCTATTGTCACTCCAAATGTCTCAACACCTCCATAAAGCTCACATATTCAACAAATAACAATAGTGACTCCCAAAGCACAAGCAAATGTTCGTAGAACAGTAATCAACATTATTGAATAAATGAAGAAATCCAACATGAGCATACCAATGTGGGACATGATTTCTATGCCTGATCAAGTGGATATCCTTCAAGAAGGTTTGTCTAAGATAGGTGTTACAACAACTACCAGTAAACAACCAAGCAAAGAAGCTAAGGTCCTCACTAATGCATCTAAGGTTCCTATGGGAGAAAGTTCAAGTAATGTGGTCAAACCTCCTCCCTTCTCCATTTCATTAATCATTGGTGACTCCTTGGTGCATAATTGTTTGGTAGATAATAGAGCTAGTACTTCGATAATTGCAAAATCTATAACATACTAGCTTGGTTTAAGGTATAAACCTCAATCTAAAGGAGTTATATAGATTGATGATTCTTCCATAAAGCCATCTAGTATCATCAAGGATTTGAGCTTGACCCTACATGCTTACCCTAGTTTTTCAATAGTTCAGGATGTGTTGATCCTTGATGTGGCTCCTCATTTTTCTCTATGTTTATCTAGGGAATTCATAGCCAAAATTGGGGGTTATCTAGTAGAATATTGGTCCTACATGGCTCAAAATAAGGTATGGAATTAAGGTATCAATCAAAGCTGAACCCATGGCACAATTTCACATTGAACCCCATCAGTCAGATAACGTAAACCTCAATTATACTATCCTTCATGAGGATGAGTTTACAATTGATCAAGAACTAAATACTTATCCTAAGGAGATTCTAGATTTTTTCTTGGATGAGATATGGGGGATAATCAATTTCTCAACCGTTTGGAAGGTGTTGAGGAAAGAGACACGGGTGTCTATTTACTATATGGAGAAAATCAACTCATGCCTTCCCTTATTGGACCTAAAGAAGACCTCAATGGTATGTGGAAGTTGTTTTTTGATGGTTCAAGGAGCAAAAATGGAGTAGTCATAGGGGCAATGCTGGATTCCCCTTTAGATGGTAAGTTTTTATCTTCTTATAGGTTCTATTTTAGTTGCTCTTCTAATGCAATAGAATATGAAGGCTTGATCTATGGCCTCCAATGGGCCAATAAGAGAGGAATCAAAATGTTGCAAGCATATGGGGACAATGAGATTATAGTGAACCAAGTCAGAGGCTTGAACAATACAAAGAATCATTTGATGAGGTCCTACAAAAATAGAGTGTGGGACTTGATTGAAAATTTTGAAGCCTTTAACATTCAGGTTGTGCCAAGGAACTAGAATCAACATGATGATAGGTTAGTAGTTGTGGAAGCCCAGTTTTATATTCCAAATAAACTAAAAGAGGCCAAGGTTTAGCCATATGTTAGGATGGTGGTGAGGCTATCAGCACCAGATAACGAAGCCCACTGGTAGGTCTTTGAAAATGATAAACAAATTACTTGTTTCTTACAGTAGGTAGCATAGTTTTCCTCAATAAACCAAGGTAAAATTCAACATCAACATGGGGATCAAATTATTTAACTAAAGTCTAAAAAACTTACTAAAGGGATGGTCACCCTTAAAGGTATTTTATATGAAGGAAACCATATGAGGAAAGACAAGGTAGTAATGTCAACTAATGAAGAAAATTATGAGAGAGTCCTCATCTTCAAGGACAAACTTTTCAATCTTGGGAAGGTAAGCAACAAGGCTAAAAGGCATGCTTTCATTGAACTTTGTAAGGAATTTTCAAACAGCTTTGCTTAGGAGTATAATGATCTGAGAGGCTTTGATCGAAAGTTAGCCAAGCATACTATAGAACTAGAGGCTAATGCTAAGCCTGTGAAGCAAAAGCAAAGGCTTGTCAATCAAAAAATAGAAGAGCTTATGAGGAAAGAGCTAACTAAGTCGATTGAATCCAAGATTATCTTTCCCATCAAACATTCATCATGGGTAGCCAATTTGGTGCATGTAAGGAAGAAGAGTGTGGAGATTAGGTTGTGTGTTGACTTTAGAGATTTGAACAAAGTCTCCTTGAAGGATCATTACTCTCTACCATCCATGGAACAACTTATTCAAATAGTTATAAGGTCAGAACATTTTTCTCTTTTGGATGGATATTCAAGTTATAACCACGTATTGGTAAAAGAAGAAGATTAGTATAAGACTGCCTTCACCACCAAATGGGGCACATATGGATACTAAAAGATACCCTTTGGTTTGTCAAATGCTGAGGAAACTTTCTAAAGAGCCATAGACATGGCTTTCCAAGGATTTCTGAATCAAATGGTGTTGGTCTACTTGGATGACATCATGGTTTTCTCCAAAAATGCTAGCGAACATATAAACCACTTGAGGCTGATCTTTGAAAGATGTAAGGAGTATGGAATCTCGTTAAATCCCAAGAAGTATGTGTTTTCCATACACGAAGGTAAGCTATTGGGCCACATCATTTCAAAAGAAGGGCTATCTCCCTGAAAGGTTAGATGCCATCTTAGCACTCTCTCCCCAAGCATAAGAAAGGAGTTTAGAGCTTCCTTGGAAAAATAAACTTTGTAAGAAGGTTCATACCAGGTTTTGTAAGATAGGTCAAGCCTATTACTACCATGTTAAAGAAGAGTCAAGTTTTTTCTTGGCCAAGAGAAGTAGAATATGCTTTTAAAGCCATCAAACATGCCATTACCCAGGCACCCTCACTCATAAATCCTAATTTCTCTAAGGATTTCATGTTATACACCTTTTCCAACATTGATAGCTTGTCAGCTATGCTGATATAAAAGAATGGTTAGGGAATGGAGCAAATAGTTGCCTTTTTTAGTCAAGGCCTGGAAGGATATGAGGTGAGTTACACTTTTATAGAGAAGTAGATCCTTGTAGAAGTGTAAAGTCTTAAGAATTTTAGACTAATGCTCTCCAACAACAAGATTTATCTCATTGTACCCCATCTTGGAGTTAGGGATTTCATCCTTAACAAAGATCTGAGTGAGAAAAGAGCTAGTTGGATGACCAAAATCATGGAGTTTGATGTGGAAATCAAAGTGACCAAGTTGGTCAGAGGCAGAGGTTTGTGTGATCACATGGTGGAAGATCTTCAAAAAGATAAAGAATTTGCCATGGTGATCCAGGATAACTCATAGGTAGAGGCACCTATACTTCATAAGAGCTAGCTCCATGATATGGCACATTTTTTGCTAATAGGAGAATGCCCCCAAGGTCTAGACAAGGCAAAAAGAAGGTATTTTAGACTTTAGTCTATACCTTATGCATTGGTTGATGGGGTTTTATTCAAAAAGGACCTCAATGGAGTGCTCCTGAGGTGCATAGATGATGACCAAGTGACAAGGCTCTTGGATCAATTTCATGATGGGCCTATAGGAGGCCATTTTGTTCCAAGGACTACAACAACAAAGATAATGAAGGTTGGTTATTACTGGCCTAGCCTCTTCAAAGATGCTTATGTATGGGTAAGAAAGTGTCAAAAGTGTGCTTTCTTTGTGGGTAAGTAAAGATTAACAATCCTTCCTCTCAACCCAATTTAGGTAGAGCAACCCTTCATGCAATGGCGGATAGATTTCATAAGAATGATCAACCCTCCATCAAGTGCGGGACATAAATGGGTGCTTACTACAACTGACTTCTTCACTAGGTGGGTAGAAGCCATTGTGTTGAAAGATGCTAATGAGTGTGTAGTCCGAGACTTTTATGATGACATTATGACCAGGTTTGGTGTTCCATCCACTATAATCTATGATAATGCATTGGCATTTCTTGGTCTAAAAACAAGTGAATGGGCTCCCAAGATGGGCATCTACCTCAACACCTCTTCT
The DNA here is from genome assembly GCA_037957365.1 of Torreya grandis. Taxonomy (NCBI): domain Eukaryota; kingdom Viridiplantae; phylum Streptophyta; class Pinopsida; order Cupressales; family Taxaceae; genus Torreya; species Torreya grandis. The sequence continues at coordinate 1,379,461 of JARHVA010000961.1, forward strand.
AATTATTATCCTCTAGGGAATGGAATGGTTGAGTCCATAAATAAGAATTCGCTGAGAATCATCAAGAGAACTATGAAAGAGAATCAGAGGGTATGACACACCAAACTAAAGATGACATTATGGGCTGATAAGGTGACTCCTAAAGCTACCATTGGTAATTCTCCATATGTTTTAGTATATGGAAGGGAGGCCAAGTTGCCCATTTTTCTTGAGCTACCTGCATTAGAACTAGCCCATCATCTGGAGCTACTAAAAGATGAGCCCATGAATGTGAGGTTGGTAGAACTCATAGAGCTTGAAGAAACAAGAGACCTTGTAATGAAGACACTAGAGTCACATCAAGCTCAAGTCAAGAAAGACTTTGACAAGAGAGATGTAGCAAGGAACTTCAAACTTGGGGATCTAGTCCTTAAATAGGATTTAAATAAGGCCAAGCTAGGCAACCATACCAAGTTTGACAGTTTGTGGAGTGGCCCTTATTTGATCTATGGATGCAAATAACATAACACTTCAGCTTGCCCAACTAGATGGAGAGGTATTACCCATCCCAGTCAATGGGATTCATCTAAAGACTTGCTATTAAAAGAGTTTGCAGCCATTATATATATTGTACATTTTGTATAGTTTTTCATGTTTTCTTCTAAGTGCCTTGTGCACATCCTTTTTAGTTGTGTGTTTCCCTTACCTAAGTGCTTTGGGCATAATATTGTTTTATTCTGGTTGTTCTTATTGCTTCAAGGGGAGTTTTTAAATAGAGCTGGCCTTGTCAAAGAAAACAGTAACTCCATGCCCAATGGATCGGATGAAGCAATGAGTTGGGTTCTTTAAGCATAGAAGGCATGCTTCCTTGTGAGTCACCAAAAATGTTGGCAAATTTTGACCCCACAGGCCAAAAATGCCACCCTTACCATTTGAAGCTTTGCACTTCATGCTAATTTTGCCTTGAAGGATCTTTTCATGTTGCTTAGAGTAGTTCGAAGAAGAAAGAAAAGGGACATTTTCTGGAATAAAATCATTTTCAAAAAGGCAAAAGGTGTACTTCAAAAAATGTTAAGGGTGCATATCCTTTGAAAGAGGTTCATTTTCAAGTTTTTCAGAGGGTACTTTCCCTTTGAAAAGACCATTCCAAAGATTCTTGAAGGGTAGTTACCCTTCAAAAAAGTTCATTTGCACAAGTCAAAGGGTCTTTTTCTTAAGAAGTGGTCCTCTTCAAAAAATTTGAAAGGTACTTTTCAAATTTTTTGAAGGGTATGTTCCTTTCAGAAGGGCCATTTTCAAAAGGTTTCGAAGGGAATTTTCACAAAGGAAAAGGGTACTTTTCAAGTTTCCTGAAAGTTATGCTTATTTTGGGAAGGTCTCTTTCAAAAAGCCAAAGGATTTTTTTCGAAAAGTACCCCAAGAAAAAGTCCATAGAAATTGCTTGAAAGGAAATGTTCGAAGGAAATAACTCAAGGAATTGACTTGCCCACAAATGTCAAATTTTTATCCCCTGTAAGTAGCCATTGGTATTCAAAAGATCAAAGGGTTCATCAAGATTATCATGAGCTTGACACTTATTGAGATCTCATGATAAAATATTAACGACATGAGTGATAGTCAAATAGTCAACAAATTTGGAGGGATAATCAGTCAGGGACAAATGACATAAGCCCAACTAACTAGCAGGAGATCGATGACTCATGGGAATTCATGCACAAGTAGATCAATGGACATGCAAAAGGCTAATGGGGTATGAATTTTAAAAGAAAATATATAAGTCCAAAATAATAGTAAGGAGCAGACCAAGTTGTAAATGCAAAAGATTAAATCATGTACACTTGGCAAGAACATGCAGCTACCCAAGAAATGGCTCTCTTAGCTCCAAAAAGGGATACTTGAAAACATGAAGGGCTCAAGGATATTTATGGTGATCATGGATGGTTTATTTGATGGTCAAGCAGTTGCATGCCCTAAAGGCAAAAGAGAGTTCAAGGACATAGTGGTGTTTGCAACCATTTATGACCCCCTCTCATTCCTCTCACACAAGTCCCTTCTTCTCTCATCTTTTTTAGCTATATATAGAGGCCTTTGAGCCTTAAAAATTATCCCTCGACTGGTGATAGAGTGACTCTATCAAAAGCATTTTGTAAACACTCTCTTGAAGCAATAAGATGAATTTTTTGATTCTAGTTTGAAGTAAAGTGTACATTATTGAAGTTTAACTTGCAAATGTATGCCCTTTTTTATCATCTATAGATTCTCTATGTATCTTGCTTTAATTTATTTAGTTCCTTGCAGGTTGTGTGAAGTGTTAGACAATTGTGACTTTCTTGAAGTGTCACAAGTTATAGTGTCTCACACAGACCTATTTATTTCTATCCTTCAAACTACAGGGTTTCCCTTCGACCTCCACACAAAATACTTATGCTTGTGGCCTTGAGATAGGATCATATTAGTCTGTGTCTTGGTTAGTTTCATTAGTAGTTGTTAAGGTTTTTGGATAAAAGTGGATCATTTCATATTTTGGTACATCACCATCCTTAGCTTAGATTTCCGTTTCATGATTATCTTTCTCCCCCTTTTCCTTAGTCAGTAGTAGATTTTATTGTGGGAAACAAGGTGAAGTGAAGCATCTAAGGAGATAACCTCATTAAATATTCTAGATGTTCAACCTCCTTACAGGATACCCACAACTTGATGTTGTCCCAAAGCTTGTAGATAGGAGTGAGAGAGCATGAAAAAATCTCCCACAAGTGTGCAATTCTATGCTATAACATGTATAAGAGCCTATTCCAATTTAAATTAATAACTTAGTAGAATAAAGAACACTAATAAATATACTCATTAAGGACAAAGAGTCACTCTACATAGCACCTTCTATAATGAGTATAACACAAGATATACACAAAGGGGTTATACAATTTTTAGACAAGGTTGGGCCTCATGACATTTTGCTTATGCTATTAGATATGGGGATGAACACACTTGCTTATAATCATCATCATCCACCACATCATTAACATCGGGTACCACATAAGCCATATTATAATTTTCAAAAGATAAATGGACATTCAATTGATCATTGTTTTGCACTTTGAGCTCATATTGACTAGTATGTTACTTGAGGCATCATATAATTTATGTAAGGGGCATTGAGCTCTCATTCTCCATAGTCTCCTAGATCACACTTATCTACGATGAAGTTATCCTAGGACTCATCGTATGAGCCCTATGACATCAAGGACACCTATTTATGATCAGTCTCATGCACCATAATTTTATCAAGCATGGAAATTAGTTTGCAAAAATTAGAACACAACTCTAGTGTGAACACCAATAAAGATATATGGAAACAATTACAAAGATTAGAACATGAATCTTGTGTGAACACCAATAAAGATATATGGAAACAATTACAAAGATCAAAACATAGCTCTAGTGCATATACCAATAAAGATATATGGAAATAATTATAGATATCAAAACATAACTCCAGTTCATACACTGATCAAGACATTTACTAGAAATCATAGAATTTAGAGTGAAGTTTCAACATGTCAACTAATCAAGCTTTTTTCATTAGAGTCTACACATTTAAACTCTAGAAATGCATCACATGCAGCTCCAGTTTTAGAGTCTCTTTCTACATCGACATAGTATGGTTGTTTGTTCTCTATGCCATCTAGATGCAGATAGGGCATATTATCGTCACATGATATACATGCAAAAATCTTACAAAATATAAACAAAAAACCCTCTAACAATATATACAAAAATCCTAATCCACTACACATATGTCTAAACATTTATAAAACATATACAAATTCATTAATTTTAATCCAACCAAAACAAATTACAAATCTTAACATTTCAAATAATCAAACCAATTCAACACTTAAAAATATATATAACATAACAAGATCCATTTACTAATACAGATAGTGCCAAAATTAAACAAAAAACAACCATATATATAACTCAGAATATAATTTCAATACAAATACAGTGCATCATTCAATGATGTGGACATGTACTAGGACCAATTCCCTTACTCTCACTCTTAGGTACATCAAAGCTAGAACTAGAGGCCCCACTATCTCTACGTGACCTAGATCGATGAATATATATAGTCTCCCTCTCATGATACATGCCCAACTCAACCATACATTCAACATGCTCTCACTACAGACATATGTATTAATCTACTATCTAACTACTAGCCCCACATAGAGCATCAGGTGCAAGCATGGTACACTTATGTAGCTTAACACGTGCCTCATATCTATCTATCATAGCTCCCCTATATATCATAGTCCCTATTTTTTCTTAGTAAAATAAATTAGCATGCACCCCAACCTCATTGGTGGCCCTCTCCACCAATCCATCCTCCATGACATAATCAAGAATATGTTGAGTCAACTAGCATAGTGACAACTCAATGGTGACCTCTGGGTACTCATCATCCCCTAAACCTATAAATGCAAACATAGTTAATAAGATTACTCATCACATAAAGACATAATCAACTTTATATTGAATATACAAACATATTATTTAACTATCCATTAATAACCCTTAGGCGCCTTACATCTAATACATCCTCAATAATCATCCCACCTCTCAAAAACATAGGTGCCTATCTATGGCCACTCCACCATTCTATATAGTATTTGGTCACTCTAACATCATCTATATCTAGGATATCAATATCAAGGTCCCACTCTATCAATAAAATAGGATCTAGATCAGCAATAGATGATCTTTACATACTACCTTTCCTCATAGGAGCCCAATAACTCTTCAACCATATCACAGGTACTAGGGGCACATCCTGCACAACACTAAACTGTCATGTGACCCACTCTTACTGAAATTTCTCATATACATTATCCTAATGGCTATATAGCAAAAAACTCACTTGAATCTACCTCAACTACGTACTATCCTTAGGTCACCCCTAATATCCCTTATAGGGTTTCTAGATGATATCCCTTGATATCAAGCTATCTAACAACTATCAAAAATGTGTAGTGCTCTTCCTTGGTGCATGACCTATACTTGTCCATCTCTTTACAAATAAATGTTGATGAGTCCATCTATCTTGTGCATGTGCCATTGGCCTACTCATATCTACATGCTTGTATGCTTAGTAATGTGATAACTTTGATGCTCTAATACCTCCAATACACATATACTATGTAAAATGATATAGATCCCTATACATGTAAACTAGCACCATATGACCCCAAGAGTACATAGTGCCATGCTCTTCAATGTCCTGCATTATCTCATGCACCCTTTAAGAAATTAAAAGACCACTCCCATCTATAACCACAAAGTAAAATATCAACATAGCTAAGAACTTTTGCAATCATAGAGCCTTAGGAGTCATAATCAAGGGCAATAATATATCACAAATAATCCCTATAAGATGGGTCCTCACCACCATGGTAGATAAATATATAGAGGTCTGTTGTATGGCCTAAAGATTAGTAGCCTCCTGTAATATGGCCCACTGCCCAAAGATCAACAATCATAGAATACAACACACATCCTCTAGTGTGATAGTCATCTCACTAGTAGGCAATCAAAATGTGCATGTATATGTGTCACATCTCTCACATAATGCACTAATCATAGTCTTATCCTAGGGCATAGGCTCAAGGAATGTAACATATCTCAAACTTGCTCTATCGAGCACCTCCATCTCAGCATCCACTAAGGGTAAAACCTACATGTTCTCCATCATCCATCCTATGTGAAACTCCCTCATGTAGGCATCAAAATATAAGAGTACAACCAAATTAGACATCAATAATGCAAAACTAAACCCAATAGATAACAACACAAATAAGAAACTAGTCAACAATATTCAGTGTCACATATCAAGACTACTAAACACTAGTGTTATATAGTGTTAGATAGTAGCACCACGCCCTAGACACTAGTGCCATGTCCTATTTAATAGCAACCAAAATGGTACACTAGTTCTAGGTCCTAGACAGTAGCACCTAGAATGGGATAGTAGCACTATTTTATGCAAAATAGACTTTAAACTAGTTCATTTTTTATAAAACTAGTAAAAAAAAAAAAACACAAATGATAAAAATAGGAAAATTTTGAGTTCTTTACTAGGTAAACCTCTTCCCCAATTTGAATTTGTACCTTGACTTCCTCATAGCGTGACAAACTAGCTCATCGTCTCCTTGACATATCTCTCTCACTCAAACACAAAATGCTTTCAACTCAAATGTTCCAAAAGAATTACTAAATACATCAAATGACCTATTTAAGTCATACTTACCAAATTCCACCTTATTAAGGTTAACCCTACACACCAATTTCACCAACTAATGCAAATCCCTTACTATCACCATATCTCAAGAACTATAGCTCCAATTTATGAACCATTTCTTGCACATGGGACTTGACATCGATACACAACATCCTATGTTGGTTAAACCAATCTCCTAGTCATTATCAAAATTATAAAATGAAAAAAATAACCTCATTATATTTAACATAAAAACTAACAAAACATATATCTAATTAAACATTCAATTATCAACTCTGAGACAATAAATGCACTATTAAAACTTAACACAACATTACACCTACTAATTAACACTAGTAAAACCAATCATTACCACTTTTGGTTACATATACTCACCATTGTATTGGATTTCTCACCAAAAGGGGGGGAAATATTCATAGATTACTTCAGACATACTAAGTTTCATGTAGATATACAGACACATAGGTCTACACAAAGACACATGTTTACACAGATATTCATATTCATAGGCATTTAGATACATAGACACAGGTCTACACAAGTACATAGGTTTACACACGTATTTAAATTCACAATCATTAAAATACATAGATGCATGGGTCTACATAGGTACATAGGTTTACATAGGTATTTAGATTCATAAGTTTTTGGATATATAGACACACAAGTCTACATATATACACATGTTTAGAAAGGTTCTCAAATAAATAGACATACATGTTTACATAGGTCTTAAAATATACACTCTACATAGATATAAAAATTCAATTAGATATTTTGATTTATAGTTACATTTCTCAGATATCAGGATTAGGGGGCATGATGCAGAACACATGTCTTAGTCCCCATTTTTAGATTTATCGAGTTACACTTAGTATCATCACTAGGTTTTCACCAATTTGAAAGGCCATATGTAGTGATTGATCCATAATATTCCACCAGACCTAGTTCACATACTTAGATTCAGATTAGGTAAAAGCAAGCCTTATTTCTCCACACATTTAGTTTACATACTCAGATTTAGAGTGGGGGCAAATGAGCCTTGTTTCTCCACACATTTAGTTTACATACTCAGATTCAGAGTGGGGTTAAGTGAACCTTGTTTATCCACACATTTAATTCACATACTTATTTTTAGTATAGGGGGAATCCACACCATGTGTCTCTCCTTCACATGTTGCATTCTAGTTCTTATCCATTTCTCTGGCCAAGAAGTGGACTAAATCCAAATTACATTCACATATGTAAATATAGGTATGCGTTCCTTTTTTTCTTTTACTTTAGTAATTTCATTTCATTGCATTACTAGAATAAAAGGGGGCAAATGTAAACACCCTAATTTGGTCAAGAAACCACAAACACTATGTTTTATTTTGTTCTTTCACATGAAGGTATTAGTGATGATTATAACCCTTGTTCACATGGTCATTTTGAGTCCTTCGATCTTCCTTATGTCTTATTTTTATTTGTTTTTAACACTCCCAATAGTCACATGTCACCTTTTCCTAATCACAAGGGCCCTTAGCCTATCTCCCCTAATTTTTGCTTTATTATGAGCCTTAGGATACTAGCACCACTTTTAGGATAGTAGAGCCACATGGCGCTAGTGTCCACTTATATCTCTAGTGCTCGATGAGCCCTTTCACCCATGTTTGAGTCCTAACCCCTCTATGAACCTTATCTTATGTTTTTAATCCCTATTTTATGACTTATTAGCCAACAAACAAGGTATTATATTCAAAATATCTATCCTCCTATATAAAGAGCCTCACAAGGCATTTTACATCTAACACTTACTATTTTGGCATTTATTTAAATAAAATCAATCAATAGTACAACTAAAATACTCTACATACTAGTTAGTCTTCACACGTAGACATTTGTATGCTTGATCAAAGAAGGGTCTAATTAAAAATCATTCTAGCATATCATGTAAGTTGATGGTGCACATTCTCTAAGGGAGAACTACATGCGATTTGAGACCCCTAAAATTGGGGTTAATATAGGTAGCGACCATGAAAATAGGGGTTCTAATCCACAATCATAACATCTTATAACCCAATTTTTCCTTTCCTTTTTACATTTGATTCATTTATTGTTTCATGTGTGTATGCATTTATTAGTTTTTCAAAGGATATTTAACTAAAATAGTGACATAGATGAGCCTCTGAATGACATAGAACCACCTGCAAGACCTTTAAAACTTCCAGTAACTTCCTTGAAACTTTTAGATAGTCCCTATAGAAAATACATTAATGCTAGAATTGGACATTAGTGCTACATGGTGCTATTATCCTTAGAGGGGTGCTACTACCTAGAGCCAAATCTCAATAAATAGTTAAAAGATAAAATATTCTTGTGTCTGCTCAGTCATTTCCAGTACCCTAATCTACATAAAACTCTATTTATCTCTAGATGAGTTCCTTTTCTAATCCCACTTTTTATTTTGGGAAAGTTCAATTAAATCAGTAATTTCCAAATTTATTCCAGATTAACAATATACTCAACCCTTTAATATAACTTGGGATTTACACTAGTAAACCCTAAAAGGTTAAAATAGTGTGCTTATACAATTCAAGGTACCCAAGTCTTGTGATTGTGAATCCCTAAAAAATAAAATCATCCTTATGAAAAATTTAATAGAATACTTGCAAAATAATTTCAATTCCAGGATTACATCATTGAAAAATATGATTACATACATAATCCAAACCATGTGTTTACATCTTCTTTTAGCAATGTTATACCCAACAAGGTTTCATATCTAATTAAAAAGCTAACAAAATAATACATAAAAAATAAATGAGTTAAATATTATATAAAATGATACTAAGATCTTAAGTGAAATCTTAAGATAAATGTACTTCTAAACAAAGTAATTCAATTACCTCATGTACATCTTGTAAGGAGATCCAAATACTATTGTGCATATCATAGAATTCATGGACATCATGCTAATTATTGTATCACCTTGAATAAAAAATACAAAATATAAATGGTAGTGATGATCATATCATTGATGCATCAATTAGAAACCCACTCAGATTATGAGTACCTCTCTTAAAACATAAGTGCTAAAAAGAACAAATATGGGTACCAGAGAATAATTCAGAGCCAAAACAGTTATAAATGCCAAACCTAGAGAAATAAAAGATTAAAAAAGTAAAATTAAACCAAGAAAATGATAAAAATATACTTCTTAATAATGATACCCAACTTTCAAAACAATATGGTTTTGGAAGACAATATTTATAACATTTTGGCTATCATGGTCAAGGGTTGAGAAAACATGCACAAGGAATCACTTGTCCTATCTCTATATCTAATCATAATGATCTACAAGGCTTGGGATGTAGTGGAAATACCAATGCAAATCATTCAAAGATTCTTTTTTCCAATGCAAAAGAGAAAGAACCTACAAATGAGAACAAGTCAAATAATAAAGCATAAACATAAAATGTAATATTACAAAAAGAGAAATGGGCACATCAAATATTTAAAATATGAATTATAATAAAATATGTCAAAAATAGAGAGACACTTAAAAAATATAATGTTATAAATATAAATATAAAGGAGGAAACTACAATCCTTTCTTCAAATCAGGCCAAATTCATTGCTTGTATAGATGGAAAACAATCTTCAAATAAACAAGTCAACAAACTATGTTATGATCTACTTGGTAAATACCCTAAAATCTATTCATACCTACAATACCTGATACCTATTAATTGAATCCATAACCAAAAAATGAGAAACCAAATGAATATAAATGCAAACCAAAGATATCAACTACAAACTTACCAAAAGAGCATGATACATTTTATGATTTTACTATGCATGCATACGACACATCTCGTTTAGGAAAGGTTGTAAATATTCAATACCACTGAGTCCTATGATACATATCTAAATCATCAAAAAGCCTCCAACACCAAATATTACACCTATATAGGCTCCTCAATAGTACCACTAGTTTGATATACCATATTAAGAGTTCAAATCACTTTTAGATGAGCATCCTTTGGATGGGATAATTGGCTAGAATTTTACTTTATTCCAAAAAAATAAAAAATAAAAAATAAAAAAAATACATAAACATCCAAAAAATTAAAAAATACCCAAAAAAAATTCATATTGTTACTAGTTTTACTATTTATTATACATATGTTTTTTCTCCATTTTAGTAGATAACATATCATTCCTTTTTCATATATACATTTGTTTCACGCTTCATTTGAGTGAAATATAAGCATACCCAAACACATGATATATGTACTTAAATATGTTGGGCCTTCCCTCTACTTATGTCATAAGTACAATGGGGGGATCTACTCCCTTGATCATGATACACCTAGGCTATATTATTATTATTATTCTATGATCACTTTTCATTATCATGTCTGAGCATATATAATTACAAATGCCTATATCCATGTTTTTATATTTCATAGTGTACTTGATAGGCTATGTACTTAACATTACTTACAAATGCATATGTTTATGAACTAGTATGTTATAGTCATGTTGGTTACCTATATTCCATGATTTAATTTGTGGACTTCTTTGAGTGTGATCCTTTCTTACTATTGTATTGCCTATTTGAGCATTTGAATATGCTTCATTGATTGTGGCCATGATGAATTTCTTAAACTATTTAGCGATTTCAATATGTCATTATTTGTCGTATGGACATTTAAATATGTCATTATGTTCTTTGTGTACATGTGGATAAGTCATGTCCCTTTGATTGTGTGACATTTGAACATGCCCCTTGTATGAGATCTCCTTGAACCATTACCTTTTGATTTACTTTTGAGTGCTCTTGTGTGTGTGCTTGATTGTTTTTTAAGCTTGTAGTGTTAGTCTCTAGACATTTACATGATCTATATCATGCATCTTAGGACTTGATATGATCACATATGGTGTGATTTAATTCTATATCTACCTAGACATGTTACTCCTATATAATACTTGATCCATAGACAACTTATATAATTATCTTATCCTTTTGAGGTAAGTGTTGGCCAATTTTGGCCCACATACCAAGCTTTTTCCTAGATTGAAGAGATGAGCAAAGTTCATATTTGGGTAAAGCATCAAATGAATTGTACAAGCTTTGGAGGACTAGACCATCATAGGACATCATGCAAAAATGAACATACTAGTTTACTTGTGCATTTTATAAATTTTCTTAAGATGCCTCCCAGAGCCAAAGGATTGCATGGACATGGTGTTATTCATGCCTTGATCATGCTTGCAAATTTCATGTCATGAAAAGCTTGCTATCTTAAGATATAAGCTTCTAAATCTGGACCATCAATCTAAGACAGGCTCACAGACATCAAGTTCAAGCTTCAATAAATAGTCATTTAAATTTAAATGTCCTAAGGTTTAACATGTAAGTGACAAGTGTCCAAATTTTGAGAGCTAAGATCAAATCTAACAATGAGCAGTGATATGATAAATTTTTGTAGGTCTTGAAGATCTATGGTGTGTATTTAATCATACCAAGCAGATTAATGGTGATCATCAAGTCAAAAGGTTAGTGGGGTCCACAACAAGCATGTAAGATTGATAAGTGTCACATTCTCAAAGGCTAAAATCAAAGACCAATATAGGGATGGCAAGTGGCATGATCTCGTGAGCTCATAGTAGATCTAATGGTGTTGGGAAAAGATAGGGTTAGTGGGAACATACAGATCTATGATGCATGTTTAATCATATCAAATATATTAATGGTGAGTTAAAAGGTCAGTGGATCTTGGGAAAAAATAAGGAGTTGCTAGGTGTTATGATTGTGACAACTATCAAGTAAATCCATGGATCATTATCATTTTTATAGAGAAATATCAATGGTGTGTGACCAATAAAATCAAATGGTGCTTGTTTGATGCGGATCACATATCAACGGTTGATGATGAAAGTCAAAGGTGCTGTAATCTTGAAGGTCCAAGTTAAGATCAATAACCAAAATTAAATGTTGAAAGATAAACAAATTTGATTGAAGGTTGAAATATGATCCAAATTGAACCAAGGTGGATAATGTAAGATCAAACACCACCATTAAAGTTCTATAGAAGTAAAATAGGTCTTTTTGGGTCTATTAAAAATAGAATGTGGGATATTAGGATGTTCATGCAATGTAGAAGCACCCATGTTGATATTATAACTATATGAAAACCAATGAATAAGATTGGTTTTCATCTATAATAGATATGTGCTCAGTGGTTATAGTAAATAACACACCAAAGCATGAATATGATAGTCATATCATCCAAAATTTAGTAGGAACATTTAGCCACCTAAAGTAGAAATAGTCATGGTTCAATTAGATCCATGGATATGGAGATCTTGTCCTTATAAGCAAGCCAAAAAGAAAATGATGTAGAGTCCCAAGATGGAGATTTGGTGGTTAAAAATTATAGTTGGATCATTCAATGTATTGTTAGAATCTAAAAGATTGTTTCTTTCTTAGCAGGAGCATGACTCATCATCCTAAGAACATTCTTGTCATATAGCATATTTCTCATCCAATGAAAGAGATCAGGGGCTATTGGGACAAATAAAGGTTGATCATTTTATGATGGATTACATCTTGATTTACCCAAAATATGGAGGATAATTCAATAAAGGTGGTTGAGACTCCATCAGGGTAATTGGACCCTATTTATCCCCATCTCTCTCTTTCCTATTCTGCTATATATACAAGCTTCTAAGCCTTGCTATAGATCCCTCTCTTGGGCATGACTAGAATCTGTCAATATTGAGATTTATAACCTCTTATGATGAGTAGAAGACTATTTTCAAATTTCATTGTTATAGTATAGTGTGTTCATGTCAGTTTGATTTGCATATGTGGTAAAAATCTCTCCCTTGTCAGGTCTTGATCTTACCTAGCTACTAGTTATCTTGTTATGAAAGTCATGTTTAGTGTTTAACATCATTTTATTAAATTTAACATGTGGATACATTGACTGGTTAGTGCCTTGAATCAAGCCTTTCCATCACTTCCCTTAGGTTTTGATAACTTAGTGAACCTCTACATAAAATATTGATACATAACATACATTTGTAGTTATAGATCCAACCCTTTTCTTCTCTCATTAGTGTTTTAATAAGTTCAAGTAGAGTGGATTAACAATAAATTTAGGTGTATCACTAAAAGTAGCTTATATTTTCCATTTCAGTTATCCCTCTCTCTATTAGGGCCCCTTTTGTGGCAATTATGTGGACCATGACAACTAGACCTATCTCAATGTGAGGCAACCTTTGGAGTGGTTTCTCCCCTTTTGTACATTTTGACACTAGCTATAGGAGTCCTCGAGGATCCTATTCCAGCTAGTAAGTGGTTATGTGGTGCTAATTTTCAAGGGACATCCCTGCCAAGACTTGTACATGGTAGCTCAAGAAGCATTGATGTTAAAAGAGTGAAGCAGGTGAGATAGTAACCCTCTAATAATAGCTCAGCATACGATGTGTACTCATCCAACTTGGTTAACATAGTGGAGATGGCAGACTCACTACAACTCATCACTTGGTATGCACCCATCTGACCTGGCAGGAGACTCCCAATCACCTATAAAATAAGACTCGCATTTGAAGATTGAAAAGAGGAGACCAAGGTAGCAAAGCTCTGGCAAAATAGAGAGATAACCTAAGCATTTATCTTTTGCATATGATAGATTAAATATCTTGAATGTATAGCCCAGGCTTGCTTGTGATCCGTTGGGCATGAGTAATGGTAAGAAATAATATAGATTTTATTTTATACTTGAAATTTTTATAATGAACTGAGAAATAATGAAGAATGTGGTTGATGAAATGATGTGTTGATTCTTGCAATATAGATAGAATTTTGTCATGTTATGTCTTAGTTATATAATAACAATGATATAGTTCTTTACTCGAGAGTATCTTGATATGGAGGTTCGACCTTGGTCACTAATGGCCTCCTTGCGCCATCTAGGGACTTTGATCTACCTAAATAGACTAAGTGTCGGAAATGGATTGTGCCAAGGCCTTAAGACCTACACCTAAGCACTACCCTAAGGATGAGGAATTCATTTTAAGCTATCCCTATGACTTAAATAAGTAACCAAATGACCCTTAACCCACTATTTAATAGCTTGTACCTTTAAGAGCTTGATCTAGCCAAAAATAGACTTGCACCTTAGGACCTATGTCCTTGACAAGGCTTGTGCCTAGTGACCTTCCCTTGAATACCTAGTGTTAAAAGGCTATCTGAACCCCTCTAAGCAATGACTAAGTCCCTTTGAACCCCAAGTTATGCCATGTTACAATGATCCCAATGTGGGCCCAATCCCTTCGCTATTATGCTTCGAGTGAGCACACAAATTATGCCTTGTGTGTAACTGATGCCAGTGCCATAGTATGTTAAATTTTGTGCACCAAACCCTTCTATCCTTGCACCTAGCTCCACCAAGTCTAGAAATAACTTGGTTTGATAGCTAAGTGCATGACTAAGTGCAAAATTCAACCTAGTGAATGTTTCTACAACATTTTGGTTCTATTGCCAAGCCCATGTTGAATTTCATTGCTACAATGGTACAATATAATGATACTCTAACTATCACTCAAGAACATTGAGTGCTATCTAGAACAAGTAAAAGATAGTTTTGCATAGAATCATCCCACATACAAAGGGTAGGATCCAAGAAAATGGGTGTAAGCCAACTTGTACGATGCCCTATATGAGGTGTTCTTTTGCAAGCTACCTGAGCATGTGTACCAATGGTTGGTTGCCTACACTACTAATATAAGACAAAGCTCTGACCAGTACCTCAAGTGGACTATATACCATGTAGAAAGGTTGTAGAGCTTAGATGAAGTTTGGATGTGTGATGTGGATAAGTGGTAGGGCAACATGTTGAATAGCTATGTGTTGGAGTTCATAGTGTTGACCTTATCATTCCTGGAAGAATCAGAGTAAGAGTTTATTTTCAAGGCAAGGGGTATGTTCATAAGAGGGCTTAACACTAAATTGGAAAATATTTTGGTAGATTAAGGTATAGAAATTATAAGAATGGAAGGCTAAATTCCTTGTGCATATGAGTAAGCACATAAGGTGAGAAGGGGAAGTGTAGGTAAGGTGCGATGGAGGAGAAACAATAGCCCAACACTTGAGAGCTCTAGAAGCTAAACTATAGTAAGTGAAGGTGCAAGATAATGGAGGATCTAGAACCTAAAAGTGCCAAGACGACCTATAATGAGCAGGAAGGGCATGAGAAAGGATCCCTCAAATACAATAGTGCAAAGAGAGAGAGGAAGGAGTAAGAGACCAGACTCAATAATTGGGTATAGGATGTAGTGGATTCTTACAAGATATGGAACTTGAGAACACGTCATAAGTACCTAACCCCTTTGAACCTAAATCACAAGCTCATGTGATGGATTCCCCATTAGAAAATAGAAGAATGGTAACTAAACATGTTATCGATGTCTACTTTGATAAGATTCAACATATGGATCAAGACTGTGTTATTGAGCAAGTGATTCACTATGAGGAACTGAGTGAGGATATGAGAAATAAAGAAAGCAACAATCTAAGAACCATGAACATAGGCACAAGATTTCCCATATAGAGAATGTTAGCAATGTCGACTAGGTAACAGCCTATAAGAATGGCATGATACCACACAAGAGTGATACTGCACCAACAAGTTTGATAACATTGTCAACAATGTCAGGATCAACATCCCACCCACAATTGGAGTTGTTGTAGGGTAACCTCTAATACAAACACAAGGGGGACAAACATCTCATAACCCAGTGCCACCCCCTCAGTAAGTCTACTATGGGATGGCAATGCACTTGCCTAAGTATCATGATGTAATAAATACTATGGAGCATGTGTTGAAGTTTGAGTTGAAATGGCATGATCAAGGCATCTCTTAGCTTGAGTGTAAGGAAAATTCATTCACAACCAACCTGCTGGATTGTGCCCATACTTGGTATCAAAATTTTTATCTGAACTAGGCTATAGTTGACTATAATTTGCTGAAGGAAGCCTTTTTAAAAGAGTTTGATATCCTTGAATTCGAGTAGTAGTTTGGCATCATGATGCTCAAGGAAATTAGCCAAGGGTTATCTAAGAGGATGCACCTATATGCTGCATGGTTTCAAACTCTTATCTCTAAGCTTATATATGACATTCACCCCTCCCAACATGTGTAATGGTTTGTTACGCTTGCTAGTACCATTTAGATAAGTGTTGTCTATGAAGACCTTCATAGATCCCCATAAAGTGCGTAAAGTCACACTATGAACCAAGGTAATAGGTAGTACTGACATCAAGATCATCCCATTCATGTAGGCATTGAACACATCAATGTCCTCTCAACTATAGAAGTTGACTACTAGTTCGATACATGACACTCACAATGGGTTATGGTGCACCAACTATGAGTTGGAGGGGCATAACAAGAACAATTGACTATGGAGAAATGTCTACAACCTACTTCTCAACTATGATGTGTGCCATGGGCCACATGACTCTTAAAACTACCCTCTGCTATAATGTGCTAGTCAAGTGAACACCATAATTTATCATAAGATGTGTGATGCTTATACTCACTCAACAACAAATTATTGGGTCATTAATGAGATGTGCCAAAACATGGAAAGAGGCATAAATAAGGTGACAACATCAATTATTGGTCATGCGAGTTGAGGCAATGAAGAGTATGGCCACTAAAATATGGGTTATGGGAACCAACAAAGTATGCATGGGTGAGGAGGAGGACATCGCAGATGAAGATTCCTACCATGATCATGTTATAAGTGTGGGTCAACTGAGCATTATGAATATGATTACCCCATGTACCCAATATGTCGGTATTGTCATTGACCACATGTAGTCGAGGAATGCCAGACTTTCACAAAAAGCTAACTCAAGGTTGGCTTGGTGCAAATAGGGGTGAAACAATGGTAAGGCACAAGTCCAAAGAGGAAAGGTGGGCTCCCAAGCCATAACAGAGTTGCTAGGAACTACATAAGGTGCAAGACATGACCCAAAGTGTTTTAACCACTCAATCACCTACTACACCAACACAAGAACTATGTTTGGAGTATGGCAAGTCAAGCCATGCTGAGTGTATAATGTGACCTGAGTTGAAAGGTGTGCCCTGACCTATTCCTATGCAATAGAAGGACTTCTTGAAATAAACCATGAGCATGATATAGAATTTGTAAGTCAAACTCTAGCTAGCTAGGGATTTGGAGGCATAGGCCACTATATCACAAAGAAGATAAGACAACTAGGAGACCAAAGTACAGGAGTTAACCGAGATCCAATGCCTCTTATAAACTAAAGGAATGCTACCCCTACTAAAGGATTTGATTTTGAAACACATAGGGAAGAAACTATAAGTAAAGGCTATGCCTCAAATGATTGAGGTTATTATGCCACATATAAAGTGTGAAGTAAGGCATACTCAAAATACATAGTATAACTAAGAGTTATTGATCGATGCCACCATCAATGGGTGGTCAGTTTATGAAGTATTAGTTGATACAAGTGTAGAGGTCAATATTCTGACCCAAACCACCTGAGAAAAGATGGGGTAGCTACCCTTGAAGCCTTCACCTCATATGTTGTTCATGGCTAAAAAAACCTAAAAGTAACCTATCGAGATCTTGAAGGGTACCATTGTAGATATCATAGGTGCTAAGTTCTAAGCTAACTTTGAGGTTATCAAGTTGGCAGAGTAGGACAACTATCCAATGCTCATGGAAAGGCTATGGTGTTATGCTACCAATGCAGACATGCACTTTAGAAAGTGATACATGACTTTTGAGAATGATAAATAAAGGGTGGTGATCCCTCCATCAAGTTATCAAGGGCCCCCATATGTAGATAACATTGATCCCAAGGATGAGATCAACCATATTTATAACATCATGGTGTAGGGTGTCAAGAAGCTCAACCCTAATAACCAAGCATGCTAGAATGGGAGGATGGGCAATCAGCCTTTGATATAACTAATGTAACCTATGAATGATGGGTCAAAGAGGCCTATAAGGTCACTAACCAAAGGTGATTCCTAGTATGTATAGCTGGACCAAGGTCAACTAGGATAGGACTGGTTAGGATTGAGTACCCTAAGAAGAAAGGGGTTCACCATACCCAAATAATGGAGAAAAGGGTGTTCTAGATAAGTAAAAGGAATCTTGTATCACTCTACAAGTATGAAGGGAGCCAACCCATAGAAACATATGTCCATGGCATTAAAGCTTGCATCCCCAAGGAGGTAGATCAAATGGGTGCACTAGTGCATCCCTTGAAGTGCATTGCTGCTCACTGGTGGGTAGTGCAAAGACCTAACTTGCCAACTTGGCAAGATATAAAGGCAGCCATATGCACTATGTTTGGAAAAAGTAATGAAGACTTAGACATACCCACTTACTCAGGTGATTTAAACCCAATCGCACATGTATGGTTGTGTGAAGAAACTTGGGCTGTCTATGGTGAGAACATGCCAAAAGGCCTATGGGTGCACACCTTTTATAGGACCTTGAAAACATGGGAAAAAACATGATATATTGTCAATTAGATGCACCATGAGATAGGAAACTGGGAAATAATCAAAAATAAGTTTGTGCACACCTTTTCCTTTTCTTCATAGAAGTTAGAGCTAATAGAGCCACTAAATGTCATCTATAGGGCAATGTATGAGGACACAAGCATCCTAAAAGTGTGCCTTATTGAAATGTTTAAGGAGAAAGGAATAGTGTTCCTCACATTCTTTGAAGATATGGTGCTCAACAGTGACTCTAACAAAGAAGATGACGAGACCTGGAAAGACCATAATTGGAAGGATCTAACAAGAAGGCAAAAACTTGTGTACCTTATAGATGATAATGACCTAGATGAAGGTGATTTGATGCATATTCAAAATGAAATAATTGAGGGGATAAGGCAAGTTGAATATTCTCATCAAGAGAAAAATGAACCCTACTACATGCCCCTCAAGACCACTAAAGTAGACATCAGTGCAAAAGGTGAGCTAAAGATTGCCATTATAGGTGCTTACTAGTCTGAATCATAGATGGTGTAAATTATGGAAAACCTAAAGGAATTTTAGAACTTGTTCCTATGGAGCTACTAGGACATGAAAGGCACCCACTCATCCCTAAGAAAAATGAGCATCAAACTAGTGGACAGTGTGAGGCCAGTCAAGAAGCACCATATCAGATGAATCTGAATCTCAAGGCCAAGGTAAAAGTAGAGATTGATGGAATGCTAGTGGTTGACATCATCTACTTGATATAGGAATCATAATGGGTAAGCATTATAGTCATCAACATCAAAAAAGATAGGTGTATATGGATGTGTTGATTATAGGATGTTGAATACCACTTAGATCGATGATCTATTCCCAACCCTATTCATCTATGAGGTCTTAGATGGAGTTGTAGGCTATAAAATCTACACTTTCATTGATGGATTTTTGGGCTACCATCAGGTGTATATTGATGAGGAGGATAAGCCCAAAATAACCTTTGTGACTGAATAGGGTTATTTCATTTATAATGTTATTCCCTTTGGACTCAAGAATACGCCAACCATATTCTCTAGGTAGTAATCACTTCTTTTAAGGACTTTATCCATAAGTTCCTCTTAGTGTATCCCAATGATTAAACTATGTATGGTCTCATGAAAGACTACTATGACAATATACACCTCATGTTTGAGAGGTGTAGGTAGCTCCAAATCTCTTTAAATATGAATAAGTGCATCTTCACAGCTCTATTTGGGACATTGCTTAGGACATCATCTAGAATAATGGTTTGATTGCTGATCTAGTGAAGATAGCAATCATAATCTAGCTCCAGACTCCATCAACACAGAAGGACATCCATGCCTTTCTAGGCCATTGTGGCTACTACAAGAATTTCATTCAAAGCTATGCCAAGTTAGCAACACCTCTAGAGGAGCTCTTGCATAAGGACAACCCATTATATTGGGGCAAGGTGTAAGAGGATGCATTTGAAACACTAAAGATGAAGTTGGCTAGCATGCCAATTCTACAATTTCCAAACTGGACTACTCCTTTACATGTCCATGTTAATGCTTTAAGCTCTACCATTAGTGCCATATTAGTGCAACTAGGTGAAGGCAAGATAGATCACCCCATCTCATTTACAAGAAATAAATTGACACAAGCTTAGCATAATTACACCACCATCTAGTGCAAGGCTTTGGAAATGGTCTATGCCTTACAAAAATTTAGGCAATATCTATTGGCAACCCTATTCATCTTTTTCATAGATCATGAGGTGCTCAAGTACCTGATGAATAAACCTATTTTACATTGGTGCATATGCAAATGGATTGTTCTCTTTTAAGATTTTTAGTTCTCCATTGTATTTAAACCTAAGAAGTAGAACTTGGGGTCAAACTATTAATCCCACATCAACTCTAGCGATGCGATAGTGCCAATTGAGGATGACATGTTAGACATGAAACTATATTGAGTCTAGCCCATCCCTGAGGACTTGGTAGAGATTGTTATTTTCCTAATGTTTGGGCTTACACCCCAAACCTTGTTGATTAAGGAGAAGAAAAAACTTATAGTCTATACCACGCCCTTTTAACTCATTAAGGGGGAGCTGTACAAACTAAGTAGGGATGAGGTCTTATACCAGTGTGTTTTAGAATATGAATAGGACTCCATTCTATAGGAAGTGCATGAAGGGATCATAGGAGGCCATTATGTTAGAAATGAAATGACATGCAAGGTATTGTAGTCCAACTTGTGGTGGCCAAGCCTATTTCAAGATGCAAAGGAATATGCCAAAGCATGTGATATATGCTAGTGCACCAAAAAACCCAACCATTAAGATGAGATGCCTCTCATTCCCATTCTTTACTAGACACCATTCAAAAAATATGCCATTGACTTTGTTGGACCAATCACTCCCATAACATGACGCATAGGTGAAAGATACATTTTAGCATCCACTGACTATTTCACCAAGTGGACTAAAGTTGTGCCAACCAAAGAATGCACAACTATGATAGCCATGTAGTTTATATGGGAGAACATCATAAGCTGGTATGGGTGCTCATTAAGCCTGAATAGCAATAGGATCATTCATTTCATCAATGAGATGGTGCACATATTTTTGACTGAGTATATGGTGGTACATCATAAGACCACTCCATATCATCCCCAAGTCAATAGCATGACTGAAGCTTTTAACAAAATCATGGGAATGTGCATGACAAAGATATGTGATATTGGTCATAAAGATTAGGATGATCATATTTTAGTGGTACTTTGGGCATACTGCATAACCTAAAAGTACTTGAATAAGGCTACACCATTTTAATTAGTTTTTGGTGTTGAAGTAGTTCTACCCATGGAACTCATGGTGCCCTCCTTATGCATTTCACATATTGGTTCGTTAGATGACTAAGAATATTTAAGTGCAAGGTTGGAAGACTTGGAGTACTTAGATGAGAAGCTTGCCCAAGCTTAATGGAGTAATTATATTGAGAAGGTACACTAGAAGCACTGACATGATAAACACATCAAACACAAAGAGCTAATTAAAGAAGCATTGGTGCTGCTCTATGATTCCAAGTATCTTAATCACCTAAGAAAATTAAAAATATGGTGGATCCCTACAACATCCACCACATTTTGGAAATAGGTGCATGTAAGTTGCACATGTTGATTGATGAAATTCTCCCTGGGTATTTTAATGGCAACCTATTAAATCCATATAGGCAGTATGATGACATTTATGACATGAAAACACCAACTTCTTGGTCACAAGTTAGTTGAGAGTAAGCTAACCAAAAAACCATTTGGCACAAGCCAAACCATTATTTTTATTATTTTTTTCATCCTTGTATAGTGTATAGAGGTAGTGAGCAGCACACGATGACCATAAGAACTTATGTGTTAAGTACTTCATGCATAATTCCAATCTAGTGAGTTGAGCACTTGCACCCATAAGCGCATAAGGCTAGATATCTAATTAACGGGCACATGAAGCTTACCATGTGTAAGTAGAAGAAGCAAAAGAGACATATACATAAGAGAAATAGGTAAATGCACTTAAAGGACCAAGAAAGAACCACTATGGCATGACCTTTATGCTAGAATTGTAAGATAGTATGTTGATTGATTCGATGTCAGATATCTCAAAAGGCAATAAGTGAAGATCATAAAAATAGTTGAGTGCAAGATAGATAGTGAAGATGGACATTCTAAAATTGCACAAGAGCATAAAGAGAGAAACAAAACACTGGAGGGCCAACACAAGGGATTTGTATGGGATAAAATAAGCCAAGGCAAGATGATACACAAGAAATTGACTAAGATAGAGAAGCACAGTTTAAATAGGAGCACATCTAAAAGATAGTGGAATTAAGGAGGTTGAATCATTTGTATGTGAGGTGATGCACCCACGTTTCCATAAGGAAGGTGAAGGTCATGCCGAAGGATACACACATACAAGGAAGTCATCTAAGACAGTTGGTGTCTACCCAAAAAAAAAAGAGAAGTGACCATTTGAACCACATGTCACATCATCAAAAAATTCATCTAGATAATTCAATGAAGTGGTGGTGATGGCACAATAATACATATTTAATGCATATAAGGTAAGATATTTTTGAAGATCTCATAGATTTTTCACATTTTAAAAGAAATCAAGGCATTTACACCATTACACCTGTATTAATAATGGTAGTTGACAAGTGAAGGGTATAAAATGGTAAGTGATAGACTAGCTTAGGTTACCAAATTTAAGCTAACTCTAAGACTTAGTGTAAACCTAGTAAGAAACCAGAGTGTCAAAGAAGAAAAACCCTATCACATTGAGCAGTTGAGTGATCCAGACACCTAAAGTGAATAAAAGCATAACGAAAAAGAGTGTGTTCATAGTGAAGACCAATATGAAAGATTGAAGAGAGAGGATTGTGCAAAGAATCAAGTTAAACTAGGAAGCTATTACCCATGTTTCCATTACTAGCCAACAAATCTTGGAGTCAAGAGTACAATAATAGATCCATTGACTATAGAAGCACTAACCAAAATTAGAGGCTTCGACAAGCCATATCTTCGTAGGTTCAACTAAGTAGATTTAGAATGGTAAAGAAATGCAAGGCATCAAGCTCCATAGAGGTGCAATAAGAACCCAAGAGGGTTAGAATTTTAAAAGAGGTGATGACTACTAGAACTAAGGTGTAGCCAGTCGAGGTAGTTAATGTCATAGATATTGATACTGAGGCACTAGCCAAGATGTCATGCTAATATATGTAATATCCCCCAAAGGATTAGGTGGGGGAAAGTTGGTGCCCTTTAGTACATAAATTATAGCTTAAAGAGTACAACCATTATATGTAAAGTCATTTCCAGGACTTGGCACAGGACTGGATGGTGGATACAGGGTTCAAGACCATAGAAGGTGACACCATTTTTAATGTCTTAATCTGATACAAGTTAAATGCTATAAATGTAACTAATCTCTATGAGTTTCCTTCCTTAAAAAAACTAGAAATTGTCTAATTCCTTCTCTCAGAAGTCCATAAGGACTGCATATACTTCGTAGGTTGGTGCATGGAGATCTTTGTACAATTGATCAAAAGGATAACTAGGCTCCCAAACACTGATAGGGACATCTATTAGTTGATAGATGATGATGAAGAAGTGAAACACATCATTAAGCTCCTCAACTACTTCAAGGAGGGATTTGTGTTTCTAATTATCAAATGTTAGGACCCCAACATGAGGGTGGCAACATGTATCATTAAATCCAAGTTATGTCCTAGTGGCTGTTAGACAGATGTGTCTAAGGTGTACCTATTCATTACATATCATATGGTGCAAGGCATACAATTTAATATCATATACTTCATTATAGAAGAGTTGGTCAAAAACATGTTGGAATGCCACAGTACCAAAAGGACCTTTAGGTGGGGTTCCATCCTCATCTTGATCATGATAAAGGAGATCAGGATCCTAGCTAGAAGTAATGACAACCTGTGGGTGTTCTTGGAATGCCATGAGTCCCTCACACATAAGTATAAGGATTACACTTGCCCTACCACCTTCAACCCTAAGTATAAGATATGCATAATGTATTTTTATAGGAAGCACATCAAAGCCTTTGTACTGGAGTGGTACATTCCCCAGAAGCTTCCCCAAAGTATGTTTGGGATGACAACTTTTGTCATGATACAACACCACTGCATCATGCACTTAATGATAAAGGATGGGAACATGTTAGGATGTCTAAATCTCCCATTCACCTTCTTAGTAGAATACTTTAGGGATAGGCTACATAAGATCTTGAGTATGTAGTGGATGGACATCTTAGTTAAGGTACTATATGTATAATGGTGAAGGTTAAGGCACAGGTTTCCTTTGTGCAGATGGAAGAGTGATAAAAGATAAAGAATATGCCTTGGATCAAATTGACATCAATCCCATCCAAGAGGTCACCATCACTAGCTTCATTCATAGACTCTACTATGAGATGAAGCCATAGAAGAAGGATTCCAACATTGGGTTTAGTGTTGAATAGACAAGAGACCCCCTAGTCTAGATCGGGGAGGAAGGAATCCAACCCCCACTGAGAAGAAAAAATTTCCCCAAACGAAGAGAGGAGAAACTCTAGAGGAGTGCCTAAAGCTCAAAATCACCTCAAAATAAGAGGCATCCTCCTTGGGCTCTTCCAAGAAGCACATAAAGTTTGTGCTGAAAACCTACCCTAGCACAAAGAAGAAGGGGAAGGCTCAGACTCCAGTAACCAAGACAATTCTCTCTGACATAGAAGAGGATTTGGAGGAGGAGGAGTTAGAGGAAGAATAATGTGTGACTAACATGTACATCATGCCTGAGGATGTGAAATCATCATCAAGTGCATGGACCCCCTCCTTGCCACCTTAGACTGAGCTAGAGAAGTTAAAAAGGAGAATGAGGAAACTTAGCTTTAGTGAAGCTAAAATATAGAGGGCACAAGAGCTTTGGGAGCAAAAAGAAGAAATGATTAAGGTAGGGGTGCCAAAGGAAGTCATTGAAATGGTAGAGGTTGAAGAGTAAAGAAAAGAGGAGGAGTGCAAGGCATAGGTGGAGGAAGGAGAAGCATGAAAAGAACCTGAAGAAGCATCCCATTCAAGCATGCCAATGGGGGAATAATTATAATGCTAGTGGAAGGACATGAGCCTGAAATAGGGACATATTTATGCAGCACTAAAATTACACCACTGACATGAGGAAATGAAAACAAAGGGCATGTCCCAAGCTAAGATAAATTGGCTAGAGGTTGAGGAAATAGAGGCTAAAGAGAAGAAGTATAAGGTGCAAGCTGCATAGAGGAAGGCCAAAAAGGAAAAGGCCAAAAAAGAGCAGGCAAAAAGACAGGCCAAGGAAGAGAAGGCTAGGAAAAAGGAAAGGGAGGAAGAAGCAGCCCATGATGTTGAAAGAGAGAGAGGAGAAGAAGGATACTGCAAGTGTGGGACCAAGTAAAGAGAAAATGCTAGAAAAGATGCCAAACACCCCCACTAGTACAATAGAAGAAGCTATATAGAAAGCATGCTCTAATTTTGAAGGGGCACTTGGAGATAAATGAGGTGATACTAATGCCTTAGAAAATCAAATAGAGAAGGGGGTTGAGGCTCTGTTAGGGTGAGAAGAAGAGAAAGATGGCACAACACAAGTTTGCACCACAAATCCACTAAAAGAGAAAATGGATTAAAGGAAAAAGTCCATAGAAGAACCCCTACAAGAAGAACATGATGGTGAGCTGAGTGCCAAAGAAAGAGAAAAATAAGAATAAAGAGAATAAGAAGAAGAGGGAGAATAAGAGGACGAAGAAGAAAAAGTTGAAGAAGAAGGCACTAGCATGAGCATTAGCACCAGTGAGGAAGAGGAGCTAGGAGAGGATGAAGAATATGAGTTGAGAAATAGGAAAAGGTCACAATAGGAATTCAAAGAGGATGAGGACTTCTACATGATGGAATGCATGCCTCTAAAGACTACCAAAACCCTAACATGCCACTAGGTTTCTTGGGCACTAGATTGCTACATGGACAAGCCTAAATTCAAGGTTTTGACCAAAGTGATCTAGAGTACCAAGAAGCAAGAAGAAGGGCATGAATACCAACTCCTCAATCCTCACAATATGAACCTAGTTTTTTTAGCCAATGCTTTGATCAAAATGGCTTCTTTAGTAGTGTGTAAGAACATTATAAATGATGCTTTCATGTATAACTAAAAAAGGTAGCAAAAAAGGCTAAATAAGAGCTTAAGGAAACCAAGCTCAAGCTCGAGTGGTTAGTTGAGTACATAAAAGAGGTGAATCCATCCCTCCTAGATGGTGTGGATACCTTAGAGAAAAGTGAAGTTGACCAAGTTTATGCACTTATGAAGTAGATGCTCCCTAAAATAAGGTTGATGCTCAAAGAGCAACAAGACCCTTGTGAGGCTCTACAGAAAGAGCTGAATAAGAAGTTAGGTGTGGTGGAGGACCTCTTCATCAAACTTTAAGGTGTAGAGGAAGATGACTTGATATTTTGTAAATTCACCAACCTATCAATGTTCATTGATACACACCTTAAGAAGGCAAAGGAGGAAAATGATGCTTTATTCCAACACTCTTTCATGGTAACTAAGATCAAACATGCTCGAGTAATGGCTAAGGTCAAATAATTCAACACATAATTGAAGACTCAAGAGTAAGACTTGGAGGTAGTATTTCATGCCTTCTAGACGAAGGCCAATGAGCAGGGGGAGATCGTGGATGGCAGGGTGAAGCATGCAAAAGAAAGGCTAGAAGCCTTTAGGAAAGAATTGGAAAGCATCGATGTGCTTGCTCTCAAGGCCACATCCAAATAATTATATGGCACCATTGTTGAAATTAATGGTTTTATCTAGGGTTTTTAAAATTTAAAGGTAGACTTAGATCAGGGTGGACTCAGGTTTTGCACATCGAAGCTGCTAAAAGACTAGTCTGGGGTAGACTAGCAATTTTCTATGGGGTAATGTTAGGCCGCCTTTTGTTATAATTATGAAGACCATGCCAACTAGACCTATTTTGAAACAAGGTAACCTTTGGAGTGGTTGCTCCCTTTTTGTATATTTTGGTACCAACTAGAGGAGTCCCTGAGGATCTTGTGCTAGCTGGTAGGTGGTTGCATGGTGCTGAATTTTAGGGGACATACCTGCCAGGACTTGTACAGGGCAACTCAAGAAGCACATATGTTAAAAGAGTAGAGTAGGTGAGTTAGTGAGCCTCCAATGACATCTTATCATACATTCACTCATATAACTTGGGAAGCATAGTGGAGTTGATAGACTCATGATAACTCATCACTTGGCATGTGCCTTTCTGACCTGGTAGGAGACTCCCAATCACTTATAAAAGAAGACTCACATTTGAATATCATGAAGAGGCAACCAAGACAACAAATCTCTAGTGAAATAGAGAGATAACCTAAGAATTTATCTTTTGCATATGATAGATTAAGTATCGTGAATGTATAGACCAAGCTCGCTTATGAGCTGCTAGGCATGAGTAATGGTAAGACATAATATAGATTTTACTTTATACTTGAACTTTGTATAATGAACTGAGAAATAATGAAGAATGTGCTTGACAAAATTATATGTTGATTCTTGAAATATAGATAACATTTTGTCATATTATGTCTTAGTTATATAATAACAATGCTATAGTTCTTTACTCGAGAGTAACATGATATAGAGGTTCAACCGTGCTCGTTAATGCATCCTTGTGCCATCTAACGAATTTGGTCTACCTAAATAGACTAAGTGTTGGAACCAAATTGCATCAAGACCCTAAGACCCATGCTTAAGCACTACCCTAAGGATGAGCACTTGAACCTAAGCCATCCTTATGACTTGCATTAGTAACTAAATGACCCTTAACCCACTATTCAATAGATTGTGCCTTTAAGAGCTTGATCTAGCCACAAATGGACTTACACCTTAGGACCTATGTCTTCAAGAAGGCTTGTGCCTAGTGACCTTCCCTTGAATACCTAGCACTGGAAGGCTACCTAAACCCCTCTGGCCAATGACTAAGTCCCTTTGAACCCCAAGTTGTTCCATGTTGCAACTAACCCAACGTGGGTCTAGTCCCTTTGCTATTGCACTTTGGGTGAGCTTACAAGGCTTGCACCTTGTGTGAAACTAATTTCAATACCATAATGTGTTAAATGTTTTATGAAAAACCCTTCCGTCCTTATACCTATCTCCACCAAGTCTATAACCAAATTGGTTTGATAGCTAAGTACATGACTAAGCATAAAAATCAACCTAGTGAACTTTTCTATAACACTCTCCCTTTTTAACCCAATAATTAATAGGTTTTAGTGGAAATGAGATAAATGATGCATCAGAGGAGCTATCCTGATTAAAAATCCTAGAGGTCTTACCCAATATTAGATAACCCACAACCTAGGGTCATTCCTATGTTGGACTAGATTTGAGTAGAGGATCTGAACAATCCTTTGCTCAGCTAGGGTACAATCTAAAACTCCAATAGTTCTGGTATGCTCAGTGGTACTAGGTCCAAAAGAGTGAAAAATTATTGTTGTATCTTTCCTCTAATTAGATTTTGGAAGCAAATAATTTATCACTAGTGGTGACTTCAAATTAGAGCATCTGGTTGTAAGCAACCCATGCATGTCTCATCAAAATTTTTAATTAGTTCTTGCATCTCATTTGACATATGAGGTTAATATAAACAACTATGGTGATACCCCTATCATTCACCTCCTTATCAAAATTTCCAATATGATCCTCATGATCCATATAAGCCTAATCAACCTTACCAAGAGTTTTATCAGAGTTATGATAACCCCCCTTATTACTAAGATCATCAAGCCTTCTATTAGTCTCATCTACCCCCTCTATAGCCTAGTTACCCTCTTGATCAGTCTTGGTAGCTGTATAACATTCCTAAACAACCTACTCATAGCCCAAGCCATTTAATATGTAACCTTAAAAAACTCTATTAGACCAGGAGAGGAATATGATAAACAATTATACATTAAATGGGTATGGGCAAAAAATTCCAAAACATGTCATTAGAGGGGTTAGGAATTTAATGCAATAGACAAAAGAAAGTTGCATGTATTTCATTAGGGGGGGTTATTCTATAAATAGTGGTGACATGCTTGGCATAGATGGACTCATCTTTAATATTGAGGTGAATTTGGTAGCCTATTAAGAACAATAAACACTTCATCACCCATCTTATCTTCCATCATTCACTCAATATTAGCCTCATGCTGAGCTCCCCATCACTATTCATAATCCCTCACCACATTAGTTTCAAATCCATCATAGTCCCCCTAACTCCTCTCAACCTTCCCCTCATGGAAATTTGTCCAAAGGAGAGTCCAAGAGGAAAGACAAGTTTTTGCTGAAAGAGTCAACCATCATAAGAAACCAAGGTCTGATTTAGAGGCATCCCTTACTAGGAAAATTAAAGCTATAGATAAATAGTGTCCCAGACATTGGTAGCCAAAAATTCAACATCAACTCAACTACACATAGCTCCTTTTATTCCTCAAGCCATAATGCACACTATGCAAGAAAACCTTGAGCCCAATTTTCCATCATGGAGACAAGTCATGCGGTCAAGCAAATCCAAAGTCACTCAATCCCCACCCCTCCTTCTTCAAGAATCTAAGTCCTTTCCCTCTTGGAGGTCTATCCAAAAATGTTCTAAAAATAAGGAGACTTTAATTACGAAGGTTGAAGGGTAATTTACAACTATTGAAGAGCCTTAAGAAGGATATGAGGAAAATGAAGCTCTAGTGGAAGAAGGTGCTCCTTCCATTGCCCAATTCAACTTGCTTTCCCTACAATATTTTTTCCAAGGGGAAACCATTCTAAAGGTTTTCAAGCTGCAAGAAGGTTCCCTCCATTCTTAGACCCATCCATGAACCATCCATCATACCTCATACTCCATATCCAACTTATCAGCCCCAATCACATCTTATCCTTCACCTCAAACCCATGAGCCTGTCCATCCACCTTCCACCCCACCCTTTCTTGATAAAGAACCCATTTTGAGAAAAGTAAGTGAGGAGGAAATAAATCAAGCCATAACTAATCAAGAAGATGTCATGAGTGATTATGAGGAAGAAATCGCCATACGTACTCCCCTTGGTTAATATAAGAATAATTAAACCTTCTTGAAGAAAAACATATTAAAGATTCTTTTTCAGTTGTGCATGAGGGAGAGTGTACTATCAAGGATGAAGGAGAGAAATTTCAAGTCATTCCTCGAAAGGTTGTAGTCCTGGAGGAATATCTTAAAACCAAGGTGGAAGTTGTTCTTGGAGATGAATCAATACCTTAGCCTAATTTTGAACCACTCTCAGATGATTGGCAATAAAAAATGGAGCTCTTCTAAGAAGAGCCTTGCCAAGTTGAAGGTCAAGTGCTTGAGAAGGCAGAGAAAGCTTTTTCCATGGAGGACAATGACCAAGATTATGTAGACTATGTAAAGCTCCTTGAAGAGATTGATGAGTTTGAAATTGATAGCAAGGAGAACAAGGTCACTCAAGGTGCAAAGGACTCAATGAAAATTCTTAGATAAGGTGTCACTTGTAGAGATTATAACCAATAAGCGATATGAGAAGGATTCTAAAGAATAAGACTAGTTTGTCTTTATTTGTGATGAGTTTTCTATTGATTACTCTTTCTAAGAAATGATAAGAGAGTTGATAAGTAAGAAGAGAGCCTCATCAAGGGTCATGTTCAATAAACATGCTACATTAAAATTTGTACCATCTCTTAGACTAAGTGAGTTTATGAATTTTCCTTTTGACCCAGGTCGATTGTGCTTTGTCTTAGATAGTTAGGTTCTTTGTACATAATTATTTGTTTGTCCAAGTATTGTCTTAACACATTAGTATATATTAGTTTCTCTTCAGTAAGTGCCTTGGGCACTTTGATTTATTTTGTTCCTTTTGGTCGTCATTTGTTTCAAGAGGACTTATTTATAGGGTTTGTAGTTGGTTTTAGCATCAGATCAATATGTTAAACTAGAGTAAAGACTCCATGCCCAATGGACTAGTCAAGACAAGTGCTATAGGTTCTCAAGTATAGTAGGCATGCTTCCCTATGAGTCACCAAAAATGTTGGCCAATTTTGGCCCACATACCAAGATTTTTCTTGGATTGAATAGATGAGCAAAGTTCCTATTTGAGTAAAGGATCAAATGACTTGTACAAGCTCTGGAGGACCAGACCATCACATGACATCATGTAGAAATGAATAGACCAATTTGTTTATAAATTTTATAATTTTGCTTAGGAGGCCTCTGAGTCAAAATATTACATAGAAATGATGATCTTAATGCCTTGATCATGCTCTGCAAATTTCATGTCTTGACAAGCTTGCTATCTCAAGATATAAGCTTCCAAAGTTGAACCAACAATCTAAGATAAGGTCGCGAACATCAAGTTCAAGCTTTGAAAAATATCCATTTAAATTCAAATGTCCCAAGGTTTAACATGCAAGTGACAAGTTTCCAAATATCTAGAGCTAAGATCAAATTTAACAATAAGCGATGCTCTGACAGATGTTAGTGGGTCTTGAAGATCTATAGTGTGCATTTAATCATACCACATAGATCAATGGTGAGCATCAAGTCAAAAGGTTAATGGGGTCAACAAGAAGCATGTGAGACTGACAAGTGTTACATCCTCAAAGGTTGAAATAAAAAACCAATGTAGGGATACCAAGTGGCATGATCTCATGATCTTGTAGTAGATATAATGTCATATGGGCATAGATAGGGTCAGTGGGCCCAAAAAAATCTATGGTACAGGTTTAATCATATCAAACAAATCAATGGTGAGTTAAAAGTTTAGTGGATCTTGGGAATAAATAAGGAACTACCAGGTGTTATGACCACAACAACTATTAGGTAAATCCATGGCTTGTGATCATGTATATAGAGAAAGATCAATGGTGTATGACCAAGAAGATCCAATGGTGCTCATTCTATGTGATGAAATTTGAAGATGCTATAATCTTGAAGGATCAAGTTAAGATCAATAACCAAAATTAAAGGTTAAAAGCTAAGGGAATTTGATTAGAGGTTGAAATGTGATCTAAGTTGAACCAGAGTGGATATTATAGGATAGAACATCACCATTAAAGATTTGTAGTTGTAAAATAGGTCTTTTTGGGTCTTTTAAAGATCAATGGTGGGTTACTAGGTTGTTCAAGCAACGTAGATGCACCCATATTAATATTATAGCTATATGAAAACTAATGAATAAGATTGGTTTTCATCTATAACAGATACATGTTCAATGGTTGTATTAAAGAGCATGCTAAGGCATGAATATGATAGTCATATAATCAAAAATCCAATAATCATATTAGCTACCTAAAGTAGAAATAATCATGGTTCAATCGGATCCATGGATATGGATATCTTGTCCTTATAAACAAGCCAAGAAGAGGATGACATAAATTTTTGGGATGGAGATCTAGTGGTTAAATATTGTAGTTGGAGCACTCAATGTATTCTTAGAACTTGAATGATTGTTTCTTTCTTAACAAGAGCATCAATCGTCGTCCTAAGAACATTCTTGTCATAAAATAATATTTCTTAGATAATGAAAGAGTTCGAGGGCTATTAAGAGAAATAAAGGATGATATATTTATGATGGATTACATCTTGATTTGACCAAAATATGGTGAAGAATTTAAGAAAGTTGGTTGGAACTCCATCAGGGTAATTAGACCCCATTTATTGATTTCTGCATGCATGTTCCCCATCTCTCTCTTTCCCATCCTACTATATATACAGGCTTCTAAGCCTTGCTATTGATCCCTCTCTTGGGCATGACTAGACTCTACCAAGATTAAGTATTGTAACCTCTTGAGATGAGTAGATGACTATTTTTAGATTTCATTATTCTGTTATAGTGTGTTTATGTCAGTTTGATTTGCATATGTGGTAGAAATCTCTCCCTTGTCAAGTCCTAATCTCACCTAACTACTAGTTATCTTGTTATGTAGGTCATGTTTAGTGTTTAACATCATTTGATTGAAGTTAGAATTTAGATACTTGACTAGTTAATGCCTTGAATTAGGCCTCTCCATCACTTCCTTCAGGTTTTGATCACTTGGTGAACCTCTGCATGAAATATTAATGCATAACAAACATTTGGAGTTGTAGATCCAACCCTTTACTTCTCTCATCAGTGTTTTAAGAAGTTCAGGTAGAGTGGATGAACAATTAATTTAGGTGCATCACTAACAGTAGCTTAGATTTTCCCTTTCAGTTATCCCTCTTTTCCTTTTCACCCTATTAATTAGTAGGTTTTAGTGAAAATGAGCTAAATGATGAATTAGAGGAGCTAGACTCGCTAAAAATCCTAGAGGTCTGACCTAAGATTAGGTAACCCACAACCTAGGGTCATTCCCATGTTGGACTAGATTTGAGTAGAGGACTTGAACAATCCTTTTCTCAGCTAGGGTGAAATCTAGATCTCCAACAGTAAGGTAAATACCAAATTCTATTTTCCTCACCTTAAAAGGGCGCATATCAGTGGGGGAATGTTATAGAGGCATGAATTCCACATTTTTACAATTGTAGATTACAATGGGGGAATGTTAAAAAGGCATGACCTCCACACTTATTATATACTCAACATCTCTAGATTATAGTGGGGGAGTTTTTACAGAACATGTTCTTCACATTTGTAGATGTGTTCTCTGGGAGGGCTAGTTAGTTGAGGAATTATTATGCATAATGACCACTTGGTAGGTAAATTGGTTAGAAGAAGCAAGATCTAATTGGGATAATGACAGGGATACACATGTTTTGATTCAAAATATTTAGTAGTGTTTTGGTGTTTCTAAAAATTTTGAATCTAAAGGGAATGAATTATGGTATACATATAGATTATACCTATGTAGTAATTATATCCCCAAACATAAGATACTTTAGGAGATTAATGCATCTCTAATAGGGGGCACTCTGTATTTTTAAATCCCTATCATAGAATCAAGTAGGAGTTATTTTAAAAAGTACTCAAGGGGATTAAAAAAATCTATGGTAGAATGCATGACATGCTAATCGAATAAATGTGAAACAATTAATACACTAAGTCTTGTGAAACCTTTATCCATCCCTAATTAGAGATGGGAGGAAGTTTCAATGGATTTCATTATAGGGTTGTCAAATTTTAAAGGCAAAATGTTATCATGGTAATTATGGATAGGCTCACAAAATATGCTCATTTTTTCCCCTTATCATAACCATTTATAGCCAGTATAGTAGTAGTTGTTTTTCTCAATATAGTTGAAAAGCTACATGGTACTTTTAAGATCATTGTAAGTGATCATGATCCCATGTTTACTAGTAATTTTTGTTTTTATTTATTCACATGTTTGGGTACTTAGTTGGTGCATAGCTCTTTATATCATTCTCAATATGATGGTCAAATAAAGGTGGTAAACAAATGACTAAAAGGGTATCTCCATTATTTTGCATCAGATAAATATAACCATTGGGTTCATTGACTACCACTAATAGAATGGTGGTATAACACTTCCTTCCATACCTCTTCCAAAATGTCTCTATTTTTGACACTTTATGGTAATCATCCCACATCCATAACTTCATCCTTGAAGGTGTAACCCAAGGTTTGAGTTGTTAAATAGCACATTCAACATCAACAAGAGGTATTAGCTAGTTTGAGAGAGAATTTAACAATGGCACAAATTTGAATGAAGCAACAAGTAGATCAACACTATAGTGAGAGGCATTTTGGCAATAGGTGATTGGGTCTTTGTGCACTTGCAACCATATAATAAGATGTATTTGAAGTAATATAAAAAGGATAACAAAGTTTATCCTAAGTATTATGGCCCTTATCAGATCCTATAGAAAATTGGCAGTATGGCATATAAATTGGATCTACCCTAGTCCACTCATATACATCTTGTATTTCATATATATTGTTTGAAAAAGGTAATTGGATAGAGTGTTTATACCGATAATAAGTTACCTAAACTAGATGAAGAAGGTAGTCATTATTGAACCATTAGGATACTTCACATGCATGAAAAGGTTGTGAACAAGAGAGATTAAGGAGTATTTAATTAAGTGGAAGAATTTGAATGATGAGGATGTGGGAAGATGAAAATTTCTTGTAGAAACATCTAGAGTTTATTTAACATTAAGGGAAACTTTTTTTGAGTGGGAGGGGAATGCTATAACCTTAACCTATAGCATGTATAGAGATATGTATGGCTGATTTTTAGCTTACATACCTTTCATATTATCTTTTCACATTTATTTATGTTTTTAATAAGGTTGGCCTATGGAATAATCATGGATAAGTAGAGTTTATATATGAGGTATTAGTTAGTCTTTGACTATCATATTACAAATTCTACTCTTATTGAATTATTATGGAGGTTGCTCTTTTGTTAATTATTATTATGGATCTGATTATTACATTCTTAATTTTATAACATATTATTCTATTATTGTGAAACATTTAAGTAATTTCATTATGTGTAACTATTTGGATAATTTCTCATGCCACCAACACGTTAGGAAAATGGGGTGACCCATAGGAATGATTTGATTTTGAAATTTAACCATTTATGGGATAAGGATGGAACTGTCATATTTGGTTGGTAATGTCTAGATGATACTAACTAAATCTGACATTCTTGTAAGGGATACATGAACATTTATATGATAGTTTGGACATGTGTGAGTATGATAGTTGATTTGTTTGGTATAATCTGGTAGAATTCCTGAGGTGATTGATAACAACTTGGAAGTTTTAAACCCATAAATAACATGTGAATGTGAAATGATGAATAAGAGGCATAAATGTGCACACAGGTCATTTAGAATAAATATACAATGTAAATTGACATTATCTTTTGTATAATGCAAGATTTTAGTGTCTACAAATTCCCCATTGCCCCTCCTTTTATTCTAGTATTGAAATGCAATAATATAGCTAGAGTAAAAGGATAAAGATATACTTGAGTGTGTATAACACATTGTCTTTAGGATAAGGCTCCAAATGTGATCTAGGAATTTGACTCAAGAAAGGATGGCTAGTATGGTGTTAGTTCTAAAATGAAAGAAACACACTAATAGCATAACATCTCTAGGCCTAGACACTAGGGAGAGCTTAGTTAATAAAAATAAATGACAAACACAACTAAAAAGTAAGGAATAAAACACAATAATTCCTTCACCTTCTTTGGATGCTCCGAATACCTTTGTAGTAGTGGCTTGCTTGATTTTTTGCTCATGAAGTCCTTGGCAATGGAAGCTTGACTGCCTCCATCTCTCTTTGACACCTTTGGCTTGTAGCTTGGCTTGGAATCAATTTGGCATGGTAAAACTAGTTTCATGAAGCTTTTAGAGCTAATCTTGCATTATAACTTTGCATTCTCAAGTCTTCAAATTCATGTGGTAAGGCCTCCTATTTATAGATTTTTGTAAATATCTAAAATCAACCCGAACCATCCATCCTGAGATTGAGATGTGTGGTTGAGGATTAATTCAATTTTTAGAATTAAGTTTGTAATTATCCTCATGATATTGGAAGAATGGGAAATTAAGAGTTATGAAGGGCATCATGGAAGGCATTGATGAGGCATGAAGGGCATGAATCTTGATATTTGTGGTATTTATGGCCTAGAGATGTCTTCCCAAGAAATCAGGGCACTTGATGATGCAAATATTCAATATTCATTTCTAAAAAAAAGTATTCAACAAGTTACAATGGAATTCTTAATTAAGCCTTGAATTGGATTAATTATCTCTTAAGCATGTTTAAGTACTTTATGCACAAATTACTCAAATTGATCAAAATGCCTTGTTATTGGTCCAAAATTTGATTGGATTGGAATTAGAAGGTGATGTCAGATGCGTTGGATCTATTATCTCATTTAGGATGTTACAAACACCAAATAATAAAGGCACATATCTTGTGCAGAAGATTTGATAGGAAAGAGCAATCTAGAGCATGTAGGTGCAAAATTAACATTTTGACTCAGAATGATTTGATCAAAGGTAGCTACCCCATAAATTACATTGCCCCATTTAGGGATAACATGGCCAAAATTAGCACCTGAATATGTTAGGGTACACATCATTTAACATGTTTTAGTATTTTTAGGCCAAATTGTACATTTTGGGTGGAAATTGGTTAAAACCCTGATTGGAGGTTATCAATGGCCAGATTTAGGCGTCTACAGTTTGCCCTTGTTTGAGAAGGCATTGCAAGTTATAAGCATAGTAACATCTTCTCAAATAATGAAAAGGTCGTATATGCCTACAACTGTAATGATGATAAACTAACTATATGATGCCACCTCGAGGGAATGGTTGGCACAAGTAGGTCAGTAAATGGTCCCTCAAAAAGAAAGAAGTAAAATGAAGGGACCAAAGAAAGGAAAAATGATGGGGTGACAACACAATGATATTGAAAAAGTTGTCAAAATCATTGAGAATGCAAGTGGGATGGTGCACAATGGTTTACCCAAAGGTGGTTATAAACATTGTACCCCAATAGTGGTAACATGTTATGATAACACAATAATTTTCCCAAAGGCAGTTATAATCATTGAGAAGATGGAGTTACCCTAATTAGGATAGACAAACAAGATAATATGCCCTTGTATAGGTAGAAAAAGTAAAGTGGTGACAACATAATGATTTTCCCAAAGGCAGTTATAATCATTGAGAAATGTAGGTGGGATGGTGTGCAATGATTTGTCCATAAGTGGTTATAATCATTAGACCTCGATTATGGAAAACATGATAAACTTGGCTGAGGATGATGATAACTTAACATAGAGGGTAATGATGAATTGAAACAACTTAGTTGTAGGGAGATGCTCATCTAAAATAATAAAGGTTGAAATTATTTTATGTTTAATTACTCTATTTGGGATATGATTGGGATTGAATCAAGATGTCAGTGTCGAAGACATGTCACCATTACTAAATAAACTTCTTGAAGCTTAGGTTTGTTGTAGCACGTGTTAGTAGGCATCATGGTATAACATCATGAGGACTTGATCGAAATATGCATGCGGACTGACTCTTGTAATCCAATATTCAAATAAAAAATAATGCACCAATGATAAAAAATCATGATGACAATGTAAGCACATGAATATGGATGGATTCAAGTTTAAGTGTGGGCAAAGAATCACCCAATGAACACACATAAACTGAATAAAAGGCAATAGTGTTAAAAACAAATAAATAAATAGACAAAAAAATAGTAAAGAAACACTCAATAGAAATCCTATGAACATTGCCCCTAGAAATTAGGTGACAACTTAACAAACAAACAAAATGGGGGAATAAAAGAAAAAGAAGGGGTTGGCTGAGTTGTCTCCATATGCACTAGGCAAGTGGATGCTGCCTACATAGTTCCATGGATGTAATATCTAATTAAAAACTTTAGGCTAAATGTAGTTCTCCTAAAGAATGGGAAGAATGTGATAACTGATAAAAACAAATAGAATGGATGTGATAGAAGAATAGGAATGGTCTTGCAAAATGGTAAGTGCATGAGAGAAAAAGGTCAAAAAGGATGGGGAAACTAAATGACAAGTTATTTACTTGTAACTTAGTGAGGGTTCCTAGAATCCTTAAGGCAAAAAAGTGGTCAATGTTTTTGTTGTTTTCTAACAATTTTTCAGATGTTTTTAGAATTTTTGGAAGTGTCTCAACTCAATAAAAAATGACAAGACACTAAATTGTTCAAGATCATAAAATGATGAGAGCATGGCTTAGGTTGCTCATAAAATGGTGAGAGTGTGGCTTAGGTTTCTCAAAAATTGGTGAGAGTGTGGCTTAGGTTGCTCACAAGATGGTGAGAGCGTGGCTTACATTGCTCATAAAATAGTGAGAGCATGGCTTAGGATACTCACAAAATTGTGAAAGTGTGGCTTAAGTTGCTCATAAAATGGTGATAGCGTGGTTTAGGTTGTTCATAAAATGGTGAGAGCATGGCTTAGGTTGCTTGAAAAATGATGAGAGCATGGCTTAGGTTACTCAAAAAATGGTGAGAGCATGGCTTATGTTGCTCATAAAATGATGAGAACATGGCTTAGGTTGCTTATAAAATGATGAGAGTGTGGGAAAAAGGGTGACTAAGTTGACCTCAACAAGTATTGAGTGCTCCCTACATAGTCCCAGAGTTTGACCTCAAGTCACTGTAGTTCTACCTTTACAGTGGATGAACTCGATGAGTGTAACAATCAATTCAAATAAAAATAGGCACAATTGGTAAAAAGGTATAATATGACATAGGAAGTGGTGAGTTGGTACGTCAAGGCTTAATGTTGCCCTTAGTTTTCCCATAGGTAGTTATAACCAAGACATAATGGCATAGATAGATGGTACTAATTTGCCCAAAGGTGGTTAATTAGTAGCAAGATCAGTGGTAAGAAAGGCATAACAAATGAAGGATGTAACTACTAAAACTTTCATCACACTATCCCAAAATACAATCTCTATCTGAAGTACTTGAACTAACTGATGGAATTGATCAAATACCTCCATGCTAAAATTGTGTAATGAATGGAAAAAACAAAGGTCAAATGGGCTAGGCTTTAGGACACACTAGGTCGATATAATGGAAGTAGAAAGTGGATACGATGAAGAAGACAGGTAAGGATGGTATTTGGACAAAGAAGAATAGTGATCAAATGGCATAACTAAAATGGTCCTTACAAACATTACACCTTAGCATTCAAGCATAGTACCACTTGAAATGAATAATATTCATCAATTTAGGAAGTTCATCTTTGTCTAGTGTGGCAAGCTTATATGCTCCTGATCCATAATCGGTAGTGATGATGAAAGGCCCTATCCATATTGGTTTGAATTTCCCTTTATGCTTCTTGTCAACCATGGTATTATTTTGGTTTTATTTAAGAATAAGATCACCAAAATCAAATGTTCTATACTTAACACATCGATTATATTAGCCCAAGAGTTGATTTTGATATGCTTGAAGATTATTGAGCTCTGTTATGCATTTCTCATCAAGTAGGTCTAGCTCTTATAGGTGAGCTACTCGATAGTCATGATCAGCTAGGACATACTTGAAAGAGATGCATAGTGAAGGTAATTGACCTCAATGGGAAAAATCGCTATAGTACCATAAACAAGTGAGTATGGAGTGGCTCTTATGGGGGTATGATGATTAGTACGGTATACCCAAAGGATAGGGAATATCTGAAGGTTCCAATCACAACCAAAATTATTGACAATCTTTTTGAGAATATTGATAATAGTTTTGTTGGATGCCTTAGCTTGGCCATTACCTTGAGGGTAATATGCTATAAAAAAATATTGTGTGATGTTATAGTCAGTACATAGCTGTTCTACATCCTTGTTCTTGAATGATCCTCCATTATGAGATATAATGTCAGATGGGATACTGTAGTGATAAATGAGATGGTTAAAAATGAATTTGGAAATTTGCTTTCTAGTCACGTAAGTGAGGGGTATAGCTTCAACCCACTTAGTGATATATTTGGTGGTGGTAAGGATATGCTTATGGCCATCACATGAAGTGGGGTTAATCTTCCCAATGAGGTCAAGTCCCCATGTAGAAAATGGCCATGGTGTCAACATTAGTTTTAGAGTTTTTGCTGGGGCATAAATTAGATTAGCATATTGTTGACATTTATCACACTTTTTTACATATGCAATGGCATCTATATCCATTATAGGCCAATAATAACTAGTACGCAAAATCTCTTTGGATAAGACTGCCTTGTTAGAATGAGCTCCACATACTCCTTTGTGAACTTATCTTAATGCTAGTGTAGACTCGATCGAAGTTAAACAATGAAGTAGGGTTCCATCAAAACTATGATGATAAAGGGTGGATCCAAGTAAAGTATAATGAGTGGAATAATGAATGAAGGCTTTGGTTTATTTTTGAGATAGGTTAGGTGGCAGAACTTGGTCATGAAGGTAGTTGTAAAGGTCTAAGTAATAGATAGAATTAGGACCAATAATATCACAAATCATGGTAACGGTTGAGGTTCATGAGCCGGTGCTCACAAATTCTCAATGAGGAACTGATACTCTCTAGCTTTATCTATTTGTTGAATTAGAGAGCCAATAGTAGTGATGGAATTTGTAGTTCTGTTACTAGCCCTTGGTATGTACTCAAATTGAATATTGGAAATTTATTGCTTAGGAGTGTCGACCATGGCTTTATATAGAACCAACTTGTCATCTTTGATCTAAAAATGATCTGTGACCTGATTGATGATTAACTGAGAATCACCATAAACTTGGAGATGAGATATGTTCCAATACATTACCTGTTAAAGTCCTAAAACAAGTACTTCATACTCAACCATGTTGTTTATATAAGGAAAGATGATTCTGAATGATTTAGGGATTAGATCTCCCTATGGTGTAATAAACAATAGGCCTGCCCCTGATCCATGCATAGTAAATAAACCATCAAAATATAGATAGGGTTGAACCTCAAGGGGTGTGTCAATGACAATCATGATGGATTCATTAGGAAATTTGTTGGGGAATCCAAGAACAACACACCTGTTCTGATCTCACTTGTTAGGATCTTTCTCCTCAGAAAGAGCACAATATGATTACCAAATACAAGCAATTAAACATGCGGAAATTATACCAGAAGTACAAGTAACTAGAATTCACACATATCACAGAATATGAGAGACAATACACTATCTTGTATTAAATACTCGTACAAAAAAGAATACAATAAAGAAGATGCCACTTCTTCTCCCACCTTCTAGAGGCTTCCCACACCTCATGTGTACAGTAATTCTTCTTCAAAAGTTCACTCTCCTACCAAAAACGGTCCCAACACACAACTCACACACAGAATTGGTGTTCACCTCTCCATCCAGTCAATAATAACCCTGCCAATACACCAAGCACTCTAAAGTACTTCAAGTAGATCTCCCATGAACCTACAACCTGCAATTCAACAGACCATACTTACACATGTAGATCTCCTATAAGCTTGCAACAACCTGCAACTCAATGATCTTATAATGGAAGGATCTTCCTTGCCTTCCTTTTCAACTCATAATTACAATACATGCCAATGGGTCCATAAATAGATCCCCGACTTAAACAATAACTTAGACTCTTAGTTTACTAATAATAGGCACACAGCTCAAGACTCAAAATAGCCTTTACATGCAAACAATCAGTTCAACAAACTAACTGTTCGTGCAATAAATAGTTTTGGAACACACAGGCGACCGACGTCGGTCCCTGTCTAACTGGTGCTGATCGATGTCGACCAATTTCCTACTAATGCTGGTTGCCTTCTGCATTCATCATGACTGACGTCGGTCATACTACCGACGCCAATTCTTTTGGAACTTCACCAACCTCCTCTTCATCTACATAGTTGAAGCTTTTAGCTCCACAACCTAACAATCTCCCACTTAGAGATAAAC
This sequence comes from Torreya grandis, assembly GCA_037957365.1. Lineage (NCBI taxonomy): Eukaryota > Viridiplantae > Streptophyta > Pinopsida > Cupressales > Taxaceae > Torreya > Torreya grandis. Next base: position 1,422,250 of record JARHVA010000961.1, read on the forward strand.
AGCTACAACTATACCTGTACTTGTACATCATCTAGTTTGTTCCCTTGACTTTGTATCCCTCTTCAAGATCACTCTTGAAGACCAATCACCACAAAACTTGTGGTGCACCTCCTGTCATCCAAATCACCTGCCACATCCACATCTACAAACCCATGTAGAAAATAACTTGACCCTGCATAGCATGTGCACCTGCTGCTGGTCCCTCTAAGAATCCACTGAACTGCCCTCCAATGCTTCTTTCCTAGATTGGCTCCAAACTTGTGACAACTCCCACTACTTGGGAAAACTTAGGTCTAGTACATACCATGCACTTAACCTCATTATGTGAATCAAGACACTGTTCTGTGAACTGTCCAACCATCAGCGTGCTAACCAGTCTCACACAATCATCCTAAAACAAAGTCAACCTGTGACCTTCCATGTCTCTAGAACACACTCATGCCAAAGAATCTTGCTGCTCCCAGATTCCTCATGACACACCTCTAAACTAGCTTTACCTTTAGTTTAGCAACTCCCTGTTTATGTAACCCTACAACAAGCACATCATAAAACAATAGGATAATGTAGCTAATATTATCCAACCTGGTAAAGAGAAACACAATGATCAAACCTCCATTTTCCTGTAGCTTATACAAGACAATATACCCTGGCCTTCTGTCTCACATGTCCATTTCTGCTCTTCTTCATCCTGAACATCCATTCATCTCTCAGTGCTTCCTTCCAGCTGGCAACTCCACCAAAAACTCCAGTTTGGTTCTCTTCCAAGGAATCACATCCTTCATCCATGCCAAGCTCCCACTGTTTCCTGGATCTACCTACTCTGCTTCTTTAATAACTTCTTGATTCTTTACCATCAGTGAGCAACAAGTAGTATGAAGAAGGGAAATGATGAATTTAAGGCTTACTTACCCTTTAAGTCCTCCATATGGCCGCTTGAGACTCCTTGACAGCTTACTGTCCACCCAAAATCCATCTCAGTGACCGATGCCGATCACATCTTAGTCTGCACTCGACTGACATCGGTTCCATGCGACTGCCTCATCACCGACGTCGGTTCCCCTGACTAATGCCAGTGTTTATTTGTCCCTAAGTCACTGACATTGAGCTGCACATAACCGACATCGGTCCCTGTCTGGACGCCGACGTCAGTTTTCTAACCGACATCAGTCTCTATGTTTTGCTTGTGAGAACCAACTTCTACTCGCGAGCTCCTTTTGGATCAAACCCTTGTCCAAATCACCCTTGCTCTACTCAGAATTCTTCTGCCCCTTATGCTGAACTCTGTTCGTCACCTTCTCCTTGAAAACCAAGGCTTTCCTGTTCTTGTCACTAACATCGGATTCCTCAAGAAACATCACCTTCTTCTTCTGCATACAGAAATCTTGATCCATGCCTTTCAAATCTGAAAGCATACCCTTTGACTCAAGAACATGCATCTCTTTCTTATTCATGTGACCAAGCCTATTAAGCCACATCTTTGAATCTACAGCTGAAGTAGATAACCCAAAAAGAGAATTAGTAATACAAGTAGATAGATAAAGCGTACCTACTTTCTTACCTCTTACTACAACAAGTGCACCCTTGGTAACCTTGCAAGAGTCTGCTATGAGGGTTACTGTGCAACCATCATCACCCAAACTTCTTATAGAAATCAAATTTTGCTCCAGAACTGGGACATGCATGACCTCCTTCAACACCCATGTGTTACCTATCTACAATTTTAGCTTCACTTTCCCTTTGCCAACCATCTGACAAGGCTTCCCATCCCTTAAACAAATTTCTCCAAAGTCTCCCTGGACATACTCATGAAAAAATTCCCTATTTGGGGATGCATGAAAAGAGGCACCAGAATCTAAAACCCAAGATTCTACTTTATCCAAAGAACATACCAGAGCATCTTATGCAACAATACCTGCATCACCTGCATCTTCTTCATGTCCTTCATACTGATCTTCACCTAACCTGCAATCTCTCTTTAAGTGCCCTTGCTTTCCACATTTCCAGTAGGTTATTCTGCCATACCTAGACTTGGATCTCCTGCCTATCTTTGACCTTGATCTCCCATGCTCTATCTTCTCTCTTTGCCTTCCCCTACCTTCCACACTGAAAGCATTTCTTGATGATTCACCTGTGCTATTCCTGCATATCTCTTCATTCAAGATTACACTCACAATATCATCCACTTTTAAGATTTTGAAGCAAACGCAGTATTGCTAACTGCCATTACCAAACTCTCCCAACTTTCAGGTAATGAACATAATATTAAGAGAGCCTTAATTTCATCATCAAAATCAATATTGACTGAATTTAACTGGTTTACCAAACCATGGAAATCACTAAGATGACTATGTACAGATCCACTATCCAACATTTGCAAATTAAATAATTGCTTCATAAGAAATACTTTATTTGAAGCTGAGGGTTTTTCATATAAATTTGCCAAAGATTCCATCAACTCTACCGTTGTCTTAGCATGTGATAAGTTGGAAATCACAGACGATGCAAGACTCAACCTTATAGATCCCAGAGCCTTCTGATCAAGAACCTCCCATTCTTCATCCTTCATATCTCAGGGCTTGCAATCAACCCCACCCAACGGTAAGTACAAATATTTTTGATATAGATAATCTTCAATCTGCATCCTCCATAATTGATAGTTTTTGCCATTAAACTTCTCCATTCATAGCTTACTCTCTTTTGCCATTGCTCTACTCCCACTCAAACAGAAACCCTTGTGAATAACCTGTAATCAACACACACTAACTAGATCTGATACAACCTGTTAGTATCCCAACCTAAAAGCTCTGATACCAGTTGTCGGAGAATCCAATAACAACACACCTATTCTGATCCCACTTATTAGGATCTTGCTCCTCAGAAAGAGCACAATATGATTACCAAATACAAGTAATTAAACATGTGGAAATTATACCAAAAGTACAAGTAACTAGAATTCACACATAGCACAGAATATGAGAGACAATACACTATCTTGTATTAAATACTCGTACAGAAAAGAATACAATAAAGAAGATGCCACTTCTTTTCCCACCTTCTAGAGGCTTCCCACACCTCAAGTGTATAGTAATTCTTCTTCAAAAGTTCACTCTCCTACCAAAAATGGTCCCAACACACAACTCACACACAGAATTGGTGTTCACCTCTCCAACCAGTCAGTAATAACCCTGCCAGTACACCAAGCACTCTAAAGTACTTCAAATAGATCTCTCATGAACCTGCAACTTGCAATTCAACAGACCATACTTACACATGTAGATCTCTTATGAGATTGTAACAACTTGCAACTCAATGATCTTACAATGGAAGGATCTTCTTTGCCTTCCTTTTCAGCTCATAATTATAATACATGCCAATGGGTCTATAAATAGATCCCAGACTTAAACAATAACTTAGACTCTTAGTTTACTAATAATAGGCACGCAGCTCAAGACTCAAAATAGCCTTTACATGTAAATAATCAGTTCAACAAACTAACTGTTTGTGCAATGAACAGTTCTGGAACACACAGGTGACTGACGTCGGTCCTTATCTAACTGGTGCTGACCGACGTCGACCGACTTCCTGCCAATGCCGATTGCCTTCTGCATTCATCATGACCGATGTCGGTCATACTACTGACGTCGGTTCTTCTGAAACTTCAGCAACCTCCTCTTCGTCTGCATAGTTGAAGCTTTTAGCTCCACAACCTAACAAAATTGAAATGTGAGTGGTTGTGTGATTATAAAAGGTGCTTCAACAAGTTGATCTGTAAGAACTTGTCCCTTAATTACCATTTGATTGACATACTCTATGTAAAGTTCACTGAGAAGCATGATCTATTTAGCCATTCTACCTTGTAAAGCTATTTTAGATAGTAGTTACTTGAGTAGATCTACCTTTGAAATGACAATGGTTTTATTATTCAACATGTAATGGCACAATTTTTGAGTTATGAAGGCCATGGCCAAATAAGCTTTTTCAATAGGTGCATAGTTACATTCATATGTAATGAGGGTATGACTTAGGTAATATATGACATGCTCTTTTCCATTTTCATCATGTTGAGCCAAGAGTGCCATGGTTGGTAGCTGATAGGTATATCAAGAATGGCTTTCTTGGTATAGGAGGTAATAAAATAGGTGGATTAACAATATAGTCTTTGAGTTGTTGACAAGTTATTTGGCAGTGATCATCCCAGTGAAATGTAAATCCCTTCTTCAAAAGGTGTGTAAATGGATGGCACTTGTCTGCTAACTGAGAGATGAAGCATCAAATTGACTGGATCTTACCTTGTAAACTATGGATTTACTTTAAATTGGTTAGTAGGGACATCTCAGTTATAACATGGACTTTAGCCAGATCGTCTTCAATACCTCTATGAGACATGATGAAGCCATGTAGTTTGCCTAAATTTACACTAAACACACATTTATTTGGATTGAGTTTGACTTTGTACTCTCATAATATTTTAAATATCTTACATAGCACTGTTTAATGGTCGACCCTAGTTTTGGATTTTCTTAATATGTCATCGACATAGTTTTCAACAATATCATGCATCATATCATGGAATATGACAATCTTGGCCCTTTGATATGTAGCTCCATCATTCTTAAGGTGAAATAGTATTACCTGATAATAAAATGTTCCCCATGGAGTGGTGAACACTATTTTATGTTGGTCTTCTGGTGCTATTCTGATCTAGTTGTATCCTGAAAAGCCAACCATGAGTGAAAGCATTTTGTAACCTACCATGGAGTTAATGATCATGTTAATATTAGGCAAGGAAAAATCATCTTTAAGACAAGCTTTGTTGATGTCTTGAATAAAATTAGTACAAATTTTGATCCCTTCAAGGTTTTTACTAATAGGTACCACATTAGAGATCCATTCTGAGTAGTCATTGGATCAAATACATCTTACTTCTAAGAGTTTTTCTAACTCTTTCTTTACCAATATAATAATGCAAGGATGCATCTTACATAACTTTTATTTTACTGATTTGGCATCATGATTAACCACAAGATGGTGCAGAACCAAGGTGGGGTCTAAACCTGCATGTCAGAATAGGCCCATGCAAAAACATCTACAAATTCTCTCAACATGGCTATAAAGATGTCATGTTCCTTAGTGAGGGATGCACTTAATTTTATCCATTTCAGGTTTGATGGAGTTTTGATATTTACCTCTATTGTAGTTTTGAATAGAAGGGTCAAACCATCTTCTAAGATTGTAGGCAATGACTTGAACTGTTGGATTATGTCAGGGTCATCCATTAGGACTTGCTCTTCAACTTCTCCTAGGCATGATGAATTTGAGTCCCCTAATGGGAGATTTGGCCATGTAACAAAAATAGTTAGAAATTCTTGGAGAATTTGATCAAATACTTATTATTGTTCAAAGCTAAACTCAGATCCATAGGCAAGTTCATCGTTGGTGGTCTCTTGGTCTAAATTTGAAGAGGAATGAACACCCCCATTTAATGGCACCTAAAACAAGTTTTCACCACTAGACTGGCCTTTGTCTTTACTTTTTCCCTGGTTAAAAAGCACCTAAAAGAGGTTTTCACTTTGGGACCTCAATGTTTTACTTATTTTTTTTTAGCTAAGGGTGTTCACTCAGTTTCCAAAATAGGCTACAGGATCTAATGTGATTGAGAATCCTGATTTGTGATCTCCCAACAAAACATTATCTTTAAGGCCTAAGAAATCACAAAATGCCTCATCATTTTGGAATTCATCAATCGGTAGATTAAATTCTTATTGGTCCCAATCTATCAATTGGGGATAATATAATGGGAATGAGTTGTGAAGAATGGCCAAGGTAAGGGTATAAATGGCCTTGTTATCAAACAGGTTGGTTCAAGCTAGGTTATCAAAGGTGAGGCTATGATCGGACTCTGTTTCACTATCAACATCATCATCACTAGTTGCTAGTGATGGAGTTTGAATAAGATATGTGGAATCACCCTCAGGTAGTTTAAATCCAAGTTCATAAGGTCTTTCATACTTAGTCATGAAAATTGGCTCGATGGTTCCTTACTGATTCAGTCTGAGACCTCTTCCTTCATAATTGTGATGCTCCATGATCCTATTGGGAATAAGATACTTTTTATTTTTATAACAATCAACTTGGTTGTCATTATATAACTATTATTCATCCCCTTCAAGAGGGTCAAGTCCTAGGCTAGATGCTGATATAAATGTGACAGGTCCCTTATCTTTGTTCTTTTATTGCCAATGCATATGTGGGATGACTTTAGGTCACCCAAAGGTTTTTGGATTATAAAGAAGATTGACAATTTGAAATGTATCATGGGTCACATACTCTCCTAGTCCATTATCTAAAATGGTGAAATGATTGGAAGCTTCAAGAGGTGGCATGTGGGAAATTGAATCCAAGGTATTAGGATCTATGAAATTATCTGGTGAAGGATTAATAAGTATAGATTTTCCTTTGTCTTGCTTAGAACTTGGATTCATATCGTATTGATAATTATAGCTTTGAAATTCATCTTAAATATTCTTGCAATGTTCATATGGGTGTAGATCTCCTGGAATATTCACTTCCATCCCTGAGTGGGAAAACTTGATACATTGGTTCATCGTTGATGGGACTACATGAATCTCATGTAGCCAAGGCCTATCTAGAAGCATATTATATGATAACTCAAGATCAAGTACATGGCAAAGTGTATCATGGGTTAAAGGCCCAATGACAACTGGCAAACTAATGGTGCCTTATGATTCTCTTTCCTTATTATCATAGGCTTTGATGGTTATTATTTCTAGCTGGAGATCTGCCATTATGTACCCAAGAAGTTTGATGAGTTTTAGAGACACTATGTTGAGGCCAGATCCATTATCTATATGGACACATTTCAATTTATGCCATTTTATATAAACTTATATGTATAATGGATTATTATAGAGTGGGCCAAGAGAAGACATATCACTTTAGTTGAATGTGACTTGTTGGACTAGAGTTGGTGTCCAACCAAAGCTTGAAATTTATTAAGGGATATGTCACTAGCAATAGTGGATTGGGTCAAAAACACATTCAAGATGTTCTTGTAGATTATTTACATTTGAAACAAATCTAAAATAGAAATTTGTGATGGTGTCTTTTGTAATTATTTTTTAATATTAAATTTCTTGACTTGGTCAGTAGTGAATGGTTTATTTTGAGGCTAAACGGTTTGTTGGATGATAGGCAAAGTGGTGGATGGTTGTGGGCCTGGGATAGTAATGTTTGACATTTGAGTTATGATTACATAATCATGATTAACTATTAGATTATTAGTGCTAACAAATGTTGGGAATGGTGTGGGACTAGATAGGATAAGTCTCAGTTGTTGGTACACTTGTATGTGGTTAGGTGGCAAGGTTGAGTTGTCGATATAAGGTCCAAAAGGGGAAGTCCTAGTTTGCTGGTTTGCCTATATGCACTCCTAGGTCAAAGAAGGATTATCCATGTAATTTGGTTGAATGTTGTTGTTTAGCAATGGTTTAGGCTGATTAGTGTTTGGTCTAGGATTAATGAAGATGGTATTAATGCTACCCCCTGCAATATGACCTACAACCCTGTTGTAGTCATGTGTAATTACATGGTAGGTTTGTTGGTTGTTACCATTCTAACCTTGGTTTTGTTCATTGTTCTATTATTGTGGGTTTTGATACTAAATTTGTTGATTATGTTGGTTTGGCCTTTGATTTTGATACTATTGATTTTGCTGTTGCACGAGCCATTGTTGTTATTATTGCTGATTATTTTGTTGTTATTGATTGTTATGCCAAGGAAAGGGGTTTTGATAAATCTCAAGAGTTTGATTAGAAGTGGAAGGACCATTATCCAATGTTATCTCCCCATTCTCCAACATATTCTCAATTAAATTCTTGATTTAGACATATCTTCATAGATTATGCCCATTGACCTAATGATAGTCACTTAATTCCTTTTCACGGTACCAATAAGGATAAGGAATGCCTTGCGAATAATGCTTTGGTATGGGATAAATAATTAGATTAGAATCAATAAGATTATGAAATACAAACTCAATAGGTTCTCATGGGTCACTAAAGACACGATGTGTAGGCATGGTTCTCCTAAGAGGAGGGCTTTGTAATGGTAAAGGCTATTGTATTTGTTGTGCAGGTCTTGGTTGTTGTGCTTGCAGCATTGGTTGGAGAGGTTGATGGGTAGGAGTAAGCTAAAAAGGTGGTGAAAATGATGTTTAAACTATTTTGACATGATAGGATTTAGTTACTCCATTACCCACAACATTCCTATTGTGGTTGAATTACTTTAGTCTTTCATGATTATTGGCCTGTGTCGGTTGTGATGCTGGTACTTGAATGAGATGTTGGTCATTTTCCTGATTGGTACCTTGACTTTGATTAGTTGAATTAATCTTGATGATTCCTTTATTGATGATTTCCCACTTGATAAACAAGCCTTTATCAATGATCTTTTTAAACATATGTGTACATTATAGTTCTAAGTGGTAAGCTATCTCTCTATGTAAATTTTTGGTAAACATAGTGGCTAATTGTTTATCTAGTAAACTATGGGTGAAATGGCTTGTAAGGGCTATCCATCATTGTAAATAACTTACAAAACTCTCACCAAAATTTTGCTTTGCTTGTGTTAAGTCCATTAATGAAATCTCATGCTTGAGATTATGTGAAAAGTGCTACACAAACTTATCAAAGAGATCATCAAAATCTGTTACTAAATTTTTGGGCAAATTCAAAAACCACTCCAAGGCTTATCCAACCAAGTTCCTTGGAAACAATAGCAAAAGGTATATGTTGCTATATGCCACTGGTTGATATGTGATAAAGAATTCGGTCAAATGAGCCTTAGGGTCACCTTTCCCTTTGTATTTATCAAATTTTGGTGGTTCATATCTTGGAGGAAATGGTATATGTAAATACTCCATGTTGAATGGATAGGAACATACATCATCCAATTTGAAATTTTTATTTTGTTTACTAGCTTGAATGACAACAATTACATCTTCATTTGTTACAATTCTTAGGATAAGAAACTAGAAGGAATATTGGTTTGAGCGAGAATTTAGGTAGATGGTTGGGAAGTCACAAGTGGGACACTTTGACCAAGGTAGGATGGAGATATCTATTGGGGTACATTAATTTGGTTAGGGAATGGACCAAAAATATGCATATATGATTAGGATGTACTTAAAATTGCATAATTGGTTGTGCAATATTCTGGGTTGGTGATAAAGGTTTGACTCAGATGATTTTTTGGTTGGGACTATGCTACCGATTAATCAAACCTTACTGTTGAGTGGGAACTTGTTGACCAAGACCCTGCCTTTATATTTGTGGCACATTTTGAACTAAATATTGTCTAGTATGTATTTCAAAAAAATGGGGACCTCCTTATTGCATGAATCCCTATGAGGAAGTGAAAGTAGGTTGTATATTTGGCATCTATTGCTAACCAATATTTGTATGTTGTTGACTAGTTATTGCTTGGTTTTAGATTGGCATATTAATCTAAGACTGAACAGGTATGTTCGTCGTTACCTGGGGAGATAGAACATGAGTTCCCCTAGATTGAGGTGGTAATGTATTTGTCCTCTATTGTGTTGATATACTAGATCGTGCTTATTGTTATGGAATACTACTTGTTACTTGTTAAGGAGTAGGGTTCGTCACATTCTATCATTGAGGCATGACATTGGCCATTATTTGATTACCTAATCTTGTAGGTTTTACACTTGAGGAAGAAACCGATTGAGGTTGGGGTGTAGAAACTCCTAGTCCCTAGTATGATGACCTATTCATAGGATTAATTATAGGCACATGTTGTTGGCAATTTTTTTATGAATTAGTACCACTTTGATCAAGATTGGATGTTATTTTCACATTGTCTACTATGTTTGGCTCACTATCCTATGTAAAGGTTGAAGATACTTCTTCAATAATAGGTATATGCATCAAGTTATCTATCAAAGCAATTTGTATGAATGGGCCAAAACTTAGATTCTCTTGTCCAATTAACTCTATCAACACTCTTGTTGAAGGTGCTAAGTCAATAAGGGGCTTACTTACCATGTTCATTTGATTGAAATCACATGCTAGATTTAGGTATGTTTGATATGCTATCTACATTTGGTTAAAGTGGTCTTCCATGATGTTTTTGCCTTGATCAGATATATTAGGATCTTGGTACGTTGTCTAGACTAAAGCCATAAGACTGATAGAAGAAGCCTGTTGATCTTAAATGATATTATGGGGCACTCTTACTAGACTTGGTAAATTTTCATGGAGAAAGTCTGCTAGAAACTTGGCCCTTACCTCTATGGCTCTAACCAAAATCTCATCTTTATTCTCCAATAAATGTTGCTCAAACAAAAATGGATCATATGTGGAAGCCATATTAGTAGAATATGACTGTTGAGGAACTGGCTTATCCACTATAGGTATTGTAGCTAAGTATTGTGCATTTTACTCTTGTTCTTGTTATGAATAAGGTGTTGTGTTAACCAGATAGTTATCCAATGGATCTTGGCTTTGTGCCCCTGATTGAGTATTATAAGAGGGATAATAATCCATCTCATAAGCAATATTATCTGCATAGGGACCTTACACCATTTTTGCCTATGTAACTACATTACTAATCCCTGGATTATACATGAGTCCACTATGAGTGTAGGAATACATATTAGGATCCATAGTCAATGCTTTTATGATAAAAGGTCAAAGAGTTCTACAAAATCCAAAAATGATAATGTATAAAATAGGTGACATTCTAACTTGGTCTAGATTCTTCAAAAGGATCAAAAGGTTTATGTAATGTTTTGTGAGGAAGCAAACTAGCATGAAGTATCTAAAGTTTAACTATTCACACAAAGATGAGCAAGTAAATGGACCTAAAATAAAAATGCCAAACTCTAAGGTCGAAGTGTTTCAAATCAGTCTAATCTAGGAATTTAAAATTTACTAGGTCTTTTGGCCGAACGTAGCATCAAAATCTAGGCTCAAATAAAGTATGTGCTAGGACTCTTAGCCAAACAATGTCAACAACTAGACTCTAAAATAGATGAAAGTTTTAATCTAATGGATTTGAAACACTTCTAACAAACACTAGGCATTTGATTCTTGGACATGAACTTGATCAACTAGATATAAAGTATGAAATAAAAGGTGCTTTTTAGAGACAGTTTATTTTCTCACAAAAATGGTATAAAACTTGGTTATTTTGACAAACAAGCTAGATGAAAGTGAGCAGTATAACTATTTTAGATAAAAGATCATAAAAGTACACTTGGATTGGTCTAAAAATGTAGGAATAAATTTGGAACTCTATGCGAGAGGGTCTATGAAATGATATTTGAAATGCTTTGGGTAGTTTAATGATTCTATACTACCCAAAAGGTGTGACAAAAAAGGTTTATTTCAAAAAATATCTAGGGCAAAGACATTTTCCTACAATTTTGATAGCATAACATTACTTTTATTGACTCAAAATATTGTGGTGCATAGACTCAAAGTATAAGTTTTTAACACAAAATGGCTTAAGTCTATCAAGTGATGATAATGATTATGCGTCTTGAATGGCCTTCAACCCAAATTGGAAATTAAACCTAAGTTCTCTCAAGTCTAGTGAAAATGGTGAACCCACTTAACACATCAACCCTATGAACTTATAAAGGTACAATTTTGAATTTAGATTATAAGTGAAGGACTTAAATAACTTTGGTAAAGGTATAGACTTAATTGGGTAGCATAAATGTACCAAAGTAGATGATATGACTCTCAAGATTTTAATGAACTTTGAACAAGGCAAATTGATGATCTCACGTGGGAAGCATAATGCCTCTTTATCTAAAGAAATATTTGGACTACATGTTTGGTTTGGATTGTTTGTTTACACCAAGTTTTAACTCCAAACAAGACTTTAATCTAGGACAAGACCAACTAATTAATCTCTCTTTGATCCTAAACTGACAAGGTTGCTTGGTATTATTGGAATCCATCAATATATGTTATTTGAGAGGATTTTTAAGTTTTCATCCAAAAGTAAATGTGCATCTTATGTTAGGGTTTTTATACCCACCTTCTCTCAAATGACAGTACTATGACATGGACTTTGAGGTGCATCTTACACCAACAATACTTCCATGACAATTGGGGATTTGTCTAAAGTCTAAAAATTTCTAAACAATCTAGAGGAATCAATTGCACAATGACTTTCATGCCAAATAATGCAAAAGAAAAGCATGGATTTTGGGTCCGTATCACTTGGCTTGTTGTAAAAAGGTCTAGTCCTTTTTGCAACCACTACCTCTTGTTGTTCACTCAGTGTAGTGTGATGTCCAAAGTACCACTAAGTCTCATGTGCAATTCCAAAGGACCCAAATTAAGTTAATACTAAGAGGTAAAACCTTCGGTCAAAGCTTCCCTAAAGAACTCATGGGAGGTGATGAAGTCCCCCTCACAAGCCAAGTTTGCATAAAAATAAAGAAAACATGAAAGTAGAAAGACTTTAGGGTCATTTTCAAGGTCACCCAAACTTTGATGAGTTTTTGGGGAGTGATTTAGATGTCTTTATTTTGAAGCCTTGGACTAGGCTACTTGTAATAGGAATGGCACTTTTGATTCTTAGGGTTCCCTATAGGGGACAAATAGAAGAGCATACACGTAACATTCCTCTTTTTACAGAATAAATATTTAATCTAAAGAACTATTGCAAATAAGAATTGATAAGTGTGTTAAATTTTAAGCCCAAATGAAAATGAGGTGGTGTTCATTTGACCCTTGGTCTTAGTTGTAAACTTTGAAAGCATTCATCATAAACATCTAAAAATTTTAAACACCAAAACAAAGTTCCTAATTGATTTTTAAGCATGAAAAAGGTGATCTAAACATGTTTTTCTCAAATGTCAAGCTTGAAAATGAAATAAAAATGTCAGCATGTCTTTTAGATTTGAAGCTCTTTTTGGTTTGAAACAATAAACTTTCAAAAAAGAGCTCTCAAGTATGTGTTTTAAGAAAAACACAGTGACTGATGTCATTTTCTATAATTGATGATGATGACATTTCATAACTAATGTCAGTTATCCAACCAACATCAGTTATACTAATATGACCAATGATAGGTATACAACTGATGTCAGTTTTAATAATCGACATTGGTTAGGATATGCAATTGTTGTCAATCTTACTTGCCAATGTCAGTTAATGTGTAAAAATTGTGGCAAACAAAAATGGCAAAATAAAGTTAGAAAATCAATTTGCAAGAGTTTTAAAGGTCCAAATGAATATTTTAAAGTTTCAAAATGATCTTCTTCAGGTGTGAGATGCATCTAGTGCTACTAGGCATGCCATTATGTGATCTAGGAATTTGACTCAAGAGAGGATGGTTAGTATGGTGTTAGTTCCAAAATGAAAACAAAATGAAAGAAACACACTAATAACATAACATCTCTAGGCCTAGACACTAGGGAGAGCTTTGTTAACAAAAATAGATGAAAAACACAACTAAAAAGTAAGGAATAAAACACAAGAATTCCTTCACCTTCCTTGGATGCTCCAAATGCCTTTATAGTAGTGGCTTGCTCAGTTTTGTGCTCATGAAGTCTTTGGCAATAGAAGCTTGACTACCTCCATCTCTCCTTGACACCTTTGGCTTGTAGCTTGGATTGGCTTGGAATCAATTTGGCATGGTAACACTAGTTTCATGAAGCTTTTAGAACCAATCTTGCATTATAACTTTGCATTCTCAAGTTTTCAAATTCATGTGGTAAGGCCTCCTATTTATAGATTTTTGAAGATGTCTAGAATCAACCTAAACTATCCATCTGAAGATTGAGATGTGTGGTTGAGGATTAATTCAATTTTTGGAATTAATTTTGTAATTATCCTCATCATGACATTGGAATAAGGGGAAATTAAGAGGCATGGAAGGCATCATGAAAGGCATTGATGAGGCATGAAGGGCATGAATCCTGATATTTGTGGCATTTATGACCTAGGGATGTCTTCCCAATAAATGATGTCACCTGATGATGTAGATATTCAATATTCATTTCTAAAAACAAGTATTCAACATGTTTCCATGGAATTCTTAATTAAGCCTTGATTTGGATTAATTAGCCTTAATTTGTATAAATGTGTTAATATATATCTCTTATCTTAACTCACTTGATATTTGAACCACTCTAAAATATTTTAATCCTATAACATGTTCCCAAAATCTAATATTTATGATCATAGATGCTTTTGTCTTTATGAAAATCATAATAATATGCTACCTTTTTGAGCTGATTGATGCATTTTATAAGTCACACATCTAAAAAGAAAGAGTTAACAATATCATGTCACATATTAAGATGTAATCATGTATAGTCATGTCAACATGTCATCATAATAATGTATATGTCATTAAAGCATGTATGTAACATATGTAACACAATACATATAAGTGTCATGTCAAGATAGGTGTATCAATAAGGCACATAGTAGTAATCATCACTGATGTAATAACTAAAGAAGACTATGTAGTAAATATGAACATGACATAAATCATGACACCACATGGAAATGGGTAAGTGTGTGATATGGATCAAAAAAATTGCACTCTCAGTAATCTCAACAAGATCAATAAATAAACCTAGATTATTACACTCATAAACACACAATGTCACACTTAAGGATAAGGGCCATAATTAAAAGACATTAATATGTCAAAAAGAAGGGACATATAAATATCACACACATAAGTCTAAGACCTGCATATAAGGGACATGAATATGTTGCATCAAACAAGACCAAAGCCATAATCAAGGGACATGAAGATGTTTCAAACAAGGCCAGGGGCCACACATTATAAACAATCAATGAATAACTTATCATACAAGAGTAATAACATCAATGAAGCATATAAAAAGTTAAAATAGGCTACACTACCCATGTATATCAATGTCACATTGTATTAACTTACTATATCTATGTAACATAGTGTAATATATGAGTAACTGGTAAGACAATTGAATGAAACCTAGGTAGTTTGACATGGTAAGAGGTTATAAAAATATATAACCTATGATCGAATGACCTATGGAATAAGTTGACCCTAACATTGGCATGACCACTAGGTATAGGAGATTCAAACATCTGTGTGTCCATGTATGATTTTGTATATCCTGAATTACACTCATATATCATGAAATGCATGTGTATATGAAAAAATATATATCATTTACTAAACATGTGATAAATAACATATGAAAATAATGTAATTTGAAACTGTGTCATGCTTAGGTCCTAATTTATTTATTTTTAAATATTTTGAATATTTTTATATTTATCAAGTATTTTATTTTTTTGTGTTTTTTATTTATATTAAATTTTGAAAAGGTGCTAACCAATTATCCCATCAAGGTCATGGTAAGTGCACATATCATACAATATAAGGGTCACCTATCTTGAGAAAAAAATAATAGGTGTAGGTGTATCAAATTTGGAAAAATAATCATACATTGTATTTAAGTTGTCATCATCACTCATAGGCTCTTGTGTATGATGAGTAACTATAAAAGATTGAGGACTCTATGCAGTTCATTATATAGTAGGAGAATGTTTCACTGCTTGCCTTTATTTTGGAACATGTTGAACTATTTTTAGTTCTATTTTAGTAAAATGTATAGTATATAATAGACTCTTTGAGTCCCAAATGGCTCTCTAATGTGATAATTTTTGTAAGACTAGTTGCTTAGGGTAGTCAACAACTCTCCTCTAAACTAGATGTTTAGAGAGATTTTGAATACATGTATCAATTGCCTCTATCTAATGATCTTAAATGGGTGTAACAACTAAATTTAAAAGTGATGGGGGTGGAGGAGGAGATACCAATTGATAAAGAGTATTGTAGTCAATAAAATTTGGTCATGAATATGTAATCACTAAAATTAACATTTTATGTTAAAGCAATGCCCCTGTGACCACTCCTTATACATACTTATCTTATGCTCAATTATATAGTTTTAAATTGACATTCCTCTAATTATTTGTGGATTAAATTTATCCTTAAGTAATTATAATACTTGATATTCATTTTAAAAATCCTAAAATCACCATTAGACTAATCCACATTTCTAGTTTAGTTGTCTCTACTCCTCAGGTAAGGCCGCTTCTATAGGATAAGCTCACTCATCGATAGTGTTTGAAGCTATTGGTTACATCTTACCACCAAAAAATGATTAATTTATCAAATTAAAATTCACCCAATGGTTCATCCCAAACATTTCACAAGTCCATTTGAGAAATTTCTCAAAAGAACACTATATAAGCATATTTTCCATTCATTTATTCACTAGATGGTGTTGTACCCAACAGCCCCCTTTTTTACATAAGGAAGTAGGGACCTAATTTTTATTCAAAATATGATATTAATGAGGAATCCAATTCATATGTATATGAAAACTTTGGAAAGTCTATAGGACATTTTTCTTTTCTACCGGAAGATATTGACATTATGTTTATTGTGTTTATAAGACTAACTTGTGTATTATAGGTAAACTCTTTGGGTTCATAGTCTTTGGGCTAATTATTTTGGTATTTTTAGAAATTTATATTTTCAAATGTTATGTTTCAAGAAATATTTTGTCCTATTTTAGTTTGAGATTATTGTTCAGACAACCTTATTTTTGTTAGATAAATTGTTGCTGACTTTTTGTCCGAAACAATTCTCTCGAAAGAATTTTGCCATGGACTCTTTCCCTTAAGGAATTCTAGACCACATGAAATTTCCCAAAAAACAAATTTCCCAATGGATTATACCTTTGACCTTATCTAGCTTATCCTTTGGAACTTTTAGAATGACTCTTTGTTGTACAAGAGTACCCTTCAAAAATTTTGGACCTACCCTTCGGCTTTCATGAAGTAGACCCCTCAGGGAAACTTTAGCCCCGAAGTAGACCCTTCAATTTTTCCTTTCAATACCCTTCAAGAAATTTGAAGTGACCCTTACCTATATGAAAGTGCCCTTTAAATATAAAAAATTCCCTTTATCCCTCTAAAAATACCCTTTAGTAATTTTAGAAGTACCCTTTGGCATATACGAAGTAGATCCTTTGGGACTTTTGTCATGAACAAAATTCCCTATGAAGTGGACCCTTCATGCCAAAAGTACACCCTCTGTGAATTATCCTTTCAAGATAATTCCTTCATACATTTATTTTGACAAAAATATTTATTTGAAATAATTGTCGTGGACACTTTGCTCAAAACAATTCCCTAAAAGAATTATCAATGAACATAGACCCAATGGCACTTTTTTGAAACTATGATCCTAAGAGTTTTATTATGCAAAACACTCTTGAAATTATACTATAATTAGGAAAAAAAATATAGAATACTTCTTATTTGATAAATTCTAAAGGCCCCCACCAACTCAAGCTAATAAATTTAAAAAGTGAACGTTACATATTTAATATCGAACAAACTGGTATTCAATGCAAGATCCTATATAGATGATACACAAGCATTAAAGTCATCATTTACATCCAAGTTATCTTTCAATCAAATCATCCTCATTTTTAAATAATGATTAAGAGCCCTAGTTTTTACTTTGAAGAGTATATAATGAACAATAATCAAGTTAGAGCAGAGTCAATTACATCAATACATAGGTATGCATAGCACACAACACATTGAACAATATACAAGCACAAACATGTAGCTATGGATTCCTTATCCAAAATTTTTTGAGGGATGAATCTTCCATCTACATTCTCAATTAAATATTCCATATAATTCAAGGATACGATCTTTGATGTAGAGGTATTCCAAGATAAGTATCACAATTACTCTCAACTCTGGGATGCTATTGATTCATTTTTTATGTTTTCACTAGATGATGAGACAGTAATGGGAGAAAGGTTATTCATTTAGGAACTTCTAGCCTACAAGAACCAAATATTTCACTTCGCCACAACAAAACTAGAGGTTATACCATGTATAGACTTACTCAGGGATTTATTATTTTCTAGCAAAATATCACAAGATGCCTACCTCTTGCACTCTTGTAGTGAAATAATGGTCATGTGTATCTTTAGAAGTGAATTTCAGAGGTATCTCTCTCTTAACATACTAGACACATATTATGATAAGCACACTTGGGTATAATTCAAAGCTGAAACCTCAATCCCAAAGGTGTTCTCTTCATGGTTACTCCCAAGCTAGTCCATAACTTGGCAATGAATGAAGCTGAAGGGAGTGATTCCAATTGACAAATTCAGAATGAGAATCTAGATAGGCATGACTTTACTCAATATAATAAATGAGATGCCCAAAATTTATTTTGTAAAATTAGATTGGGTGCCATTACTACATATGATGGTATCACATGATGTTGCTTATACCTTGGGGGAGGTAATTAGTTTGAGATTGACAGAGCAGATTCTACACAAAGATAAACATCCCACCCCCATAGGAATTTTTTTTATGATTTCCTATTTGGTCGATGTAGTTATGTGGATGTGTTATAATGACTTGGGTAATCTATGGGCTCTAGCCATAAATTGCATAAAAAATAGAATCTACAACCACTTCTAGTTTATGCATATATACACTTATCATAGGCATATAGTTAGGATATGCGAAGATGTTTACCCATAGGTGTGGAATGCTATTTATGTCTCACCTATGCCTCAGCTTGGAGAGAAAATTTTGAAGAATTTGAGTTAAAAGGGAGATTTATTCTTATACATGGACATTACTATCATCATGGTCTGGGGAAATAAGGTGGAGCCCTTATGCCTTCCAAGGTATGTACCAGATAAGTTATCCAAGTTGGAGATTGCTTTCCAATTATGGAACAACATTGAGGAGGATTTGATTAGATAGAAAAAAGGCTTATTCTTTGGGAGCCTAATTTCAATTAGTAGACTGCCATATACTATAAGGAAACATCTTGGAGATGTTAGAGGAAATTAGAATTGATATGGCTTCCTTACAATGGAATGTAGAGATTGGGACCCCCATGGGCGTATCTAACATCATATTCATGATTTCAAGATTCCTTATTGCCATCAACCCTATTGTTATGACTTTATTTTTATGAATGCCAAGATAGATGAAGAAGTGTTAGAATGAGCACAAATTACTGTGTTGTAGGAAGATCATTTAAGGATGATCCAAACTCAACCTAGTATCTCTACTGGAGAATTAGATAACCAAAGAGATCTCTTCAAAGGGTGGTAGCATTCAAATTTTTGGAGAGGGAAATTAGGAGAGCAAGAAGCTTCCTCATCCCAAGGACTTCCATTAAAGTTAAAATTTAAATCAATCAATAAAGAACCTGGGATCCCTGAGACTAGTGCATAAAGAGGAGAAAAGGGACTTCCAATCAACTTGGACTTTGATGAGGAGTCAAATAAGATGCAGGAGAGGTCTACTATTAGCACTGTCCCTATGGCTACCCCCTGTGTATCTACTATCTCATTTGTTAGGGTAGCTACTACACAAGCAACAACATCCACCTCCTAGGGATCTCTCATTCAAGGAAAGACCCAATTGGTCTTGAACCAAAAGCCTAAGACTCCCATAGGTATCCCCACAAAGCACACATCTCAAGATTTTCCTATTCCACCTTTGAGCTCACAGCCTTCAAGAGAAGATGAATTTATCATCGAAGACATAACATATGATTTAGATGAAGAGGCTGAGTTGGAGGAGGCCAAGGCTATGAGTCTTCAAGTGGAACCCATTAAGATTAAACTTCAAAGAACTCATGCCTTTTCTACCTTTTATTTGGATTTAATTTCTATTATTGATTCAATACCTATCTCTTCTATGGAATTCCCCATTCTTTCCACTGTGTCTATTCCTTCCACTATCACTACCATAAAATTTCCCATTACTATTCTTTTTATAACTACTGGTACTTTTACTATGAGATTTCTTAAAAATAAGAAAGCAACAAGGAGAATGCAGAATACTCTAGCCACCCCCAACTTCATGTCCAGTCTACATAACTCTCCCTTCCACTCCTCACTTCCACTTTTATAAAATAAACCACAATAACTAGCATAAGCAGGGGGAAGAAGGCAAAACCTCACATTGTTATGATTCACCCACTTCCTCAAGTTGGAGGAGTGGACTATTCAAAAATAATATGGCCCTCATTGCCTAATATCTTAACCAAATCTAGCAATAAATAGAGGAGAGAAGAAGAAGTTGAGCAAGAAATTATTTTTACAACTTCTAAAACACCCCTCAACATTCCATCTTGGGCTATAAATTTGAGGAGATAAATTCTAGATTATAAGGTCACTAAACTCCCATCCATGTCCACTTTGTTTGACCCCTCAACTAGTTCAATCCAAAGAGTTAAGAAGAGAGAATTTGAGGATGACCAAGGTGCACAAATCATCTTTGAAGAATCATAGCTGGTATTCTCCATCACTAAGAGGCAAAATAGGTAGCCAGGGGAGTCTATATATGAAGATAATATTTCAAAGTTGGCTCAAGCACACAAGGATGTGATGGTGGCCATCCATAAAGGCATGAATTTGGCTCAATAGGAGTTAGAGGAGGAAGTTCAAAAATTATGAGCATAGATTAAACAACTCAAGGAACAATCTAGCAATGTGCATATTCCTACAAGTATAGAAGATGAGGTTTGAGATGCTGATTAAAAGTGCTACAATTATATAGAGGCCATGGAATTCATGAAAGCTGAGATGGTGCCTCATGTGAACCAAACAAACCAGCTCTATGGCTTTTTAGATCAAGATAGTACTAGGCTTAAAATGCTAGTTGCCTACATAGGCAATTCATTATACATCCACCTTGATTTAATGACTACATTTGAGGCATCTAATACGTTAAACTTGGTTATCATCTGACATGAAGAGGTCAAGGAGTGATTGAAATAAATTACAACCTTAAATCCAAAATATCAAGTGCATGAGGCCCAACTTCTCCAAGTTTTGAATGAGCTACAATTATCTAAAACAAGGGATTCTACAGGTAAATTGGTTAGTAGAATCAAATAAAATTGTCCAAGAGGCCACTGAGAAATTCAATCAAAGTATACAAGGCTTGGAAGTGGAAAAGATAGAGTCAGAGTTAAGTAAAGTGAGGAGGAAGGTGACTAAAGTGGAGATTTTTAGAAGTTCCAACTTACTAAGGATGAACATGTAAGACTCCTCAGGTAAACCAAGAGACTTCACTGACCTTCATTGCTTAACTTAGATATTATTCATCAATAACATGTGGTAGCACACAAAGTCTACAAGGAGAATGAGGTGAAGAATAAGAAAGCTTCTAGTAGTAGAGCTACATGTTTAGTTTCTACTCTAACTTCTACTCCTATTAAATCCTATGCAACATTCTAGACCACACAGCCTTGGCTGTATGCATGTACAAATCCTGGTAGCAAATATATTTAAATTCATTGTAAAATAAACAAGTCATTGTAATTGACTTTGTATTTTCCTATATATTATTGTTCCCAAAATTAGCTACGCTCATTTTGTGGACAACCCCTACAAAACTTGTCCATTTCATAATCTATACTCTAGGTTCATCGTTCGAGATAAGATTCTCTTGATCTCAAGTGAAGTTGACTGACATCTTGGGAAAGTTTACAACACTCCATCACAATTTATCAAAAATCATGAAACCCATTGTAGTCTTTATCTGATCAAAATGTAAAATTTTGAACATTTTTTAAGGCGTTAAAAAATTTCTTTTTCTCCTTGCATAGGCAGCATTTTTGCCACTTTTGCATTTTTATTTTTGGTTTCTCAATGTATGAGTGGCATTTTTTGCCACCTTTGCATTCTTGCATGTTTTCTTTTTTCATGCAAAAGTGGCAAAAATCACCGCTCTTGCATGTTTTTGTCTTTTCATGCAAAAGCGACAATTTTTACCGCTCTTATAGTTTTTTTTTTGTTTGTCTTCTACACGTAATGGTGATGATTTTTACCACCAGTGCATGTCTTCCCCGTCCTATGCAAGGGTGGTGATTTTTATCGCCCAAGCAGAGATTTTCTCAAAATCTCAATTTTTGTGCGGCATTTATGGCCACGTGCACCGAGTTGGTAAATCTCATTTTGGGGCATTTAAATTACCTTTTGTTTATCTTTTTGATCATTTCAAGTTTCCTAAGACTCCTTACAATCATTCAACCGTGTAAGTGAGTAAGATTACGGATTCACCGACTGACAAGCTTAGGACTTCGAAATTGTCGAGTAAGTTTTGGTTTTAGTTTTACTTCTAGGTTTTAGTTAGGCTTTTCTTTTTAGTTTTGGTCTCTTTCTTATTTTTTTTGCTTTCCCTAGGTGAGCCCTAACTAGCAATGTCCACCTACCTCTTTTCATGACATTGGTTTTCATTACATATTGTTGATGTTTTTGATCTAATAAATTTTTTCTCCCCAACTCATGTTAGTTGAAAACCATCTTCCAAAACCCACTTGAAAATGGTTAAAAAAAATGCTGATGATGCATGCCACTTTGTGATTGATTCAAAAGCAAGGGCAGCAAATTTTTTGCCGCTTAAATGTTTTAAGTTCCAAGTGGAAGTGTATAGGAAACAAAATTTTCTACCCTTACACAAAACTCCATCTCACCTAAGTGCAATGGTGGCAAATTCTGTTGCCCTAACATCCCCTACTATTTCCTGTAGTGGCAATGAATTTTAATGCTATGACATCATAACTTGAAAAACCTTACTTTATGTCTTATCGACATTTTTTACCACTCCTACATGTTAAACATGCCTAAGTGGCAAATTCTATTGCCCATGCAAACTAAATTTTCTCCTACCTATAGTGTCAGTGTTTTTCACCACTCCACAAAGATAACATGTGAGGGTGGTAAAAATTGCTACCTCTACATAAATACATTTTTTTCCTTTTATAAGGGCAATAATTTTTGCTGTTGAAGCAAAAGGCAAATAACCCCATATGTAAGGGCGGTGATTTTTGCTACCCATGCAAACATCCTCTCAAATTTCATAACTCTGAGATATTTTCAATTCTGCACTTTTGAGCCCACTTACCTCCAATTTTTTTGCCTGCTCACACTTTACCCTCTCAGAAGCATCCCCATGGTTTGATCATTGACATGTAATTTTTCTAGATTGGCAGTATTTTCCCTAATTACATGATCATGACTTTTGTTGTAGTTTATTTTGTGGATCCTTCTTCATCGACATCCTTTTGATTAAAGTCCTTTTAGATGACTGAGTTTTCTCTGAAGAAGTCAAAGTCAATGAAGTATAAATATCAATGTGTTTTTCCAATCACCTTGGTTACTTCTAATGTTGACGACATTAAAGATATAGAGATCAATAATGTGGACATGGATGAGTTCGTGAAAAGAACTAAGTTAAGCAATCTCAGCCACGATAAGAAGAAGATAATTGACAGTAATATTTATTTGGTATCTTCTTTCCCTGTAGTAGCTCACCACACAAAATTTGTTCTTCAATGTGCTCAGTTTTATAATAAGGATACTAGGGATGTGTTAGACGCTAGTGGTAATGTGATAATTAGACTGGATCTGGAGTTCATTGATAAAGTGTTCATGTGCCCTCCTGCTACATAAGTGATAAACCTTGATTTTGTTGAAGCACAAAGAGAATATGACAAAGATCCTAAAAAATGGAAGAAGGTAATCAATAATAAATGGCTAAAGACTCCAAGCAAAATTTTTTCAAGGTGGTCACAGATTTTTCCAAGAAATGACTTTATCAAAAACATTGGTAATCTGGTAACTCTTCTCAGTAGGATAAGAGGTTTACCCTCTTCCTCATAATTTCAGGAATAGATGTATCCCTTTATCAAGATAATTCTCCAAGGCAAACAAGTCCCCTATGGGGAGAACAAGTCAGCAACACTTTACATGAAAAATTGATGAAGTTATCCACTACCTTCAAATTCTACATAACTTCTTACCTGATCTATATTGCAACTTTAATGAGAGTCTTTCTGGGTTTAACATCAGGAGATAAGAGAGTAATCCCAGTGTATCAATACTACTCTTAGTAACATTGAAGGGTTTTATTCATCATTTCAAGAGAGTAAACAATGCTTTATTTTCAATATTTTTGTGTCTTTTTGATCCTCAATTAGAACAAAGAAGAGTGTCAGATGAGGCCTAGATAGTTGTGAATAATTGTGGATGCATGTTCTTATAATTTCTTTCTTTCTCATACCTAAGGGTTGGCTTTTTCCAAGGTCATCCTTATATGCTTTCAAGATTCCCTTTAGACAAATTGGTCTTAATGGAACTATGTAGATAAATGATCATCATGCATAATAAATAGATGGAATTCAAGAAGCCCAATTTTAGTTTTTCAGTTGAAATTAGTAGGTTTTCAGTGTTAATCACTAGAAAGGCTAGAGCCATGGAAACTGAAATGCAACTCATAAACTTGAAGCAATTCAAAAGAAGACCAATTTTTTATTACAAGGGCATGAATGATGTAATCAAGAGGAAAACCCAATTTCATGAACCTATGATTGAGGATGTTTAGGTAGATTTGAGAACAATGAAAGATGTCAAGAAAATAGACTACAGTAGGTTATCTCTTGAGTAGATTAAATATCTGAGACTTGCTGATACCCTTGATAATTTGGTGGATGATGGAGATTTGATTAATGATAGATATAATACTGAATAGATTTATAATGCCCCTCTTCCTCCAATCTAGTGGTCGCAAAAAGACCTAACTTCCTTGAGGAAAAGATTTGAACCTATATTGGCAAACACTAATAATTGGTTAACAAATAAAGGAATTGTTTTAAAAGAATTCACCACATGTTATGAAGCTAAATTTCAAGAGGAAACAAGAAGAAAAGAAAAAAATAAGATGAAGAACAAAAGTGATGTCTCTTCTTCTTCCAAGCCACATAAACCTAAGATCATATTTGTGATGAAAAGTTGAAAGTTATAGAAAAAGAGTCAAAAATAGAAGATATGGGAGTTGAGAAATAAGGTGCTGAAGAACCAATGATGTAATAGATGGAGACTGACGATAGGCCTATAGATCAACTAGAGAAGGAAACTTTGTCTCTATAAAGGAATGTGCAATAAGAAATAAGAATCTCTTCTTCCCCGCTTGACACACCTGTTGTAACTCCTTCACCTATTTCTCTGATTAGTGTTCCCTCTTCTGGATCACCCTCTCCTTCCAAAATAATTTTTGACAACCCTCAAAACACTTTTGAAGATATTCTTCATTCCTCAGGGTCAATTCCCAGTTTGTCATCCCATCTTTTGATATTGAAGATAGTTCTACTTTTGATCACTCAAAAAAAGGTGTAATTTTTACTGATACTCCACCTATTATTTCCACTACCTGTGCGAGTGCAACTCTGATAATGCCAACAATGGAGATAGATCCTAATGTAAGTACTCCTGTTCTCCCACCATGGTTATCAACTTATACACCTAAAAAGAAGAAACAAACCATCTCTCTAGATGACTTTAATTTCAATAAAATGGTGCCATTAAAAGCCAAGGCCCCAAAGTAGCCAAGAATTCTTTCAAAAATTATTAGGGATAAGGGACACAAATTTTTGGAAATTACAAGACCTCCACATGATGTAACTATTGAAAATTTTGATGTAAGTGATAACTCTATCTCTAGAGTTGAATTATATAAGATAACTCATGAGAGTGCCAAGAGTGATATGCAGTCAGCCATAGACATCTTGATTTATAAATTTGATAGAAAGAAATAAACGAAGGATCACTACAAAGAAATGGTGGAACAATTGACTGTAGTGGTAAGGAGAATTAATTTCACTCCAAAAATAGTAATTCTTGAGGCCATTTCCATAGAAAACCCCATTATCCAGAAAGCAAAAAAGACCTATCTCAAGAGAAAAGTGCTTGAAGAGTACTTGGACAAGATGCATGCATAAAGAGTTTCCTTACTCACAGAGTTATATTAGAAGATAGATAAAATGAGAAAAATAAGAGCAAAACTGGATGATCTTATTAATGTTATTTCTCAGGATATTGAAAGCATAGAAATGTATCTTGACAAATGGATGGATATGAGGAAACTAAAAATAAGCACTCTAATATCAATCGGTGTCATTACTAATAAAGAATCTTATACTAAAACTAAAGAGGTATTGACATATAGGAGTTGGGTGCTTAAGGAGTTGCTCAGTGACCTCGAATCTTCAAGGAAGCTCAGTGAACAAAATGATGTCAGTCTTTTACATAAATTGGAGGAGCTACCTTGCAAACTTACATCATAAGATAACTAATTCCTTTTAGTTGAAGAAATGATTTATAAATTTGAAGGTACATTCTAGAAAGAATTTGAAGATAAGATATTTTCAATAGCCTCTGTGGACAATATTCTCGATAATCAGTTAACTCTAGATAATCTAAAAACTAGATTAACTAGTCATGCAAAATTATTCATAATATTAAGAGATGCCATAGTCAGAGCTAAGATGATTTTCAAGAACACTATTAGCCCAGACAATATCCTGATGCAAGCAACTATCACTATGTATGATGCTCACATGAAGAAAGATGGGGATACAAATTGAAACTATTTTTCTTTGGTTTAATTTCCACTTTTTTGATATACTTTTGTAATTGCTTTAGACATTTTTACATGTGCTTATTTCATACGTAATTAAATGTAATAAAATAAGAAATCCTAAATAAAAAAGGACTCTTATCTTTGACTTGATCAAAGTAATTAGGTCTTTTCTAAATTTTTTTTCAAGGCCTCTCTTTATAAATAAAGAGAGCCTCTTTTGTAAATATATCTTCTTTTGGGTTATTGGAAGCAAAACTCTACCAAAATTGAAATGCCTTTTGAGACTTTGAGCTTAGATTGTAAATCATATTTTATCAAATTAATGAGAAAGCAAGTGACTTTTTAAACTTTGTATTGGAATAACTTGTGTTGTGTAGAAAATTGTTCTTATGTCCTTTTCCTAATACAATCTTATCTATTTGATTAAATAAGTAGAGTGAGTGAAAATAATTTGGAAGATGTTCTGAAGTTGATTATGGAGATTTTGTGCTACTATCATTATCTTTAGTTTGTGTTTTATTATTTTAGAATGAAAGATATTGGAAAGACTTTGAACTACTTGTATCTTTTGTGATTATATACTTTGCTGTAGTTTTTAGTGAAGACTTTGGGCTGCACCTCTTTCTACTATGATATAAGTCATAAATCAACTTGAGAAGCAATGATAGGCTTTTTACTCTCATGAGTTTCTTATGAATTCAGTTAATATCCAACAAGTTTTCCTTTATTTCATAAACATCATTTATGAAAAAAGAGAAATAAATGATATAATCTCGCTCCTGAGTTAATTTTTAGTTTAGTTTAGTTTATGATAGTTTATAGGGAACCTCCCCTTATTGAGAGGAGAAATTTATCTCATTACACTGTGGCTGATATAACCATTTTGATTTTAGTTAGCTGACAACAAAATATTCACCCAATAGTTTTTTGGCAACTCCGCTGGGGAAAAATGTGTAATTTGAAACCTCATGCTTTGAGTTGAAGCATTTCCAATTCTTTTCCATTCTAAATTCTAGTAGATTCATGGTATATGCAAATCCAGAGAGCTTGAGGTATTATTGATCTTATATTTGAATTGATATAATAAAATAATTTTGATCTCTTGCCTCTACGATCTCACCTTCAACAAACCAGTAGTTTTCTTCTTACCAATGTAGATCTCTAATACCAGGTGAAGCTTGTAGTCCTAGTGCTAGTAGAGTTTTATCTATTCATACTCCACAAAGGTTTGTTATCCCTCTTTTTAATCATCATATCATGGCAGTCCAAGGCCCTTGGGGTAACATTTTTAACCCTCTAAATCTAACCCCACCTTTGCATGAGCTACCTCGTAGTTCGAGAAAGAATTTTTCCAAGTTCTATGGTGATAGGAAAGTTCACCTTGATGAGCATAATATAGCCTTCTACATAGCCTGTGGTGTGATAAGCATTGAATATGAAGATATAGAAATAAAGCTTTTTGTAGAAACACTACAAGGTGCTACTGCAGATTGGTTTTATCATCTTCAAGCTCAGACTATAACTGATTGAAACACTCTTAAGACCAATTTTGAGGCTAGGTTCAAACCTATAGAAGATGCACATACCTTATTGGCTCAACTTACGTAAATAAATAAATAACCTCATGAGATGATGAGAGACTTCATTTCTAAATTCAATAAGTTAAGAAATAATATTCTTGTAATTGCTCAGCCAACACTGAAAAATCTTAAGTGCTTCTTTATCAATTCTTAACTTTCTAAAGTGAGTTTTTTTTATCAAGGTGGGCTGGCCCTATAGATCTTTATGTATCTTATATTTTAGATACCAAAATTGAAGATGATCTTATCCTTGCATGTAAAATAAGAAAAGATTCTAACAAAAATAGATTTTCCTTTTCTGCTGAAAATTCTTCTACAAGCACCACTGACCCTATGATGCAAAAGTTAGCAAATGAATTGCTAGCTCCAAAAAGGCAAAAGTCTCAAGGTATGTCTGCTCCTTCTTCTTATCAAGATATACTAAGGAGGACATTTTCCAACAATTCATATCAAGGCAATGTTGGCAAAAATCAAGGGCAACCCATTCGTCTTCCTCACACATAGGGGAAGCTTGCCATTGAAGCAACACCGATCAACTCAGTAGTTGGTTATTATGAAGCTGAATATGATTATTATTTACAACCTGAGTCAAACCAAGAAATGATGCTAATCTCTTTGTAGAAGTAGAAGAATAATTAACTGGTGACTCTGCTATTGGTTTTCTAAATTACCAAGACAAAGCTAAAAAAAGAGAGGTGTATGATGGAGTATATACTATTTTTATTAGGTCCCAAAATTCGTCAACTCAAAAAGTTGATAAATAAAAAGTAGGAGAAGAATCTCAAATAGTGATCTCAATTGCTAAACAGGGAATTCACTACCTTTCTAATCAAAGAACCTGGTAGCAAATAAGCAAGTACCTCAAACAATCCCGTACCTTTTACTTCTATTCCCCAGACTAGTACCACATCAAATAAAAATTAGAATGATGGACTTCCTTCCTCTATTTCTAGTTCATTCCAGTTATTCGACATAATTGATCATGCTAAGAAGACCAAGATCCAACTATTTGAAGTTGAGTACTTATAAGCTAATCCCTAACAGTTTGATAGGTTGGCTGTATACGTCAAAAACAAAACCATCCCTACAATATAAGATTTTCTAAAAGTGACTCATGATCCCTCAAAGAAAAAATCCACCCAAAACAATCTTGTCACTACTCCTCTTTCTACCTTTGAAAAAATAGAACCTTTTTATATTTCTCTATTAATAAATGGTCATAAGTTGAGCAATTGTATAATAGACTCTAGAGCCTTTGATAATGTTATACCAACCAAGGTAGCAGATTCTCTCGGTCTTACCTTAACTAATACTTTTGAGAGTGTTTATCCATAGAAAATAAGAAAATGCCACTTTTGGGTCAAATCAAAGATGCTCAATTTACATTTGTAGCTTTTCCAGATAAGAAGATTAAGATGACAGTCCTAGTGGCTGATG
Organism: Torreya grandis; assembly: GCA_037957365.1. Classification (NCBI taxonomy): domain Eukaryota; kingdom Viridiplantae; phylum Streptophyta; class Pinopsida; order Cupressales; family Taxaceae; genus Torreya; species Torreya grandis. The sequence continues at coordinate 1,451,825 of JARHVA010000961.1, forward strand.
TTCCAACTTTTTATGGCATTCTAGTCAGACGTAATTTTTGCAAAGACGTAGGTGGAGAGTTGAACATGGATCTATCTAAAGCAAGGATACTTATTAAAGGTGTCATGCAAAAATTACTTCCTAAGAAAGAGTCAAAATATATTGTTACCCAAACAGCAAATGCCGAAGCTCAAATTTTATTTGAATTCTCAGGAATGGGTAATTATTTTCTATCCACTAAAGGTGTTTTTAATTCATCAGATGAAAGTTCATTAAGTGATAATTTAGATAGAAAATTAGAATAATTATTAGAGAAAAGTTTAGGTAAAAATAAATCTTCCCTCACTAATGAAGATGAATTTTTAAGATCAAGTTCTAATGAGGTTTGGATTTTAGAGTTTGATGGCAGCTATTTCTCTACCAGTTCTAGAGATGGAATTATTTTGATATCTCCATAAGGAGATATTTTCCCTTGCTCATATAAGTTACAATTCAACAATACTAACAACACCACCAAATATGAATCATTATTACTTAGATTGAAAGATGCCCGTGCTAGAGGTATTAAGATTCTTCATGCTTGAGGAGATGCTAAATTGGTGGTTTATCAAGTAAGAAATCTATATCAAACTAAAAATGAAAGATTGTGATATTATTGCAATCATTTATGGGATTTAATTGAAAGTTTTGATGCTTTCAATATTTCTATGGTGCCAAGAGAGTTTAATGATTGTGCAGATTTATTGGCTATCTTTGCAACCCTCATGGTTCCTCATAAAGATTTTAAAGGGAATAAGTACACTATTGAGCTGGTATTTTGACCAAGTGTACCTGATAATGCTAACCATTGGCAAGTGTTTAATGGTGATAATCAAATTATTTCTTTTCTTAAAAAGATGGATAGCTTTGAGGAGCTCTATTTTGAAGGTAGTTAATCTTTACCATGGGAATCAATTCTTAAAATAGATTTACAACCTGGTGAAGAGTTTCTTCAACTAAAAGGGAATAAAATTCCTAAAGCTTTGGTTTTTTTTGAAAAGTTATTTGATAGGCATGACATATATATCAAGTGGCAGCAAAAAATGGATTCAAGTTCCTCTAAGGAGTTTGATCAAGTGAATTTGAGTTCTGAAGAAGATTCCAAAATGGTCAACATTGAGAAATGTTGCACTACTCATGAAAAGTTCAAATTCATTAATCTTCTTCATCATTACATTGATATTTTGGCATATTCTTATAATGATTTGAAATCCTATAGGTCCAAAGAAATTTAGCATGAAATTTCTCTTAACGCTGGGTCATTACCTCACAAGCAAAAATAAAGATAATACAATCCAAAAATATCAGGTACTATCCTTCCTGAGATTCAGAAGATGTTGAATGCAAGAATAATTTTTCCATTTCATCATTCCACCTGGATCATGAACATAGTTCCTGTAAGAAAAAAGAATAGAGAAATTCATATTTGTGTTGATTTCAAGAATCTCAATCAATATTCTCTAAAGGATAACTAACTCCTACCCATCATGGATCAAGTATTGCAAATACTAACTAGATCATAAATGTTATCAATGTTAGATGATTTTTTCTGGATATAATCAAGTGGAAGTTAACGAAGTAGATCAATATAAAACTGCTTTCACTACACCTTAGGGCATATTTACATATCGCAAAATGCCTTTTGGTCTGATCAATGCTGACACCACCTTCCAAAGAGAAATAGATCTTGCCTTCAAAGATGAAATAAGGAAGTTTATTGTGGTGTATCTTAATGAATTGACTATTTTCTACAAACATCATCTTGATTATGTACATCATTTATAATAAGTGCTAGAATGTTGTCGGCAAAATGGTAGACTTCTTAGTCACATTGTATCTTGAAAAGGCACAAAAATCAACTTAAAAAGAGTCAAATCTATTTAAAATCTTACTCTACTTGCTAGTAAGACTGTAGTTCATTCCTTCTTTGGAAAGGTGAACTTTTTGTGAAGATTCATTCCTAAATTTTTAAAGAAAACTTGCCACATTATTGACATGATGAAGGGTAAGGCTAATTTCCATTGTACTGTGGAAGGCAAAGTGTCATTTGAAGATATCAAGAAGGCTATTGCTCATGCTCCAGTCCTGGTTTGTCCAAATTATACCAAAAAATATCATAATATATAATTACGCTTCTAAATATACACTTTTAGTCATTTTAGCTCAACAAAACAAAGGTATGGAATCTCCCATATCATTTATGAGTTGTCCTCTCAAAGCTCATGAATTAAAATATTTAAACATGGAAAATCAGGTTTATGCTGTGGTTAAGGTGATAAAACATTTTTGATTTTATATCCTGAATTCACATTCTATTGTTCTGGTACCTGACACAATGGTAAAGTCTATTTTAACTCAACAGGAATTTGGTACTAAAAGGGGTAATTGGATTTCTAAAATTCAAGAGTTTGATATTGATATCAAACCTACTAAGCTTATGCAGGGAAGATGTCTCTGTCAATTGATTGCTGATAATGTACCAAAAGAAATAGAAGATGAAGAAGCAAAAGTTGAGGGTATGCCAATAGTTCTTTTTGTTGCTACTACTGATGAGTGGTATTCCAATATCACTCATTTTCTTACCTATGGTGAGTGTATTACCCATACATTTTATAAGGAAAAAAAACTATTAAGTTGAAAGCTGCTAACTACGTCTTATGGGATAATGGTTTGTACAAAAGAAGCCTTGATGGAGTATTTATTCATTGCATGGATAAAGTGCAACAAAGTAAACTTTTAAAGTCTTTTCATAATTTAGCTTGTAGAGGACATTTTTCTACACCTATGACAACTCACAAGATTATATGAGCTAGATACTATTGACTTATACTATTTCAAGATGTGTACAATTGGGTATGTAGGTGTGAGTTATGTCAACAGTTCGTTGGGAAACCTAATTTGGCCGCATTACCTCTCAAGCTGGTGGTGATTGAAGAACCTTTTTAGCAATGGAGTATCAACTTCATTGGCACCATGAACCCATCCTCAAGTGCCAGACATGACTATGTTCTCACTACAATAGACTATTTTACCAAGTGGGTGGAAGCCATTCCAGTTAAGCATGATACTTCGGAAGTGGTATGTAATTTTTTTAAGGAAAATATTATTTCGCAATTTAGAGTTCCAAAAAAGATTATAGCAGACAATGCTACTTATTTCTCTTCTCATGAGATTACTAACTTTTTCTACAATCATAGGATTATTCTTTCCCACTCCTCAGACTATTATCCGCAAGGAAATGGTTGGGCGGAATCAAGCAACAAGAATCTGCTTACTATTATCAAGAAACTGGTAGATGATAATAAGAGAACTTGCCATAAAACATTGTTCGATGCTTTATGGGTAGACAAGATTACACCTAAGAGGGAAATAGGTATGTCACCATTTTAACTTCTATATGGTCTGAATGCAGAGATATCAATTACTTTAAAACTACCAGCACTGAAGTTGGCAAAGGCAGTGGAAGATCAAACTTTTGAAAATTCTATTGATAAGAGGATCATGTACCTAACTGAACTAGAAGAACAAAAAACTATGGTAGTGGACTATATTGCTGAACATCAAAATCAGGTAGAGAAACTCTTTGACAAAAAAGCAAGGATTGATGAGTTTTAGATTGGAGATCAAGTCTTGTTGTGGGACAAGAGGAGAGAACCAAAAGGAATGCATGAAAAATTTGATTCCTTGTGGAGAGGTCCATTCACCATTCATCAATTCTATGGTGAAAATAGTTTCTTGCTAGAATATCAAGATGGAACACCATTCTCACTGCCTCACAGTGGGCAACATCTAAAACACTTCAATCCTTGAAGTATTAGATAAGTTCATTTGTACATTTGTATAGTTTTATGTTTTTATTCACTTTTGTTTAGTTTTTTGTGTCTTTTTCTTTTTGGTAGCTTGACTCTATGGCCTAATGGCATGGATGAAGGCACTTAAAGACTGGATTCTACTCCCTTTAATCATTTCAAAGATCAATCTATGGAAGTTCCCCAATTGGAGCCAGATGTTGTTCCCAAAATTAGCTACGCTCATTTTGAGGACAACCCCTATGAAACTTGTCCATTTCATAATCTATACTCTAGGTTCATCGTTCGAGATAAGATTCTCTTGATCTCAAGTGCAGTTGACTAATATCTTGGGAAAGTTTAGAACACTCTCTCATCATGATTTCTTGAAAATCATGAAACCTGTTGTAGTCTTTATCTAATCAAAATGTTGAATTTTGATCATTTTTCAAGGCGTTAAAAAATTTCTTTCTCCCTGCATAGGTGGCATTTTTTGTTGCTTTTGCATTTTTATTTTTGGTTTCTCAATGCATAAGCGACATTTTTTACCACCCCTGCATTCTTGCATGTTTTATTTTTTTCATGTAAAAGCTGCAAAAATTGCCACTCTTGCATGTTTTCATCTTTCCATGCAAAAGCGGCAATTTTTGCCTCTCTTCTATTTTTTTTTGGTTGTCTTCTACATGCAATGGTGGTGATTTTTGCCACCTAAGTAGAGATTTTCTCAAAATCTTGATTTTCACGTGGCATTTATGGCCGCACACACCGAGTTGGTAAAAATCATTTTGGGGCATTTAAATTGCCTTTTGTTTGTCTTTTTGATCATTTGAAGTTTCTTGAGACTCCTCCCTACAATCATTCAATTGTGCAAGTAAGATTATGACTTCACCGACTGCCAAGCTTAGGACTTCAAGATGCTGGGTAAGTTTTGGTTTTAGTTTTACTTCTAGGTTTTAGTTAGGCTTTTCTTTTTGGTTTTGCTCTCTTTATTATTTTTTTTGCTTTCCCCAGGTGAACCCTAACTATCAATGTCTGCCTCCCTCTTTTCATGACATTGGTTTTCATTACATATTACCGGCATTTTCAATCTAACCAATTTTTTCTCCCCAACTCATGTTAGTTGAAAACCATCTTCCAAAATGCACTTGAAAATGGTTAAAAAAATGCCGACGATGCATTCCCCTATGCGATCAAGTCAAAAGTAAGGGTGGCAAAATTTTCACTGCTTAAATGTTTGAAGTTCCAAGTGGAAGTATATAGGTAGCACAATTTGCTACCCTTACACAAAACTCCATCTCTCCCGAGTGCAATGGCGGTGAATTCTATCGCCCTAACATCCCCTACTATTTCCTGTAGTGGTAGCAAATTTTTTTGCTATGACATTATAACTTGAAAAAACTTTCTTTATGTCTTGTCAGCATTTTTCAATGCTCTTGCATGTTAAACATGCCTAAGTAGTGAATTTTTCTGCCAATGCAAATTGAATTTTCTCTTACCTGCAGTGTTGGCATTTATTGCCGCTTTTACACAAAGATAACATGCGAGGGTGGTAAAAATCGCTACCTCTACATAAATAAAATTTTCTCTTTCTATAAGTGTGGCAATTTTTGTTGCTGAAGCAAAAGGCAAATACCCCCATATGCAAGGGTGATGATTTTTGTTGTCTATGCAAAAATCCTTTCAAATTTCATAACTCTAGGATATTTTTAGTTTTGCTCTTTTGAGCCCTCTTTCTTTCGATTTTTTAGTCTGCTCACACTTTAGCCCTTTTAGATGCATCCCCATGGTCATGATCATCTACATGCAATTTTACCAGATTGCTAATATTTCCCTTGAGTGCATGATCATGAATTTTGTTGTAGTTTCTTCAGTGGATCCTTCTTCATTGATATCCTTTTGATTAAAGTCCTTTCAAATGACTGAGTTTTCTTCGAAGAAGTCGAAGGCAATGAAAGATAAATATCAAGGTGTTTTTCTAATCACCTTAGTTAATTCTAATGTTGACAACATTAAAGATACAGAGATTAGTCATGTGGATATGGTTGAGTTCATGGAAAGAACTAAGTCAAGTAATCTCAACCAAAAAATAAAGAAGATAATTGACAACAATATTCATTTGGTATCTTCTTTCCTTGTAGCAGGTCACCACACAAAATTTGTTCTCCAATGTGCTCAGTTCTATAATAAGGATACCAGGGCTGTGTTAGATGTTAGTGGTAATGTGATAATTAGACTAGATCCTAAGTTCATTGATAAAGTGTTCATGTGCCCTCCTGCTACAGAAGTGATAAACCTTGATTTTGTTGAAGCACAAAGAGAATATGACAAAGATCTTGAAAAAGCGAAGAAGGTAATCAACAATAAATGACTAAAGACTCCGAGGGCAAATTTGTCAAGGTGGCCATGGAGTTTTCTAAGAAGTGACTTTATCAAAGAAGTTGGTGATTTAGTAAATCTTCTTAGTAGGATAAGAGGTTTGCCCTCTTCCTCACAATTTCATGAATGGATGTATCCCTTCATCAAGATAATTTTCCAAGGCAAATAAGTCATCTTTTGGGGAGAACAAGTCAACAACACTTTACATGAGAAATTGATGAAGGTATCCACTACCTTAAAATTCTACATGACTTCTTACATGGTCTATATTATAACTTTAATGAGAGTCTTTCTAGGTTTAACATTAGAAGGAGATAAGACAGTAACCCCATTGTATCAATACTACTCTCAATTAACATTGAAGGGTTTTATTCATCATTTTAGAAGAGTAAATGATGCTTTTTTTGTAGTATTTTTATGTCTTTTTGATCCTCAATTAGAACAAAAAAGAGAGTTAGATGAGGCTTGGACTGTTGTGAATAATTTTGGATGCATGTTCTTATAATTTCCTTCTTTTTTATACTTAAGGGTTGGATTTTTCCAAAGTCATCTTTATATGCTTCCAAAATTCCCCTCAGATAAATTGGTCTTAATAGAACTATGCAGATACATGATCATCATGCATAATAAATAGATAAAACTCAAGAAGCATGGTTTCAGGTTCCCAGTTAAAATTGGCAAGTTTTCAATGTTAACCACTGGAAAGGCTAGAGCCATGGAAACTGAAATGCAACTCGTAACCTTGAAGCAATTCAAAAGAAGACCAAGTTTTGATTATAGGGGCATGAAGGATGTAATCAAAAGATAAACCCAATTTCATGAACCTATGATTGAGGATGTTTGGGTAGATTTGAGAACAATGGAAGATGTCAGGAGAATGGACTATAGTAGGTTATCTCTATACCAGATTGAATATCTGGGACTTGCTGATATCCCTAAGAATTTGGTGGATGATGAAGATTTGATTCATGATAGATATAATATTGAACAGATTGATAATGCCCCTCTTCCTCCAATTTAGTGGTTGCAAAAAGAGCTAACTTCCTTAAGGAAAAGATTTGAACCTATATTGGCAAACACCAATAATTGGTTAGCAAACAAAGGAATTACTTTGAAAGAATTCATCATAGGTTCTGAAGCTAAATTTAAAGAGGAAATAAGAAGAAAAGTAGAAAATAGGATGAACAAAAGTGATGTCACTTCTTCTTCTAAGCCACATAAGCTTAAGATCATATTTGTGATGAAGAAGTCAAAAGTTATGGAAAAAGAATCAAAAATAAAAGATATGGGAGTTGAGAAATAAGGCACTAAAGAACCAGTGATGGAATAAATGGAGACTGATGATAGGCCTACAGATCAACCAAAGAAGGAAAATTTGTCTCCATAAAGGAATGTGTAACAAGAAACAAGAATCTCTTCTTTCCCACTTGACACACCTGTTGCAACTCCTTCACCTGTTTCTCTGATTAGTGTTCCCTCTTCTAGATCACCCTCTCCTTCCAAAATTATTTTTGATAACCCTCAAAGCACTTTTGAAGATATTCTTCATTTCTCATGGTCAATTCTCAGTTTGTCATCCCCATCTTTTGATATTAAAGATAGTTCTACTTTTGATCACTCAGTAAAAGGTGCAATTTTTATTGATACTCCACCTATTGTTTCTACTACCTGTGTGAGTGCAACTCTGATAACACCAACAATGGAGATAGATCCTAATGTAAGTACTTCTATGATCCCACCATGGTTATCAGCTTATACACCCAAAATTAAGAAATAAGCCATCTCTCTAGATGACTTTGATTTCAATAAATTGGTGTCAATAAAAGCCAAGGCCCCAAAGAAGCTAAGGATTCTTTTAAAAATGATTAGGAATAAGGGACACAATTTTTTTGAAATCGTAAGACCTCCACAAGATGAAACCATTAAAAATTTTGATGTAAGTAATTACTCTATCTCTAGAGTTGAATTAGGTAAGATAACTCATGAGAGTGCCAAGAGTGATATGCAGTCAGCCATGAACATCTTGATTCAGAAATTTGATAGAGAGAAAGAAATGAATAAACACTACAAAGCAGTGGTGGAACAATTGACTATAGTGGTAAGGAGAATTACTTTCACTCTAGAAATAGTAATTTTTAAGGCCATTTCCATATAAAATTCCATTATTCAGAAAGTGAAAAAGACCTATCTCAAAGGAAAAGTGCTTAAAAAGTACTTGGACAAGATGCATGCACAAGGAGTTTCCTTATAGAGTTATCTGAGAAGACAGATAAAACGAGAAAAATAAGAGCAGAACTTGATGATCTTATTAATGTTATTTCTTAAGATATTGAAAGCATAGAAGAGTATCTTGACAAATGGATGGATATGAGGAAACTAAAAATAAGCACTCTAATATCAATCGATGTTATTACTGATAGAGACTCTTATACTAAAACTAAAGAGGCATTAAAATATAAGATTCAGGTGCTTAAGGTGTTGCTCAGTGACCTCGAATCTTCAAGGAAGCTCAGTGAACAAAATGATGTTAGTCTTTTGCATAAATTGGAGGAGTTACCTTGCAAACTTACATCACAAGATAACCAATTCCTTTCAGCATAAGAAATGATTTGGGAATTTGAAGGTATGTTATAGAAATAATTTGAAGATAAGGCATTTTCAATAGCCTCTATGGATAATATTCTAGATAATCAATTGACTCTAGATAATCTGAAAACTAGATTAACTAGTCATGCAAAATCAATCACAGTAGTAAGAGATGCCATAGTTAGAGTTAAGATGATTTTCAAGAACACTGTTAGTCTAGACAGTATCGAGATGAAAGCAACTATCACTATGTATGATGCTCACATGAAGAAAGATGGGGATACAAATTGAAATTATTTTTCCTTTATTTAATTTCCACTCTTCTGATGTACTTTTGTAATCACTTTAGACATTTTTACATGTGCTTTTTTCATATGTAATTACATGTAAAAATATAGGAAGTCCTAAATCAAAAAGGACTCTTATCTTTGACTCGGTCAAAGTAATTAGGTCTTTTTTGAAATTTTTATCAAGGCCTCTCCCTATAAATAAAGAGAGCCTCTTTTGTAAATATATCTTGTTTTGGGTTATTGGAAGCAAAACTCTACCAAAATTGAAATGCCTTTTGAGACTTTGAGCTCAAATTTTAAATCATATTTTATCAAGTGAATGAGAAAGCAAGTGACTTTTCAAACTTTGTTTTGGAATAACTTGTGTTGTGTAGGAAATTGTTCTTATGTCCTTTTCCTAATACAATCTTATCTATTTGATTAAAGATGTAGAGTGAGTGAAAATAATCTAGAAGATGTTCTAAAGTTGATTGTGGAGACTTTGTGCTACTATCATTATCTTTAGTTTGTGTTTTATTGTTTTAGAATGAAAGATATTGGAAAGACTTTGAACTACTAGTATCTTTTGTGATTATATATATTTGTTGTAGTTTTTAGTGAAGACTTTGGGCTGCACCTCTTTTGACTGTGATATAAATCATAAATCAACAAGAGAAGCAATGATAGGCTTTGTAATCTTGTGGGTTTCTTGTGAATTCGGTTAATATCCAAAAAGTTTTCCTTTACTTTGTAAACATCATTTCTAAAAAAAAAGAAATGGATGATATGATCTCACTCCTGAGTTAATTTTTAGTTTAGATTAGTTTATGATAGTTTATAGAAAACCTCCCCTTGTTGAGAGGAGAGATTTGTCTCATTACACTATGGCTGATATAACCATTTTGCCTTCAGTTAGCTGACGACAAAATATTCACCCAACATACATGCACACATTACATGATTTTGTAAAGGCAATTTATCTATTTATAGTTTTTTAGTTTAAAAAGTTTTGACCATAGTTATAACTACATGTTCTAACTACCACATGTAACAGTCATGCATAGACTTGGAGGATGAGGTAGCCCCTTCCCCAAGATCTATAAATATAATCGTATCACCCAAATTTATTTTTTAAAGTAAGATAATTTTGAATACAAGAGCAATGAGCAATTTTGATTGACATCAGATGTGTTTGTGTATTTTCTTTCCCATTTTGTGTTATTAGTCATTATTTCTATGGTTGTTTGCTTCAATAGTCTTTAGTGTGCTAAATGTACAAATAGATGCTTGACTTTTTTAATTGATATGCTAATCTTAGACGTGTTGTAGCTATTGAAGATTGGTAAATATATTGATTGAAATAGTCAGGTTAATTTGAATCATATTTCTAGATGTGTATTGGTGTTTTCTTGGTGTAGTATTCTAAGTGTGTGCTACAACTACCTTAGATAATCCATTAACCTGAGCGATAATATCTTAATTGAAGGGTGCTAAATAATAGCCTCAATAAGAGCAACCTTTTTCTGAGGCTAGTGGACTTCCTACATCTCTATTCACTTATACTTCTAAGCTATGCCTATTTACATGTGTGCAATTGCTACTAATAACTGGTGTTGGTTTTAAGGAAACATAGTCTATCTAGAAACCAACCAGGGAAGTAATTATTGAGTCTCAAAAAGTTTTATTTTATACCTTACCTTAATCTCTTTTTGTGCTTTTTTTATTGAAATATACCCACTTTAGATTAGAGGCCAACCATCCATCCAACTCATGTAGGAATTTACCCTATTAGAAAGCCACACCTCCATCTAAAAACTTTGTCAACAACCTGCATACCTTACCAACTATTCGATCAATAGGTTGTTAAATATGACATAATTATAACTCATGCCCTAGAGTGGATTCTACCTCCATTGAGATTTTAAAATGTTAGAGGCTACCTCATTATAACTATGGTGTGCATAAAAACTACATTAACAGTTTGACTGGTGCTAGAAGGAGGGCCCTAAATTTCCTCCCAATAATAAGAGGTTAGTCCTTACATAGAGTTAACTGGAGTACCCAAGTGAGTGACCAGATCTAATTACTAGGCCATTTTATTAGTATCACCTTTAGTAAGCCATAGTAGACTTAGAGCTGTGCTAACAACTCTAGTAGAAAACAATCCACCTCCACTAGGACACCCTTCACCTGTAAAGAACCCATTGATTTTTAATCAACCAATGGATTAGAAATAGCCCTAGCTAGTTGGATCTACCATTGTCATCTTGGGGGATGTGTATGATTTACCCCAGAACCTTGAAAAATATTTGCCATCTTTTTCTCCTTTAGGGCCAAGGACTACAAAAGAGCATATTAAATCTATTAAAGCTACTTTAAGATTAATGAATGTAGTGGATAAAGATGTTGCATGTAATTCACTCCTTTTTACTTTAATGGATGCTACTTATGATTGGTATCTAAATATAATGGAAAAATCCATCACCAATTGGGAGGATTGTCAAATAGCTTTTCTTGCATAGTTTGGATAGGTCACCAATCTTGGATTGGTCTATTAGTATTTTACTAGCATGAAGAGAAAACCTAACGAGTGTATCCATGATTTCAATGTAAGATGGAAAAATATGTATAACTAGTTAACCCTAGGGTACAAACCATAATTGGCATTGACACTGGAGATGTACATAAATGCCTTAGATCCCATTACCCCTGTGTTCCTAATAAGAGCACCTATTACCAATACTTTGGTACTAGCATTTGAAGAAGCCATTGACATCAATAGATAACTCAATCCATAGACACCTAGGATATCTAATCTCAGCAATGGAATCCCAACACTCAACCTGATACCACACATAAAGTATAATGTCCTAGCATACAATTAGAATCAGCTATACATACTACCTCTATTAACACAAATAATGCACCTAAACCTCAACTCTCTAAATAATCATGTGACAAGAAATAATTACCAATAGAACCAACATGCAAATGCACTTATTATAGCTATTCTACAAGGTGTAGATTCCATAAAAGCTAAAAATTGATTCTATTCAAAAGATGGTGTAGAAATTGAGTAATGATTTTCTAAATATGCAATGAAAGTCGGGTAATACCAATACTCATATGGGCAACCAAAACACTAGGTTCCAAAGATATAGTAGGACCTTTAACAAACCCATGAATAATATGGAGCAATCTAGCAGATTCCCAAAAATAAACATCACTAAAACAACTCTCCCAAATTGGTGTAGGATACATAATATGGCCCAACATGATGAGCTTGATTGCATTGAGGTCTGTACAACATTTGAGATCTTTTAGAGGGAATTCACTAGGTAGGATCAAATGAATAATCCACTAAAAACAAATCAAGATGCTGGATCTTCCATCATATCCATGTTCTTTAAGACTCACAAATTTCTCTTCCCAAGAGAAAATGATAACAAACTAGAAGATAATTTAGAAGAAGTTCACACTTTCCAGTATTTTCAAAGAGGTGTGTATAACTTGAGGAACAACCAATGTTTGACCATATCAAATCCTCTGAATACCATAATAATTCTACCTAACGCTAAAGCAGACAACAATCTACCCCCTCTTAAAGGGAATGATCTACCACCAAGTAAGGAGGAATCAAGAAAATCTAGAGGATATAACATCATGGAAGATATGAAGAAAATCAAAGAAAATATCACATTTCATGAGTTAGCCCAAATCACTGAACAAAAGGAGATGTTATGGAAGTCTATCACTGGAAAGATCCCTATGGAGAAAACTAGAACAACTTTAGACAAAGTAAAAGTAGATAATACTAATATCATCTACAAGAGTAATCCTAAAGTACCACCATTCCTATTGACTATCAAAGCATTCGATAAGAATATTCATAATTGTTTGGTCAATTTTGGAGCATCTGTAACTATTATGCCTACTTCTATATGTAAAAAGTTTGGTCTCATTCTCAGCCCTTCAAATAGGTCAGTTTCTTAGTTAGAAAAAATGGTAGTATCAGTAGTAGGAGAACTAAATAATGTACACATTCAAGTAACATCAAAACTAAGGGTATAAATTACTATCAATATCCTAGTAGTGGACATACCAAAGGGCTACAAATTATTACTAAGTAGAGATTAGTCAAAAACACTTAATGGGTAACTTTCCATAGACTTCTCACACATTTGGCTACCATGGAGAGTAGTTAAAAATTGGATCCAAATTGATAGAAAACCCAAAATGAAATATCCTATCATTGAATACAACATCAAGAATGTAGAGTAAAGTATGATTCTCCCTTATTGGGCATTTATACTTTTACCACTCATAGTTCAATGTAGAACCAAGAACCTGAAGGTTCAAATTAGCTATGAATAATGCATTTTGATGGAGCCAAGTCCAAGCAAAGATTGGGTGTGGGGATTAAGATAATTAATCCTCAAGGTAAGAATTTATTAGCCACCTATAGATTGTAGTTTCCTTGTATGAATAACAGAGCTGAGTATGAGGCTATAATCTTAGGGCTACAATTTATGCTTAAGAATAATGTAAAATAGATAAAAGTATTTAGGGACTTAGAGCTAGTAGTTCACTAGATAAAAAAAATACCAGTGGAAATTGTCTTACTTGAAGAGGTATAAGCATAGAGCATGGGATTTAACTAAATTTTTTAAAGCTTTTAACATAGTATCACTCCCAAGAGAATAAAATCAAGTCACCAATCCACTAGTTGCAGTCGCTACCAATCTTGAGCCATTATAGGAGTTTGAGGTACAAAGATTTTCCATTGAGTTGGTTTCCTATCCCTCTATTGTAGATAATGTAGAATTTTTATAAGTCTTTAGTGATTATCAATAGATTATCTAATTCTTAACTAATTCAAGGGATTTTAAGTCCCAAATCATTGATGACAAGGATGTCAATCAACTTTGTCAATAAGAAATGGATAGAGAAGGAATTATTCAACTTAAAGAAAAGCAAATATCAGTTAGCTTAATCTCTTTAGAAAGGCCTTTTGACTTGGATATTTAGGCACAAAAACCTAGGTAGCCCAAGGTCGATGAATCAAACTTCAAGAAATAAAATCTAGGAGATGAACATAATCCACATTATGCCAATATTGGTCTTAGCTATACTCTTAAGGAAAGGTAATGAATGAGGGATTTAATATCTTAGTACAGGGATGTTGTTACCTAGACATATGAGGACCTAAAAGTGTATGAAACCTAGGTCATCACTCACACAATTCCTTTGAAGTAAGATTATAAGCTGTTTAGGTAGAGGCAAAGCCCAGTGAACTCTAATTTGTAACTTCTTATTCAGATAGAAGTGGAGTAGTTATTAAGTGCCAAAATTGTCTTCCCCATATGACACTCCACCTGGGTAGACAATTTTCTCCTAGTAAAGAAGAATAATGATGAAATTAAACTATGCGTGGACTTCAAAAATCTAAATAGAGCTTCTGAAAAGGACAATTATCCTCTACCTTCTCTAGATGAAGTAATACATATAGTAAGTGGTTCTGAGATGATGTCCTTTTTGAATGAATTTTTAGGCTACAACCAAGTAATGATGCAACCTAAAGATATAATGAATATTGCATTTACCATGAAATGGGGAAGTTATGTGTACATGAGGATGCCATTTGGTCTAATCAACATAGAAGCTACCTTTCAACATGCCATGGATCATGCATTCAAGGGATTGAATAGTTAATGCATAATTATTTATATGGATGACCTCATAGTATTTTCAAAGAATAGAAAGGATCATATAGCTCACCTATAGTCTATATTTGAGCAATGCCAAAAATTTGGCCATTTCATTAAATCCAAAGAAAAGCATATTTGGGGTAACTGAAGGCAAATTATTATGAAACATCATCACTAAGGATGAGATCACCATCAATATTGATAGAATTTATGAAATTTCAAATATTTAGATACCAAACAATAAAAAAGAGTTAAAATCATTCTTTGAAAAAATCAATTTCGTCAAGAAGTTTATCTCTAGGTTTGTCAAGATTGTCAAGCCTCTGAATGCCATGCTCAAGCAAGATGCCAAGATAAAATGGATAGTTGAAGCCAAAAAGTATTTTTAGGACATCAAGGATGTGATATCACAAGCTCTAATATTAATCAATCTATACTTTATAAAGGATTTCTATCTATACTCCTTTGCTTTTGAACACATAATTGCTGCCATTATCACATAGAAGAAAGACAAAAATGAGCACTTAATTGCCTTTATGAGTATAAATTTGAAGGATATAGAGCTCAAATACTCCATGATAAATAATCATATATTTTCCCTTATTAAAGCAATGAAGAAATTCAAACATTATATTTTGAGGAATAAGACCATTACGGTTGTCTCAGACCCTACTATCAAGCTCACCCTATCACAAAATGAATTGGGAGATTATTGAGGTAAATAGATGGCTAAGCTCCAAGAGTTTGACATAGAGAGCCTACAAAGATTGTTAGAGGATAAGGCATTGTTCAACTCATGACTGAGTTGGATCCTCAAATCACCATTGAAGAGGTGTGTGCAATGCAAGTTTCTAAAGGGGAGTGATATATAGACATAATCTAGTATTTACTTACAAGAACTTGCCCCCTAAAGCTTATTAGGGAAAGCAAAAGAGACTTAAAGCTTAGAGTTACTCATTTAATGATTAAGAAAGGTATCCTCTACAAAAGGAACTATGAAGGTATATATCTTAGGTGTGTATCTATAGAAGAAGCTAAGGAAATCTTAGAAAATTTACATCAGAAGATAGGTAGTGGCCACCCAACTAGCAACACCACAGCCCATAAAATCTTGAGTTTGGGTTACTATTAGCCAAATATCTTCAAGGATGCTCATATACACATCAATAATTACCATGAATGTTAAACATTGGCTAAAAGGGAGGTTCATGCAGCCATACCACTATAGCCATTTGTTGAAAGAAGGCCATTTGCATAGTGGGGCTTGGACTTCATTGGTATAATCAACCCAAATTCTTTAGCCAACCATAAATTTATGTTAATGGCTACAAATTACTGTAATAGGTGGACACAATTAGTTTCCACAAATAATAATAGAGCGTAGGATGTGATTCATTTTTTGGAAGAACACATTACTACTAGATTTGGCATGCCCATCTCTCTAGTATGTGACAACAGACCAACATTTATATCAGTAGAGTTCACTGAGTGGGTACATGGCAATCAAATTATAATCAGATGAGATTCCAACCACTACCCTAAAGGAAATGGATTAGCTAAGTCAACAAATAAAAATCTAATTGAGGCAATCAAGAAATAAGTAGGAGATAAGCCTAGAGACTAGCACAATCTACTAAAGTATGTTCTTTAGGTAGACCAAATGAGATACAAGTAAGCCTTAAAAGATTCAGCCTACCTGCTGGTATATGGATGCATAAATATTTTTCCTATCACATTAAATCTTTCCACTTATCAGTTTATACAAGATTAAATGGAGCCTAATGACAAAGTGGAATCAAGATTGCTTGACATAATAGAGATGTAGGATTCAAGAATAGAAGCTCTACAAACATTCAATAAATACCAAGATGTAGTTAAAAGATAGTTTGATAAAAGAGAAAAAGTCAAAGCATTCGACATTATAGATCTTGTGTTATTATGGGATAAATCCAATGAAAATAAAGTACAACATGACAAATTAACTCCATTATGGATCAAACCATATTAGATTTTAGAGATCTTGGCAATAACATGTTTCATTTGAAAGATGTCCAAGGAAACAAGCTTACATATCTAGTTAATGGATAGTTCCTAAAGCATTAATTTAGAGCTATTCCATCTATAGATATTACTAATTAAGAGGATTAATATAAATTTAGAAATAGGATTAGATTATATTTCCATGTTTTTTAGAATAATTTTTTACTGTTTTCTAGACTAGTCTCCTTTTTTAGATTAATCTTTCCTGCTTTCAGTATCTTGCTTTCATAGAATAGATTTCAGAGTTTTCTTAGATTAGATTTCCTACTTTTTAATTTAATAATTTTTTTTTTCTTCTTTGGCATTTAAAATTGTGCTTTATCTCATTATTTCTAAATCTAAAATCTAAAACATATGACTTGTGAAAAAGAGGAAAATTAAAATTCTGACACTTTGGGGACTAGTTTACAGGGTAGGTGTATTTTTGTGTTTTTTTTGAGTCTTTAGGATGAAGGTAGGTAATCATGGATTATTCAAATGGTGTCATAATCGAATACATTTACCAGGCATGTGGAAGTTACTTTCAAAGTAATTCATAAGATTTATAAAGTTTTCTTGTTTTCTTGGATCACATGCACTTGTCACGATGAATACTTATTGGAAATGGCAATTCTAGGTCTAGATTTGGCTAACATGGATGTTCTAGTAATGATTCTTTCTCTAATTATACTATCTCACTGGGGTTTCTTCTTCTCTCTTTCCTATTAATTTAGACTCAATAAAAAAAGAAAAAAAGAAAAGAATCAACGAGTTCAAAAGAGAAAAATAAAATCTAAAGAAAATAAAATGGGTTCACATGATGAAATAAGGTCAATGTACCACATATCATGATAAAAAAGATAATTGAATTAGAAGAGGATCCCAAGGTATCTCTATCACATCTATGGACATCTGGATGGTAGCATAACAATTCCTGAGCTTCCTTTGTTTTGTGCTTTAATAGATACTGGAATGAAACCTATAGCCCCATCAAAGCTTTTGAAAAACCCATCACATCATGGGTTAAAATAACTACACATTTTGACACACATAAATCCAATAAAATTAGAAGGCAAGTATGTTGTGTGAATCTACTTAGGATTCTCTTTCATGTTTCTAATTTAAATATTCTTTTGTGCTACACTTCATGATTGATTTAATATTGTAAACTAGAGTTCTAGTTTTTGGAATACTCAGGAGTAATCCCCATATAAGTCACCATTTATGGTTCCCAACACCCCCCTTTTTTCCAAAGGAAATGGGGAACCACTTATTTTAAAAATATGATCTTAATGAGGAATGCCATTTATATGTATATGCAAATTTTGGGAAGTCTATGAGACATTTCAATTTTTTGTTGGATGATATTGACATTATGTTTATTATGTTTATAAGACTAACTTGTGTATTGTAGGTAAACTCTTCAGGGTCATAGTCTTTGAGCTAATTCTTTCAGTCTTCTTAGAAATTTATCTTTTTAGATGTTATGTTTCAAGAAATATTTGATCCTATTTTCTTTCAAGCTTATTGTTTATACAACCTTATTTTTTTTAGATAAATTGTTGTAAACTTTTCATCTGAAATAACTCTCTCAAAAGAATTTAGCCTATGGACTCTTTCCCTTAAGGAATTCTAGACCGCACGCACTTTCCCCAAAAAAAATTTCTCAATGGATTATACCTTTGAACCTATCCATATTATCCTTTAAAACTTTTATAATGACTCTTATCCATACAAGAGTACCCTTTATAAAGTTTGGACCTACTCTTTGGTCTTCACAAAGTAGACCCTTCAGGCAAACTTTTACCTTGAAGTAGACCATTCATTTTTCCTTCCAACTACCCTTTGGGACCTTTGAAGTGACCCTTAGCCATACAAAAGTTCCCTTCAAAGATAAAAAATTCCCTTCAACCCTTCAAAACTACCCTTCAAGAATTTTATAAGTGCCCTTCAACATTTACAAAGTAGATCCTTTAGGAATTTTGTCATGGACAAAATGCCCTATAAAGTGAACCCTTTGGGCTAAAAATAAACCCTTTAAAGAGTTTGGAGATACCATTTAATGATGAATTATCCTTTTGATATAATTACTTTAGAAATTTTGTTCGATGAAAAGACTCCTTTGGAACAATTTCCATGGACGCTTTACATGAAATAATTCCTCAAAAAATTATTCGTGAACATAGACCCAAAAGTGCTTTTTTGACACTATGATCCTAAGAGTTTTATTAAAAAATACACTATTGAAATTATGCCATAATTATCCAAAAAAATATAGAATACTTCATATTTAGTAAATGCTAAAGGCCCTTTCCAACTTGAGCTAATAAATTTGAAAAGTGAACATTGCATATTTAATATTACATGAACATGTATTCAATACAAGATCCTATATAGATTATATGTAGCCATGGAGGATGTCATTTACATCCAAGTTATCTTGCAATTGAAGCATCCTCATTTTTAAATATTGATTGAGAGCCCTAGTTTCTACTTTGAAGAGTATATAATGAATAATAATCAAGCTAGAGCTGAGTTGATTGCATCAATACACAGGTGTACATAACACACAACATGTTGAGTAAGATAAAAGCTCAAACACATAGCTATGGCTTCCTCATCTATAAAATTTCAAGGGATGAATCCTCCATCCGTATTCTCAATCAAGGATTCCATAGAATTTAAGGATATGGTCTTTGACATAGAGGTATTCTAAGATAAGTATCACAATTACTTACAACTTTAGGATGCTATCGATTCAATTGATATGTTTTCACTAGATGATGAGATAGTAATAGCATAAAGGCTATTAATTCAATAAATTCTAGCCTACAAGTGCTAAATATTGCACTTTGATGCAATAAAACTAGAGTTTATGCCATATATAGACTTACTCAAGGATTTATTCTTTTTTAGAAAAATATCACAAGATGCCTACCTCTTATAGTCTTGTGGTGACACAGTGGTCACGTGTATCTCTAGAAGTGAATTTCAGAGGAATATCTCTCTCTCTTAACATAATAGACACCTATTATGATAAGCACACTTGGGGTATAATTGAAATCCAAAACCTCAATCCTAAAGGTGATCTCCTCATGGTTGCTCTTGGGCCAGTCCATCACCTGGCAAGAAATGAAGCCAAAGGGAGTGATTCCAATTGATAAATTTAGAATGGCAATCTAGATAGGTATCGATTTACTTAATAGATTATATAGGATTCCCAACATTTATTTTGTAAACTTAGATTGGGTGCCATTACTACATATGGTGCTATCACATGATGCTTCTTATACCTTATGGGAGGTAATTAGTTTAAGATTGAGAGAGTAGTTTCTACATAAAGATAAATGTCCCAACCCTATGAGAGACTTTTTTATGATGTCATATTTGGTAGATGTAGTTATGGGGATGTGTTATAAGGACTTGGGAAATCTATTGGCTTCAGCCATAGATTTCTTAAAAAATAGAATTTGTGACCACTTCTAGTTTATGCATATATATGCTTATCACAGACATATGATCAGAATATGCAAAGATGTTTACCCATAGGTGTTACAAGCCATTTATAGCTTGCCTATGCCTTGGATTAGGGAGAAAATTTTGAATAATTTAAGTGGAAAGGGAGATTATTTCTTGTACTCAAATATTATTATCATCATGGTGTAGGGAAATAAGGTGGAGCCCCTATGCCTTGCATGGTATGTACTAGATAAGTTGGTCGAATAGGAAATTGCTTTCCAGTTATGGAACAACATCAAGGAGGATTTGGTTAGAAAGAAAAATGGCTTATTATTTGGGAGCCTAATTTTAATTGGTAGACTTATATACACTATGAGTAAACATCTTGGAGATATTGGAGGAAAGAAAAAATGATATGGCTTCCCTACAATGGCACGTAGAGATTGGGACCCCCATGGGCATATCCAACATCATATTCATGGTTTAAACATTCATTACTACCATTAACTCTATTTTTATAACTTTATTTTTATGAATGCTAAGATATATGAAGAAGTTATAGAATGAACACAAATCACTAGGTTGTAAGAAGATCATATAATGATGATCCAAATTGAACTGAGTATATTTAAAGGGTGACAACATTCAGATTTTTGGAGAGGGAAATTTGGAGAACAAGAAGCTTCCTCATCCCAAGGACTTCCATTGAAGTTGTAATTGAAATTAGTCAAGAAATAACCTAGGATCCCCAAGCTTAGTGTATGGAGATGAGGAGAAAGGGGATCTCCAATCAACTTGGACTCTGATGAGGAGTTAAACAAGATACATGAGAGGTCTGCTATCAACACTAGCCAAGTTCCTATGGCTACCCCCTATGTATATACTATCTCATCTATTGGGGTAGCTACAACACAAATAAAAAAATCCACCTTTGAAGGCTCTGTCATTCAAGGAAAGACCCCATTGGTCTATACTCAAAATCCCAGGACTCCCACAGGTAGCCCCATAATGCATACATCTCAAGGTTTGCCTATTCCACCTCTGAGCTTACAACCTTCAAGAGAAGATGAAGTTATCATCAAAGACATAAAATGTGATTCAGATGAAGAGGTTGAGTTGGAAGAGGCCAAGGCTATGAGTCTTCAGGTGGAACCCATTGAGCTTCAAATTCAATGTACTCATGCCTTTTCTACCTTTTTTTGGCTTTAATTTCTATTGTTGATTCAATACATGTCTCTTATGTGGAAGTCCCCATTCCCTCCGCTACATATATTTATTCCACTATTACTACCACACCATTTCCCTTGAATATTCCTTATGTACCTACTAGTACTTGTAATATGATATTTCTCAAAAATAATAAAGCAACCAAGAGAGTGTAGACTACTCTAGCCATCCCCAACTTTACGTCCAGTCTACACAACTCTCTTTTTCACTCCTCACTTTCATTTCTACAAAAGAAAACACAATAACTAACACAAGTAGGGGGAAGAAGGAAAAACCTCACATTATGTTAGTCCACCCACTTACTCAAGTTAGATGAGTGGACTGGTCAAAAATAATAAGGCCCTTCTTGCTTGATGTCTTGACCAAAGCTAGTAAGAAATAGAGGAGAGAAGAAGAGGAGGTTGAGAAAGAAATTGTTGTCACAACTACTGAGATACCCCTCAACATTCCACCTTGGGCTATAGATTTGAGGAGACAAATGCTAGCTTATAAGGTCACTAAGCTCCCATCCATGTCCACTTTGTTTGACCCCTCAACTGGTTCAATCCAAAGAGTTAAGAAGAGAAAATTTTAGGATGACTAGGGTGTAAACATCATCCTTGAAGAATGATAGTAGGTATTCTCCCTCACTAAGAGATAGAATAGGTAGCTAGTGGAGTATGTATATGAAGAGAATATTTTAGACTTGGGTCAAGAACACAAGGATGCTGTGGTGTCCATCCATAAAGGGATAGAGTTTTCTCAGTAGGAGTTAGAGGAGGAAGTTCAAGAATTGTGAGCAAAAATTGAATAACTCAAAGAATAATCTAGCACTATGCATATTCTTGTAAGTATGAAAGCCAAGGTTAGGGAGGTTGATTCAAAGTGCTACAATTCTCTAGAGGCCATGGAATTCATGAAGGTTGAGATGATGCCTCACGTGAACCAAGCAAACTAGCTTTGTGGCTTTTTGGCTCAAGATAGTATCAGGCTTAAAATGATAGTTACTTACATGGGGAACTCATTGTATAGCCACCTTGATTTAATGACTACATTTCAAGGCATCTAATGCCTTAACCTTGGTTATCATCTAACATGAGGAGGTCAAGGAGTGGTTGAAAGTAATTGTAACCTTAAGTTTAGAATATCAAGCACATGATGCCAAACTTCTCCATGTTTTGAATGAGCTAAAATTATCTAAAGTAAGGGATTCTATAGGTAAATTGGTTATTAGAATCAATTTTGATAAAATTGTTCAGGAATCCATTGAGAACTTCAAGCAAAACATACAAGGCTTGGTAGTGGAAAATATAGAGTCAGAGTTAAGCAAAGTGAAGAGGAAGGTGACTGAAGTAAGATTTTTAGAAGTAAGTTATAACTTATTAAGGATGAACATTCAAGACTCCTTGAGCAAACCAAGAGACTTCATTGACCTTCACTGCTTAACTTAGATATTATTCATCAACAACATGTGATAGCACACAAAGTCTATGAGGAAAATGAGGCAAATAAGAAGCAAGCTTTTAGTAGTGGAGCTACATCTTCAATTTCTACTCTGACTTCCACTCCTATTAAAGCCCATACAACACTCTAGACCACATAGCCTTAGCCATATACATGTACAAATCTTGGTAGCACATATATTTAGATTCCTTATAAAAAAACAAATCATTGTAAAATTGACTTTGTATTTTCTTGTACATACTCATGTAACATGCCTGTGTAAAGGTAGTTTATCTATTTATAGTTATTTAGCTTAAACAATTTAGACCATAATTAGAACTACATATTCTAACTTCCACATGTAAAAATCATGCATGTACTTAGAGGATGAGGTGACCCTTCCCCAATATCTATAAATATAATTATATCACCCAACTTTATTTTTCAAAGTCAGAAAATTTTGAATACAAGAGCAGTGAGCAATTTTGATCAACAACAAATGTGTTTGTGTATTTTCTTTATCATTTCATCTTATTAGTCATGATTTCTATGGTTGTTTGCTTTAATAGTCTTAAGTGTGCTAAAGCTTCAAATAGATTCTTGACTATTTTGATTGATATGATAATCTTACATGTGTAGTAGCTATTGAAGATTGGTAAATATATTGATTAAAATAGTCAAATTAATTTGAATCATATTTTTGGATGTGTATTGGTGTAGTCTTTTAAGTGTGTGCTACAATTGCCTTAGATAATCCATTAGCCCGAGCCATAATCTCTTGATTGAAGGGTGCACAATAGTATCCCCAATAAGATAAACCTTTATTTTAGGATAGTGAACTTACCACATCTCTCTTCCCTTAGACTTATGAGTTGTGCCTATTTTCATGTGTGCAATTACTATGCGTTGGTTTTAAAGAAACATAGGTCTATCTAGAAACCAACCAAGGAAGTAATTCCCGAGTCCCACAGAGATTTATTTTTTGCCTTACCCTCTATTTATGTTTTTGTTATTGAAATATACCTAGTTTAGATTAGAGGCTAGCCATCTATCCAACTCACGTAGGAATTCACCCTATTAGAAAGCCACACCTCCATCCAAAAATCTTGTCAACAACCTGCATACCTTACCAACTATTCCATCAATAGGTTGTCAAAGACCACATACCTAAAACTCATGTCCTGGAGTGGAGTCTACCTCCATTAAGATCCTAAAACATTAGAGGCTACCTCATTATGGCTATGGTGTGCATAAATACTACATCAACAGATGGCAAGAGGCTTCCATATTGTAAACACTCAAATTATTCTAATTGCATGTTGAGAATAAAATACCCATTCTTTCCAATTATGAGTCTATATAGCCCAAGTGTCTTGCACTAAGTTTGAATACATCTCCAAGGTCATAAGTCATTATTAAATCATATTATTACACTGAGATGACACTAACATATAACATTACACTAGTATTTCACACACACTAATGTAGCATGGGATAAATACATGGAGTATAATCCCTCTTTGAAGTAATTATATGTGGTCAATACTCAACATAGAGTGTGTTGAGGTTAATCATAACTTCATCCACCAACCCCCTTTTCCCCATTTATTTTGTTTATTCATCTTTGTTAATTAAGATATGATTCCAAGTAAAGAAGAAAGCACACAATGACTCTCGTAACAATTCAAACAAATCCAATCACACGTACATAACCTACAATAAAAGGTGTAATTATCTAAATTTACATAGAGGTTAAAAACCCTTTCAATTGTTTACACACCCTATAAATGATAGTATGGGCCAACCTTGTCCAAATATCACTACCTTATACTAGATCCAAGTAGAGCCTTGTTCCTAATTCATAATCATCTCACATAGTCCTATAGTCAATCATACATTCACAATTGTATTCCATCATATCTGAGTGTAAACTAAGTTATTTGTCTTTAGTATTTTTACGTTTTAGTGTATTTCCATAAATAATAAGTTTACAATCAGTTTTGTGTAATTATTACATATTTTATACATTCTAATTTTACATCACAGTTTGTCATAAATAGAATAAAAATTGCTTAATCCCATATCTTGATAAAATATATTGGTGATCCCGTCTATTGATTTAATATTTCAAACCCTAGCTTTTCCTAAGGTTTATGTCTATCCCTCTCAACATTTCTATTAGGGTTATAGATTTTTGATTTCCTTATTTTCATACTAATCATGATTATAATGACTAAATCTATCTATTATTTCTTAGTTCAAAATTTCTTAGTCTCATTTACATGTTTTTTGCCTTTAATATGTAAAATATTTAGATTACATGTAAGTCCATGGATACATAATTTATAAGAAAAGATAAAATTCAATATCAATCAAGGGATTAATAATGAATAATTCTATGATGTTTATTGTTATATAGCCTAGTTTAATTTTTATCATGTTACTAATAGACACTAGAGGGCACAGATGGTTCCTTTTGCACCTCCTACCTCTAAACTTCCCAACTATCTTAAATTGTATTCCACATCTATTATTCACCATATGATTATAGTATATCCTATGGACTGAGATGTTGTCACTAGAAGAGGTTGACTACCTCATCAGGGAAGACAAGAGGAACAAACTCAAGCCTTA
Organism: Torreya grandis; assembly: GCA_037957365.1. NCBI lineage: Eukaryota > Viridiplantae > Streptophyta > Pinopsida > Cupressales > Taxaceae > Torreya > Torreya grandis. The sequence continues at coordinate 1,477,331 of JARHVA010000961.1, forward strand.
CCTCCCTATCCCAAACCAAATCCAATAAGACTAGTTAATCAATCTAGAGGATATGATATTATTGATTAGTTAATGAATACACCAACTAATATTTCTATGTTAGAGTTACTTCAGAAAGCTACCATTTTCAATGTTATTTTATATCAAGCATTTAATTTGACACCTATGCCTTGTGACACAAATCCTTCTTATTTTACATATGTTATATATACTTTGAAGGATATTGAGGATGTTATATCTTTTAGAAATGACAATTTTCCTACCCAGTCTACTATTAATTAGAATATTCCTTTATTTATACAAGTTCAAATCAAAAGTACAACAATAAAAAGGGTTTTGATACATAAAGGCTTAGGTTTGAATATTTACAATCTTACATTCTTACATATAATAGGTAATGTCTTTCTTTTGAAAGACATATAAGAATATTAAAGGATTTGATGATGCACCCCTCCAAGATCTTGATTCCATCACTTTAGATATAAAGGTAGGGCCCAAAATATTATCTACTCAATTTCAAGTAATGCCCAATCATTTTCATTGTAACATAATATTGGGTAGGTCATGGATACATGAAATGGAAGTTATACCTTTTAATTTACATCACCATGTCAAATTTATACATGATGAATATTTATATGCATGCCTTACTAATAATCAACCATTTAGATATTATAAGATTAAACAATTTACTACTGAGAATAAGTCATAGTTGGAAGCACCTTAATCTTCTGTAGTGCCACCACTAAAGGTCAAACCCATAGAATAAATTCATAACATGAGGTCGGTGAATCCATTAAAAATGATCAAAAGTTACAATCTATCAATATTTTCAAACAACAACATTCACCTAAAAAGGTAAAACAAGAGGAGGATGTATAAGATTTAACTTTGTTTGTAAATCCAGAAGATCCTAATTTTATATCTATAAAAGATGATGATGATTTTTATGCTACTTTTGATGATGATACAAATTCAATACAAGTGAACATGGATGATTATTTATGTGGTTTGAATTTTACATCAGTTAGCCTAGGTGAATACGAATATGATTTAAAACCTATCATTTAGCTAAACACATTTAAAGGAATAATAATGATTTCAAATATTGATGAAGGAAATAATATTTATTGAAATATAATTACTACAAAGAATACTACTTTATCAGATGTACCATGGACTAACATATTTTTAAAATCTAGTATTACTAGAGGGTAAGAGTCATAATACATAGACTGAAATGCATTACATGTATGAACATGTTACCTTTCATAGACTCAGTAAATAATGTGGATATCATGGATATAGAGCATATTATTATAATGCAAGCTAAAAGTTCACAAGATAGACCATATGTTATGTTACAAATGTCACTTGATAGGGAATCAATTATCTTGCCAGTAGTAAGGCATAAATATACTAACAAATTTTCTAATCAAGAGGGAAAAGCCTTATGTCATTTTCATAGAATAATAGGGCATACTATTGATACTTTTTCAACATGACAACAAAACATTCATAAATACAAGGATAAAGTCCTTATTCAGATTCTACAACCTATACTATAAGCTATTAGGGCTTAAAATCAGGGTCTAATCTATAGAAATTATAAGTATTGAAGAAATAATTAATTGACTATTCAAATTTTTATTGAAGATGAATATAAACAAGATGTGCAAATAGATGAGGACACAACCAAATGTGTGTCCACTTGAATTTATTTAGAAAATAGGTCATAATCAAAATGAGCTACAAAAATTTATATATTTCTAAGATTCAAAAGGCGTATTACATTACCAGTTGCATGTGGTACCAAAGTTGTGGATACACTATTTTTTGTTATGAAAATAATAAATTAGATAAGTATTACATTTGGTCAACAATGGATATAAGAAATGGAAGCTACAGTTGATAAATAATGACAATGTATTTGTAATCATCTAAAAATGACACTTGAGTGCTAAGAGTGTTAATTGAGACCACCCATCCTTAGCTTAGCCCTAGACCTATATTAGGGCCTATTTAGACACTTATCCAAGATTCATGCAATCCACACACATCCCTAAACATCCTTAAAGTTCATAGACCCTCATTGTAACATCCTAACCCCTAGTGCCATAGGTTATACCACCTAGACACTAGAACCATAATTTGGATAATAACACCCCATGGCACTAGTGTCTTAGTTTGGGTGTTATTATATTTTTCCTAATTTTTGTTACCGATAGATATCTTTTAAAATGAGAAACCACTCAGGGCTGGCATATCCCTCTTTTAAGATGCATAGAATTGTTAGAATAATATATATACATGAATTTTATCCCTTTATCTACTAGATAGAAATTAGATGCAAATCACACAAATAAACTCAAAACAAGTTGTGCACAATCAAGGTTATCAATCTCTATTCTACCCTAATTTTACATACAACCATCTACAACATTCCTAAGCTTAGATTAATTAGATTTTTAGTCTCAAAAAAATTCATATCACTCAAACTAGTATTTATACTAGCTTCAATTGCACTTACTCCAATATTTAGGTGGGAAGAACTACATCGAGCGTGATCCTTCTTCAGAGCATTGGTATGCAAGAAACTCTCATCACAAAAGGGTGTTGAGGATGTCTAACCTACCTAACTAACATCACACTTTGATACACTTGCCCATCATATACCCTAACAACATGGAGGTTTAGGGTTTACATAAAAAAATGTCAAAATATGTTACCTATAAGGAATCAAAACTCATGCACATAGGAATACACTTGGAAAACTCAAACATATGTGCACTAAAACCTTAGAACATTTCTATGTATAGGACACTAGAACCAAAATAAGGACACTAGTGCCATATGGTGCTACTGCCAAATAAGAGTGTTACTATTTAGGAAAGGTTCTAACACCTAGATCCTATCTACAATACTTAGAACACTCCTGTCCCATTTTGTAACCTCCAAATCTCCCATTTTAGTCAATTTCTAACTAGTTATTTGTTTACATCATTTATTGATATTTTTATAAAGGTCAAACTAAGTCAATTTTGTTACAAATTAGTGGTTGTATTCATTACATAATTCTACCCTAATTTACTATACTCAGGCCTTTAACAACCTAGGGCTTAAACTTCATAAACCCTTAAAAAGTTAAATCATACATACATACAATGCTTTAATTATTCTTATCAAGTATTCACAGATACTTATAGGACCTAGGTCTACTAAAAAACTCTATATTTTCTACTATCTACCCATTAGGGGCATATACATAGATACATGGGTTCTTCATTTGATACATTCACCCATTTGGGGGTATCTTATACATAGTTTTGATTTATAGGCTACATATTTATAAACTCTACATCATAGATTTAACATTATTATATCTTTATATTGATCATCCTACATTGACTCAGATTCACTACTAGCTACTACTTTTCTATAATCAACCTATTAGCTCCTATATAGATTTGTACCACAAGTTCATACATACTTTCTTTTTAGATTTCCTAGTTTAGATTTTATTGTGTCTCTATGCTTATTTTATTCAAGGGAATTTGAATATGCCATTATTCTGTGGCTCTATGCCACTTCTTTTCATTATATGTATGATTTGGAGATGTGCCCATGTCCTTGTGTGTGCCTTCCTAATTATCTATGCAAACATTTAAACATGTCCTTGTATTTTTCTCTAAGCCAACTTGCTTATTATTTGCTTATGTAGACATTTAAACATGTCCTTGTATGTCTTGATTTCTTAGATATAGTGACATGTGTCCATGTCCCTTGTATTGTGACCCATTAACCTACTTTGCATTCATCATGTGTGTTGTATGTATGACTTATTATATGCATCATGGCCATGACACTTAATTCTTGATTGGTACACACTCCAATTTTAGATGCCATGAGGTACCTATGCATCTCCCCTTCCTACTTGGGTGATGTGATGGACTCATGCCCCATCCCCATAGGTAGCTACTCAGTTATTACTTAGATTTATTATTCATATACATTTTTATATCTATCTTGATAGCCTTGTCAATGATGGATGTAACATACATCATACACTACAAACTTATGCTTATATTAGATTACATTCTAATGTTATATATGCACATTATTTTGTTTATTACGTAGATATCATGTATGCTCTGACTAAAATATATTTTGTATAACTTCTTATTTTAAAGTTAATTCTTATACAGGTTCAACAAATCCCCTTAAAAGAGGGGGATTTCATAGGGGTTTTTCATAGAGATCAAGCTATTTGAATGCACTTAGAGTATAGTTTTCAACACACAAGCACAAAATACAAAAAATAGTTTTAGGAAAACACAGTGGGAAACAATGACACATAAATCAATTTTAGTTGCATGGAAATTTGAATAGTTTGACATTAACACCCAAATTGGGACACTAACACGACCAACATTACTGTCCAAGATATAGTGCTACCATCTAGTAGCCTTAGTTATAAAAAATTCTAGATTGGCTAGAAAAGTATAGTCGATATAATCTAGGTTTGCATAGTTTCAATTACAAATTACCATTTTTGGCTTAATTTAACTCAAATTCATACCAATTTGCTTAGATTAGGGGCATCATGAGTAATGTGATCGTTCCCATTTTAGTTTTATATACTTAGATACATATTAATATAACTCAATTAATAATCCATATACTCAGATATCAGATTTTGAGGCATGTATATGACAAATTATTTTCATATGCTCACTTATACACTAATTGATCAGATGGAATGACAATCTCCATGTCATTATATATGTTATATAGACCAAATACCATGTTCCAAGTTACACACCAGATTGATGCCTTAGTCCATCTATAGTGGTTGGAATTCTTGAGTGGCCTAGAGTCACCTAATATTATGGACATTTGAACACGTATTTGTTTATGGCTCTAACCCTTATTATGTGTTTTTATGCATGTGAGTGACATTTAAACTTTCCCCTTATATGTGTCCCATTAGCCTTCTTATGTGTTTTTGTGTGTTTTTTATGTATGCATCATGGCCATGACTTTTATTTGCTATTTTTTGCTCAATTTATGATGTCATGATCAATATCATGCATCTCCCTAGTTTTTAGATGCCATGATCAATATCATGCATCTTACTTGAGTAGTTATATATCAATTTTACATACTCAATATTGATCATTCATTCACTACATGCCTAATTGATAACATCTATCTAAACATGAAACTATGTATGTTTGATTATACATGTATCATATATTATTTATTATTGATCAGATTATCAATAGGATCATAACAACATCATGTCCAATGTTATCATTATTACTAAATCATTCAATTTTTTCTATAATATGATTCACATAACTCTTTATTTTGAAATAAGTTATTACATAGGATTCACAACTCACTTCAAAAGAAGGGGCATTCATAGTGGCTTATCTTAGAGACTAAGTTGCAACAACCCATTACATAGATAAGAAATGGTAATGTTTATTTAGTTGCTCACAAAGCATATTTAGTTTTCCTAGAAAGTTAATTCAGACAAAACCATGCCATTTGGACAATAGATAGGCCATAGTTATCTAGAATGATAATTTAATTCACACATCTTAACAAGAAATGTAATCTGTTATCTCACCATGGCTATTTTACCTCTGGGGCTTTGACTTGATTATAAAGATAAATATGGAATCATCACTTTCATCCTAGGAATAAAAAACATCATGTTTTAGATTTTTCAAAATTATGCTCATTCTACAAAATAATTTATAGTGATTATCCAAAATAATTTTAGATTTATACATAGGTTATTATATATTTTGCTTAGAATGGGGGTATAATGAAGGACAAGTGTTCTAGGTTTTTACATGGGTTTTTACTTTGAAATTTGGTTGAGTTTACTATCATTATAATAAAATGTACTTAGATACCAGATTGGGGTATATGTGCAACACATAATCACTTTATTACTTAGTTCTCACTAGTTTTTATAGGAAGAATGACAAATCATGTCATTCTTTATGTTGTATATACCAGATTCAACTCATACTATTTTGCACAAGTTTTGAAATAATTTTTCACTAGAAATGAATCTTATTTTGTCTATATTGGTTGATTCACCCTTTTTCATCAAAATTTTCACCATAATTATCTATTTAAATTCATAAGGGAATTCAAGTGATTATACTACCTTGAGTTATGAAATGATGGAGTCAATCACATCTTGAGTTCTTAAGCACATTCTCTTACTAATGAGGATTGGGGAATACATAGTCCAATCCAAGTGTTCCAAATGAAAAGAAAATATCCAAGGGTTTTACCCTCTCCAGTTACCAGTTTTACACAAAGAAACACAACATTTTACATACATAGAAAGGTGTATTTTTTATTTGATCTATATGTTTTGTTATATTTACTTTTATATTTAAATCTTAAATAATGACTAATTTATATGTCTTATTGTAGGCTCTCATGAAGCACAATTCATCATGTGGTCTACATCCAAACCTACTTAACACATGTAAGCTGATGTATAACTCTTTTTTTTTAAGTCTAATAATTTCACTTTGCTGCATTACTAGAATAAAATAGGGGAGGATATATTCAATAAAATAAACATTTTATGCTAAAATAATTCACTTTGACCACTCCTCATACACACCTATCCTATGCTCAATTTCATGATTTTAAACTATTATTCCTCTAATTTTATGTGAATGATCCTTATCCTTAAGTAATTATGATACTTGATATTCCTATTATTACTTTCAAGCACCTAAACTCACTATTGGACTAATCCACACTTCCAATTTAATTTATTTGCTCTTTAAACAAGGCCATTCATTCAGGACAATCCCACTTGCTAGTAGTGTCTATATCCATGAATTTTATCCTCCTACCAAATAATGCTAATCGATCAAATTAAAATTAACCTAATGGGTCATATCAACATTTAAAAAGTTCTATTTAAGAAATTTCCCAAAATACCACTATAAAGGCATATTTTCCATTCATTTTTTTAGTAGATAATAAGAGGCTTCCATATTTCAAACACTAGAATTATTCTAATTTCACATTGAGAGGAAAATACCCATTCTTCCCAATTTTAGGTCTATACAACCCAAATAGCCTTGAACTAATTTTGAATACATATCAAATAGCAAAAGCCATTATTAAAGCATTATAATTATATAATCATTTAGCATTACACTAGTATTTCACACACACCACTATAGTATGGGATAATTACGTAGAGTTTGATCACTCTTCAAAGTATTTTTATGTAGGCAGTGATCAACATATGGGGTGTTGAGTTCATGTAATATTTCAACCACAAACATCTTTTCCCCCATTTACAACATTTATTTCTTGTCAATTGAGCTAGGGGTCTAAGTGAAGAATAAGACACATGGCATCTCTTACAACAAATAGAATAGATCTGATCACACACACAAGACTTGTAGGCAAATGCACATTGATCTAAATTTACATAGATGGAAAATACCCTGCCAAACATGACAAACAATAACATAAGCCAATTATTTTTGAATAGCATGGCCTTATCCCAAATTTAAGTGGAGCCTTGTTCCTATCTAACTATCATATCACATAGTTTTACTATTGATCATATAGTCATTATTATAATCCATCATATTTGAGTACCAAATAAGTTATTTATCTTTAATATTTTCCCCTTTTAGCATATTTTCATAGATAGTAAGTTCCAAATTAGTCTTGTGTAATTATTTCATATTCTATACATTTTGATTTGACACAATAATTTATTACAATTAGATTAAAAATTGCTTAGACCTCAATTTTGACAAAACATAATACTTGATAATGTTAGTTTTGGCCCACTTTTACTTTAATTGACTTGATCACTTAATTTGGACATATTTCACCACCTCACTCTATTCTAAGTACTTGTATGGACCTATAACTTTATAAGTTTTTGTATTAAGCATACATAAATGTTCTTAATCACTAAAAAACTCTTTAAGCATTTGTACAGACATTCCATCTATTTAATTTCAAATGTTAACCTTCAGAACAAAATTAACTAGTATGGATCAATAGTGCTAGTTAGTGTTAATCCCTATGGGTTGATCCTATCCTTCACTTAATAATGGCTAATTTTTATGTTTAAACCCTCCCTTATAGGTTTTTAAATATTTTTAGGATAGTTAGCATGAGTTTTCACCCTTTTTGGATTTCTCTAAAGGCACATCCAATTTACCAATTCTATGACTTGGAAATTTACTATTGAGGCATAGTTACGCTATTATACATAGATCAAAACTCCTTTATTTTTTTCAAATCCAATTTTAATCATTTGAAGTATCCTTAGCCAAATCAAGAGCCTATCTTATCTAATTAAAGTGAAACATTATCAAGTATTAAAGCCATCTCTAAATGCTTACATGTAGTCAAAGGTGTAAAATCACACCAAGTACTGTAAGTGGGAGACTTTCATGGGTTTGATTTCCCTCTTTAGAGTATTGGATACCTAGCCAAATATCAATAAAAATGAGGGTGATTCAACCCATTACACTCCCAAATTTTTATTTTCAAGTTTTCAACTATTATAATCCCTTTAGGGTTTTAACTTTGAAATAAGTCATTTTCATGCATCTAAAGGGAAAATTTATACACACATGTGTGTTTCAAGTAGACACAAGTGACTATGCCTTATTTTCTTGATTTTTAGTAAATGACATAATCAAATAGTAGAAGACAATAGTAATGGTCAATCCCATCCCCTTCTAGTCAATTTTGACCCTCATCCATGATAGTTATAAAATATATTACATGTGCATAATTCAATTTGATCTGATCTTTCAACCATGTTTCAATCAAACATAGTCAACCTAAAAGTAGAAAACAACTAAGTCTTATGTTTTTCATAGTTACTTTCTTTCATTTATTCATGCTTCATCCATTTTAATGTCTTGCTTTTATTCTACTAGTTACAAGTAATGTTACAAAATTTTCTATCTTTATATTCATTTTATCTTAATTAGAATTAATCACCAAGTTAATTCCAAATTATGATAAAACATATTAGTGAACTTGCACATTATATTTTAGCATTGTTTAAAAAAAATTATCTTAGGGCTTAGATAAATTCCTGAGCATTTGATGCTAAAATAACTTTCTTTCAAACTTGGATCTAATATCTTACACTAAAATAATATGGTTTCGACCTCATATTTAATATCTAAAATTGAAATCTCTTTTTTTTGACCTTGGATTTGATATCTGACACTGAAATCACTTTCTTTTGACCTTGGCTTTTAGAATAATTTACTAATCTCCATATAAATTTTTTCCTTCTTTTGATAACATTCAATTTTTAATTATTGTTTACAATATTTTTTCGATGTTATTTTTTATGCCATCTAAAAAATCTACTTCTCTTTTTCCTTTAAGGCATAGTGCTAGGTTAAGTGGAGCCCATATTGAGCACATTCAAATCCCTTTGACCACTATTAAAGTGGAATCCTCTAATGTAAAAGATGGTTCCTATTATTTTGATGAACAAATTACTCATGAATATTTTCTAGAAGATAATCACAATGAACAAGCTAATCAAGATGATTATAATGCACAAGATAACTATGAAAGCTCAAATAGGATACATCATGATGAATTTAATGGAGTAGATCAAGAAAAAGTCCAATGTTTATCCATATTTTGAGAAGGACTTCATCAAATAACACAAGATATACCCAAAGTAATTGAAATAATTTTAGATTATAAAAGTGCAAAAAAATTAAAAACATTCCACTTTCAATACATAAATAAAAACACTCTTTCACATTTTAAACATATCACATGTGTTACTACTTATACCATTGATATTATTATCACATCTTCACCTTTGGGTTTGGGGGTAACACAAGGATTCCAACATATATCTATTCTTATGCTTAATCGAATGACTCGAACATGACCTTTTATATCTATGCATAATCTATTACCTACCTTGCCTACTACACAATCCCATGTGTAAACTATTTTAGTTTTGCATGCTAAGGTGTGTTATTGGAGCAAAATATACCAAAATATAGCTAATCAATGGACTCACAAGCCTTGATTCATAATCTGTTATCACATGAGATTACATCATATCCTTTACGTACAAGATTTGTGGCTCCTAAAATTCCATTATATGAGAGCAAAGGATATCCAAAATAACATCTTCAATCCTTTCATGTGGCATGTCTAGATTTTGATTTCAATGATAAGTTTCTAACTAAGTTATTTCTAATAAATTTAATGTTGCATCTAGATTCTTTGCTAAGTAAACTATTTGGGTATTTATTAATATTTATAGTTGATGCATTTGATATTGGTTATACTTCTAATTAAACTTGAGATATATGCTATTATGGGATAATAATATATTACTTAGATACATGATAGTACATGTTTGAAATAATGTGAATTAGCTATAGTGTATGCATTACATTACAAACCATGTTGATGTGTTATTTTAGTTATATTTTATGCTATATGTTTATCATGTTGATATGATCTAACTACCTGCATGTTGTGAGGTTGATGCAAGAAAACTCATCCCTCAGAGCGTGTTAAAGGGAGAGAATCATCAGAGAGGGTGATGTATATAAATATGTCATAAGATGACATAGAACTGGTGAGAACCCTACATACACTACAATATTTAACACATGTAGAATGCATTAAAAATGGTTTGCACATGGTGTGTTTATTTCTACTTGCCTTGAAAAGTTAATTTCTATGAGTTTGCCAATATGGTTTGAATAACATAATAAATTCATTTTGTGTATTTGGTATGTTTTGTTATTAATGCTTGTAGAAATGTTATTATCATAATTAAATTTAAAAATAAAAAAAGTAATTTATAGAATTGTCAGTTAATTTGCTAGTGACAATAAAGAATGATTAATTTAGAAATTACAGTTTTTTTCTATTTTATGTTAAAAATAAGTAGAAATGGAAATTACCAAAGAAAAAGGAAAAAACAAAGAAAAAACTTAAAAAAATAAAAATAAATGTAAAGATGAAAAAAAAACTAGAAAAATAAATATAAAAAATAACAAAAACAAAAAAAGAGAAAAAAAATAAAAAATAAAAAACAAAAGGAAGAAAGGGCTACACTTAGTTCATATAGGGAGGGAATTAAGAAAGAATATTATCATAAGTGTTTGGAATAAAATAATTAAGAGGAGAAAAGAGGTGTTGGGAGAGAGGGATGTTAGCAAGGACAGATGAATGAAAGGAAAATTTTGAATTGCTAAGTAGGTGTTGTTTTCAATTTGTCACACTCATGTTGAATGTTAAAATAGTTAAGGAAGAATAAAATTGTATAAAGAACAAAATTTTATGCATTATTTATTGTCTAATTCATATTTTGTAGATTAAGTCACTTTGGGAAAATAAATTTGATGTATAATTATCATTCCAGCCTATTTTATAGGCAATTGGGACGTTGATTATTCTTCTATATGTATAACGATTTTTGAGTTGATATGAATCATTAAAAACTTCCTTTATGCTATTTCCTACTTATAAGCATCACTATATTTTATTTAGATTATTTTTAAACTCCTATATTGATTGGCATTGCCATCCAAGTGTTACTAGCCCTTTTCCTATTTAATTGAGTTGATGTATTCATTAAAGTCGCTTTGCTATTTTACAACCTACTTCAATTATTAAATCAATGTTTATATATTCAGATTACAACATGTAGATCATTATTGGTTTGCTGCAAATTTATTGAGAGTGAATATTCTATACTTTAAGTTACTATATGCTTGAGGACGTCATTTAATATTGAGTCACTGGTTAATAATACATTGTATATATCTTGTTAAATATCTATAACATGCTAATGGTGTCATTGTTTATACCAACAATACAATATGAAAAAAGAAGGGACTGGTTTAATTTTTTCAATGAGTCGATACCTGTGACAAATGACATCACTGTATTTAGGGGAGTAAGATTATTTACCATATAAGTGAATCGCTGCTATGAGTCAAAACACTGTGCATCTAGCTTGTATAATAAAAGATTGAAGTCAATGTATGTTATAGAGGAAACTTAATTACTTACTTAACCATATACTCTTATGTATGTTATAGAGGAAACTTAATAATATACTCTTATTCATCATCGTTGTACTCTATAACTCCATGGTAATTTGATCTACATTAACATATATTGTGAGTTTGTAACTACCAAATATATGTCTTAAGATATATAGGAAATATTACATATAATGTAACACATGTAGAGACATATCAGTCTAAATTGATATGTCTAGTGTTTAATCAAAGTATTCGATCTATGGTAATAGATTGAGTTAATAAAAGGGTATTAGAAGGGGATGGATATTTATTATATGTCGATGATCATTCTATATTTCCATTTTTGATATTATATTAGTATCAAAGCTAGTATACCAAGTAAATTCACAATTAACTTGTCATGATACTTATTAAAAATTACCAAATACCTTGAACTAATAATGTTTACTATATATATGGTATATATAGCTATAATTTTTTCCAAATCTTGTAAATTCAATTAATTGTAATTTTGGAGGAGTTAGATATTACCATGTCATTCAATGATCTGTAGTTAATTATCACTTAGTGTTGTTATAGTCACCATATTATGTGGTTTTATGAGTATTATATAAGGATGATATTAATATGTGGCATCATTATAGTTATGAGTATTACATATGATAAAGGAGTCTAACTCTTATGAGTATTATAAGATGAGTTTTATATGGCATTCATAAATCTTTCTAAGTATGATATTTAATGTAAATACTAAACAAAGAATTTTTTTTGGAAAAATTAGAAATATGGCTATTTACATTAATGGGTTGAGTTACTGATAAACCTAAACAATAGTCAAATTTACATATAGTAATAATATGAGGATAGCTCATGTTTATGTGGGCCCAAAGCTGTGAACTTTCAACCTTGTATTCATAGACTTTATAGAAGCCCCAAAATTGATTAAAGATGATTGTGATATTTTAAACATGGTCAATCTTCACCAAATCACTATGGTTGAACAACCTCACAAAAATCACTGTAGAGAATATTGAGAGCTGTAGGTGTTAATATGACTATAAGCATATTTATGAGCATAAGGGTATATTCTTATGGTTATAATTCCATGGATGGAGTATAAAACTATATTAAAATAATTACCTATAATTAAATTAATGGATGCGTGCATTCAAACCTCTAAATGTATAACAAATGCTAGTTTGGATTACTCTATGTTTCGTGAAAATGGAGTTTTATTTGTTATATCCAGATGTTAAATATGAATTTATGTTTCCATGTATTTATGACTACTTTATTAGCCTGGTTGAAATACTTAGGAGTTATGCTTAAAACACTAGACTATGGTAATATGGGTTATCATAGGGTGTAGTATAGTTGGAAATAAATTATGTTATTTGAATCTATAGTTAATTGTGTGTTACCTAAGTGGTACAGGCTATAGTCATTTATAGTATGGCATAGAAAATAATGTAAGATTCATTCATATATTTGATAGGATAAATGTATTCATTTGGTTACTCCTAAGTTTAACATATTATATTATGTGTTTGATAATAAGATGTATATTAAATAAATCTTGTGATTAAATTATATTTGACAATCTACATTGTTGATACTAAGTAAGGAGTAAGATGGACTTCATTGGCTTACTAGCATCATAATGTCAAATAAAGGCAGTTTGATCAAGTGGTGTGTATGAATTTGATTGATCTATAGATCACTTTTATACTACTATTCTTAGAACTTTGGCCAAAGTATGTTTATTGAGATATTATCATTTCATGAGTATGTTTTACATGTTTATGAGATATCTTATAATAGATAGGATTTTCTATGATACACTACATGTTTTATTTTAAAAATCATACAACAAACAAGTACTTACTTGTCTCTTTAGATTCCTGTGCCATCACTATCTACTCATCCATGAAGGGAGGGTCATTTACTAATGGGATTAGTGTAGGGGATCATTGGTCTGTGGTTGGTGTGGAAAATCATTCAAATGATGCTCTCCCTCCCCATAGCTATACTACTTATCAAGATGACACTTAAGATTTCCAAAGATACTTGAGTTTGAGAACTATGCTATGAGAGAGCCATTTACATAATATATACATTGTATTATATTGTACTTATTATTGAATATTGTCATGAAGAGTTGTAATTACTTGTTATTGTACATTGACATCAGTGACTATAGACTTGTATTAGCTGTGGCTGAGTTAATATAATTACTTTCTATATTTTCATTATGATGTGCTCTCATGATATTAGAGATTAGTAATATATGATATAATATGCGTTGTTTACTATTGTCACACTTGAATGAATATATATATATATATATATATATATATATATATTCTCTTGGTGTAATCTATTTTTGGTATATGTGATTAATTTAAAAAAATCATGTTTTTTTAGGTAAATCTTAATGGGGAAGTTACACATGGTATTAGAGCTATGATTCAAACTCTAGGATATAATAAATCTACTAAAATTTTCAAATCATTCTGTTAATAGAAAGAAGGATGGTGAAAGATAGAGTTTTTGGAGAGGGTCCTTCAAATGCTAATAATAGTAACCCTCTATTTAATCTTAACCAATTTGTTGCTGGGCAGCTAGCAAAGATGGACTAGATTATCATAGTTATGAATGAGACTAGGGATTAGATTAAAGATCTATAATAGATGGTTCATGTCCATGAAGAGGAAGAATTACAAGATGAATTTGAAGAACATCTAACTGAGTAGGAAAATCCTTAGGATTTTAGAGCTCAAGTAGCTATGGAATTGGCTATAGACATGAAGAAGGTGAACCCAACTAAGTTCAAAGGGACTATTATGGGAGATGGAGCTGAGGAATGAATGACTAAGATGGAGAAGTATTTTAAAATTAAAAACTAATCCAAGGTCACTAAAGTAGTTTAGGGAGCATACCAGTTGGTTGGTAAGGTAGCTACATGGTGGGCCAACAAAAGGTGGGAAATGAATTTTAATTTGACCACCACCACTTGGGATCAGTTTATGGAATTATTTAATTAGGTGACTCCCAAATCTTTATTTTGATCAAAATCTCATAGATTTATAAAATCTAAAGTAGGGTGATTTATCAACGAATGAATATTGAGAGTAGTTCACTAAACTACTGAAGTATGTACCTTCATATTAGGGAGATGAGTGATTTAGGGTTGGGAAGTTTATCATGGGTTTGAGGCCCAAGGTTGGTGGAGAGCTAGATATTTGTGGACTTTCCACCATGAACCAAGTCTTCAAGAAGGTGGTCAAGTAGGAGAAAAAATTGAAGTTTATTTCACAAGCCAAGGATAAGTTCAAGAAAAGGTTTGGAAATTCTAAGTCAACCTTCAAGAAGAAGAATTAGAAATAGAGGAGTGGAGACTCCTAAAAGTAGTTTAAAAATTAGAATGCCAAGTTTAATAATGTCTCATGCAATAAGAAATAGGGTAATGGATCCAAAAATAGTTTCAATGAAAACCAATAGAATGATAGGAAAGGACCACTAGGAGGATGTTTCATTTGTAGAGAAGACCATTATGCTCATGATTATCTTTAGGACAAGTCAAAGGGTAAAGGTTCTAATCTTTAGTAAGGTAGTTTTTAGTAACAAATTCATGCAACAATTGACAATTGGTAAGATGAATATTAGGCATTACCTATAGAGCTATTAGGTACTTTGTTTGACCATTCAATTTCCATTTTGATAGATATAAGAGCCATAAAGTGTTTAATATCTCTTAGGATGCTTTGTAAATTAACCAGAAGAGCTGGTGTAATGGAAATGCATGGTCAATACAGTATGGAAATGACTCAAAAGTCATAGTTGACAAGTGTTTAGTCAAAGTAGAGATTAGGTTGCCTAAATTTACAACATTTGTGGATTTGTATGTAACACTTATAGGATCATATGATGTGATCTTAGGATTCATCTAGCTTGCAAAACATAAATCCAAGGTTGACTGCTACCTAAAGAACCATATCTCTAAATGAAAAGGAGGAACCTAAGGAACCATATCTCTAATAGTACTCATTTCTTAGAGATTTTCATGATGTGTTTCCATAAAAATTATCGGGTTTACCTCTTAGATGTGAGTTCAATTTTTATATCAACATTATACCTAGTTTAGAACCATAGTCTAAGGCACCATATAGGATGATAACCACTAATTTGGTTGAAATGAAGGCTCAACTTCAAAAATTATTAGTGAAAGGGTTGATTAGGGTAAGTGTGTCACCATGGGGTGCACCAGTTATCTTTGTCAAGAATAAGGATGGTACCCTTTGACTTGGCATTGATTATAGAATGTTAAATAAGATAACCATAAAAAAATAGGTATCTGCTACCTTGTATAGATGATCTTTTCAATAAAATATGAGGAGCAATAATATTTTCTAATATTGATCTTTGAGTGGGATACCATCAGTTGAGGATTCAAGATGAGGAAATTTCAAAAACAACATTTAGAATTGAGTACAGACACTATGAGTTTACAATGTTATCATTTGGATTGAGTATTGCTCTAATAACATTCATGAATCTCATGAACATATTCAGAAATTACCTTGAGCACTTTTTTCTAGTACTTCTGGATGACATTTTTATCTACTCAAAAAATGAAGATGAGTACCTTCAACATTTGTAACTAGTTATACAATGGTTGTGGAAGCACAAGCTATATCAAAATTTGTCAAAGCGTGTGTTTTTATAAGAAAGAGTCTAATATTTGGGACACCTTATCTTTGTAAATGGTATCTTAGTATATCTAAGGAATATTAGAGCCTTTATGGAATGTCATACACTGAAGAATGTGGATAAGGTAAGAAACTTCATGGGGTTAACAAGATACTATAAGAAGTTCATTCTAAACTTTTACAAGATAGATACTCTAATTAATTCCTTGAAATGAAAGAACCACATATTTTTTGGTCAAAGAAGTGTGAAGTAGCTTTCTAGGAGTTGAAAATAAAGCTTATGTTGACACCAGTATTGAGAGTTCCAAACCTTAAAGGTCATGAATGAATCAAGGGATGGACTAGGAAGAGTCATTATATAAGATGGTACAGTAATGGATTATGAGTCATGAAAGCTAAAGCCTTATAAGGAAAACTATGCCCCTCACGATTTGAAACTTGTAGTGATTGTTCATGATTTATAAGTGTGACATCATTATTTGTTGGGAAAACATTTCAAAAAACATTTCGAGCTCAAGATAAATAACTTGGGATTCAAGTATATTTTCACCCAACCTAATTTGAATGCTCATCAAAGATGCTAGCTTGAGTTCTTATTTGATTATGATTTTGACATCAGTTATATCGAAGGCAAGGATAATAGAGTAGCTAATGCCCTCAGTCACATAAGGTACATAACAACTATAGCTACCATCAAGAGTACTTTTAGGGATCAGGTGGTTGATTTATCTCAAAGAGATGAATTTTATGATTAGGTAAAAAAATCATTGTTTGAGAATGCTCAAAATCCTTGGTACAAAAGATTTAAATTGGAGAGTGATGGTCTATTGCATTATAATAGAAGGATGTATGTGCTATATTGAGAGAATCTATGGATCACAATGCTAAAATAAATGCACAGTGCCCCATATTTAAGACATCTAGGAGTAACCAAGCTGATGGTAGAGATTAAAGCACTATATTTTTGGAACGGGATCAAGAAAAATATAGCTGATTTTGTGTCACATTTTCTAGAGTACCTGTGAGTGAAAGCTGAGCATGTGCATCTAGCTGGATTGTTATATCTACATGATATCCTAAAATGGAAATAGTAGGTGATCCATATGGACTTTATCCAAGGTTTATTGATGTCATAAAATATACATGATATGATCTTGGTAGTTGATAGATTAACCAAGGTGTCTCACTTTATACCAGGCAATTTGACAGATGATGCGCCTACGCTTGCAAAGAGGTTCATAAAATAAGTTTATAGGTTGCATGGTTTTTTAGAGAAGATAATTTTAGATCATGATTTGAAGATGACTTCAAGGTTTTGGATGAATCTAAATTTATCTTTGGGCACATAACTAAATTTTAGTACAACATATCATTCAGAGGCTAATAGACAGACTGAGAAAATTAATCAAGTATTAGAGGATACTCTTCATGTGTATTGCATGGATTAATAGTATAAATTTGAATATTTTATTCCATTGGTTGAACTTGTATATAAAAACTCATACCAATTAGTATTAAAGATGGCATAATTTAAGGCACCTTATGGGAGAAGGTGTAGGACACCCATCAATTGGGATAGGTTAGAGAACAGGGTAGTCTTTGGACTTGAGATGCTCTTAGAAATAAAATAGCAAGTTAGACTAATTAGGTAGAGATTTTTTGAGGCCAATGATAGGTAAAAGAGATATGCATATCGGAAGAGGATAGAAAGGCACTTTGTACTAGGTGATAAAGTGTTTTTATGGGTTAAGCTATAAAAGAACTTGATTAAATTTGAGAAGTCAATAAAATTGTAACCAAGATATGTGGGACCCTTCAAGGTGTTATAAGTGGTCAATCCTATAACATATAGGCTTGATTTTCCACTAGACCTAGCTTTTTTATGCATGTGTTAGATTAGAATGATTTATAAGTTAGGATCTTGGGATGGTCATAGTAGAACCAATCAAGGTAATTGACATGCACAAAATTCATTTATGTAACAGAGAGATGTCTTAGTACAAGGTCCAGTAGGACTAATACTCTAAGGATAGTTCTACTTGGGAGGATTATAATGATTTATTTAGGAGTTTCATATTTATTTACTTGATTAGATATTATTACACTATATTATTTTTTGTTGAATAATATTTTTAATTCATAACATATGTTTTAATAAGAGTCATTCGAAATGATGACTAGATTAAGGGGGAAGGATGTTACATCCCAATTCTTTGCTAAATAAACTATTTGGTTATTCATTGATATTTATAATTGACACATTTGATGTTAGTTGTACTTTTGACTAAGCTTAAGATATATATTATTATGGGATAATAGGATATTTATTAGATACATGATGGTACATGTTTACATTACTATGAGTTAGCTGTAGTGTATGTATTTACATTAAGAACCATGTTGATGTGTTGTTTTAATTATATTTTATGCTATATGTTTATCATGTTGATATGATCTAACTGCTTACATGTTATGAGTTGATGTAGGAGAAATCATCCCTTAGAGCATGTCAGAGGGAGAGCATCATCAGAGAGGGTGACGTAGATGGAGATGTCAGAGGATAAGAGATAACTAAAAAGAACCTTGAACACAACACAATATTTAACATATGTATAATACATTAAAAATGATTTGTACATGGTGTGTTTATTTTTACTTGCTTTGAAAAGTTAATTTTTATGAGTTTTCTAGTATGATTAGAATATCTTAATGAATTCATTTTGCATATTTGGTATGTTTTGTCATCAAATCTTGTAGAAGCATTAATAGCACAATTAAATTTAAAAATATGGAAAAATAATTTATGGAATTATCATTTGATTTTATAGTGGCAATAAAGATTCATTAATTTATAAATTATAGATTTTCTCTATTTTATGTTAAAAATAAATAAAAATGGAAATTACCTTAGAAAAAGGAAAATACAAAAAAAGGATAGTTATAAAAATAAAAAGAAATGTAAAGACTAAAAATAAAAAAAACTAGAAAAATATATATAAAAAAATAACAAAAACAAAAAAAGAGAAAAACAAAATCAAAAATCAAAAACAAAAGGAAGAAAGGGTTATGCCTAGTTCATATAAGGAGGAAATTAAGAAAGAATATTATCACAAATGTTTGGAATCAAAGAATTAGGAGGAGAAAATAGGTGTTGGGAGAGAGGCATGTTAGCAAGGACAAATGAATGAAAGGAAATTTTTGAATTTCTAAGTAGGTGCTGTTTTCAATTTGTCACACTCATGTTGAATGTTAAAATGGTTAAGGAAAAATAAAATCATAGAAAGAACAAAATTTTCTATATTATTTATTGTCTAATTCATATTTAGAGATTCATATTTGGTAGATTAAGTCAATTTAGGAAAATAAATTTGATGTATAATTTATCATTCTAGCCTATTTTAGAGGCAATTAGGATGCTGATTATTCTCCTATATGTACAATGATTTTTAAGTCAATACATACATACATACATACATACATACATACATACATACATACATACATACATACATACATACATACATATATGTCTACTTATGAATCGTTAAAAACTTCTTTAATACTACTAATTGCTTATAAACATCACTGTATTTTATTTAGAATATTGTTAAAATCCCGTATTGATTGGTGTCACCATCCAAGTGTTATTATCCCTTTTCCTATTTAATTGAGTCGATCTATTCATTGAAGTCACTTTGCTATTTTCTTGCCTGATTCAATTATTAAATCATGGTTTATATATTTAGATTATAGGCTATAGAGCATTATTAGTTCATTGTATATTTATTGAGAGTGAATATTCTATGCTTTAAGTTGTTATATGCTTTAAAACATCCCTAAATATTAAATCACTGGTTAATATTACTATATATATATCTTGTTAAATATCTATAACATGCTGATGGCATCATTGTTTATATGAGTAGTATAATATACAAAAAGAAGGGACTATTTTTTTTAATGAGTCGATGCCTATGACAAATGGCATCACTGTATTTAGGGGAGTAAGATTATTTACCATATAAGTAAATCATTACTATGAGTCAAAACATTGTGCATATAGCTTGTATAACAAATGATTAAAGTCATTATATGTTAAATAGGAAACTTAATCGCTTACGTAACCATATACTCTTATGTATGTTATAGAGGAAACTTAATAGTATACTCTTATTCATTATCACTGTACTCTATAACTCCATTGTAACTCGATCTACATTAAGATATACTATGAGTTTGTCATTACCAAATATATGTCTTAAGATATATAGGAACCATTATAGATAATGTATCACATGTAGAGACATATTGATCTATCATGATATGTCTAGTGTTTAATCAAAGTATTCAATCTATGGAAATAGAGAGAGTTAATAGAAGGGTATTAGAAGGGGAAGACTATTTTATGGATATTTATTATATGTCGTTGATCATTCTATATTTCCATTTCTGATATTTTATTAGTATCAAAGCTAGTATATCAAGTAAATTCACAATCAAATTGTTGTGATACTTATTACAAATTACCAAATGCCTTGAACTAATAATGTTTGCTATATATAATATATATATCTATAATTTTTTCCATATCTTGTTAAGTTAGTTAATTGTAATTTTGGAGGTGTTAAATATTACCATGTCATTCAACGATCTATAATTAATTGTCACTTAGTGTTGATATAGTCACCATATTATGTGGTTTTATGAGTATTATATGAGGATGATATTAATATGTGGCATCATTGTACTTAGGAATATTACATATGATAAAGGAGTCTAACTCTTATGAGTATTATAAGATGAGTTTTATATGGCATTCATGAATCTTTTTAAGTATGATATTTAGTGTAAATACTAAACAAGGAAAAACTTTTGGAAAAATTAGAAATATGGATATTTACATTAATGGGTTGAGTTACTCATAAACCTAAACAATAGTCAAATCTACATATAGTAATAATATGAGGATAGTTCCTGTTTATGTGGGCCCAAATCCATGAACTTTCAACCTAGCATTCATAGAATTTATAGAAGCCCAAAAATTGATTAAAGATGATTGTGAGATTTTAAACATGGTCAATCTTCACCAAATCACTATGGTTGAACAACCTCACATAAATCTCTTTCGAGAATATTGAGAGCTGTAGGTGTTAATGTGACTATTAGCATATTTATGAGCATAGGGGTGTATTTTTATGGTTATAATTTGATGTATGGAGTATAAAACTATATTAAAATAATTACCTATAAATAAATTAATGGATACATGCATTTAAACCTCTAAATGTATAACAAATGCTAGTTTGGATTACTCTATGTATAACAAATGATAATAGTAAACAAAGTATATTACATCATATATTACTAATCTATAATATCATGAGATCACATTATAATACAAATATTGAAATTAATTATACTAACTTAGCCATAGCTGATACAAGTCTACAGTCATCATTGACAATATACAATAACAAGTAATATAATTACTTTCAATATTTATATTATAATGTGCTCTTATGATATTATAGATTAGTAATATATGATGTAATATAGTTTGTTTACTATTATCACACTATTATATATATATATATATATATGATCTCTTTTTATATTCTTGTGGTGTAATCTATTTTTAGTATATGTGATTAATTTAAAAAAATCACGTATTTCTAGGTAGATCCCAATGGGGATGTTACATTTAAAAGATTACACTTTACGTTGGTTTTGTGATCTACCTATTCAATCAATCAAAGCCTTCAATCCACTAGTGGATTAACTTCTCAAATAAATTTATATCAACATTGATGAAAGGCTTTATTATGCATAAATTATTAAGCTTAAGTAAGAAAATTATGAGTCTATAAGTGATTATGTACTTTATTACAAGACCATACTTACCAAAATTACTAACACCTTAGAAGATAATGAATTTCAATATATTTTCAAATAAAGTTTACTTTCACCTTTGCATAATTTAATCATTTAAAAAAAATCACATCATTTGAGGAACTTTGTCATAAAATAAGAGAAAGAGAAGTTAAACTTCTCACTTTGACCAAGCTCAAATATGCATTTCATCTGCTTCAACTTACATAACAAAGTTTCAATGCATACCATCTTAAGAAACTAAGCCAATAGATACTAAAGCTGATGCAAATATAAGGGTTAATGCTAAATCTGAACCTTCCAACAAGATTCTTTTATCAGAACAACCATGAAGGAAATTTTATAGATTACCACAACAGCCTCATAAATTGGTAACATGATTCAATGTAGTGGTTTCCAAAAAGATATAGATAAAGAAAGCTTGTTCCAAATTGATTCTAATCTCAAAAGGATGAAAATTTGTTGGGAGGACATCTCGGGTAATCTAGACATAGATTAGGATCTATTTTATACTTTTATTATCTTTTTGTTTTATTTTAGCTATTTATGGGCTATGATTTGACTATTTTAGGCCCTATTTTGAATTTATCTTTCTTATGGTCTTTGGGAGGCCTTTGGTTCTTCTTTATTTGTACTTATCCTGGGGTTTGGGAACCTAGTTCAAAAAAATCCCCCCTTTAACCTTAATAAAAAAATAGCCTCATAAATTGCTAAAAAATTTACTTGAGTGAAATATTATTACCATACCTCCACCACTTGAGGCTAACATGAGTAGACCTAAAAGTAAATCATTCGATAATAATGCATATGGTGTAATAACCATAAAATTTACTTATAAATTTTTTACCCTTTTTAGGTTATGATACCTAAACTTCACAATGAAAAGTGTACACATATATTAAATTTTAAAAAGTTACAACTCATGTATAATATTTGTTCACTCCTTGTGGCAACAAGTTTATTGATCCCACTAGGTTAAGTGGTATACTACCTTGAATTATAATGTCTAATACCATTTCTTTTTTAACCTATGTAAGGTACTTACCTGCAAACAACATCAAAGGTGAGAATGAGTTTGTTTATAAGAGAAGTAATAATGGAGCCATCTAAAATATTGTTCGTATTAAAGGGAATTAAATTAGGGTTAAAACTTGGCTCATTTAGAAAATGGATAAAATCAATAATTATATTATGTAGAACCTTATATGCCTCAATAATTAGTTCATACCATTGTGATAAACAATTTTCATATAGTGGATGTTTACGCAGATCTTCAACAATGGTCTTGAGATTAACAAGCATTAAAAAAATGACAATGGCTCAAAGGATTTTATTAAATATTTTAGGTTTAAGTGTTTATAAATATTAAAAAAAAATAGGGTGAGGTTCCCCTTTTAAATTACCACAAATCAATCATTACGCTTATAATCCACATCGAGTAATTTCCTTAACAACTGAATTATTATAGTACACTTTTATTTAAGGTAGATTAATATATGAATCCATGTGATATTACTTATTTTTATCTAATTGCCATAATAAGATAAATCATGGTTACAACAATATACAATACTATGAAGAAAAGGAATACTCCTATTGTCCGTATAGTCATATAAAATGTCACTTGAGTGTAATGAGTGTCACTTGGTATAACCCATCCTTATCTTAGCCCTAAACCTATCTTAGGGCCACCTTTGACAATTATATAGCTTTTTGGCAGGCCTTACACATCCCTAGACATCTTAAAATTAGTCTCGAACCCTCTCTTATGGATATAAGCCCCTAGTTCCTTAGATTATACTATGAAGACACTAGAACCATACTTTGGACACTAACGCCCCATGCTAGTGTACCACTTACAACACTAATGTACTTTGCCAAATTTCAACCCAAATGGATGTATTTTAAATTCTTAAGACACCTAGGGTTAACCTAGACCTATTTCACACTCTACACAAACACCAAATTAGTATAAATACATGATTTTTAGCCCTTTATCTAGGAGATGGAAATCATATGCAAAATACACAAAAAAACTTAGAGTAAGTTATACAAAATTAAGGTTATTGATCCCTATTCTACCCTACTTATACATACTATCATCTAAAACCATCCCAAACCCAGAATACATAGATTTATAGTCTTAATCCTCATTAAAATCACTCAATTTGACACTCATACCAACATTCACTTGTACTTTCATCAAACACTTGGGTAGGAAAACTACATCGGGCTTGATCCTTCCTCATAGTATTGGTATGCAAATAAATCTCAACATAATGGGGTGTTGAGGATATCCAACCCATTTAATTATCATCACATTTTTGATATTTGTGCCACTAGAATACCTTGACAACATGTAGGTCTAGGGTTTTCTCCTAAAATTAGTAAAAAATAATACAAAAACAATGAATCAAAGCTCATCCACATAGATACAAGCAAATCAAACTCAGCCAGAGGTGCACCTAGAAGATCAAATTTTTTTTACAAAGGACACTAGCATAGTGCACTATTGTCCAAGGTATAAAACTACTATACAAGAGGGTTTCTGATGTCTAGACCCTATTTGTGACACTTAGACTAGCTTTCACACTAATTTTCATCCTCTAGATCATCTATCTCAGTTAGTTTCCAACTAAGTACTTGTTTGTGTCATTCATCACTATTTTTAGAAATATCACATTAGGTCAATTCTTAAAAAAATTAGTGGTTATATTCATTTCAAATTTATACCCTAATTTACTATACTTAGCCCCTTTAAAAACCTAGGGTTTACATTTCATAATCTATTAAAATTTAAATCATTTGGTGAACTCGACTCACTTTGAACATATTAATTAAAACCCTAGTGTACTACTAGTGTTTCCCTTTTTATTTCTAACAATTTCTTAGTTTTTAGTTTGTATCCTTTCATCATGATTATTACAACAAATTCCATTTTCTATTTTTTGGTACAAATTCTTATGGTTTATCTTGCATGCCTATTACCTACCATTTATAGAATGATGCATATATATGTCACTCCTCTCATGGATCATGTTAGAACTTAGATTATTTCACACATTGGTCCACCTCACCTTAAGCCCCATTTTATGGAGAATATTGTTATATGGTTAATTTTAATTTATCTTCGATTACTACTCGATGGCAGAGAGCTTGAATGTCTCTTTTTATTCCTCCTCCACCTAGACTCATTGATTACCTTCGATCACATCCTACCTGTACTACTCATCCTCAGTACATAGTAGATCATATGGTTTGAACTATTACTAGATGGAATTGGGTGCCTCCTCAGGCTATATAGGAACAATGTACTCTAAAAATCCCTCCTCATCCTCAAAATAATACCATGGGATCTAGGGATTAAAATAGAGTAGATGATATTATGGATCAGTTGAGAAATACACCAACTAAGATTTCTATATTGGAATTACTACAAAGGCAGCTATTTTCAAAGATATTCTTTTTTAGACACTCAATCATACATCTTTACCTCCTGATATAGACCCAACTTATTTTGTATCTGTCATGCACACTATCAAGGACATCGAGGATGTTATATATTTTGCCAATGAGTATTTTCCCTCATAGTTAGTTATTGATCAAAATCTTCCACTTTTCATCTAGGCACAAATCAAAACCATTGATATTAAATGAGTTCTAATTGATAGTGGTTCAATACTTAACATATGTAACCTAAAATTCATATAGACTATGTGGGTTGACATAAAATCTATTCAAAATACAAATAAAAACATTAGAGGTGTTGATTACATCAACATGCATTAGGTACTACTACATTAGATATCATAGTTAGGCCAAAAACCCTATCCACATAGTTTCAAGTGATGGTTAATCATTTTCATTATAATTTATTACTTGGGATACCTTAGATACATGCCATGCATCATAACATCTACCTTACATAGATGCATCAAATTTTTACATGACAGATACTTATACACTTTCCTAAATGATAACCAACCTTTCATATGTTGCAGAGTCATAGAGCTTACCACCCCAAGTACATATTTAGATGAGGAAATACATGTTCTCATATATTCCCCACCTCACAAGATTTTGATGGAGTACATGCATACATATGAGGTTAGGGGTCTAGCACCACTATTCCTACACCCATTCTAGATCCTCTTACAACATAGTTAGCTTTGCCCATAGAAGTGAAGGACATTCCTACAACACAAGTATCCCAACCCACAATAGATGATGGGATTTTCACAACATAATTACCATTAATTATTAATTTATATGAATTTCACATCAAAAGAATTAAATATAGATTCCCAAGCCACCACAAAGGATGATCCAACACCCATTGACATTTATGATTATTTATGTGGATTTAACTTCACACTAGTAGGCCTTAGAGAGTATAAAGATGATTCTAATGCACTTATGCCTTTAGCTACATAGGCATCACCACCAGTTCATAATTCCATAGATACAAGTTGAGACACTCACTTGTAGTTAGAGGGTAGATTCTTTTATACATTTGGTACATTTGGTCATATTTATGGATATTGACCTAGTTATTCAGATAAAGGTAGGAAATACACATGACATATGATAATAGATGTTATAGATGTTACTTGATAGAGGATTGATGGAATTTCCCATAGTTCATGACAAATCCATAACATATTATCACAATAAGATGATAGACCATTTTGTCATTTTCACAGGATTACTAGACATTATACAAATACATACTCAACACTACAACAAAAATTGAGTACGTTTAAGGCTCAAAGCACTATTCATATTATATAACCTTTACCTCCATTAGTACAAGCACTATGATGGACTCTTCACTAACACAAAAATTTAAGGAATGATCTATTGACTATTCAGATCTTTGTCAAGGACAAATACATCCTTCATGTTGCTATATATGAGGATTTTGATCCTAATAATTGCACTTTGGCATTTTTAAAGCATATAAGACATCATGAGAGTGAGTTATAACATGCTATATATTATCAAGACTCATTGGGAAATATCACACTATAAATTTCATGTGGCCTTAAGGTGGTTAGCACACTCCTTTTTGTTATGAGAATGAGCACTCACATACAGGTTACACTTGGTAGTAAATGCTTATAGGTAGTGGATGCCATAGTTGATCAAATAGACAGATGTTTGACATTCAATCATGAGGGACACACAATTTACATTCTACATGATGGAATAAATGAAAACCACATGTTTCACATAGATACCCTATGGTCTAATGTGGTTTATTGTGGGACTACATGGGAGGATTTTTACATAGTAGAGTAACATACCATTCAAATGCATAGACTCTAGACTATAGGCAAGGATAAGGCTATACTTTTACTGATATCATGGTATGATAATCATAGTGATGATGATTTATTCAAGTTTAAGAAAATTCAATATCCAACATTATATGATATCCCACCAGATATACCATTTGACTATCCATATCATTTGGATGTGATCTTAGGTCTCTAGAGGTACTAATTTTCATTTGTGCATACTCATATTTACTTACACATTACTAGAATACACTTTATCTTAACTTGATCCTTATATATAATTTCATTTTCATGATTACTTATACATATATTATACTTATAAAACATAGAAATAATATAATATGTTAAAAAAAATCTAAATATTGCTCAGAAAATACAAAATTTAGACTGTTTACATATCCATGTTTACATTCTTTAGATACTAGCCATGTACTACATATGCTAACTATCTTAGTATAATCAATTCTTATTATATAAACATGCTTCACTTATTCACTTTGAGTGTTATTAGATTCTTACATGACTCAGGTCCATCACATAGATCCAAAGTTGCTACAATTAACCCACTAGGGATACATACATAAATACACTTATTTATTAGTGATACATTCACCCATTGGGGGCATAATATACACATATTTCAATTTACTAGGTTATATCATTGTCTACTAATATTTTTGCTGACTATTGATATAGACTCAATTTATGTATATCTTTTCTATTATACATAGTTTTACCACATGTTCATGCATACTTTAATTTTTAGCTTTCCTAGTTTAGACTTAATTATGTCTTTTTGCTTCTACATCTATTTAAGGGCATATAGATATGCCATTTTTCTATAGCTCTATAACTTCCATTGTATGTATGCTTTGGACATGTGCCCATGTCCTTGTGTGTGCCTTTTTGATTGTGTATGTAGACATTTGAACATGTCATTCCATGTGGATTTAAGACAACCTGCTTACTGTTTACAAATGTGGACATTTGAAAATGTCTTTTTATGTATTTCTTTCATAAATATAGTGACATGTGCCCATGTCCTTTTTATTGTGTCCCCTTGGCCTACTTTTCATGCCTCATGTGTGCTGTATATATGACACTTATCTCTTGATTATTAATTACACACCCAATTTAGATGCCATGAAGGAACTCATGCATCTCCCCTTCCTCCTTGGGTGCCTAGATGGACATCAAACTCCATCCCCCTAGGTAGTTACTTAGATTATTCTTAGATTATGCAGCTCATACATGTGCTTACATTACTATATCTATCTTGACAACCTTATGAATGCTAGACCTAACATACATCATACATTACCAAATTATGTTAAGATTATCTTACATTTCGATGTCATTATATATATTATATTGGTTTACTATGCAAATATCATATATTTTTAGCCTAACATACATCATGTAGAGATTTTATTTTGACATTTATTACATAGGTACAAAAAATCCCCTCAAAAGAGGGGGCATTCATAGTGGTTTGTCATAGAGATTAGGCCATTTAAGTGCACTCAGAGTATAATTTTAAGCACATAGACATAGAATTATAGAGTTTAGAGTTAGGAAAACATAGTGGAAAATGGTCAAATAGAGATCAATTTTAGTTTGCATAGAAAAACACAAAAGGACACTAGAACTAAAAGTAGGAAACTAGCATAGTGTGCTACTATCCAAGGTACAATGCTACTGTCCAGTAGTCTAAAAACAAGAAAATCTAAATTTCATAAAACACAATATTTACAACCCATATTTGCATAGTTTTAGTCACAAGTTATCAAATTTGATCAATTTATACTTAGTTTTACATAGAATCATACTAGGCTTGCTTAGATTGGGGGCATCATGCATGACATGATCACTCCCATTTTAGTTTTAGATATACATAGACACATATTACTACAACTCATTCTAGAATCCATATGCACATATATCATAATTGGGGGCATGTATGTGACACATTATTTCTACATGATTAGTTTTGCACCAACTCATCTCAAATGAAATGGAAAACTCCATGTCATTCTCCATGTGGTATACTTTAAACACCATTTATACCAGGTTCACACCATATTGATGCCTTATTCCTATCAGGATCTAGACAAGAACAAGTGATTACTCTTGCAAGCAACTAAACACAGAATTAAACCAGAATTGAAGGCAACTAGAAATCAAAATCAGCAAAGAATAAGAGATACAAGAAATAATGAAAACTTGTATTAAACTCTTGGAAATACAATTGAATAAATCTCTCTTTCTTCCACACCTCTCAGATGTACAGATCTCTTTCCCTTAAGAGTTCTCTCTCACATAATTACAAACACAATTCAGCTACTTGAATTGTCTATCTTACATCTTGTACACAAGCTATGAAGATCTATCCCTATATATAGAATTAGGGATCATGAGATATGCATTAACAACCATTAGATACACATACTAATCAAATGCTCAAAATAGTCCTACTAAAGATAGAGATGCAGACTTACAACTAATAGTTAATCTAATCATGCAAACAATCTGTTTCATTCATGAAAATAGACTTTCTGGACGCACAGGTGACCGACATCAGTCCCTATCTACCTGCATATGACCAACATCGGCTGATCCATAATCAAAGTTGGTAGCCTCTAGTCTATTCCTGACTGACATCGATGACTGTGTAAATATAACACCTTGCAATTTGCTCATCCATGAAGCTTTTAGCTCCACACCTTAACAATCTCCCACTTGGAGATAAATAGCTACACTTGTACCTGTACAGCAACATCTTCTAGCTTCTCCATCTTCAAGCTCAATCTTGAAGACCAACAAAAGTTGAATGAAGATTCAATTTCTCCTTTGTTACCAGCTTTGTTAACATATCATCAGGGTTCTTATCTGTATGGATCTTTTCCAGCTTCAACTCACCATCCTCCAATACCTGTCTAATGAAGTGGTACCTAAGCTATATATGTTTGGTTCTTGAATGAAAGGCTGAATTCTTTGCCAAATGAATTGCACTTTGACTATCACTGTACAATCTGCAACTCTCTTGCTCCTTTCCCAACTCTTCCATGAACCGTGTCATCCATATCATCTCCTTGCTAGCCTCTATGACTGCAATGTATTCTACCTCTGTAGTAGACAAGGCAACAACCTTCTGTAACTTTAAAATCTAGCTAACTATCGTTCCACCAATAATGAAGACATAACCTATGGTGCTTCTCCTGCCATCCAAGTCACTTGCCATATCTACATCTACATATCCATGTAGAGAAGTGTTTGACCCTTCATAGCACAAATGCCTACTACTGGTCCCTCTCAAATATTTGAGAATCCAGTGAACTGCTTTCCAGTGCTCCTTCCCTGGATTGGACATAAACTTACTGACAACTCCCACTACTTGGGCAATATCAGGTCTAGTACATACCATTACATACATCAAGCTCCCAATTGTGGAAGCATATGGAACTCTACTCATGTACTCTACCTCATCATGTGATTTTGGACACTGTTCTTTGCTTAACTTGAAGTATCCAGCCATAGGTGTGCTCACTGATTTTGCATCCTGCATATTGAACCTCTCCAACACCTTGTTCACATAATCCTCTTGAGACAAAATCAACCTATGATTTTTCCTGTCTCTCTTGATACTCATGCCAAGGATTTTCTTTGCTACTTCCAAATCCTTCATGGCAAATGTGTGAGCTAATTTTATCTTAAGCTCATTAATATACTGCATGTGTGAACCTGCAACAAGCATATCCTCTACATATAGTAACATGATAATATATCTACCATTATCCAATCTCTTGAAATACACACAATGGTCAGATTGACACCTACTGAAACCATGCTCAGTGATAAACCTGTCAAACCTCAAATACCATTGTCTAGGAGCCTACTTAAGACCATATAAGCTCTTCTTCAACCTGCACACAAGGTTCTCCTTACCTTTGACCTCATAACCTTCCAGCTATTCCATATATATTTCTTCATCCAAGTCTCCATGAAGAAACGTTGTCTTAACATCAAGTTGCTCAAGATGCAAATCCTCAATAGCAATTAAAGACAATACAGTCTGAATAGAAGTCATTTTTACTACAAGAGAAAAAATTTCACCAAAATCAATACCTAGTTTTTGTGCAAATCCCTTTACTACCAACCTGGCCTTATGTCTCATCTGTCCATTCTCACCTTCCTTTAACCTATAAACCCATTTTTTTTTTAGTGCTCTCTTATCGGCTGGCAACTCAACCAAATCCCACGTTTGGTTCTCTTTTAAGGAGTCAATCTCCTCATTCATGCCAAGCTCCCACTATTTTTGGGTTTCTACCTACATTGCTTCATCAAAACTCTCTGGTTCTCCACTATCAATGAGTAACAAGTAGAATAATGAAGGGGAATTTCAAATTGGAGGTTTACTGACCCTTTCTGACCTCCTCATGGGCATTTGAGACTCATTTTCAGCTTGTTATCCACCCAAATTCTCTGTCAGTGACCGATCTCAGTCATCTCTAGGTTTGTACCTGATCGATGTCAGTTCCTCCCGACTGACATTGGTGTCTGTCTGACTGATGTCGGTTCCTTCTTGACTGACATCAGTTACATTTGACCTGTCTGACTGACATTAGTTTCTTCTTGACTGATGTTGGTGTCTGTGTTTTTTTGGAAGTGATTTCTTGTGAGCTCATTTTGGATCACAAACTCATCCAAATCTCCATTGCTTTGCTCAGAATCATTCAACTTCTTGAGCTGATCACTATACATCACTTTCTCATTAAAAACAACATCACAGCTTCTAATTATTTTGTTAGTTCCTAGATTCCACAACCAAAATCCAAAATCTACAGAGCCATAACCAATAAAAGTGCACCTCATAGACTTAGCATCTAGCTTCTTTCTATTTTCCTTATCAACATGCATAAAAGCTTCAAAACTAAAAACTCTGAGAAATGAAAGATCTACCTTTTTACCTGTCTAAGCCTCTTCTAGAATTCCACAATCTAGTGTAGTGCAAGGTCCTCTATTAATCAGGTAAATTGTAGTATCTACAGCTTCTACCCAAAACTATAAGGGCAAACCAACATGCAACCTCATACTCTGTGCATGCTCCAATATTGTTCTATTCATCCTTTCAGCAACTCCATTTTGTTGAGGTGTCCTTGGAACCATCCTTTGCCTACATATTCCATTCATAGAATAGTACCTATTGAACTTATAGCTGTAGTACTCACCACCATTGTCAGATCTAAGGCACTTCAATCTCAAACTTGTTTCATTCTCAACCAAAGCTTTCCATT
Source organism: Torreya grandis (assembly GCA_037957365.1). Taxonomy (NCBI): domain Eukaryota; kingdom Viridiplantae; phylum Streptophyta; class Pinopsida; order Cupressales; family Taxaceae; genus Torreya; species Torreya grandis. Next base: position 1,510,600 of record JARHVA010000961.1, read on the forward strand.
TCATAAATGTGTCAAATACATCAGATTTCTTCTTTATGTAATAGACCCATACCTTTCTTGTAGCATCATCAATGAAAGTAACATAATACTGTGATCCTCCAATAGAAGCTACCTAAGCTGGTCCCCACACGTCTGTGTGAACAAGCTCCAACTTGTGCTTCCTCCTTGTTGACCCAATTTTGAGAAACCTCACTCTCTTCTGCTTTCCAAAAATACAATGCTCACAGAAATCTAGATCTATGCTTTTCAAATCTGAAAGCTTACCTTTTGACTTAATAACTTTCATTCCCTTCTCACTCATGTGGCTGAGCCTATAGTGCCACAACTTTACATCTACATCTGAAGTAGATAATATAGAAGGAGAATAATCAGTAATACAATTACATAAATAGAGAGTACCTTCTCTCTTACCTCTGGCTAATACAAGTTCACCCTTAGACACCTTCCAAGATTCAGCTGTGAGAGTTGCTGTGCAACCGTCATCCCCCAACTTTCCTGCAGAAATCAGATTCCTCTTTAGGATGGGTACATGCATGACATCCCTCAACACCCATGTGTTTCCATTCTACAATTTTAGCTACACTTTTCCTTTGCCAACAATTTTACAAGGCTCATCATCCCCTAAATAAACTTTTCCAAAGTCTCCCTAGACATAATCACTAAAAAAGTCTCTATTTGGGGTTGCATGAAAAGAGGCACCAGAATCTACAACCCAAGATTCTATTCTATTATCCAAAGAAAGTACAAGAGCATCTTGTGCATCAATACCTACAACTTTTGCTTCTTCTTTACCTTCATGCTGATTCTCTTCTTTAACCGGTAACCAACAATCTTTCTTTGTATGCCTTATCTTTCCATAATTCCAGTAGGCTATTCTTCTTCCATTTCTGGATTTAGATCTACCTCTCATCTTTGACTTAGACCTTGATCTCCCTTACTTGTGCTTCTATTTTTGCCTTCCCCTACTTTCAATACTTAAAGCATTACCTGATGTTTCCCTTGTGCTTTTCTTGTGAGTTTCCTCATTCAAGATTACACTAACAACATCATCTACTTTCAAGATATTTGTGGCAGATGCAGTATTACTAACTGCCATTACCAAACTATGCCAACTTTTAGGTAAAGAGCATAAAATTAAGAGATCCTTAATTTCATCATCAAAAACTATTTTGATTGAATTTAACTGATTTACTATTGCATGGAAATCATTTAGATGACTAGATACAGATCCACCTTCCTACATTTGCAAATTAAAGAATTGCTTCATAAGATATACCTTATTTGAAGCTGAGGGCTTTTCATATAAATTTTCCAAAGTATCCATTAACTCTACCATGGTCTTTGCCTGTGATAAGTTGGAAATCATAGAAGATGCTAGGCTCAGCCTTATGGATCCCAGAGCCTTTCTATCAAGAACATTCCATTCTTCATCTTGCATATTTGTGGGCTTGCTTGAAACCCCTCCCAATGGTAAGTATAGATCTTTCTGATACAGATAATCCTCTATCTGCATCCTCCATAATTGATAATTCTTGCCATTAAACTTCTCCATTCTCAGTTTACTTTCTTCTGCCATTGCTCTACTCCCAATCAAATAGAAACCCCTGTGAGTGACCTGTAATCAATACACACTAAACAAATCTAAAAACACCTGTTAGTGAACCCAAGATTTGATACCACTTGTCAGGATCTAGACAAGAACAATTGATTACTCTTGCAAGCAACTAAACACGGAATTAAACCAGAATTGAAAGTAACTAGAAATCATAATCAACAAAGAATAAGAGATACAAGAAATAATGAAAACTTGTATTAAACTCTTGGAAATAAAATTAAAGAAATCTCTCTTTCTTCCACACCTCTCAGATGTACAGATCTCTTTCCCTCAAGAGTTCTCTCTCACACAATTACAAACACAATTCAGCTACTTGAATTGTCTATCTTACATCTTGTACACAAGCTATGAAGATCTATCCCTATATATAGAATTAGGGATCATGAGCTATGCATTAACAACCATTAGATACACCTCCTAATCGAAGGCTCAAAACATTCCTACTAAAGATAGAGATGCGTACTTACAACTAACAATTAATCTAATCATGCAAACAATCTGTTTCATCCACAAAAATAGACTTTTTGGATGCACAGGGGACCAACGTCGGTCCTTGTCTGCCTACATATGACCAACGTCAGCCAATCTATAACCAATGTTGGCAGCCTTCAGTTGATCCCTGACCGATGTTGGTGATTGTGTAAATACAACACCTTGCAATTTGCTCATTCGTGAAGCTTTTAGCTCCACACCTTAACAATTCCACCTATAGTGGTTAGCATTTCCATGTAATCCCTGAGCTACATTCTCAAGTGATCGAGAGTCCCCTTAGCCATTTTTTATTTTAGAGTTTCTAAATGGCCCTAGGGACATCCTACATAGTTACAATTACATTATGTAGTTTCAATTACAAATACATCTACTACACATGGGTAAGAAATGATGGAGTCATAGACTACTTGAGTTTTTAAGCCACCTACATAGGAGGGTTAGACAAGCCATCAATCTAATCCAAGTTATTCATAGTGTATGATCCATCGAATAGGTGTGGGCAATGATGGAGTTCAAATCATATTTATTTCTTGAGCCAACCACATATGGGGATTGATCAAGCCATCAAGTCAGTCCAAGTTATTCACTGATTGATCACTATCTATATGAACACACATAAAATGTTGCTAGGTTTTTATATTGGTTCATGTACCTAATGAGGTGTATTCATTATTTTTTTCTCTCTCTCTTCTCTTTACTCATTTTTGTCTTTGATTTTGATAAATATTAAGTAAGGATTGATTCATCCATGTTTCATTTATATGATACATAATAGAATATGTTTCACACACTCATACCCAAATTCATAGGCTTCACCTCATAGGTAAGTCCAAGTATGTTTCTTTTTAATTTATCATAGTCATTTCACTTTGTTACATTTTTAGAATAAAGGGGGGAAATGTAGTCATATAAAATGTCACTTGAGTGCAATGAGTGTCACTTCAGACAACCCATCCCTAACTTAGCCCTAGACCTATCTTAGGGCCTCTTTCGACACTTATCCAACTTTTATGTAGGCCTTACACATACCTAAACATCTCAAAATAAGGCCCATACCCTCTCTTAGGGATCTATGCCCCTAATGCCTCAGGTTCTTCCATTTGGAGACTAGCATTATACTTTGGACACTACCAACCTACACTAGTGTCCCACTTACAATGCTAATGTTATTTGCCAAATTTCAACCCCAATGGATACATTTTTAATTCTTAAAACACCTAAGGTTAGACTAGACCTATTTCACACTTAGTATAAGCATGATATCAATATAAATACACGACTTTTAGCCCTTTATCCATGATATGGAAATTAGATGCAAAATACACAAACAAGCTTAAAATAAGTTATGTACAATAAAGTTTATTGATACCTATTCTACCCTACTTTTACATATGTTCATCTATAGCCATCCCAAGACCAAAATACATAGATTTCCATTCTCAAGCCTCATTAAAATCACTCAAGTTGACACTTATAATAACATTCACTTGTACTTGTACCAAGCACTTAGATATGAGAACTACAATGGGCTTGATCCCTCCTCAGAGTATTGGTATGTAGGTAACTCTTAACATAGTGAGGTGTTGAGGATGTTCAACCCACCCAACTAAAATCACACTTTTGGTACTTGTGCCACTTGAATACCCTAACAATATGAAGGTCTAGGGTTTATTCCTAAAATCAGTAAAAAATAGTACATAAAGAGTGAACAAGAGCTTATCCACATAGGTAAATGTAGATCAAACTCAATCAGAGGTGTACCTAGAAGATCATATAGTTTTTGCACAAAGGACATTAGCACTAAAAGTGGGACACTAACTCATTTCACTATTGTCCAAGGTACAATATTACTATCTATAAAGGTTTATAACACTTAGACCCTATTTATGACACTTAGACTAGCTTCCACACTAGTTTTTAGCCTCTAGAGCATCTGTTTCAACCAATTTATAGCTAAGTATTTATTTGTGTCATTCATTGATATTTTTAGAAATATCAGATTAGGTCAATTCTTGCACAAATTAGTGGCTATATTTATTGCATATTTCTACCCTGATTTATCATACTCAACCCCTTTAACAACTTAGGGTTTATATTCCATAACCCTTAAAAGTTAAATTAGTCCCAAAAAGATACAATGACAACCAATGCCCATTCAAGTCTTATTAGATTAGAGAATGCTTGAACACACTATCATCAGTCTAAATATTATCATAGATTGCTATCAAGAACTAATAATCAAGGCATTACCAATAAAGGCAACCAAGTTGTATTTTTGGTTTCTCCCTTACATGTCCTTATTTCATTACAAATTTTCCAACTTAAGCATTGACAACAAGTTAAATCTCAAGAACAAAATCATATTCCAATTAAAAATCAAATTAAAATAATATCCCAAACTAGTATCTTACTTTTAGAAGATCATTTTAAAACCCTTGTTATGGCCATGTAATATTATCAACATCTCAAAAGTAGAATTCAACATACTATTATGTTTATATGTTTTGCATAAAAAGCTACATACCTAAAATAAGGTCTTATTTAACTTAGTCAAACAAACTAAAAAAGGCAATCTTCCACACACAACACATTCCCACTTATCTTTCCATTACTTTGACTGCCAACAAGATTAGATAATAAAACTTGTATACTAACTTACCTTCAATTAGAGATTAGAATAGGATTATTTATAATTTAATAACCCATTGGAATAAGGAAAGGAAATTAGAGAGGCTAATACCTATTAATACAAACCCAGGCATACATAATTTAATCTCATAATCCCCAATTACCATTTACATTCAACACAAAGTTTCATAATTCCTTAAACAAGGAAAGTACTATCATGCCAACTAGACATAACCCATTGACTTAAAACCGAATAATAGAAAACTTATTATTGCATACTATAACTAACTAAACCTTAGATATAATTACTACTCTACTTAATCTTAACATTCCCAACACAATCAAGTGGACCCAAAAGGAATAGATATTTAATAAAGTATTTAATTCTACAAGATAAATATAATAATTGGGTGAAAGATTCAATTTATATTATACCATTCCATATAATCACTAAGTGATTACTCAAATTTAGGTTAATAATAAAATATCCATGATTTGATAAGAAATTTATGGAACAAGAACAATCAAAATATCAAGTATACAGGTAACAATGTAAATATGCTTGTTATACACTTTACTAGAATTTTGCTATGTTGTGGTTTATCCAAACATGGATAAAATACCAAACATCAACATATTCAAGGACACAATCCTCATCCACTTTCACAATGATTCAAGTAAGAATATGAATTATAAATCATGAGTACAAGAGAAAAAAATTGGTAACATGAACAATTCAAAGATGATAAGTTTTCCATAATTTATTATGTCAATCAAGGATGCCAATATAATGAAATCATAAATAGATTAGGAGTTACACTAACATCAAGAATGGTATTAATACTAAATTGTGAACTAATCAAACTCTTCACCTTAAAATCATGCCATGCAATGATACATAAAATGAACATTAAAATTTCCTTTGGATAAGGATGTAGATCCTTATGCACTAAGGACTACTAACATTTACCCTTGGAGTAGAATTATAGAAACTATATTGTATGCAAATGAAAATTCATAAAGGCATTATTATATTTTAACTTTAATGTACAAGGTTAACATTGCATACATACAAGGAACTTCAAAGCAGTACCAAAAACAACCTCAAAAGATATAAAGCCATGCAACACTACTAAAAGTTATTGTATAGATAATGGAGTTTCATCAATCCACAGTTTACTTAAAAATAGTATCATTACAACCAAGAAATTGAGCTTCCCAAAATTGAAATCCTCTACAAATAATTAGTAACACGAGTCAGATAAATTTGGCAATGTATGTTCCATTAAATATTAACCACTCAACACTAAGTATCAAATCTCGTGCATAAAAGATCCATAATTCCATCACAATTAATGCCAAAATAAAAGCTAGCCTGAATAATGTTTACCACATAACCATCATTTGTAAATCTTGAAAAACCATAATAATACCAAGACTTTGTTATCATGACCATAAAGTATAACAAATAAAGAATATAAGAATAAGGACCAACTCCATAGAAATTCCCAATTTAAGTGATGGAATATAAAACAAATAGTACAACTCATTCTTTATTATACAAAATATTAAGTTAGAATTTAGGTGCAGGCAAAATCTATTCTCCAATCCTTATAACCAAGAAAGATAAAATTTTAAATCAGTTAACATACCTAGAAACATAATTAATAATTTTACATAATCAATCCACAATAACTATTTAAAATACTAGTCAAAATTCTTTATTCAAATCTTAATTAGAAATTATCTATTTGAATTCTACATAGTACTAACCCCAAATGCCAATACTAGCTTCTCTAATTAAATAGTGCAAATAAAACCTATCAGTTTCCTTATAATATATTGTTTAGAAAAACACAAATTTTGCATATAATTTTAAATTTAATGTCCCCAACAAGTCTCATATTCTAGATTTAACCCTACTAGGGCCAATAGTCATCATAATAAGTTTTTGATAGTTTTTGGATCCCAATGTCACCAAAATTTATTTCCCATTCATACAAGCTTTCAAGGGATAAAAGGAGTTTAGATTGGATATAAAGTTCATAGTTAGTTATCATATTTACTCAATGGCTTTCTAAAGGACATGAGTGGTTAAATAAAAATCCCTGAGAATACAAACATATGCCTTAACTCAGCTATAAAACTAATAGGCTCATATGGTGTGTGTGTATGTGTGTGTCTATATATATATATATATATATAGACACAATATATATAGGTAAATTTATAATTACATACATATATACATGCATACCTAATATTAATAATAAAATAATAACTAGTAGGATCTTCATTCTTGAGTAAGATAATGCTAAAATGAATGGTAGCTTAGGGTTTAAAGGAAATGTATGCATGTGTAACAACTCTCAATCATCTTTTGTTCTTTCTCACCTCAACCATCTCATTTAAAGCATTAACTTCCTCTTCTAGTTTTTACTTATACTGGAAGGTTCCAAATTCTAGGTAACCATCAAGGAGTAACATTCTAAAAGAGTAAATAGATTGTAGTTGCTATTACTAGCTCCTTAGAACTTAACAATTAGTGACTCAGGGATCTACCCTATTTTCTTGTCATTTCCTTAGTTTACCTACTCAATAGTCGAGCTCAAAGTTGATCTAAAATTAACTTAAGGTAGATACTGTTAAATGCCTTTGAATCATAAATAAAATATTTGTAATTATTTAATAAAAGTCAACTACCAAATATAAAGTGATGGGTATGTGGCCTCATCATGGGCCGAAATTCCTATTTCCTAATCAAGAAAAACAATATGACTATGACCTTACCAAAGGGCTAAATCAATCTAATCATTCATCTTATCATTTTTCCAAGTTAGTCATTCCATGCACTTGAGTTAAGGTATGGTATGACTAACACCTTATTTGCACAATACCCTTTTATCATTTTATGTTTTCATGCCTTTTAAAAAATGAATCTTTAAGAGTTTATTTAAAAAGTGGAAAAATTACCTAAAACACATTAATACACCATAATATCATTACACAAGCCTAAGTCAAAGCTATGTCAATGTTCAGTTTGATTGAATACTTATTATCATGACCTATACCTAAGTCTATGGTCTACTTCTAACCTTCTTTATAGGTACTTCAAACAATATTTCTAAGTTTTTATCAAAATTTAAAATGCTTCAATCGAAACAACATGGGTTATCACTAATAATAGTTACCAACAAGGCGTACCTAAGATGAGAGTCATATTGTTAAGAGCACATGAATTAAATATAGAGTAAATCATAATTACATGCTTGATAAAATAATATACACCATGCACAATTGGCTTAGAGCCAATGACAAACACTTAATATAATATTAACTCTATACACAAAATGAGGAAGACAAAAACAACCATTAAATTATTAATTAATCATATTTTGAACTTATATATACAAGATCAAAGCTTACTTTTTTGTCTTTATCATTATCAAGATGTTCTCATTCTACTTGAAAACATTAAAATATGTGTATATAACCACATGAAATACAAATGTAACTCACATTATCAAAGATAAAGTATGATAACTATTATAGGTACAATCCATGAAGTGAGAGAGGGGTGAATTAGTGGTGGAAAACAATCTAAATCAATTTCTAAACCCTTGTAAATACTTAAGCATTCAATACAATCATTCATGAAGCATACATATAATTCAAAACAGTGAATAATGAACATAAAGAAAGATCTCATACACGACACAAGATCTACATGGGAAACCCCTTAGGGAAATAAAACCCACTCTCATGCCTACAAACACATGGACTACTATCCTATAAGATGATCACAAATAAGAGACTGATCAAGTCCTTCTAATCAAGAATCTTTGGTCAAGTCTTTATGACCTACAACCTTGATCAAGTCCTTCAAACCAAAGGTCTTTAGTGAAACCCTATTTCACAAGGATAAACTACCCCTAAGGAAGATCAAGTCCTTTAGACCCTCCTTTAAAAGAACACTTAAACCTTATAAATGATGTCTTTAACACTTGATTATGGACATATGATTATCTAACCCCTGCATAAAATCTCTCGCTTTCCAAACAAGCCTCTCACATAGGCATGCCACAATCTCTCTCTTTTTTCACTAAAATAGTCCTCATATGCACATTCAAATCTCTTCACACAACTTAAAATTATAAGAACACTATACTATCATAAAAAACATGACTTCTAGATCATACACATAGTCCTTAATCTCCTTTGCTCATTAACCCAACAACTAGGCACTCTCACTCTCCTCTGATTTCCTTCACACTCTATCTCTCATAAATATTCCACAAAAGTCTAGAAATCATCATTTTTGATTTCAATATATATAGAGATATCATGAATTATCAAGTCCACGTTAATCTTTGTCAACCATAATACATGCATTCACCCTTAAGGCACCTCACATGGGTCACACTTAAGCACAACACACTTTCAAATAAGAATAAGTCACTTTTAGGACATATGGAGACCAATTTAGCTCTTTGACACTTATTTGAGGATAATAAGAACATAACACCACTCAAAAATACATAGGTCCACTCCTTATGTCTCCTAGGACATCCTTAAATGATCATAGTCATTTTTTCTCACTTATGTATATGCTCAATGAACTCAAACAAATACCTTATACACAAGAACACCATTACCAAACATACAATTAAATTATTAAGTATTATTCATACTCAAGATAGATTGATCACAACTCTAAAATACTCATAGGGCATCCTCATGGAGTCTACAACACTCCCAAATATCAAAGTAATCATGAGACATCAAAACAACACCAAAACAAGCTCAAATATCTTTCTTGGGTCATTTTCAAAATAAGCACAAACACATAGTCAACTTTGAACATTAATATATTTGAATATACATGCTTAAATATCCTCAAATTAGGTTCATTATATGAATCATAGAGTCCTCTTCATCTTTGTTTTTTAAAACATTGACAAATTCAATTTCTATCCAAAGATATGGATAAAATACAGAGCTCTAGTTTTTACCTATATTAAATTAAAATATTTGAATAGCAATGGTCACAATTAACCTCAAAAACATTGCTCTTAACTCGTGTCATCTCATATTTGGATCAAACTCACACCATTGATCTTGTTCAAACTTTAATACATAGGCTACCCAATCTAAATATTAAACAATAGTCACTTTAACCTCATCTCATGTAATCTTAAAATGTTGACTCATCACACTCCATTGATCTTTGTAGATCAACCAGGTCTTTAGAAATAAATTCTCACCATTAAATAAAAATGTATGATCACCTGCTCATCATTGGATCTTTATCATATACCTTTTCTCAATAATTAAACATCATGTACATATCCTCATCTTGTTCTTATTGAATTCTTAGATGAATGTGCACCATCGATCTTGCTTGAGATTGAACTTGTGTAGAAATGACTATGGGGACCCTTTCAATATGCCTGAGTATCAATTTTTTTAGCCTTAATAACTTCTTCTGCACTTTGATGCATGATCTCAAATTTGGACCAAATGATCATCAAACTGTCTACTCAAATTTTCTACCACTAGACCAAATTGTCTAGATGAAAACTATGGATAGTTAGATGAATTCCACTTATGCACATAAGCTCTCAAATAATATATAACATCTTAGTGACCTCTTTCACATGATCCAATCACCATACTCATCCTTGAACATCTCTAATCATGCCAAAACTAAAGATCAACCAAGCCAACATAAAGCACACTAGGACAAGCACATTGCACACTTTTTCATTGTTACTTAGGCTATCAAAGCACTTCATCCACTCACTAAGACACCTACATGACATTTTCATGACATAAATTATAACTCTCCAACAATCTCACCCTTTATCATTGATGTCAACAAACATCATATATAACAATATATAGCTCACCTTCTCTCTCTTCAAGTACTCCCACAATAGGAAATTTCTCCCCCTTTGACACAATGAAAAAGTGGGCACCAACTGATCTTAAGGACCTAAAAATACCATAAATGGGAAAGGACCATCTTAGAAAGATGATACAAACTCCCCCTTAATTTGAGCCTACCTTATCTTGCCTTGACAAACTTCCTCTTGCTCCATGCCAACACTCTTCTTCACAAACACAAATTAATGAAGATAAAACACACAAAACATTGAAATATGATGGAATTAACCAATAAAAATTGATAGGGACTCCCCCTAACATCTCTAAGAAATTTCAGCTTCTGAGCATCTTCAGATCTCTACACACCATGATGAATCACCTCATATGCTTACTATCCTTCTCTCTCGAGCTACCAAAAGGACCACCACTATAAATTCATCGCAATAAAAAAATAGGAAACATGCCATAAACCAACCTAAGAAATTTTATTAAAATAAACATGCCTTACACTTTTGGAGAAATTGAGCATAAAACACTCTTCTTCATACTAGGCATTTCTAGTCTCCTTATAGCCCTTCCTAGAACTTGCAGAGTCCACAATTTTTAGTAGAAACATATTTAGGAACTAAAACTTCATATATTGATCACTCTTATATTCCCCCTAAATTAAATAAATTTTCATCACCAGGATCATCTTCTACAACATACTTCCTTCACAAACCTACTAGCTAATTAACCCTTCATATTGACAAAAACTTGAATAATTTGAGAACCATAAACCTTAAATTATATATTAATCTTTATTTGAAAACCCATTTGGCCCATTCAACATATTAATAATCCTTATAACTCAATTCATAAGGAAAACCACTTTTATAACATAGCTTAAAAACCTAAAACATCAAAATAAGCAGGGTCAACAAACCTCCTTCTAGTCAATGTACACCTCTAAAACTACTTGCACACTTGGAGACACCAATAACACACTTTTGGACCAATATTTTATCTTTCATACCTTTTTGAACCCATAAAAACTAGAACCCATTTTAGGCTTGCTTGCCCTTAAAACCAAAAATTTAGAAAACTAAGATCACTAAAAAATCTTTAATTGGCACATACATACCTTCAGACCTAAAAAATATGTGGAGAAAACCAAAAAGAAATGCATAAAAATTTATGAGAAACAAACACTCTTTGACATTTTAATTAATCTTATTAAGCCACTTAGAACCACCCATTTTTACTCTATACTACAACTCCTTCACAAACCTCTAAAACAGGCTTATGAACTTATTGCTTCCTCTTAACCAAAGACCACCTCTAATTGAAATCATAATTTTTATCACAAAAACATGCTTATCTAATAAAATTAGTCTCTTAATAAGCATTTATAGAGACACCCTTTATACCTCAATGCTCTAAAATAAAAAAAACTCCTCATATTCCATCTCCTCCTTACTCAATTTATACTTATAGTTCTCTTCTTCTTCTTCTTTAGATTTAGAGAAAAAAATTCCTCAACTGCTAAAACATTATCATTTTATTCTATGATTGGATTATCAATACATGGAGACAACATAGATTTATGGCATACCTTTTCATTTGAAGAATATTCTCTGCAGCTTGGAACCTCATCACTAGGTACAAACAATTGATGTTCTTTGTATGAAGATTTATCAATAATAGTAGGATGTTCATTTGGATCCATACTTACCTCATAACTAGCCTCAATCAATACCTTGGTCTTATCCTTGAGATTAGTCTCTTTATTGTCAACATGAGCAGACAATGAGACCTCTTAGGACTCTTCAACTTCTGAAGCATTCTCCACCATAGAAAATATATTACTTGGACCGGTAGACTCATCATGATTTATACTTATCACCTTTGGTTTTCATGAGTTAACTTGCCTTCTTCCTTGCATTATTAGAGCCTAATTGAACCTTTTCTAACTTGTATGCCTTTACTTACAAAACTTAGCAATGTGACCTCTCTGTTCACAATTAAAACATACCATACTTTTTGCAAGAAGATATTTCTACCTTTCTAGATTTGGACAAAATATTGCAATGTGTCCTAGTTGATAAAAACTATAGCACTCACTATCTCTTGAAGGAAAATCAACCTATCTTACCTTAAATGGATAATGTTTTGAAAATTGTCCCACATCATAATAGTTGAGACACTTAACATTGCTTATACCTTTTGACTTATGACCCCCATCATAGTTCCAAGAAAATTCATTTCTAACAAGTCTTTTGCATTATCTATCTCTATACCCAAATTGATTACAAGTATATCAATAACCATTGAAATTTTCATACCTCATAAACTTTGGTGTTCTAATATATTTTGTATTCATTTTGACAACATCTTCATTCCTTGTTTGATGATTTATCTTCAAAGGAAAATTATCCTTGTTCACATTAGTTTTCATCTTGTCTTGAGTTGTAGTTTCTAGTTTTCTTTGTATCTAAGACCAGTCTTAGCACTTGCATGCTTTTAACCACTCATAATATTGTCTAGATCACATGATCTCTTTTCAAATCTCACAAATTTCTTCACCTTAATAGATGTCTTTTCTAACTTATATTTCAAATACTCATTTTCAAAAACATACCTTGAACATTTATCTTCTTTATATTTTAGGCTTATAGACATGATTTCTAATTGACAACTGAGATTCTTAACTATATCTTCATGTTCCTTAGCATCTTAATCCATTCTTACTTCAAACACACTGAATTGCTCCTCAAATTCCTTGAGTTTATATTTCATCTTCTTATTGATCTTATTTTCAATTTTTAGTTCTTCATGAGAATTTATCAATGTAGTCTCATAGTCCACATCATCTTCATCATCATCTAAATCACTCCAAGTAGGCACCTTTCGATGTGATCAAATTCCTTCTTCAACCATGAACAAAGGTTCATCTTTATCAGGATCATCATCTTCATGATCATATTTTGAGTCACTGTATTCACTCTCATTTGATGAGCTGCAATCTTCATTGGTGTAGAGACTCTTTTTATCCTTGAAGTACTTTTTATAAAACCTTATGAATCCCTTGATTTTATCAGAACTAAAAGATATCTTGCCATCAGCATGACCTTGATCATGCTCTTCATCATAATCCTTCTTATACTTATGAGGTCATTTATTAGCAAAATGTCCTATCTCATCATAGTTGAAGCATTTAAGGGGTAGCTTACCTTTATACTTGCTTAAACATATTCTCAATTTTATTGAAATCAAAGCAATTAGTTCATCCTCATCTATATCAAGAATGAGATACTCTTTGAAATTCTTACCTTGGAATTTATTATTTATCTTTATTTTAGTATTGAAAGATTCTTCTTTATTTGGTGGAATATCATCATTCTTCCTCATCTCATAGGCAATAAGTGTGCCATGCAATTGATCCATCTTCAATTGAGTAAGGTGACAAATCTCTTCTTTAGCTGATACTTTTGGATCAAACTTAGGGGATATAGACCTCAATACCTTTTGAAAAATAGTATCCTCTTCAAGGTTCTCTCTAAGACCACTGATGATGTTCATAATCTCATCAACTCTCTATAGAAAGGATTCCATAGTATCATCTTCATTCATCTTGAGACTTTCAAATTACCTTCTTTAAGTCTGCAACTTAACAAGCTTGACCTTTGAATATCCTTCAAAAATAGTCTTCAATTTATCCCATATTTCCTTTGTAGATGTGTAAACTCAGTCTCTATAAGAACATAAGTGATGGCATTCATTTCCATAGAATTATTCTCAAACAACTTCTTATTTGTAACACTAGATGGAGGAATAACGAGAGAAACATAACTATCTAAATCAAATTGCCATACATCAAAACCTAGGGTTGTAAAGTATGTCCTCATTCTATCACTCCAAAAATCATAATTGGATCCATTAAGCATCAGTGCTTTCTTATTATAGAAACCACCTTGCACATTATGACTATTCATTATCCTTGGATCACCTTTAAGTTGTCAAGCCTTTACCAAAGGACCTACTCTGATACCAATTATTAGAGGTATAATCCAATGAGAGGGAGGTGAATTAGTGGTGGAAAATAATCTAATTAAATTTACAAACCCTTTTAAATACTTAAGCATTCAATATAATCATTCATGAAGCATACAAATCATTTATAATAGTGAATAATGAATATAAAGTAAGATCACATACACAACACAAGATATATGTGGGAACCCTCTTATGGAATTAAAAACCCCTCTCAAGCCTTTAAAAACATGGAATACTATCCTATAATATGATAAAAAAATAAGAGACTTATCAATTCCTTGTGATTAGGAACCTTCGGTCAAGTCCTTCTGACCTACAACCTTGATCAAGTCCTTCTGGGCAAAGGTCTTTAGTGAAACCCTATTTCATAAGGAGAAACTACCCCTAAGGAAGATCAAGTTCTTTAGACCCTCCTTGAGAAGAACACTTCCATATAAGAACCAATGTCTTTAACACATAACAATGGACCTCTAATTATCTGACCCTTGCACAAACTCTGTCACTTTTTCAAACAAGCCTCTCATATAGGCATGCCATAATCTCTCTCCTTCTTCACCTAAGCAGTCCTCATATACACACTCAGATCTCTTCACAAAACTTAAAACTATAATAACACCATAATATCATTAGAAACATGACATCTATATCATACATATAGTCCTTAATCTTGTCTACACATTAACCCAATAACTGGGCACTCTCACTCTCCTCTCCTTCACTCTCCAAATCTCAAAAATCTTCCACAAAAGTCTAGAAATCATCATCTTTAATTTCAATATATATAGAGATATCATGAATTATCAAGTTTACATTAATATTTATTAGCCATAATACATGCCTTCTCCCTTAAGGCATCTCACATGCACACTTAAGCACAATATCCTTTCAAATAGGCCTAAGTCACTTTTAGGTCGCATGGAGACCCATTCATCTCTTTGACACTTATTTGAGCATAATAAGAACATATGACTCCTTATAAATACATTTATCCACTCATTATGTCCCCTAGGACATCCTCAAATGATCATAGTCACATTTGATCACATCTACATATGCTTAATCAACTCAAACATAGACCTTATAAATAGGAACACAATTACCAAACATACAATCAACTTCTTAAGCATTGTTCATACTCAAGATAGATTTATCACACATCCAAAATACTTACAAAACATCCTCATGAAGTTTAAAACACTCTAAAATATCAAAGTCATCATGAGACATCAAAATAACACCAAAATGAGCTCAAAAATCCTTTTTAGGTCATTTATAGAATAAACATGAACACATAGGCAACTTTGAACATTAATATCTTTGACTACACACACTTTTAGGTCTTCAAATTAGGTTCATTAGATGTTCCATAGATTCCTCTTCATCTTTTATTTTTACAACACCTATGAATTCAAATTCTATCAAAAGATATGGACAAAATATAGAACTCTAGTTTTTCTTTGTGTTAAATTCAAATATTTGAATAAGAATGGTCATAGTTAAACCTCAAAAACTTTTCTTGCATCTCATGTCATCTTAGCTTTAGATCAAACTCACACCATCAATCTTATCCAAACTTTTATGCATATTCTACCAAATCCAAACATTAAATAATAGTCACTTTGACCTCATCTCGTATAATCTTGAAATGTTGACTCAACATGCTCTACCAATCTCTGCAAATTAACTAGTTCTTTAGCAACCAACACTCATTATTTGATCAAATTTTACAAATACTTGATCACTATTAGATCCTTATCCTATACATTTTCTCAATCATTAAACACCATGCACCTATCATCATCTTGCTATTTCCTAACTTATTGGAGCAACGTGCACCATCAATCTTGATCAAGCTTTAAATTTTGTAGAAATGACTAGGTATGGGGACCCTTTCAATATGCCTAAGTAGTTATTTTTGAACCTTAATAACTTCTTCTATGCTTTGATGCATGATCTTAAATTTGGACCAGATGATCTCTCATATAAAAGAATCTAACCATATAAAAATAACTCCTAAAACCCTCATGTGTGCAAGATATAATTCCATTAAAATTCCTTCTCAAAAACTTCTATCATAGAGCCATCTATGCCAAAATTTATCTAGGAGACCAACTTTTCTCCTACATAAATTTTTTGATGCTTCAACACATGTCATAAATTTAGTGTAAATTAACTATGTTTAAAATTAAACAAACCCATATGATCAATTTATCTTGACACCTTCACAAGTTAAATATATAACACCATCAAAATGATCACTCAGCTCTTCTTACCATATTGCACAATTGGCTAAGTATGGGAAAACACAATCAAACTCTTTGGGAGCCCAACTTTGCATATGCATATATTTTGATGCACTACATTTCATGATCTAAAATTTAACATAAATAAAATAGGCACAAAAATGAACAAACTCATATGATCATTTTTTCTTGACACCTCCACGCATGTGAATGTTGACCTCATCAACATGCTTACTCAGCTCTTTCTGGACACATGTAAATTTAACTATGGAAAAACAATGAATTCTAAATAAGAAATCAACTTTGCACCTTCATAACTTTGAATATGATTTGATGCATGAATTTAGATATAACATATATCAACTAGGGACTAATGTGATCACAACAATATGACCAAATCCCCCATGTGTCAATGGTGATGTCATCAAACTACCAACTCAAATTTTCTACCACTGGACCAAATTGTCCAAATGAAAATTATGGACAACCAAATGAATTATAATTATATACACAAGCTCTCAAAGCATAGATAACATCTTAGCGACCTCTTTCACATTCTCAAATCACCATACTCATCCCTAAGCATCTCTAATCATGCCAAAACTAAAGATCAACCAAGCCAACATAAAGCACACTAGGATAAGCACATTGGACACTTTGTCATTGTTACTTAGGCTATGAAAGAACTTCACCCACTCATTAGGACACATTCATTACATCATCATGACATCATTGACAACTCTCCAACACCAACAACCTCTTGGTACTTTAGGGGATATGATAAATTACCATTCCACTAATCAATGTTTCAAGCTAAAAAATCATATTTAAGATATTATAGATACCAATGTCATTAAGTTAGGCACTCTTATAGAGGAAACTAAGCCTCAACATAATGAAAATGCTAAATTTAATGTTTTTAGTGAGTCATTTCCAAATCATGAGATAAACATAGATAATTCAACAATACATCCTATCTATAATGCATATCCTCCTCCTAAGTCCAATAATAATCCTTTAGATGAATTATATTACAATTATTCAAAATACTCAGCCACATCCTATGATAACATTTGGTGAAAATTATATATTTGTTGATGATTCTAATTTTCATGTACTATGTATATGAGTATATGTTGATCAACAACCCATTTATAATGTACTAGTTGATTATTAGTAGGGAGGTGAAAAGCATAAGTCACAAACATTTTTTTTATTTAAATAGGTGACAAGTGTATGACATAGTGTATTTTATATAAAATATGGTCTTATGTAGGATAATGAATGACATGGAAGTTTAATGGTTCCTTTGATCCTGAAGATAAAAGGTCATGAAAATGAAGAGTCATAGTCTTTTCACAACATTAAAATAATTAGGGTGGAATGTAATATAGATAAATATATGATAATATTTGATTTAATAATATATTTTCAAGTTTATTATGTAGTGTATAACTCATAATTAAATTTCTCGTATCTTTATTTGAAATGAATGTATACTTGCATAGTGTTTATCTATGAATGATTTAAATGGTAAACTATTAATAAGTGAACATATGTTAATAGAAAATAAGATGAAATCCTTGTATAAGAACTTTCATTATGCTTATTCATATCCTTATATATAATAATTTAGTTTTATTGTAACATTCATAGACAACAATAACTATCATATCTTGATGGGTGATTCTAGGGACTGCTGCTAATAATGGTTCCATTGTCAAGACTTGAGTATGTTAAAATGGCTACCTAGTCAAAGGGACCTTAAAAATTGGCTAGACACAAATCATAAGAATAATAATTTTTGTATAAGAGATCAATTATAAACACATCCATAAAGAAATTTACAAAATATTTTTGTGTGAGTTGCTTAAGTTGTTAGCAACATGGCTGTCTAGATTAAAATACTACTCCTGAGGAATATGTGAAATAAAAGAAATAATTTTTTTTTGTGGAATGAAAAAAATATAAAAAATTTGTATAACCTAGACATTGAATGGAATTATGTGATTGATCATTGGGTGAAGACTAAAATTTATGGGTACATTAGGTGATTTGTTGTTTTGGGGTAAATTACATTTGAAGATGCATACGAGTTATTTATTAGAGAGATCAAAGGCAATTTTTTGAAGTGACTCTATATGATATTGAAGATGTTGGATTTGAAAAATGACATAGTGTTGATTAGATCTAATATAGAGTCATTTTTCAAGGCACTATGGGGATGATAAAAAAATAGAGCTTAATGAAGAACATTTTAACCAATGAACCTGAACTTAAAACCTAAAGAATGGATAACACAAAGAAACAAAATGAGAAAGTAATTTTTGGGATTCAAAGAGAGATGTGACAACATGAAATATAGTATAAGAATTTTTTTGTAGAAGACAAAGGGACACAAGTATCTATAAGTAGGGGTAGATATGAAGCTACAAAACAAATGGGAGAAACTATATCTCTGAAAGAGGAATCCAAAGGTGAAGGTCACAAAGTACTAGAAGATAAGGAAGGGATTGTAGGAACCATAGAGAATGTTTAAACCAACTAAGAATTATAAACACAACAAAAAATAGAGGAAGGAAGATAATAGAGAAACTATGAAGAGGTTATAACAAGGTAGTTAGAATAAATTAATAATAAATTAAAGGAAAAACTAAAAAGGTAGAGATTGTATGGGGAAGAAGTGTAGTCTTTACAAGAAGTAAACATAGAGGTAGGTATGGTTCATGAATGTGTATTATAGATACCCAATACATGTTTCATGGTCATGAATGTGTATTATAGATACCCCATACATGGTTCATTCACTCTAGGGAGATGTATCCCCTCCGTCTCTTTTAATAGTCGAGAATAGTAAACTGAAATTAGTGAGAGAAGTAACCACAACTAGGAAGTGGTTTAAAGATGCTTTATAAATTTTTTTTTGAGAATAAGAAGGAAATTGGATATGGAGGTAGCTAAACAATTTATTCAAATATTCTTGATACTTTAATAACTTTCACATAAAGTTTACAGACACTAGTGAAATCATCACCAAACAAGCCAAGCATATCTAGAATAATCACAACAAATATGTCATTTATTGTAGAAGATTTTATTACTTTGACATCATGTGATGGGTCAATTTACCGAAACACAATAATATTTAGTAACATATAAAATGAAGTGGAAATTTAAGGGTGTGATAGATGATATAGATAAAAAGTGTGAATTCATAAGAGCCTTGACTAGTCTATCTCTAGAATTTGTTATTTAAAAATAATCATCCAACCATGAATTTTTCATAAGTTAGGGAAAAAATGATAGGATAATTCAAAATGTATAAGTTTTTGAGTTAGATAATTCAATATTTGGAGGACATCAGACAAAAACTTGGAGAATTAGTATCAGATTATGATTGCTAGTTTTTTGATGTGATGAACATTGTAAATTATTAATTTTAATACTTAGATAAAATCAATTGGTTTGTCAAAGGCCTAAGAAGTAATATTCATTTTTCCATAGCCTAATATCAATTTACCTCAAAATTTAATGCAATATATATTCCAATCAGAGTCAAGTAAATAGAAGACTATGAGAATACCCTCCTAATGTCACACAAATTGAGGATGAAAGAACTACAAGAAGGAAAGAAACTTATTGTTAGTATGATACATTAAATTTAGATAAGAGAGACACCATTAAAATTAATTTCCAAAAATAAAAATAGATTTTTTAAAAATTATTTCACATTATAGGACATGCAACTGTGAAGTGTCACTTCTTACATCAATATGTGCAATAATCACACAATGTATTCTACATTTTCTATAAATCTGACAACCATGATGAGAATAATTGCATGGATATTCAATAAATAAAAGAGTATAGTACTATAAATGTTTTCACAATAGATATGAAACAATCGATGGTTCAAATATATAATGTGCTAACTTCAAATGTTGGGAGCATAACACAAGGTGGATGGGGTTCCCCAATATCACATGCTAAACTAGATGGATACTTTAGTCTCCTCAGTACCAAATAGGGTGGATTACTCAGTCACCACAATACTAACTTGGTTAGACACCTTATTCTCTATAGTATTAACTAGGATATACACCTCCTTCTCCATAGTATCAACATGGATGGACCCATACATCACCATAACAAAAACTAAATTGGGTACCTTCTTCTCCTTAAAATCAATGCCAAGGATATTCTAGACAAAAATAAGGGTGGGGATCACCTTAGAGACAATCAGGATATCAAGAGTGTTTTGAAGGAGGTAATCAAAACCTAAGGCAAGGAAATTTATAATATAGGCAACCTATTACTTATTACATGTATGGATAAGTGAATCAAATTGTACAGAATTGTCCCTGAAATTCACAAAGGGAAACATTTTGTGCATATTATAAGATTGTAGGAAAACAACATAATGAGGATTTACCTATTCTTTAGAAATAAATGAATGAAAATTTAGTGCACAATGTGAACATGGTACATTCTCACCCTAAGAACTAGGATTTTATCCTGGCTATGATTAGAAATCAACATATAGAATAAGGGTTTCCACATCTTAAAATACCTAAATAAAATGTGATAAAAAAAGTACAAGAGGATAAGCATCCAAACCCTATGATAAAAAGTGTTATGATTAATAAAACAATCCAACTATTAAAATGAATCTAGAATCAAAATTCCACTAAAGGATATCTTGTAATAGTAGATGCTCAAATGTTTGGATAAATCACCTAAATATTTTGGCAGGAAGGAGTAGTCATAAATCTTATAGATTTGATAAAGCTAGTAAGTACTCTACAAAATGAAGACATTTCCCAAAATATTACAAATATATTTCATAATTTGTTGGATTACAAAAAAAGAGATCAATAGAGAGTAGAGAGAGTGGTGTGGTATATCAAGACCAAGAAACCATGGGATACATATGTCAAAATAGATATTGAGCTTATGGGATATGAAGATTATAATGCTATCTATAATTTGAGCAATGTTGTAAACATGATTCCTAGGTCAACTTGGGAAGCTATTGGAAGGTGAAATCTAAGTTAGAATATTGTTACTCTTAGCTTGGTAGAGTATGGTTGGGTTGGATCCATTAGGAGACTTGAAGACATAGATATAAATGTGGTTGAGTTAAATATACATGGAGATTTTAAAGTGATCAACATGAAGATATATGAGATGTAATATTATGCATTAAATAGATAAAATGGACTCATGATGGTTATATGACCATCAATACAGTTGAAAATAGTCTAGAAGCACACCAAAGGGATGTTATCACTATCATAACTTTGAATGAAGTTGAACACAAGCCATAAATAATACCAAAAGAGCCATCATCACCATATGCATATAAAGATGATAGCTAGTTCAAAGTCAATATGGATCTAAAATCATAAGCCTTATGAAGTAGATATTCTACTTACTTTTCACAACAGAGATAATAGATACCGAGCTATAAAGAACAAAATAATATTGGGTTTAACCATTCCACATTCTTAACACATGCCCATAGTTTAAAATGGAAGAATGCAAATCTCCTTCAATGCATTATATTATAAAATTAGAGGTTGATCAACTCTATTAGTTAAATCCTATAGATAAAGACTATATTGAACCAACTAATGAATGCAATTTTCCATGGGAATCAATTTTGTCAATAAGTACAGATTTAGATGCCTATATGATAAATTATGTGTATGAAGATCGTGAAATAAGACTGATGTAAATGGTGTTTGACATAAAAATATAGTCCCATATTTTTCTATATAAGATCTAGCCTAGTTTATTCATATGATAGAAAATCATGTTCTAGATATAGACATGTGAGTTAGTGCACTGAATTATGCATTGAAAGGAGTTGCTACAATTTGGTGGGTTATTCAAAGATATATCAAATGTCATTGGGAAGAATAATGTGAAATTATACAAAAAAAATTTCAAGTTGAAATTTATATCTTAGATAAGAGCCCATTTTATTTGGAGGGACACTCTCCAGATATGCATGTCCATAAGTGTGTTGAAGTATTGATATCACAAGTGGAACCAAGGTATTAGGTGAATATTTTTAAACATACCTTAGCTCCTCTACCTAGATCTTGGTTAATTCATCAAGAATACATACAAGAGACTCAAACATGGCCAAAAATATATAAGGATTTCACTCAAACATTTATATTTGAATATAAAAATATGATGGTGTACATGGTTTTGTAGAAAATGAAATTTTTCTTGTGTCATCAACAAGAAGAAGATATACTTACTACATAGAAAAAGAAAAGTAGGTTGAGACAAGCATAAGTATTCACATAGCTATAAAGGATTACTATTCTATGAAGGAGAAAGAGATATTTATATGGAAATATTGTAGTAGAATTTTGAACAATGTAGAGGACCCTAGTCATAATGAAAGCAAAGAAAACTTGGAATTGAAAGGAAGGATTCTTTGAACTAGAAAGGGATAGAGGAACTTGAAATAAAAAATGTATAAAATATAGAAGAGGATCAACTCTGAAACTTGAATATCATAAAACAAGTAGGGAAAAGGAAATTAATGGACTCCACATAAGTAAAAATAATCAAAATATAGCAAGAACCTATGTGGAAGAAAATTGAGAACATCAGAATACAATTTATACCAAAATTAACAAATTTTGGTGACTATTGGACACAAGAGTAGATAAAAAATACAATTTAACTATTTTTAGATTATGAATATGTGTTTCCCACCAAATTCTCAAAAGCTAAGAGTGCATAACCTTCACTAGGTGTGATTCATGTTTAGCTAAAGAAGTGCACATGCCCAATCAAAAAGTGACGTTATAGGTTGAATCCTAGTATTAAAATGAAGGTAAAAGAAGAAATATATTAAATTGAAGAATCTATAATCATATATCCAATCAAAAAATCATATTGGGTTATCCCCATGGTGGTACAACATAAAAAAATAAGGGAGATACGTGTTTGTGGATATTATCAAGCATTGAATGCTGTTTGTGTCAATGATGCATTTCTAATTCATTTCATAGAAGAATTAATTTAATTAGTTACAAGTCATGAATTTTATTCATTGATAGATAGGTTTAATGGGTACCATTATATTCTTATTGTAACTAAATATCAAAGAAAATATAACTTTCATAGAATAATGGGGATATTTTACTTATATGGTAATGTTGTTTGGCCTAAATAATGCACCAAAAATGTTATTAGAGTAGTTTTTAATTCATTTAGAGACTTCATTCATGAATTTATTTAAGTCTATCTATATGATTAGGTAATCTTCTATTTATTTAAAGAACATTTATCAAAGTTTTGATTGATGTTATAAAGATGTCACACATTGTGAATCATATTAAATACAAATAAATGCTTGTTATTCAAACTAGTGTATTTTTGGAACATGTTATCTATAATTATTGAATTATAATAGATCAAGTGAAAATTATAGTCATTGTGGGACTCAAACTCCATATTATTGTAATAGAGTTGTGTTCATTCCTAGGTCACACTAGGTATTATTGTAAGTTTATTTGTGTGTACATAACCATTTTAACACTACTAGAAAAGGTATTACACAAAGAAATAAAATTTTAATAGAAAAATTAATTCCAAACATCCTTAATAGTTTTGAAGTAAAAGTTTGTTACTACATCTATTTTGGTTTTCTTTGATTGGAACAAACCATTCCATGTTCATGTTGATGCATCGGGGATAATAATTGGAGTAGTGTTAGCAAAACCAAGGGACAGAGGCATAGATCATACCATTCATTTTTCAATTTTAAAGATATCAATGGTTGAGAAAAATTGTACTACCATAAAGCAAGAAGCTCTAGTGATGGTTTTTGTAGTGTATAAGTTCAATCACTCATTATTGGCCCTTTCAATTTTTTCACTGATCATCAAGCATTAAGGTAATTGGTTAATAAATTGATGTTGAGAGGAACAATATATACATAGATAATGATTTTCCAGGAGTTCTAGTTAAAAATAAATGTAAAACTAGTAAAATAAAATGTGGGACCTGACCACGTGAGATACATTCAAACATGGGAGGAATCAAAATAACTGAAGGATGAATATCTAGATGCACATATATTTAGAGTGACTTTGATTCATGAATAGTTAGAGGATATTGAAAAATTTATAGATCATGGTATCTTCCTCATGTATTATAAAAAATGTGATAAGAAATAATTAATCACACAAGCTTTGACATTCAACATCATTGATAAATTTATCTACAAACTAGGAAAGGATGATGTTGTAAAAAGAGTGGACCTAGAACATGAATAATTAGAGGTTTTAGAAGAAACACATCGAGGAGATAGAGAATGTCTCATAGATGAGCTAACCATAAGAAAAATATTGTAAAGTGTACTTTGGTGACCAACTTCATTTTAGTAAGCACATATGGTTTCCAAATAATGCAATATGTTTTAGAAGTTAGGAAAACCAAGTAGAGGGTTGAGATTATATTGAACCTAGTTATACCTCTGTAACCATTTAAAAAATGTGGTATTGAATTTTGGGGCCTATCAATCCTATATCTAAATGATCCAACGTCAAATATATTATCACTGTGATAAATTACTTCACCAAATGAATTGAAGTGGCTACAACTTCAAGTTTTAGTGTGAAGGATGTAGAAATTTTTTTGTATGAAAACATTATAACTAGGTCTAAATGTCTTTAGAAGCTGATAAGTGACATGGGTACACATTTACTAAATAAGACTATCAAAAATTTAATATAGGAATTTATGATTTCACACCATAAAAGAGAAACACACTAGCCTCAAGTAAATGGACAAGTAGAATCATTTAATAAGGTTATGGACAATATGCTAACCAATATCTCTAACATTCAGAGAGATGATTAGGAATAACACATAGCAGAAATGTTTTAGGAATATAAACCAAACTATAAATATGTGACCAGGTACCCACCATTCTAATTGGTATATGAAATGGAAGACATGATGCCCATGGATTACATATTTTCAAGACTGTGAATCACAATGATAATGTTATTAGGAGATAATGAGTCATTTCAAGAATGATTATTACAACTAACTCACATGGGGGAAATAATAAATTTGGGAAATTAGACTTAATAGATCCATAAGAAAGTCCATAAGGCATGAAATTATCATAATATTTGATCTAAAGAGTTACAACTAGATCATATGGTTATTTTATATGATAATAGATTCAAAACACACATAGGGACATTTTACATTATATCAAAAGATCCTTACATAATTCATCAAGTGTCACAACAAGGCACTATAATACTCAGGGATATCTAAGGAATTATCTTTCTGGGAAGGATAAATGGCTCTAGGCTCAAAACTTATCACCAATAATTATAAAGCATAGCACATTCAATATAATAAGTATGTCATGGCACACGGTAGAGTAATATTTTTATTTTAGGTTTGTTTCTTTTTTTAAGGTTTGTAGAAGTAAGTGAATGTATTGTGATCTCTATCATAAGAAAATACCCTGATGAAGTATAATCAAGACTTAATAAAATTGGTTTAAGTGAAACAAGATCAGGTCAACAACAAAGATTATATTGGCTTTGAAAAAGTTTAAGTTTGAGAGTGAGGCATTAATAAAAAAGAAAAGTGGTAAGGGGTAAATAAATACCAATGGTACATAATAGTTAATGTCAGAACAAAATAAATATTACAACATTCCTAAAAAATATATAACTTTTGATAGATATTTAATATCCAAAAGAGGAAAGTATTGAGAAATGAAATGATGACATGTCACATATTTGAAGTCAAATAAAGGAACATTGCATCTAAAATAACTCCAAAGGTCAAATAAAAATAAATATTTGAATTTAAGGCAAACATGTTGAGGAGTTAAAGGTATATAAATGGATGAATTCAATCAAGGGAAAATATTGGGGGTTGTATTTTTATGAGAGGTAGGATATCAATACAAGTCATACTTTACAAACTCAAGCAAATCACAAAATCTATTATGACTATAATTCTATGTGTTTGTGAGATATTTTCTCAAAATCCACACTTTATACAATATAAAATAGCCATGCATCAAATTCTTGTTCCATTATTAGAGTCTTAGAAGCAAGTGATGGGAATTGGATTTGCCCTATGACAAACTAATTATTGATATTAAACCATTCAATTTCATCAATGCAATAGAAATAGAATTGTTTTCTCAACCACAAGCAATCATTTCATAGTAAGGAGTGCCTACACTACTTGATGGAATATGAGGATCCGTGCCAAGTAATTAGGGATACTTCCTATATTAAACTTACATGAGGAGTTTAATTATGAACTTCCTCAAGATATATAATGAGGGAGCCATACTTTTATCTAAAGAAGTAACCATTTATATAATTACCAATTATATTACATAGGCTACTAGATTTCCATCAAGGGGGAAGAATCTATACGTCTATAAAACAAGGAATCCCACCATTCACTTAGATTTCAGGGGAACTATGCTCTAACAACTTGAGAGGTGTCTATTGACCAAGTCATAGATGCATTGGTTTAAGTCCTCACATAATGCATAATGCATTGATATTAGTAAACAACAAAAGGTGAGAGGAAGGATACAAAAGGCATATTTGATATTGTGCACATAATAATAAAACTTGGGGAGGATTACAATTGGCCCAAGTTACTCTTAGTATAACACATAAAAAATATTTATAAGCTTCTCACAAGGGTAACTCAATATTTCCAGTACCATTTTTTGGTACTCTACTTTGCTTCAAAAAATGGACATCTTAAGAAGGATGAATCTTACTGGATATTAACTACTTACTAGTTAATTCCTTCCTAAATTTGATTTAGCTAAGATATGGGAAACACATTCTCTAGGTAGGCAAGTTCACACAATGGTGGGTGTAAATTTATAACATGATTATAATGCACCCACATACACCTAAGGATGTTCTTAAGTATCTCACGCTGATCACCACCATCACCAATATGTATAATGGTGTAATGTCCCCTTTCTTAAATTAAAGAAATCAGAGGACCTGTAGCATATATTTATTTCCTCTAGGCTAAAGGGGGTATTTAAAAGGGAAATAATCTAATAATAATTTATTAAGTTATCTAAAAGTGTACTTTAAATTATAACTTTAGAAAATGATATTTAATTTATTATTATTGAATGGGGCCAAAAGTAAATATTAGATACATGACCAAAAAGTAATTGATATTTATAAGTTGGAAAAAGGTGAATAATCAATTAAAAGAAATATTAAATTCTTTTAACTATGGAATGGAAAAGTGAATACTAAAAGAATCAACTGGAAAAGAAGTCATGGATTCATACAAACACTTTTACAAAAACCATGTTTTGCAAATTTGGGGCAACAACTTCAATATTTTACATAGAGGATGAAAACCCTCATATTCATAGGATTGGGGATGAAAATATTCAAACCCATTTGGTAATTACATTTATGGATTATACCAGAGCTTTTAGATCTAGAGTAAATTCATCACATAGGTGCATAAAGCCTGATTTATGGATATGTATGAGGCTGTAATGGTTTAGAAATATATGAAAATATTCTCCTACAGTGACATTTCAGCATGGCATCACTATTCAAAGCATCACTATCCATGTCACTATTTACAATGTTATTATTCATATCACTATTCACTAATGTACCTAGGCATTTACTTTTATGCACTAGGGTTTGACTTTGATGAGATATTAGCTAGTTTTTAAGGGTTGCCATACCATTTCAAAGGCTACCAAACTATTGCAATTAAAGTTTATTACTATTGTACTATTTATGTGTTATTTTTAGCTAGGATTTTTAGGAAAAATCTAATATTTATACCTTTTGATGTTGACATACTATTTTGAAACATTTACAACTAGGGTTTCAATAAAAGATTCCACCTTTATGCATTTTTAGGTTATGTCAAGTTAAGGTTTGATAAAATTTTTAGAAATAATTAGTATATGATTTTATTTTACCACTGTACTTTTCTAGTATTGAATAAAGATTCAATTAGGTTTCTAGTTATTAGTTTGATTTGTGTTATTATCTATTATTGGGTGAAATTCTAGATTTGAATTAATAACAAAATAAGGGTTTCTTGACAACTCTAAAAATATTCATATTTATCTAAAAATGGATATTATAGTGGTATCATAGCCATTTTTTTACCATATTGTCAACCATGGGGTCACTACATAAGGATATTATGTCCAATTTTGATTTACACAAAAATCTTGTAGCACAGATTTGAATAGAAAAATCTTCTACAGACTTTATGGAGTTTATGGAGTCACAAAATGGGAAAGGGCACTATGAAGAAGTGTGGTTAGATAAATGGAAGAGAGATTTAAGGTATGACCTTAAAACCCTACCGAGGAGCAAAAATAACTCCACATGTAACTTGAAGGTAGAGATTATTTGATAATAGAAAATGTTTTATTGACTTATAATGACTACATGTATCAACAAAGGAATGAGGAATCCAAGGAAGAAATTGTGAAGGTGAAAGCACCATTCATTGATTTCAATCTCCCAAAGAGTTCAACATAAAATAAGGGTATAAATTACATATGTGAGGTAGAATTTAATGATCTACCCTCATTAACAAAGGTGGATCCTAGGGTTGAAAGGAAACCATCCACTTTACAAGTAAACACATAATATGTAATGAGAACGCAACAAAGGTGTGATGAATGGCTAAGAAGAGCTAGGGAATCTAAGTTGATAGCCACCTAAGTAAAAAAACACTTATAGGAAACAAGGGAAAAAAATTTCCTTTGATGATGAGGAACGAGGGAGAAATCATGGATCATGAACCAAAAAAAGAATAAAAATCTGATTTGCAAGATGGTAGAGAGAAGTTAGTGGTTAAAGCCAATTTTTTAGATGATAATGTTGATTTTTAGCTTGTTAGAATTTTTGTCATAATGATTAATGGTAATAAAATTGATTATGTTCATAGCAAGGGTTTATTTCATCACCCTCATACTATGCCCTTACAATGTTTTGGTCATTGTGAGAAGTATTCTAACAATGTTGAGAAGATGAAGGGTACCAAATGAAAACAAGATATTTTCCAAGAAGCCCTTATCCATATTTTGATCATTCTTAAGATCAAGCCATTATCATATAATATGAATTTTTAAGAAATCAAAGAAATATTCTATCCTTGATATCATTTAGAGAATGGAATAAAGAGTGAAGGAGACTTTTCATAGGAGGCAAGTCCCATGGGCAACATGACAAGGTTAATACAACACTATTTGATATAGGTTATTTTTGTGAGTTTTTAAAAGATTTTTTGTAAATCATTTTGAATATAATTATTCAAATGGTGAATGTAATGAAGACCATACCTGAAACAAAGGTTGTATCTATATGTATATTTATAAATATGGTTCACTCACCTACCATTACATGTTCAACATAGGAGGCTGTAAAATGTTTGATGTTAAAATTACCAATATATGAGATTGTAACATCGATGTTGTTGCCACTGTCAAGAATCACCATTGGATTAGTAGTTACATTATTGGATTAGGTGGATTTGATCTTATCATATGCTGACATTGATCCTTATTACATTGTTCATGCAATGTTATTAAAATGTTTCAGGATACTATCTACCATGGAAATTAGATGAATATATTTAAATGGAAAAGGTTTTAAAACCCTACTTTCTATAGTCAAGGAAATGAGCTTAACAAAAACTCTACATTGCCTTTCTCTAAAAATTATAAGCAAGTTTTATCATCATTATGTGATTTGTGTGGATTTTTATCAACTTATAGAATTAGTATCATAACTAAGATTAGTTGTCTTCACCTTGATTATACCAAAAGGTAGACATCAATTTAATTATTAATGGATCTGACATGCAACATTTAAAAGTTGTGGAAAAATGTGTGGGATGAGGTTTCCCCAAACCAATTAGGAACATGTGTTATTTTAGAGGATTCTTATGGATAAATTGATAGATACAAAATTGAATCTTCTCATATAGATATTCTAATTCGAGTAACATTATTGGTGTTTGATCAAATTACCTTAAAATTTAAGAATGTAATGGAAAGAGGCTTTAGTATAAAATAGGTCACACAATCTTCCCTAGTAGTTAATAAAAAAATGGTCACTTTGGCAAGAGGAATCCATTCTTTTTTAGTCTTATTTTACGTTTGGTAGGAGAATGCCCTACTATGTATCAGATGGTTATAGACTATATCAAAGGCATACTTGAAACCCATATAAAAAAAGAAAATTTTGGTAAAACAAAGCACACAAAATCAATTTATGATAGATTAAAAAGTAATATACATGTTGGCAATTATTGTCATTAATGTCAAAGATTGATGTCATGTGTGCATTGATGTTAAAGGTAATGACAAAGTGGTGATGTCATGATGATGATGAGTTTGAGCCTAAATTTGTGCAAGGTAGGATTTTTCTACACATGAGCTAAGGTAAGTATTTTTTGAGGCTGATCATATTGTATGTATCATGTTGATGTGGTTTCAGGTCAAGGAGAGAAGACAAACATGTGAACAGTGTGTTGGTATAGGCTTGGTAACCTTGTATGTAAGCATGGATCTTTAGTATATGCTTGGATATGAAGTTGATATGATGAGATCATGTTGTATAGGTCTTATGGGTTGTTAAGAGTGCTTAAAATGCTTATGAGAATGCATGGTGTTCATCTAGTTCTTCATTATGTTCATTTTTGCATAGTTGGTTCTATGATAGAAAAATCTGAGTAGGCAATTTGCTAACATCACCATTACCATATATGGATGAATTAATTTGGAGTTGGTCATATGTGTGTGATCAAATTAGTTCCAAGTTATTATTTTCCAAGTTTTAGGTTGTGAGGTTGTGTGTAACAAAAGATATAATGGTTCAAAGTTGACCTTCTAGGCAGATTATAGTGGTTCCCATACTTAGCCAGACCATTAATGTACATCATGTAGATATGCATGAACTAGTAAGTTTGTGCATTTAATTAAGGTATAAATAAAGTCAATAATTATAAATTTTTTACATGGAGATGTTTTCTACAGTTCCAAGAATTTACCCTAGAAATTTGGAGTCTTGAAGTGATTTCTCACTCAAGTTATAAAGTTTCAAAGTTTCTCTTATAGATTGTGATGGGCTAAAGACCATCAAGTTTAATCACATTAAAGTCTAAGGTCATTGGTATAGAAGATCTAATAGTGAGCATTTAATCATACATATTGAGATCAATGGTGCATATGAAGTCAACATGTCAAAGGTTGCACACACAAGTGACAAGTGTCACAATCTTATTAGTCTGACAAAAGATCAATAATGAGTGGTGGTTCATACTAACAAAGATAAATGATGAGGGACAAGTCAAAGAGTTAATAATGTACACAAGATTACCAAGTGGAAAAAGTGTAAGGGAATATCAATAAAATGTTTAGAAGGCACGTGAGGGTGCTAAGTGTCATAATCTCAAGAGTTCTAAGCAAGATCTAATGGTATTGTTGCAAGATAAAGACCAAGCTACTCAATAGAGATCAACAATGCATATGTGGTCAAGATTTCCAAAAAGCACAAGATAAGGCCAACATGTTCAAGGTTTAACATATGGATAGTGGAGCATTGTGAGTTAAAGAGCTATTTCTGAAGAAGATCGATGGTGTAAGTTGAATTAGATGAGCAAAGTGCATGAGATGTGTTCTAATTGATTGAGGTTTAATTATGACCATTTGGATTTAAATATTTGAATTTAATGAAGGAAAGACTAGTGTTTGGTGTTTGAGACATAAATTTTGATTTATGCATAATTTGATGTTGTAGTAAACAAAAAAGTTATAGAGGACTTCAAGGTGCATTTGGAAATATTCATTTAAAGGTCTAAATGTTTGTATAGTCAAAGCTATTGAGCTCCAAATTTAAATATGTGTTCGTTCTTGCTTCACAAGTAACTTGAGAAGGGTAATTGAGTTGTTCTTGACTATATTTAGATGTTTTAAGATGAACTAATTGTTAGATCATGTTGTAGACTTCATGAAGATAATGTATGTGGATTATAGAGATTTAAACAATCTATATTCTATATGATAAAAGGCTTAGAAGTTGATTGTGTATTTGTTTTTAGTGATCGTATGTATAAAATGATGTTTGGACTAATTATGCTATAATAGAAGGGTGATGTGATGGATGTTATCACTTAAGGAAGACCTATAGGTTATGTGGAGTGGATCTATGCATTTGGAAGTGGTCTTATGTTTCTAATCTAGTCAATGGAGTCATAAATAGGGGAATAGGTCTCCATGAGACCTATAAGGGATACTAAAGCATAATTGAAAGACATAGCTGCTTAAGTGAGACCCATAGTTTTTATGACAAACCTATGAGGATAGTATTGAGCTATGTAAGATGTCTTAAGGGCTAAGGTAAGTCTAAAGGATGATCAATAAGTTAATAATCATGAAGACTCTATAAATGGTGAAATCAAAGATGATGATTTCTAGAGGTGAGAGACTTGAGAAAAGAGGTGTGTGAGAGTTGTGGAGTGAAAGAAAGGGTGTGTGACCAATAGATGGATTGTAGAGTAGAGAAATTTGATGACCATTTATATGACCTATAGGTCATATTTATGATGTCAAAGATAGTGCTATTATAGGTTTGAAGATTAAGGATGAGTGAAGGATAGATGATGTCTATGTGAGTTTGGTGGTTGATTTGAGAGGTAGATTAGAGTGTGGAATGTGTAGTGTGTAGAGTTTAAGAGAGATGATATACATTATATTTCCATCAGATTGGTAGGCAATCAATGATCATGAGTTTTTCATTTCATAGGTGTTGGGAGGGTTATCAACATCTAGGTCAGAAGGACTTGACCAATAGGTGGTTAGAAGGACTTGATCATATTAGGGGTAGGTATTCCCTATGAAATAGGTGTTTCACTAAAGTTTATTAGAAGGAATTGACCAATAGGTGATCAAAAGGACTTGATCATCTTAGGGGTAGGTGCTCTTTATGAAATAGGTGTTTCACTAAATTTTGGTTAGAAGGACTTGATCAGTCTCATGTTTGTGATCATCTTATAGGACAAGTAGTCCATGTGTTTGTAGGCTTAAGATTAGGTTTTATTAACTAAGAGGGTTTCCCATATAGATATTGTGTTGTGTATGTGATCTTAAATTATCTATTTTTCATTTCTATAAACATCTTGAATGCTTCATGAATGGTTGTATTGAATGCTTAAGTGTTTGAAGTATTTATAAATTGGATTGGATTGTTTACCACCACTAATTCACTACCCCCTCCTCAATGGTTTGTACCTCTAATAATTGGTATTAGAGTAGGTCCTTTGTAGGAAGCCTAATAGCTTGAAGAAGATCCTAAGTAGCACTAGATGGATAAGCAGTTGAATAAAGAGAATCAATGGTGGAAGGCTATGAAGAGCATATATGTTCTTTGAAGAAAGATGCCAAATAGGATGAGAAAGTTATCAATGATCTAAAGGTTTAACTAGAAGATGCCAATGCAAGTTTGAGTTTAAAAGAGGAAAGTTTTTCAAAAGAAAAAGACATCATGTATGATGAAGAAGTTTGCCATGATAGTGGAGAAGAAGAAGTGTTCTATGACAACAAGGAAGAAGAAGCAGATCTAGGAGCTAAGCTCATAAAGAGGAATCACAAGATGAGGTATGTGATTAAAGGTCTTGAAACACAAGTTAGTTATCTTGAGGGAAGTTTGTTAGGCAAGACTAAGATAGATGAGAAGAATTATCAAGAGCTAATCAAGTATCTTAAAGATAAAACATATATATTGAAAGATGACATGGATAAAGAAGCCAAGAAGGATAAGGAGGTCATCAAAGATATTAGGGGTTAATTAAAGGTTTCAAATGGTAGCCTAAATTCAATAGAAGAAGAATGTAGATATCTCAAGACTCTGTTAGAAAAAGCCAATATCAAGGTGAGTTAAAAGCAAGGTGAGCATGATGAGAGTAGAGCATGAAAAACTCATTGACAAGTTGGATAAGTTAGAAAAGGAACATGTGATGCTTAAGAAAATTAAGAAGAATGATAACATGAAAAGAAATGAAAGATGACTAGTTAGACAACCCAATGCAATAAGGTATGATAGTTTATTCCATGGTCATTGTTATACATGTAATTAGAATGGTCATAGAGCTAGACATTCATAGAGCTATGATAGGAGTTTTTGGCCAAAGATTGATCATAGTTCAAATCTATAAAAAGGTACAAATGTTGTTATTTTTTTAATTTGTGATAAGAAAAGTCAAATTGTTAGAATTATTCCTAGTAAATTTAATAAGCACTCAAGTCATCTAAAGAAGGGAGAGACTCATAGAAAGCATATCAAAATTCAAAACATGATGTGGAGACCTAAAGCAGTGAAGGCTAGTCCTGTTGAGTTTAAGGATAAAACTTTTGATATTGTAGAAAAGGAATCAATTTTGGAGATGTCTCAAGAGTGATAAGGAAGCTTGATATCAGTACAAATAGAGAAGAATATTGATGATCCAAGAATCAAATTAGTTATACCATTCAAGGCCAAGGAGAATCTAAAAGAAAGATCTCAATCTGATGGTTTATTTGTTGTAATTGAATTAGTTTTAGGTAAGAAGGATTTTCATGATTTCCAAGAGTTCTTATTGTCTTCTTTCAAAGAGGAAAAGGTGTTAGTTGAAGAGATATACCAAGAACCTATGTTTTTATCATGGATTGTCAAGGAAGCCAAAGAAGATATAGATGCCAAACAAGTTATTTTAGTCAAGAAAAGGAAGAAGAAGAAATTTATTTAGTCCTATGATGAGGACTGGTATACTCCTCTATTTCAGGACCTTGTGAAGTAGAGATGTCTTTGTTATGCTTCATGAAGACATTTCTTAGTTTGAAGATGCATGTGGTCTTGAGGGTGTTTTCAGTTTAGAGGGTTAGATTAAAGGTTTCTAGGTGGAAAAGGAGGATTTATGAGTTGTCAAGATGATATTTTTACATATAAAGGTTTGTTGACCTTATTCTAAGCATGATCCAAGTGGTTTTTTGGTCTAAAGGTATGTTGAAATCAAATTGGAGATTTTCTGAGTGCTCTCAATTTTCTCAATTTTTGGCCTAACGGCAAACAAGCCTAAATGGGTTATAGGATGTATGGGTTACCAAAGGTTTGAAAGCTCAAAAATTGGTCCAAAAGTGTGTTATGGTTGTCTCTAAGTGTGTAAGTAGTTTCAGAGGTTGGTATTGACCAAAATGAGGTTTGTTGACCCTATTTGTTTTGAGATTCTAGAGTTTTGGGATATGATATAAAAGTGGTTTGAATTATGAGTTGAGGTATAAGGATTCTTAATAGTTTTAATGGGCTAAATGTGTTTTCAAATCAAGCTCCATAGAGATTTTAAGGTTTGTGGTTTTCAAATTATTCAAGTTTTTGTCAAGATGGAGGCCTAATTGTCTAGAAGGTTTGTGAAGGAAGTATGTTTCAAAGGATGAGATAGTTGATGAATATTGGTGTGATTGATATGGAATATGAGAGTGATCTAGATATGAAGTTTCAGGTCTTCAAGGTGTGTTTGCTAAAATTTTTGGGCTCTACAAGTTCCAGGTAGGGCTACAAGGAGTCTAGACAGGCTGTGTGAATATTTGATGTTTTTGGTTAGTTTATCCAAATGATAAAGGTACGAGTGTTTCAAGTTGATTTAATAGTTTGGTTTAGATAATTTTTCTTATTTTTTAAGTGGAATGAATTTTTTATAGTGGTCCTTGAGGTGGCTTGAGAGAGAAGGCTAATAAGCATGTGTGATGGTTCTTCATGATGTGTGGAGATCTGAAGATGCTCAAGAGGTGAAATGACTTAGAGATATTAAGGGGAGTACCACTTAGTGTTCTCAAGGTGATTACAATTAGTTTTTAGTGTTCATGTGTGTTTATTCCTCATTGATAGCAGTGCATGATCAAAGAAGAGCATTGTCATGGTGCATGGTTGAGAAGTACAAGATGGTATACATAGAGTTAGGGAGAGCTAACTCAAATAGTTTGAGTGACTTATGGATTCATGCATGATTTAAGGAGAGAAATTTTTGAGATGTTTTATTAATTATGAAAATATGTTAAATCTTCATGCATAAGCAAAGGGAGATTGTGAGTTCTGCAGGTAAACAGGTCAAAGGATTAGAATAACCCAAGTTCACATTGATGTATGTTAAAGAACATATGACATGAGATGAATAAGGATGTTAGGGAGAGATTTATAATCTATATGAGTAATTTTTTAGGTCCAAGGATAAAAAATGTCCAACTTTAGATTGATGCATGTCAAAGGGGGAACAATTATTTCATATGAGGTATGTGAGTAACATGAGCAATTAGAAGTATATTTGAATACATTCATGATGTTAAAAGGAGCTTAGTGGATATTTAGTCCACTTTGTCATTTAAGTCAAAAGAGGAGAAGGAAAATAAGAGGTTTCCATCAATGACAAAGGGGGAGATTATTGGTAAGCATTATCATTGATATCAAAGATTGATGTCATGTGTGCATTGATGTCAAAGGTAATGATAAAGTGGTGATGCCATTATTATGATGAGTTTGAGCTTGAAGTTGTGAAAGGTAGGATTTAGATGCATATGAGCTAAGGCAAATATCATCTAAGGCTTATTATATAATATCTAGCATGTTGATGTGGTTTCAAGGTAGGGAAAGAAGACAAGCATGTGAACAGTGTGTTGGCATAGGTTTGGCAACCTAGTATGTAAGCATAGATATTTAGTATATGCTTGGATAGGAAGTTGATATGAGGAGATAATGTTTTAGGGGTCTTATGGGGTGTTAATAGTTATTAAAATGCTTATGGGAATGCATGGTGTTCATTTAGTTCTTCATTATGTTTATATTGACATAGTTGGTTCTATGATAGCAAAATATAAGTAGGTAGTTTGCTGACATCACAATTACCATGTATACATGAGTCAAGGGGATTTGGTTATATGGGTGTGATCACATTAGTTCCAAGTTTTTATGTTCCAAGTATTAGGTCATGAGGTTGTGTATAGAAAAAGATATAATAGTTCAAAGTTAGCCTTCTAAGTAGATTGCAGTGGTTCCCATACTTAGCCATACCATCACTACACATCATGTAGATATGTATGAACCAATAAGTTTGTATGCTTAATTCAGGTATGAAAAATTCAATAATGGTCAAAATTTTACATGGAGATGTTTTATATAGTGCCAAGAATCTACCCTAGAAATTTGGAGTCTTGAAGTATTTCTAGCTCAAGTTATAAAGCTTCAAAGTTGTTCTAGTAGACTGTGATGGGCCAGAGACCATCAATTTTAATCATGTTGAAGTATAAGGTCATTGGTATAAAATATCCAACTGTGAGCACTTAATCATATGTATTGAGATCAATAGTGTTAATTAAGTCAACATGTCAAAGGTTACACATGCATGTGACAAGTGTCACAATCTCATTAGTCTGATAAAAGATCAATGGTGAGCAATGATTCATACTGATGAAGATCAACGGTGAGGGATAAGTTAAAGAGTCAACAATACATGCAATACTTCCAAGTGGAACAAGTGCAAAGGACTATCAGTAAATTAATCAAAAGGGACATGGGGGTGCTAAGTATCATAATATTAGGAGTTTTGAGCAAGACATAATGGTGAACATTACAAGATGAACACTAGGCTACACAGTAGAGATTGACAATGTGTATGTGGTCAAGATTTCTAGAAACTATGAGATGAGGTCAACATGTTTGAGGTTTAATGTTTAGATAGTGGAGAATTATGAGTTAAATTTTGAGCTAATTATGAATAAGATCGATGGTGTGAGATAAATGAGCTAAGTAAATAGCATGAGATGTGTTCTAACTAATCGAGATTAACTGTGACCATTTGGATTTAAATATTTAAATTTAATGAAGGCAAGACTATTACTTGTTTTTTGAGCCATAACTTTTGATCTATATAGAATTTGATGTTGTAGTAAAAATAAAATCTGTAAAGGACTTCAAGGTAGATATATAAATATTCATTTTAAGGTTTAAATTTTTTCACAGTTAAAGTTATTGTGCTCCAAATTTTACTGTGTGTTCATTCATGGTCTATAAGTAACTTGAAAAGGATAATTGAGTTGTTCTTAATGGTATTTTGATGTTTTAATATGAAATAAGTGTTGAATCATGCTATAGACTTCATGAGGATGATCTGTGTGGATTATGAAGGCTTGATCAATCTAGATTTTGTATGATCAAAGGCTTAAAAGTTGACTGTGTGTTCATTCTTGGTGATTGTATGTACAAAATGATGTTTGGGATAATTGTGCTATAGTAGAAGGGTGATGTGATGGATGATATAAATTAAAGAGGACTTATAGGTTATATGGAGTGGACATATGCATTTGGAAGTGGTCATATGTTTTTAATTTTCTCAATGGAGTGATAAATGAGGGAATAGGTCTCCATGAGACCTACAAGGGCTACTAAGGCTTAATTGAAAGATGTAGCTACTTAAGTGTGACCCATAGTTGGTATGACTGACATATGAGGATATAATTAAGATATTTAAGATGTATTAAGGGTTAAGGTAATTCTAAAGGATGATAAATAATTTAATAACCATGA
The DNA here is from genome assembly GCA_037957365.1 of Torreya grandis. Taxonomy (NCBI): domain Eukaryota; kingdom Viridiplantae; phylum Streptophyta; class Pinopsida; order Cupressales; family Taxaceae; genus Torreya; species Torreya grandis. The sequence goes on from JARHVA010000961.1 coordinate 1,550,151, forward strand.
AGGCTCTATAAATGGTGAAATAAAAGATGATGATTTCTAGAGGTGAGAGACCTAAGAAACAAGGTGTATGTGAGAGTTATGGAGTGAAGGAAAGGGTATGTGCTTAGTGGATGGGTTGTAGAGTAGAGAAGGTTGATGAATGTTTATAACCTATAGGTCATATTTTTTATGTCAAAGATAGTGCTCTTACAGGTTTAAATATTGAGGATGAGTGAAGGATAGATGATGTCTATGTGAGATTGATGGTTAATTTGAGAGGCAGATCAGAGTGTGGAATGTGTAGTGTCTAAATTTGAAGAGAGTTAATATACATTGTATCTCCATTAGATATTCAGACAATCAATGAGTAGGAGTTGTTCATTTCATAGGTCTTGGGAGGGTGTTCAACATCTAGGTCAGAAGGACTTAATCTATAGGTGGTCATAAGTACTTGATCATATTAGGGGTAGGTGCTCCTTGTGAAATAGGTTTTTCACTAAATTTGGTTAGAAGGACTTGACCAATAGGTGATCAAAATGACTCGACCATCCTAGGGGTAGGTTTTCCTTGTGAAATAGCTGTTTCATTAAATTCTGGTTAGAAAGACTTGACTAGTCTCATGTTTGTGATCATCTTATATGACAAGTAGTCCATGTGTTTGCAAGATTGAGATTGGGTTTATTACACAAGAGGGTTTCCCACATAGATCTTGTGTTGTGTATGTGATCTTGCATTATCTATTATTCATTTCTATAAACATCTTGAATGCTTCATGAATGGTTGTATTTAATGCTTAAGTGTTTGAAGGATTTGGAAATTGAATTGGATTGTTTGCCACCACTGATTCACCCCCCTCTTAGTGGTTTGTACCTCTAACAATACATTTTGATACAAAAATTCCTCAATACACCAAAATTAAAGTTGATGGTTGTGAATTTGATAGACAAAACACTTATGCTATAAATCTTATGGCCTCTCTTTGTCATTCCCTATTATTATGTTTGGATAAACTCAATGTAGGAAGGTTTGATAGTAGAATGTATAATAAAGTGAAGGAGCTTACCAAATGTGTTGCATAGGTAGATTCATCTAATTACACTTTATGTTTTTTAATCATAGTGTTATTAAAGTCATGCCAAGCTCATAAATTTAGGCTATCAGATGAAAAAAAATAATGAATGATAATGATGTTGTAAATGATAGAAACATAAAATTGGAGATAGATCTATGTGTTTTTAAGACAACTGCTGGGTTGAAGATGAAAAATTAAGTTTGGAAGTTGTAAATAAAATGATTAATGGAAGGAATTTATGGAGAGCTTACAAGATCTGGGTGAATGCTTCCTATCATGGTGCTTGGGTTACAACCAGTTCTTAATTTCAACATCTGGTAAAAAAAGCAAAATCAAAAGCCTGATATTTATGGTTAAGATCATTAACACTATTTTTAAAGGATGAAAATAAAAATATGCTATTTTGATTTCATCACATGGTTTATGCAACTTGAATGAGTTCTAAGTGATAATAGATGGTGAAAAACAAAATCAAAGTAACATTGAAAATCAGTTGATGGCTCTTGTGTTTTTGATTTCTTAAGTAAATTTGGTTAATATATGCTTAAAGTTCTTAATATGAACCAAATGACTATGAACATCATGTCATTTACTGCTAATCTAGATAGAACATTTGAATTTTAGAGGTGGTTTTTGAATCTCAGGGGATAACTAGCAAAAAATCCTACAAAATTATTGGGGCTATTGATTAGACATTCATAGATCATGAAAATTAGAATTAGTCAAGAAGAATCCAATTCTAACATGGAGGAAAGTATCATTAATCTTTAGAAACAAAATAAGCAAAGGCTTAAGTCACTAAAGGCCATGTTGTTTCACATCTCTTCTAAATTTAGGAGACTGGCTAGGGGGTTTGATCTTCTTAAGACACCTTTCATGAAGATTTATTTTAAAAGTTTCTAGTGCATATCAAGTGTTTAACTTAATTATTATTTAATTTCATTTTTCACACTCTTTTTAATCCATTTGACAAATATACCTATCACTGAGCACAAGACAAACATGAAATCAAATCATGTTACTACCGAGTCATACGTACTAGTTATTTAGGATATAAATCATCATTTATGATTGATGGATGATATAATCTATGAAGAACTTGTATTTTTATCCAAAGACATGTCTTTCTTAAGGTTGTTTCCATACAAACAATATTCTATCAAGAAGAGTGGAGTTGAGAATCTCAAAACACATTTTTATGGGCCTTACAAAGTCATCAGAAGGATTGAAGAGGTTACTTACAAACTTGAGCTGCTAAAGCATAGTAGAGTACAAATGTTTTTCATGTATAATGCCTCAAAAAGGAATTGGGAATCATGTAATTCCTTCCATTGAGTTTCCTCCCTTAGATGATGAAGGAAAAATCATCTTAGTTCTTTAAGTTATAGTAGATGTCAGAGTAAAGAAATTAAGGAACAAAACTATCGCAAAGTATCCAGTGCATTGGAAGCATTTACCAACATAGGATGTTACTTGGGAGGATGCAAAATTTATTGAGCATCCCAGTTGGCAATTACTTATGGGGAAACAATTCTAGGAAGAGTAGACTGTAATGTCCCCTTTCTCAAATTAATGAAATCAGAGGACCCATAAGCTAAAAGGGGGTTTTAAAAGGGAAATAATCTAATAATAATTTATAAAGTTATCCAAAAAATTAATTTAAGTTATAACTTTAGAAAATGACAATTTATTATTATTGAATAGGGCCAAAAGTTATTAATATTAATAAGTTAGAAAAAGGTGAATATTGAATTAAAAGAAATATTAATTTATTTTAGGTTTGTAATGGAAAAGTGAATAATAAAATAATCGGCTAGAAAAAAATCATGGAATCATTTGAACACTTTTACAAAACTCTTGTTTTGTAAATTTGGGGCAACAACTTCAATATTTTATATAGAGGATGAAACCCCTCATGTGTATAGGCTTGGGGATAAAAACACTCAAACCCATTTGGTAATTCCATTCAAGGATTAAACCAAAGATTTTAGATTTAAATTAAATTCATCACATTGGTGTATAAATTCTAATTTATGGCTATGTATGGGGATATAATAGTATAGAAAATTATGAAAACATTCTCCTATAGTGACATTTTAGCTTGACATTTTAGGTTAGTATGGAGGAAGAGAAAGTGGTTGAAGAGAAGACCTAGAAAGACTAAGATACCTTGGTCAAATAACAAAATTAGGAAGAATAAAAATTTGAAAAAGAGAGAGAAAAAAGGAAGGCTAAGGCAAAAATAAAAATAAATGAGGTAAAGCATAAACATAAGGAAAATTACAAAAGTAGGAAGAGTAAAGGAAAAATACCGTAGAGGAAAAATTAGAAAAGGATGAAGTTAAAAAAGATGAGATGGCTAAGAAGGAACAAAAAAATAAGCTCAAACATAAGGTTGTGAAGGCCAGCCCAATAGTTGCAAACCAAGTCCAAACAATGAAAATCCAAAGAATTCCAACACAATAAATGTTAGGAATAGATTTTACATCATGTTAGTTTTTGTATTTATCAAAAGGTAAATAGTAACTGGTTAATTTACTGAGAGGTAAATATTAGTTACAAGGTGGTTATAATCATATGATAAGTTTGTATTATGATAGAATATTATATTGTTGATATATTGTTAATAGTTATAACAATATATCATAATTAGTAGTTTAATTATTTATAGGATTCAGGTGTGACATAAATTAAAGGATAATTTATAGGAAGCATATTCCTATAGATATGTATTATTCCCAAATGATTTAATTAATCAGAATATAAGATAGTATTAGAGTTTAATATTATTCTTGTGTTTTATTTCTAAGTTCTCTTTATTTCTGTATTGAATCATGTATAAAACTAAACTTGATCTATCATCTGGTATTAGATCCATGTCATTCCAATAGTCATGAGAGTCATGTAAAACTATGAGGTCCCTACATCTGGTTCTATTTACCCACTTGCATATTCCTAATTCATTTATGCATGCTAGTCTCTCCTTACACAATTTTGTTTTAACATGAGATCTGATTAGTTCAATCAATTTGTCGTAGCAAATAATTCAATCGATCCATTCTTTTTTATTAGTTGGTGCATGAAGATGTGGATGAAATAATTGATCTAATATTAAAGGAGAAGCTTTGAGATATCTTCATACACAACAAACTCATGTATAGATCAAGTTTTGAGATTTGTATTCTGGGTCTATACTTGTGCACATTTGAAGATTGCATAGTTTTTAGAACTACAACAAATTACCAATATAATTTTACAATGGATTTAGAATTCAAGCATGTGGTGCCCTTTGGTCTAACTGTTCAAGGATATCATTTAGTTTTTAGACTCCTCATGACCTAATCAGTTTTATTGTTATTTGAAATATGGAGGTTGAATAGCCGGTCTCATCTTTTCCATCATACCTGTCATTAGAGTTCCTACATATTATTGTTATGATGACAAATTTTTCACATGATAGATTAATGAAATACATTTTTCACTTGGCATCACCCTCTAAAAAGACATTTTTATAGTTTTATAATGCAAATTAAGCTTGCACTCAACTTTGGTGCTCTTAAAATTGCCTCACTACCATTTTACTATGTGGATGAAATAGAGATCAAAAAAAGATAGGGGATTAGTTATATTGATTCAACACCATTTATAAAGATCTTGAAATCGAAAATGATCAACATCATACACATTTTTAGAAACTACACAACTAATCCACAACATCATCCTATGTCTAGTCTATTGCATATAATTAGAACTGGCTAAGTTAAATTATGCATTATAACAGTGGCATTCATGCAGGTATGTTGGTATTTATATAAATTTTCTAGTCATATTATCTCCCATCTAGTTTAGTAAATGTAAATATGGTTACTAATTAGTTATTTTAAATATTTTAGTCTTTAAAATGAGTCATTAGGTTAAAGGTATATTTTTGAGTATTTCATATTAAAATGTCATAAGCTTTAGAGTCTTCATTATAATTGTTAGTCAAAATATTTTAAGATTGAGTCAATGGTATTTTAGAAGTAAATCATTTATTATTATGAGTTAAAATCAAATTATTATTTAAAAAGTAATTTTTTATTTTATTATTTTTTTAAATGTTCAAATAGTCAAAATTCATGTTTTGAGTCTTAGCCAAATTATGAATGTGTCAAAAAGAGTCAAAGTCATAAAAAGTCAAATTTTTTAAAAGTTTAAGTCTAGAGTCAATTTTTTTGGGTCTATTATCAAAATTGTAAAAATAATTTTTTTCCCTCATGGATAAATTTTCACTTGTATGTGACATCTAGATTATGGGCAGAGTTTCTCCTCATTTGAGCTTCATCACCATATTCACTAAGTAGTAAAAACTAGAGGCTATAAGATATACAAAGGTTGGAGGTCTTTGAATGACCTCTCATCAGTCACCAATGATGAGGCTGCACCAATGATGTGGTGACACTTAGTGTGGTGTATTATTTTCATTTTTGAAGCATGATTTTCAAAATAAGAACAAAATAATAATCCCTGTTCATGATATGTAATCTGTGTACAAATTCCAAACATGATTCCTTGAGGTGAAAACATTGTAAAAAGATAGAAAGCACCAATGTAAGATAGTTCATGGATCTTGAATTATGGTACAAATCTATAAAACCACCAAGAGATGAACAGTTGATGGGTTCCTATTCATGTCAAGGTTTTTGGTAAACCCATAAAACCATGGGAGCAGTGAGGCTCTTTGTATCAAGGTCATAAGCTAGATAGGGCATGCTACAAGAGGTGAACATACTACATATAAGAGTGTGAATATTTTTGTACCATGTAAAAACTATGGAGGGGAATGTTAGGAATAGCTTTTACATCATGTTAGTTTTGGAATTTACCAAAAGGTAAATAGTAACTAATTAATTTATCAAGAGGTAAATATTAGTTATAGGGTGGTTTTAACTATATGGTTAATACGGTAAGTTTGTATTATGATATAATATTATGTTGTTGATAAATTGTTAATAGTTATAACAATATATCATATTTAGTGGTTTGCTTATTTATATGATTTGGGTGTGAGATAAATTAAAGGAGAAGTTATAAGAATCATATTCCTATACATATGTATTATTCTCAAATGATTTAATTAATCAGAATAAAATATGGCAACAAAGTTTAATATTATTCATGTGTTTCATTTTTGAGTTCTCTTTATTTCTGTATTGAATCATGTGTAGAACTAAACCAAATCTATCAATAAAATAAAAAAGGAGTTAGAACAACATAGATTGTAACGAGGAAAGCACAAACATAACCATCTATAAATTTTTTAGGTTTAGAGTCTACACAAGGAGAATGCTTGGAGAAGCCTCATAAGAGAAAGGGGAGTCCAAAAAATGCTAGTGGATGGATATCCAAAAACCAACATTGTGATGAACCACATTCACTCTTCTAGTTGCATAAATAAGGCATTGAATTTCAAAATCTATGGTTGGTGTGACCGAGCTCACTACCTACTTTAATCCAAGAATTTTCTCTAGATGATTCATAGTTATCATTTGTTAATAAAATTGAAGGTGTTTCTAAATTTAAAGCATTGATGATGCATAAGGCCACCAAGATTGGGAAATAAAATACTTAATTATGTGAGAAGCATGCTAAGCTACAAGAGCAAATTTATAAATCATGGATGCTCATTGATGACACCTACCCAACATTAGTTCAACATTTTTGGGGAACTAAGCCATGTTAGAAGAAAATAAATTTACCACTTTTCTCACCAGGTTGACTCAAAATTAGGCCACATCATAAGGACTATAGAACATCAAAGCTCAAGTCCAAAAACTATGCAATGAAATAAAATCAATAATTAAGTTGCTAGAGGAATACAAGTAGGTTTTAGATGTCATTGCACTATAAGCTACACATCCTTCTAGGAAGATGATTGATTGGAAGGAACAAATTCAAAATGCATGGAAGGACATTATGTTGGATCTCTCCCAAGCAAAAAAATCAAAGGTAGTAATGAAGATCCAAATGTCAGCTATCAAGATGGATAATGCCTTAGAATAATCTATCACATTAATAGATAATCATGTCCATAATGCACACGTGGAATTTTGAAATGCTACATGACATGTTTCAGGTGTTCAAACACAAAGGTATGTCAACAAAATAGAGTAAATCATGCAAGACATATAATATAAGGTTGTGCCGCATAAACCAATTATTGAATATAAAACTGATGATATTAGTAAAAAATCATGCAAATATAAACTCTCATTCACACATTATTTAACATGGTTAGGTATGTATTGGTGGACAAAAAAAATATAAGCAATATTTACTTAATCTTAACAATTCTATCCAAAAAATTATTGACAAACCGAAATACATTCCACCTTCTTAACTCATATAACTTCTCCATGATAAAAAGGATTTTTAGATAATGTAATCTCCTCCTCAAAAACTACCTATTACAACATCAATTTTTTCCTCCTCATTAGCAATGTCATTAGTAGCTACCAATCATCTTAGGTTGACTCTTTTGCAACCTTACAAACTATGCCTCCTCCATCACAATATGGTATTGTAAAGTTGCAATTTTTTTAAAAATTTTGAAGGTGAAATTCTGTTCAGGCAAGAAGCTTTGATATCGGGGGTCAGGAAGGTTGAAAAACTATAAAGGGTAGCCTCTTGATTATGCCAACCTATTGAAAAGCCATAAAGGGTAATAAGTTGGTATGCTACTTAAGTTGAGAACCTAATAAGGTGGAAAAGTAGTGCGTAAGAAGTCAAAATTGACAAATGGCACTTTGAGTAAAATTATGAACTTTAGTTCTTGACTGATACATCAACTAAATTGAAGGAAAATCCACTAGATCCAATTAGTGGTACTCTTTTAGCATATTTGTCTTAGGATGAAACAACTCTTTTAAGTCTGATAAAGTATTTTTAGGGAGGTGCAAAGCATAAGTCACACACATTTTTGTAATATAAATAGGAAAGAAGTGTACGACATAATGTGTTTTCTATAAAATATGATCTCATATAGGATAAAAAACACATAGAAGTTGAATGGTTGCTTTAATATTGAAGCTGAAAGGTCATGGAAATGAAGAGTCATAGTCTCTTCATAACATTATAAATACCCTATTTTTAAGAGAATTGAGTTGGAATGTAATAGAGATCAATATATGATAATCTTTGATTTATTAATTAATTATCAAATGTATTTTGTAAATACGTAACTATTGGAGATTAATATTTTATTTGGGTTAATTTATTAATCCTAAGTCTATTTAGTTATGCATTTATTATTATGTGAATTTATAATTCACATATTTCAAATGTATGATGTTTCACATGTCTTTTGTATATTTTTAAAAGAATATTGGAGTTTCATGTCACATGTAACTCATTCCACACTTATCAAACATTTCCCCTTCACTTCATGGGGATTAGTGACACTAGGCACACATTACAAAGGTTGTGCAAGACTATGATGGAGTTTTCTAGTATCTCCTTTTAGCTCACTAGCTCTATTTTAAGATCTCTCTCCTCTCTCATTATACATCTTGAGAATCTTTCTTGTTCATCTCTTGAAAGTCAATCTTCTTTCTCATTCTCTCATTTCTTCTCCTCTAATCATGAAGCTTGATTGGAGAATGTTGATGTAAATATTCCTTCTTAATGCATTTGGAGTTTTATTCCATTGATTTGATTTCCCCACTTATCACTTAGTGTCTCACATTATCTTGATGTGGCTTAATTTTGAGGTGATATATTTTATTTTTTGCATTCATTTACTTACTTCAACATTTTTTTAGGAGATGATGTCGTTTATTTCTAACATGATACTAGAATAGGTTAATATTAATGTTGAAATTTAAAATTTATTTAGGTTCATGCGTGGTAAATAAGTAAAATTATTATTTTTTTCTCTTAACCCATTAGTCTAGAATTTTCATATCAGTATTGACATCATATTTTAGTTTCAAACTAATAGTTGGAGTTTTGGTTATTTATTGTTGTTTTATTTTATCCAATGTTCATATTGGTGCTTTGGATATATTGGCACTTTGGATATCTTTGCTTTGGCTATGTTTTTACTCAGTTTTTTTAATCTAGTCTTTTGATTTTACAAATTTATGCCCTTTTTATGTCTTCACTTTCTTTTTGTAAGGTTTTCAAACCTTTTTTTACTAGTTTATAACCCTATTTAGCATTTTATTTATCAGTTTGAGGCATCTCATTCAATATCTTTCACCTTATTTTATTATGCAATTCTATTTTTTATCATCTTTTGGCACATTCACTGATATATTTTGGCCCTTTTCATTATCCTTTTTGGAATTTTCAACCTTGGATCATGGTGTTTCAATGTATAAACCTACGTGATTCTCCTGATACTACACCTTTTATTTCAATTTATGGCATTTTAATTACTATTGTTCTTTGATACTTTTATCTTGACATTTTATTTTTATTGACATATTTTCCACTTATAAATGCATTTTATTTTCTCATGGCATTACTTTACTCTATTCCCATTATGATTTCTCATGTTCTATTTGTCATTTTCCTGTACAAATCAACATTCCACTTAATCGAACTCCACATTTTTGTTTCCATGGCCTGCATCCCAACCAATCAATACTGTGTGGCATTTTTAGAAGTCTTACTCTATCAAAGAGTAGTTTTAAAGTGGATTTTTACATTTTATTATTCTTATTATTGATTATAATGAAGTCAAAACATCAAATTGAATAATTCATTCTCTTTTTTTTAAATCTTTGACACTTGACATATCCATAATAAGTATAATGCCCTTTATACCTTCATTCTTTGCCGTTTAATTTATCAAAATAAATATTATAGATTTTTTATAAAATATACTATTAAGTAAATTATTATGCCCTATTTTTATGATGTTTTAATTCTAATACTTCATGATTTTATGCTTTACTAAGAAAGTTTTTAGTGTATTGACGTAAATAATTTCGTGTTAACAAGTATTAAAGTTATTTGTAAGCTATAAACATCTTTTTATTTTGATGTTTGTAATGTTTTAAATGCATTACCATTATATATTGTGTATTTTATTAGCTATATGACATTTATTTATGGCACTTGTATCATTTTATTCTTGAGGTTCTATAACTATTAAATTAACTTTATTCTTAGTCTTTAAAAATATTAAACAATAAATTGATTTCCAACATAATGAAATTTATGATATTAATTGTCAAATTGGATGTTAGAACATGACTATTAATATTCTAAACACCTCATTTAATAAAAAAATTGGTGAATATGCATACCTTGATTGACACTCTTAATGAAAAACTTTCTTATTTTGAAAACATAAATGTCTCTACTGTTGCTTTAAAGTGTAATTTTTCATCTCCTAAAGAGCATGGTCCTTTGAAACATCATGTTTCTAACCTTAGTTTTATAATTATGCAATCAATGGGTTACGCTACGGTGGAATTGGTAAGCATGAAAACAACATTGATGAGCCTTTTTCATTTGTCACTAATGCAAAATTTTTAGGTTTTAGTTGTAATGCTTCTAATGTTAATATGAAGTCATAATATCCCCCTCATTGAAGGAATTTGAAATGCAATAGTTTTCAATCTCAAAGACTTTTTTTGGTTATAATCCTTCATGTGCCCATATTATGGTTAAAAATGGTAACCTTTTGCATGTTATTGTAAGATTGTGCATGATATCACTAAATGCAAGAAATTAAATTTGTGTAATTCTCATCATAAAATAAATCACGACCTTTTGAATTGTTGGAAAACCAATAGAACACCTCAATTTAAACTTAAATAATTTTAGATTCCTAAAGTTTTGGTGAACAATGATTTTCCTTCTTTTGATACTTCTTCATTTACATCACATAGAATATATTTTGTGAAAGGTGTAACATCTTATTTGTCTCAATTTTTATAAGTTTAAAACTTCAAATTTATTTTAATCTTTGGTTTTTCAATTAATTTTTCTATTAAGTTGTCAATAAAATATGACTTTGTTGGAACTAATTTCATTTTTGACTAACTTTTTTTGCCCGTGTAGGATTCTAAACTTTGTTATGGAAGTTGTATTTTTTTATCTTTAATTCTAATTTAATTACATTAAATGTATGCAGATCAATTTTTATGAAATTTTTGTTACTTAAATTGAATATTAGTGAAATCTTGTGTTTTATAGGTATAGTGGATCATTTCTTGTCATCTACTTTCTTGTTGGTCTTTGTTCTAAAATGGATCAACCTTATAGTGTGGAGAGGATTCTTAAAGATTTTTAATGATCACAACTTCATATTTAAAATATTTTTGGTGACACCTACTCTCTTCTTCTTTCTTCTCTCAATCAATCATTAGATTAAATATGGATTAAAAATGGGTCTTCTAAAAAATATTAAAAAATAAGGAACTTGTTTCCTATGTCTGAATTTAAAAATTAAAATTAAAAATATAAATCACCTAACTATCTGAGTTAAATAATGCCATGTATTTACATAAAAAGTAATAAAGAAAATATTTCATTTTAATTTATATATTTTAATTAAAATTTCTAAGAAAAAATCAAACTTCTAAGGATTTTATAAAAATATACTTTATATATATTTTGTTTTAAAGTAAACATTTGAATTTTCAATATAGTTATTTTTTTCCCTAGATAAATTTAAATTTATTTTTTAAAGTTTCTAATTTTTAGTTTCACATTTATTTTATCTCAAAAAGATACTATTTTTGTATTTTTTGCTTTTGAAGTAAATGTTTAACTTCTCATTACAATTGCTTTTTTAATTTATCAAAGTTTATATTTGTTAATTTAATATTTCTTTCTCTCCAAAAATTTAGTACCTTATATAATATAACTAACAAATAAAGTGTATAATGACTAAAATAACAAGGGTTAAATTATTTATGACAAGTTACATTATAGGGTTTAACAAGTTTATTATAAATTATAAATATTATAATATTATAGTTTTTGATGATATCACTATAATGGTGATGTCATTTATTAAGTGATTTAATTTGTATTAATATGCCATCTTCCATAGTTTAAGGATTATTTATGTAGACTATTTTAACTTATAATTTACTCTAATAATAATCATTCTAATTCCTCTCAAAGGAAGTTGTCATCAAGGGGAGTATTATGTAATCTCAACACCCTCATTTGTTTAAGGTTTTATCCTCTTTTATAACCTAATAAAATTCTCAAGGATAAATACCTAGAAGATGTGGAAGAGGATGCATTCCTATGGGAGGAAGGACCTCCCAGAGGGTCCACCTTCTAGAAGGCCATATCCTACTGTAAAGATCTCCTCAAAAGAGGCATCTTATGGAAAATTAGTAATGGTGAAAAAATTTATTTTTGGGAGGATGCATGATTATCCCCCACCCCCATCTCATTACAAGAGATTTGGGTGGGCTAGTATGGTTAATTTAAATAGAGATGGGGGTCTAAGATCAAGGACTATTGGGAAATCAAGGATAGAAGGAAGTGTTAGAAAGCCATCCCCAGTGAAGGGTTTCCCTCAGAAGAATCACAAGTTATCCAAAATCTTAACTAGATTATTACTATCTACATATCCCATTGGTTCAAAAAGATGACCATTTCATATGGAGAGCAAAAGATGGTAGAGAGTACTCAGTGTTCATGGGTCATGCCATTGAACTTAATGTGGATAGCAACTGGGACCACTAGAATTTTTTTGGGTAAAACATCTAACCCCCAAGTTCAAAATTTTCTTTTGGCTTATGACACAAAACAAAATTTTTACTATTGATAACCTCACCAAAAGGGGACATATCATCTCCAATAGATGCTTGAATTATAAAAAGGTAGAGGAATCCACTCAACAACTATTTTTGGAATGCCCTTTTAGCCTAAATTTATTCAATGGAATTCTTAGACATTTTAACTTAACTTGGGTCAAGCCGAACAACATGGTAGATCTCATCTTACAATGGAATCCCCCATGGAATATCCCATCTCTATCTTTCCTTTGGTGTCTTATACTTCCCCATTGGTTTTGGTGCACTTAGAAAGCTCGTAATGATAGTTTGTTTTGAAACAAAAGGCATCAATGGAAGAACATATTTTCCACACTTTGTCAAGCCATTTTTGAAAACTAGAAGGCCTTTCCTCCCAAGGACAAGGATATTTTCCCCCCTTTTTCATGTCTCATCCTTAACAACTGGGATCTCCAATAAGTCAGTAGCTCCTCCTCAAAAGACATCATACACAAGCAAACCAAATAGAAAGCCCCCTCAGTAGGGTGGATAAAATTGAATTTTAATAGAGCCTCTAAATGCAACCCTAACCCAACTAGTAGAGGGGGAATTATAATAAATTTAAATGGTGAACTACTGGTAGCCTATACGGGGCCCAAGGGTAAACATACTAATATCTAGCTAAAGCTAAATTTGCTCTCTAGGGTATTCAAATTGTATAGAGCCTTAATCAGAGTATAATCATAGTAGAGGGAGATTCACTCAATATTCTTGATGCCTTAGAAGAAAAAACCACTCCTTCTCATACTATTAAGGACTTGGTTGAAGATGTAAAGTCTATCTTTTTCACCTTTCCTCAAGTTAAACTCATCCATACTTATAGGGAAGCTAATGGGGTGATGAACACTCTAGCCAGAACTAGAGTGTAACTCCAAGGTTTAACTATCTATCATAATGACATAAACATCCCCCATATGACACTTAGTGTCTTCCACATTGAAGGTACACATGCTGATTAAATCCATCATGTATTTGCATGTGTAGTTTTTCACCTTGAAGGGCCTAATCATGGTATTTTAGTCTCATATTCATTTCAAGGATAGGGAATAAAATTATTATTGGAAGGATTTGGAGGGCATCCCTCATATCACAAGCCTTAGTTATTTTTCTAGCATCCATAACCCTTGACTTGCTCCCTCCAACCTTAAAACTCATATCAACATGGGCAACGATAGAGACTGTATAGAGCCAACATCCTACAAAGAGGTTCATGAAAATAAAAAAGGTGTGGAAAAATCTCAATAAAGGTGGGATAATAGAGTATATGGAGCATATCATCAAACATAATCCTCTGGTGGTAAGAGATTTCATTGCTGCTTGGTTGAAAAAGAAGGTTTTCATGAGGGGGATGTCCATTAATGTTTTTGAGGAGTTTAGGATAAGTCATAGGCATGGCCTGCATAGGCATAAAATAATAAAATGATCAATCAAAGAAATATGAGTCACTATAATGATTTTTTTGAACAAATGAATTTGTGCAAATGAAGAAAAAAGGATTTCCCCATGTTGACCTACCTAAATACTGGCCCAAAGTCTACTTATAGGTCATGAGGTACATGAACCTAGAAGGTAAGTAAACCTTGATATTTTCACACCATTTCATGTTTCTCAATCATTTCATTAGTTTTAAGATCAACCTTCCCTTTTTTCTCCTAAAATCCTTGGAAAACAAAGTCCTCTTCCACTAGGTTAATGCAACTAACTTGGTCTTGCATCAAGGCCTCATATTTCTATTGGTAAAACATGGTCATACCCTGATTGAAAAAAAATTCACCCTAAATGATCCTCCTTTGAGGAAGACTCCTAAAATCCCCCCAAAAGGGGGATCCCTCTGTGAGCTCCCTCCTTACCACCAAACTTTCTCCTCATAATAGTTTGCCCCATTCCCCTTTGGATGACCTTCCCCTAAAAATTATTTTCATACCTAAACATAAATCCATCACCCTTAGCTCTCCCTCCACCTATGATAAAAAAGGTAAGTCAATTTTAATAGAGGAACATGAGAAAAATAAAGTAATTCCACAAAATTTTAACATAAAGGTCCAGTAGGCAGGTTTTGGTTTGGCAAAATTGACCCAAGATTAGAATGAGCTTCACCAGGTGGTGGAGGCCATGACCCATGTGTTATTGTAGTATAACCTACCCCCTCCCATTTCAAATTTTTTTAAATCCCCTAAGAACCACAAATCCCCCTTGAGGTCCCCTAGGGGGGTCCCCCCTAAGCATCCCATCCCCTAGGTGAAAGGTAGAAAATACTCGGGGATGATTCTCCCTAGTGAACAAGTTGAGGTCCCAAGAATCAGATTAGAACCAAAGCCTCAAAAGACAAGACCAACTTCTTACCAAAGGAAAATTATAATATAAAGGATACCTAGGAGGATCCCCCCAATTAACATGTTTTTTGTGTTTGCTCTTGTTTTTGTTGTTTAGACTTTTTATTTTTGTTCATTTAACCATGTAAGGCTTGGTTATACCTATTTATTTCACATATGTGGTTCTAGGTCCTTGTAAAACCTGATTTTACCTTATATAATAAAAAATAAATATTAAGGGAGAGTGTTGGATATTAATCTTAATTTTAGTTAATTTATTAATCCTAAGTCTATTTAGTTGTGTATTTCTTATTACGTGAATTTATAATTCACATATTCTAGATTTATGAGGTGTCACACCTATTTTGTCCATTTTAAAGGAAATATGGGAGTTACATATCGCATGTAACTCCTTCAAAAATTTTCACACACTTACCCCTCACCTCATGGGGATTAATGATATTAAGCACACACTAAGAAGGTTTTGCAAGATAATGATGGAGTTTTCTAGTAACTCCTTTTTGCTCACTAGATCTATTTACATAGCTTTATCCTCTCTTATTCTACATCTTGAGACTCTTTCTTGCTCATATCTTGAATATCATTATTTGTTCTCATTCTCTCATTTATTCTTCTCTATTCATGAAGATTTTTATCTTGGATAATGTTGATGTAAGCCTTCATTCTTAATGCATGTGGGGTTTTCTTTTGTTGATTTGGTTTCCCAACTTATCACTTATTGTCTCACATTATATTGGTGTGGCTTAATTTTGAGGTGTTATATTTTATTTTTTGAATTCATTTAATTTATTTAATTTTAAATTTTAAGGTCCTACTACTTATAAAAATAATTCATAATTGAATTGCTTGTATTTTTATTGTGAATGAATGTACTTTTGCACACTATTTATCTATAAATGATTGAAATGGTAAACTATTAATAATTACATATAAATTAATGGAAAACAAGAGTAAATTATTTTCTAAGAACCTACACTACGTTTAGTTGTATCCTTGTTTATAATAATTTAGATTCCCACCACAACATTCACAAACTACAACAACTGGCATGTCTTGATGGGTAATTCTAGGGTACCATTGCTAACATTGATAATGGATCGATTTAAATTTCATGTAAAATGAAATTATCCCATTCATTGGGTTACACACATCATGATACAAAAATGACATCTAAAAATGTCAATAATTTCAATGGGAAATAACAAAGTACATTGAGACACATTATGTTGCCTTTTTAGGTGGGTCCTGCTATATTATCCACTCATTTCCTAAGGATCCATGATGTAATTTTTATGGTACATAAATGATTAAAGTAAATTTATTGAAATCAAGTGACCATAGTTTCAATAATCAGATATGAGTACCCTCTATAACTAATGTACCTCTTCTACCCCAGGCAACATGATAGTTTATTGATACACATATTCATGAAAAAACTACATTTAAATTTCTTATACCTATGAAAAATATTTCTATGCAATAAATTTAGAAAAAAAGTGCAAAAGTATCATAAAAAACCAATGCAAAAGTAAGTATCATATTAGAAAAAGGTGTCAAGTTCATAAAAAGCACCATCACATGCAACATATTCTAAATTGGTGATGCATACATATAAGCATGTTAAAAAATCAAAACATTTGGAACAAACTTATAATAATCCTCATCATATTTCAAATCATTTCACACCCCATAGAGCCACTCCTCCCAAATGAGATTACATAATTAGTGATCTAAATAGTTTCATTACAATACTTGATGCATTTGTTGATTTTGAGTCATGAACATCTAAAACTTTTCATCCATGAAAGATGATCCTTACACATATTATTACATATTATTATTATGACTCTCATCATGATGGGATCATTGGTTAACACTTTTTAATTTTGAATATCCCAAAAAAATTCAAAAACATTCAAATAATAAAAAAATTAAAATTTAATTGCACATAGATTTTTGATTGCTTCATCATGTTATTCTTTCCCTTCTTCCACATGATTGATTTGATCAATCTTATAGCCATTAGATCTTTATGGATTTTTGGCCTCATTTCTCTTCTTTTTTAACTTTCCAAATATGAAAAATTCAATACAGTGATATATACTGCTATCATTTTCCATTTACCTTGCTATTTTCACAGTTTGAATAGAGCAAACTACATTTTTATGTCATAGATAGTATCAAAAATAACAATTAAGATCAATTATCTATACTATGTTGAGCTAGTTGATTGTGTCCTATAACATTTTTCACTGTCAAATATAAAATTGAGTAAATAAAACCTTATTACATCCAATTTTTGATATTACACTTAGTTTTAGTATACACAACAATACTTATTCATAAAAAATATTTATTTGTGTATTATATTTCTCATACATGCATGTTACATATCTTTTAGATGTACATTTTATGACATGAGTATTTACAATAATTTCTTTGCATATTTATTCCAATACCCATATGGTTTTTAGTTACATTCACACATATAGTGGGGGAATCTTGTTCATACATGACCATGCCATCATATTCACTGAATACTTTACACTGACACATGTTGAAAATTATTCATATCTATTTATTTTATTATACTATTGAAGCCATGGTTACCGACTCTCTTTTGTTCATGTTGCAAAATTAAAAAAGTACATTTTTTTAAAATATTTCAAAAATGCAAAAAACATTCAAAATACTCTAAAATGCCAAAATCAAGACCTACACCTAATTTAACATCTATTTAAAATCATTGACATATGTTATTTATCTCATTATAGGTAGATACAAAATATATTTCTATCACAGTTGTTTCACTGGTATTTATGAGTGTTATGTAGAACATACAAATTTCACATGGACTATGATGTTAGACTTGCTTCTATCTAGTGTTCATGTTATACTAGGGGCATCTAATCCTAACGTTACAATATTTATAAGTGTTACCATTACACGAATCCTATATTATTGATATTCATAATCTTTACAAATGTATTACTAACATCTCTATCCTACATTGTGGACATAGACATGTTATTTTATAGGATATGATCACATCATATATACATGGTGTAGACTATATTTCCATTTATATACTCAATATATGCTATTACTTGTTTATAGTAGATTATAATTTTGTTTTTCTATTGTATATGGCCTTTGGCCCTTGTGTGAAACAAATTTCTTGAACATTTTTATGATATTTTTACTTGGTATGTGTGACATTTGAACATGCCCATTGCTTACGGCCATTGGTATTATGATTTCTGTGATATTTGAACATGTCCTTTTTTTTGTGACATTATCAATTTCCTTTGCGTATATCCCTTAACCTTGTTTGTAAAATATTTGCTTATGCAATGTTTGAACATGTCCTTTGTATATGGACCTTGGCCTTATTGTATGACATTATACTTATTTTGTTTGTGTGCTTGTTGAGATTTTTCAGGTTGATGAGTGTCATGATTAATATCATGCTCACATCTATTACAACTAATAATATGAGATTCATTGATACATTTATATAGATTTAAAATTTTAGGCCCCACCTCATATGTTACATACATGATTTGAATGATACATATCTTACTATGATCACATACATTTTCACATATGCTACAATAATAAATGATTACATCTTGATACACATGATATGATTAACTTATTTTTTGAGCTGAATGATTTTTTATGATACATCTCTCACCTCAAAAGGAGGGAATTTTAGTGGGATTTTCATACATGAGATAAGCCTTTATGAGTGAAAATCAGTTTTGGGTACAAAATCTAGTTTCAAAAAATTTAAAATGGTTCAAAATTCAATCATTGGTACATATTATTAGGAAATTTTCCATGCATATGCACTCAAATTACAGGAAAAAAGTTTAGATTCATAAATTTTGGGTGCATGATATATATTCATGCATAATATTTAAACAAAATTTATAAATTTACATTTACATGTAATTAAATATTTTACATTATCACATGGGGGCATGATACATATTCATGTCATATTTTCAATACTATTTTGCTATCCAAAATCATGTATATTCTCCATTCTTTTTTATCATACATACATGAATTAAGGAATAAAGTGACAATTGAATTTATACGTCATCTATAGTGGTTGATTTAGTTAAAGTGCATAGTGCATAACTTAGAGATTCAATGCCCTCCAACACTATGACCTATGAATCCATTATGGATTCCAACCCATTTCCATCTTGGGGTTATAAATACTAAGAATGAAAATTAAGGTTTGTGCATCCCTCAATAGGTTATATTTTATATTCATGTTTGATCTAAACTGGGGCTTGATCACTCTCAATTTGCCATTGGTTGAACTAAGGAACAAATTTTTACAAGTGATTCATGGGAATCACTAATTATCCAATGCTTCTAGGAATCATCATCATCAAGCAAATTGACAAAATCAATATTGGTCTCACACATAGAAGTGTATTCCTCCCTTGATCTCTTTTAGATTTTTAAAAAGTTAAAGATTTTTCAAACTTATTATGAAAAAAATGACTACTTCATGAATTATTGTAGGGTTTACTAAGTTAAAAATCCTTGCACAAATGAAGTATCGATTCAAAGTCAAAGTGTGTTGTACACAATCAAGCATATATTTCCTTTTACTCTAATAATTGCATTTATAAGATAAAGGAGGAAAATATAATCACTCAAATTTGGTCATGAATACTTGATAGTGTTTATTTTTTTCCACTTTTACTTTAATTGACTTAATTTTTACGTATTTCACCACCTCAATCTATCCAAAGTAATTGTATGGACTTATTCATTTTTAAGTTATTATCTTATCACTAAAAAATGTTCTTAATCTCAAAAGAACTCTCTAAGAATCTATACGAATATCCTAGATCCTTAATTTCAAATGTTACCCTTCATGACAAAATCAACCAATTTATGGGCCAATAGTCATAGTTGGTCTTGACCCCTATGGGTTAATCATGTCCTTCACTTAGTAATGACTATTTTTTGAGTTAAAACCCTCTCTTGCAATTGGGTCCATATTTTTAGGAAAAGTAGCACAAGGTTTTACATCTTTGGATTGATATAAAAGCATAGCTAAGTCACCAATTCTATCACTTGGTAATTTCAATATTGAGGTCTACTTACACTATTACAAATTGATAAAAACTTCCTTATTATTTCTAAATTTGATTTTGAACATTTTAAGCATTCCTCAACCAAGTCAAGACCCTATTTTATCTAAGTCAAGTGAAACATTATTAAGTATTCAAGTAATAAATAGATGAATGCATGTAGTTAAAGGATCACAACCACAATAATCATTATAAGTGGGATTGATTTCCCTCTTTGGAGTATTGGATACATAGTTAATGATAAATCATCATGGAAGTGATTGGGGTTAGATCAGTTCATTACACTCCTCCCTTTTTCTTTACAGGTTTTCAACTATTATAAGCCCTATTAGTTTTTCAACTTTGAATAAGTCATTTATAGTTCATCTGCATGTATCCAAAGGCCAAATTTACACACATAGGCATGTTTCAAGTAGATACAAGTGATTGTGCCCTAACTTTCTCAAATTTTAATAGATTATATAATCGATGAGTATAATATAGTAGTGGTAGTTGGTCTTGTCCCCTTGTAGTCAATTTTGAGCTGATTTGTGATAGCTTCATTTTCTATTACATGTGCATACTTGGAGTCTACTATGATCTTTTAAGCTTTTCATAGTCAAACATAATGAGCTTACATGTAAAAAAATAGCTAAGTTTTCTTATGTTTTCATATTTAATTTAATTAATTTATTTATGCTTTATGAATTTTAATGCTTTACTTTTATTCTATAGTTACAAGTCATTTTACACTATCTTTCTTTTCATTTTTATCTTAATTAGAGTTAACCATTAATTTAATTCTAAATTATGATAAAATAGGTACTAATATTGAATGCTTAAAAATGTGACTATTCTACAATATATATACTTGATACATTGATGAACTATAGATAGTACTGCCTGAAGATTTCATATCCAAGGGTGTTCTAACAACATGTCAAAAACAAGTTATGTTGTAAAACTAGGAGTGAAGTAGCCACTATGGTAGAACTCACCTAAAGAGGTAGTAAATTATTCTCAATATTATTTCATTTATGTTCATCAAATACCTTAATCACTTTTGTAGTATCTTGAATTTTTTTATGTGTATCCAAGAATATAGAGAAGTGTCATTGTGCAAACATTTTCAATTGATCCTTTTTGACTATGACACTATGTATGGGTTTCTTGTTGATGTGAGATTCTATGAATAATTCATGGAGATATGATTAATTATCAAATATCTTAGTTATAAAAATTAATCATAGGTTGCTATGATGATGTGCTTATAAGTGTACCAATAATCCCATCCACTAAGTGACCATATGTCATAGGAGGAGGATGCACCCTGTATGTATAATGTAACTTAAAAGTATCCTTCATCTCCATTGTCTCATTATTTGGAAATGCATCATTGGATATTTTAAATTTATAATTCTAATTTGATTAGGTATAGATTCCTTTGTAATTTTGTTCAGCTATAGTGTTATCATTAATAAAATCTTTTATCTTATGTTTTAACTTGAAACATCTATTCATAGAATGTCCAACAGTTCAATGATAACATAAGTATGATTTTTTATTGTAACTTTAGGTGTATGCCTAATTGAATAAAATTATTATGGATAAGGAATAAATATGGGGTTGCACTCAAGCAAATTTTGTAAAAGTACATGAGAAAGTGAAGGTAATCATGCAAATTTTATCTTCTATGGAGCAGATACGATAAGTTAATTTGTAGGTTGTGATACTACATTAATCATTTCTTTTTCCTCATTTTTGCTATAATTTTATATAACCTTGTAGCTTGGCTTGCTCTAAAACTTGGTTGTTGAAGTGGTTGGAGTATTGTATGCATGCTTGAGTTTTTTCAAAGATAAGAGCCTGACTTCTCAATATCTCATTATATGGCACAAATCATCGAAAGACTTGAATTTATCGAACACTATTAACTCACGAAGTGGTTCAAGAAACATTTACTTCAAGATGTATTATAAATCATTATTTAGCATAGGATTTGTTAACTTAGGTATCACAATCTTATACCAAATTACATAATCATTGATTGGCTTATTGGACCCTTGTTTTAGTTTGGCAATTCACATATAAGATAGATTATCATCAATGTTGATGGAAAAGTATGCTAGAAACTGATCTACCAAAGGGTTGAAATCCCTAACTAACTAGAAGGGGAGGTCATAGGACAACCACAAAGCATAGTATTTGATACTTATTAGTAATATCTTTATCAATAATCAATCAATGTATGTGTAATCTAAACATGTTACATGGAAGGATTTAAGGTGTTGTTTGACATCACCTTTACCATAATTTATTATAAGCTTAGGATATACAAAACCTATAATTAAGTGACAAGTGTAAATACAAATTGATAATGGTTTATGGATAAAATCATGTGAGTCCATTAAATCACTAGATCTAAAAATACATTACTCTAATTACAACACCTTAGTTGGTAGAGTTAAAATAGTATGCTTGAGTGAATGTGCAATAAACAAGGTTGATAATGTAGTATGTGTAGTCATTTTAGGATGGGAATAGGTCATATATGTAGGAATAGGCATGTAAACATATGGTAATACTTATGTTTCACCCGTACCTTGGGTAGACATCATATGTGTGATTAGAGGTGTTGATGTAGGAATAATTTAATAGTAGAAGTCTAAATACCTATGGTTGGATTGGTAAGTTTAAAGGGTTGGTTTATATTATATAAGGGGTCATATTTTTCCTCATATGTTATATATTTATCTAATTTTTTGTATTATTATATTTCTACATATAGTATTCCATCAAACATTTATGGATTTATTTCCATAAATTTAATAAATTTTCTTTCATCAATATCATCAAACCTATCCACAATACTTGTTTCCTACTTATGATTATTATTAGATTCCATATTCATTATAATCCCATCAAGAAGATGCATAATATGTATTTTGGGATCCAATAAAAGGGGATCATGCATTCCCTCTGGTGCCTGCATGCACCCAATTTTTACATGATATAATATGATTAGCATAATAGGTCCAATGATGATACAACGACCTCCTAATAATGCTCAAACAAGAACTCTCTAACACCCTCTCCTCTTTTGATTTCATATATATCATGGGTTACTAAAAACCCATTTTTTGATTCTCTTATCTCCCCTTAGCCTATTTTTAAAAACTTCTCATTAGTGGTGGAACCCCCTATTAGGTAACAAAACCACCCCATAGGGTTAAAAACTACCCCATTAGTGATGAGTTCATCATGATGGTTGTGTAAACTACCAAAATGGTTATATACTAAGAGTATGATTTTATTTTAAAATAAGGTTAGTTTTATAACTTTATAGGGTAGTTTTGTCTTTAAGAGTGGTGGTTATGTAACCGCCCATGCAAACATGGTGGTTCCATCACCATTGTTCCACCTTCTAATTTTACTTTTAAGACTCAGTCCTTGACATGTTTTACATGATTATTGATTTTTACACCTTAATTTTATATCCAATTAGTCCCAATTAATTCCCTCTTCTATTTCCAATCATTTTGAGTCCCTTCTAAGTTTAACTCTCGATTTAATTCAATTCAACTCCTTCATAAAAGCTCCATTACTCTTCTACAAGTAAGCCATAATTGAATTTATTTTGGATCTAAAAATTTGAATTAGAGACTAAGAATTTTGAATCCTTTACAACCATAACTTGATACAATTTCTTTGGAGCTTTAATTTGAGTATTTTTATTTTTAACTACATAGTTCTATACAGGGAGAGCCATTGTTCTTATAACCAGGTCTTTGAAAGTAGTGTATTCATTTAACCACAATTCATTATTCCTTATTTTGAGTTGTGTTTCTCTTATTATTACTCATTTATGATAGTAATCTATTCATCCTCCTTGTTAGAGAGTTTCAAAAATATTCATTTGAATAAAGGAGCTAGCACATTGAGGACAAAAATACAACAAATCTCTTGCTTTCAACTAGTCTACCCTAGGATCAGGTTGGAGGTTCTTAGCTTAGATTTAAATATTTTGGAAAAGGAAGATTTTGATAAGAAAAATAATTCTTCTCTCTCCTATAGTTTTAAAAAAATAGTAATTAGTTTCTTTGCTTGCTTGTATTCACTCAATAGATTCTCCCACAAAAAAATTTGCATCTAGACCCAAGTGAATGTTATAAAATATATTATACATTTATAGTGATTGTAATAATTAGTTTTTATATTTGAAACAAGTTATTTTTTTAATTCTAAAACAAGAAACTAGTGAGTAGCAAAACCCTAGCCAAACTTAGGTAAATAAAAGTTATCATTATAGTTCTAACTTTAACTATTAAGGTAAATTGAAAATTTTGTTTTAATTAATTTAATCATATAAATAAGATTATAAATCATTCATTTCCATTTAAAAGACATTGTTCATATCTAGTATGTAACATCTAGAAAGATTAAAAATTATTCTTGGCTTGTTTAGGTGAGAAAAAACTTTAGGAACCTCATAGTGTTTGCTGTTGGGAGTTTATATCTTTTATTAAATCATTTTAATGTTAAGAAAATATAATTTTCATAGTAAATCCATTCAAATATCAATCAAAAAGCACAAAAAACAACTCCATATAGCTTGGATCTAGGAAAGTTAAAAAAAACATTTGCATAACTAGAATAAAACTCTCTCTTTCTCTCTCTCTTATACTTTGCATGCATTGAAAATAATTTGAAAAATAAAAAAGAAGTGTTCACTTATTATATTTTAGCTTGTTTATCTATATCTATTTTAAGTTATTTCATTTTAACAAGTAATTAGTTTTTATTTCAATTTAATATTCATAAAATAAACAAAATTAATAAAAACATTGCTAAAGAGATTTGTCAAACTTTACAAGTTGAAGCAAACCTTACTTATAACAACACATCAAGTCCTCACATAATACATTCGTACAAGCTCATATGATTACACATTTCTTATCCCCTTTTGGATAACACTTCTTGAGACACCTAGTCTTGTTAGAGAAGGTTTTTTCCCTAAGGTTAGAGTTCTTGGTCCCACCATTGGAATATAGTCTAATATCAATACCAAGATTAGGATAGATGCTTTCTATTACACCACAATATACCACCTCATTGTTTACTCTCTCAATGCCTTAGATGAATAATAAAAAAATTCCTACCCACCAATAATCATCCTCCCTCAAAACATAGGTGTTCAATAAAATATTATCCAAGGTTAGTTTGCCATTCTCACCCCTTATTATCCTTAGGTCTAGCCTTGACCTATATCATTCACATTTGTGTATGACATTGATTGGGAATATCCAAAATAATAGAGGTGATATGATCCCATGAGTTATTCAACCTAATATCCCATATTTATCCAATCCTAACATCAACTAGGAGATTTACCTCCTCGTAATCTTAGAGATTGAAGGATCCTAAAACTCTATTTTCAAATTAGTTTGATGCTCTTAATGACCACTGTGATGCTACAAAGGTATTTTGGTTCCTTAATAAGAACCTATTTCCACCACCCATTCCAAATACAATTCCACCTAATAACAACACAATATAAATCCCATCTATTACATTAGTTACCTTAGCTTGACCTTGGGGATTTGAGTGCACAATTTATCATGTGTACACGATGCCTAGTGGTAACAAGTAACAACTTAGATTAGATGTTTCTATGATATGAATTAATAAAGGCTATAAATTGTCTATTATTATTTTTAGCCTTATTAGTGTATACATATTTTTTCAATTTGATTACATAGTCATTATATATTCTACATAGTAAAAGCCAACAATAGGCAATGATGACAATCATGGCTTGAGTAAAAAAACAATTTCATCCATTATAGCCATGTGTAATTTTAATATTATCTAGAAATTAAACCCTAAGGTATAAATCTAAAATGTTATAATGAAAGATGAAACCCTAATAAAAACCTAAGATTTGAAAATGTTTAAGAAATAAACAAGTTCACCAATATGTTTTAACCTAATTTGGATGAATGCATCTTATAATTAAGATAAAAATTGTTTTAATAATTCAAATCATAAAGTATATAAATCAAGAATATATATGAATGTATAATATTGAAATTTATTTGACAATAATAACTACTAAATATGGAAAGTTTTATAAATGATAAGATACCTAGCGGTTCCCTATACTGTGTAAAACTGAGATAGGTGGAAAGCATCAAAGTAGGCTAGAAACATGACTATGATTTAATTGATGTAAGCTATATATATTTATGTGGGCCCAAAAAATCTAACTTGCCTTAGGTTGGTAACATCAATTGTTATGTTCTGAGCTAGACAATTTTGTCCCTAGATATTTTACTTCTTTGTTTTGATACATGTAGTGTGCTTATTTTTGATTAATTTATGTGTGTGATCTTGATGTCTAATCATATGCACAACACATATAAATCCATGTCTTCATCCAAAAATCTAGGTATTATTGTGAAGGTATTAAACATGTTAAATTTTTGAAAGGGTAATGGGGTGAGCTAACCCTAATCACCCCTATTGATGATTTATCCTTTCCTACATATCCAATACTTCAAAGAGGTAAATTAAGACACATGTAATTATTACCATTAGTATGTATGTGCAATTATGATCCTTTTATATATGAATACACCTAATTATTTTGATTTAAAAATGTAACAATTTTCTCTTTTGAATTGGCTAATGACTACTTCTAGTGACTGATTTATGATTTGGAAAAATACAATTTTTTTCTTAAAGTACAACAATGTATATATGCTTGATAGATAAGTGTTAGTTCACAATAATCCTACACTTTATTTGTATTTATATGTGTCTATTTATGTTTATCATGCACCAAAAATTAGATAGATGGGCTGACCCATAGGAATCATTTGATTCTGAATCTTAATCATTTTTAGGTGAAGGATGGAACCATCATATTCGGTTGTAAATGTCTAGACAATAGTGATTGAATTTTACGTTATTGTCCAAGTGATAGGAACACTGATATGATGATCTAGAGATTTATAAGTATGAAATTTTATTGGTTTGTCCCAAACATGGAAAATTATTAAGGTGATGTACTACAACTTAGAAGGATTGGACCCATATATAACATGTGGATGTGAGAGAATTGACAATAAGAGGAATATATGTGTGCACAAGTCATGGAGGGTGAAGATAGGTCAAAAATAACATTTCCAAGTCTTTAATACCATATTTTATTGTCTACACCCACAAAAAACCTACACATTCCTAAAACAAGGTAAATATCCAATTCATTTAATGTTTCCATAAATAGTAAGCTGTAATAAATCAATAAAATTATTCTAGTTATACTCATATTTTCATGCGATCCTTATATTTTATGTAGTTTGAATTTTCTACAATTTTATCATCTTAAGTGCATTTAAGCTGAAAATAGATAAAACATATTAGGGAATCCATTCTCTTGTCATAAGAATTAAAAAATCATAGATTCTTTAGGGTTTCCTTCTATTATCTTAAAGTTTTAGATCTTTGTATTTATCTTTGATTTTCAAATATGATTTCTAATTATGCCATGTAGTGTAATAATTTATGCTTGATCCCAATCCCTTTTAATGTTTTTCATGCTCACATTCTATGCCATCTAATAAGTCTAGTTATCTTATCCTTATAAGGTGAACTAATAGGTTATGTGGTGTTGAAATTGAACATAATCATATTTCTTTAGATCAATCACATGTGTCTAGAATGGAAAAAATTGATGAAATGAAAATTCATCCTCCTAATGCAAATGTTAATAATGAACATATAAAAGTGGAAAATGTTTCTTTTAATGATATTCAAAATATTGAAAGTATTTAAAAAAAAGATAATGAAAATCCTAATGACCTTGATGGTGTATACCTTAACCAAATTTTGGCTCTTTCCACATTTTGAGAACTAATTTGTTAGCAACCCTATGACCTACATAAGGTCCTAAAAATAATCCTAGAAGTAAAAAATGCATAGAAAAGATGTTCACATCTAACAAATAACAACATCAAACGTTTCATAATACTAATACACCTTTTGGAGATATTTATTTTAAAATATGTGTTTAGACTAATATTATTGCTACTATTCTTATGTCTGCTCCTTTGGCTACACATGTGATGCCCACAATGTTTTCCTCATATTACTATGACTAGCCCCACACAACATACTATCATACCTTATATGATTACTACTCATGTCACAACATCCATTGATATATCATTTATTGTGCTTAATGTTTAAACCCTTGGTACAAACAATTATTGATTTATAGAATAAGGTTTTATAATTATGACAAAATTATTCTAAAGTAGGCCATACCACTTATTCTCACGTGTTACTACATAATCCACTAGTTCTTTGGATCTTAACTTGTCCCTTATTTATATTTTTGTGTCACTTAAGCTTACATTATATGATGGTAAAGGTGATATAGAAAAATATTTTAGAGCCTTTCACCCAACATGTTTGGACTCTGCATCTAATGATAGTTTATTGACTAATTTGTTTCCATAAAAAAATTAAGAATACACCATGCATTGGTTTTATAATCTACCTTTACGATTAATCCATGCCTTTAATACTTTGGTTGATAAATTTATATAATGTTTTTTAATAAAAATGAGTGAGAAGATATTTTATACTCAAATCACAAAATTTAATCAAGGATCTAATGATCTTCTTAGTTATTATGTGCTCTATTACAAGACTATGCTTTCTAAATTAATAGATCCATTGGTTGATAATTAATTACAATATATATTCAAGTAAATATTTCTTGCTCCTATACATGAGTCTATTTTGTTCAAACTATTCTAATATTTTGATGACATATGTGACATAATTAAGGATAGATAAGTTAAAGTTATTTCAATGAATAAGATAAAAGTATGTGTCCAACCCTCCAACCACTTCTAGTTAAAATTTTCCAAGTAAAAAACATTTCAAATCAAAAGCAAATGATGATAATAATGATGTAAAAGCAATGGTTAATGTAGTCTCACATCCAACTAATCAACTTTTTATTTCAACTTCTTTAAGGAGTGATTTTTCACACTTACTAGAACCTCCTCACAAGATATTACAACAGTTACTTGAGTGAAATTTTATATCTCTCCCTCCCCAAAAAGAATTTGATATGAGTAAGCCTCAATATAAAGTATTAAAAAATAATCCATATTGTGATTATCATAGATTCACAAGACATTCAACTAATAGATGCACTAGTTTATGACATAAGATATAAGATTTGATAGATGAAAACATATTTGATCTTAATACATCTAAAATGATACACAAGTATAACTTAACGAGAATAATAATTTAAAAATATTTTTTGATCCCTTTCCCAAACATGTAACATAATATACTATTGCTAAGTATAAAGTGCTTATGGCATACAATGCACATCATCCTCTAAATTCTTGTATTTATAGAACTAAGGGAAAACATCCTTTAGATAGTATTATTAGTATATAGAAACATATACCTACTATCACATTTGATGAACATGATGTTGTTGACAATGAGTATTTTGATGAGGCATTATTTGTACACACATACATTAATTGAAAACTTATATACAATATCATGATAGCTAATGGTTCAAGTGAAAATATTTGCACCATGACACTTCTTATCAATCTTGGATATACATAAGAATATTTTATGGAGACAACAAAAATGGTTAAGGAATTAAATGGATGGAAACAAAACCTTCTTATGAGGATTGTAATACCAATTCAAGTGGGTCCCACCATAATTGTTAATTTATTCATAGTTTTAGTGAGTAAAAGCACATTTGACATGTTGTTAGGATGTCCTTGGATACATAAGATGTATGTAGTACCATATTCAATACATGGGTGTATGAAGTATATACATAGTAGTAGGGTGGTTATAGTTTCAAGTGTTCTATATGAATATACCCTTCAACATGATCTTATTCCTCCTCTGCCCCCACCACAACTACAATCAATTGAATAACCTACTAAGGTTCATTATACTCATAACTTAGAGGAAGATAAATAATTTTCTTACAAGACCAATACTCCAAATCTCATTACATCAGAGGGTTATTCAAGATTCACAATAGTCATTATCTAATCCATCACATCCTAGATTAGTGTTAAAAATTCTTTTTCATGTTCCAAAACATACACTAGCACAATATCCTATTATACATCACACTCCACACAATACTATGATTTATATATTTACATTTCATACAAAGGATCATATGGTTGACGTTGACCATGATGGATATATCACATCAAAAGAATATTTTTTAGATTTTGACATAGGTATACATGTTATTGATCGATCATGAAAGGTAATATTAGCCACATTTGACACATTATTTACATGAAGCATCACATTAAAATGGTCATTGGTTAGCATTAATGAAGTTTCAAAGTTAAAAAATTAACATTTAAGAAAAACTAGGACTTATGTGTGACATATTTTGCTTATTTATATTATTTATGATTCATCATATATGATAAAATATACATGTAATTTTTATATGCAAATGCATTTCATAGTATACATGAGTGAGATATAAGGCATACAATTTTCAAATGACATGGATGTATAGATGTGGTATATTCCTACACCTAGTAGATACCTTTATATATTTAGAAATTTTTTCTAATGAGGGGAATCTTACTATTATATACAAGTTTTATATTTCTATGACTATTTACATTGATCATGTCAAGCTACGTTACATTGATTGTATATGATTTACTCTTACTAATACTACTCACATTGATTTTTCACTAGATATTTTATTTTTATATATGTAAGGATGACATACATAGATACATGATCAATGTTGTTGTGTATAAAATGATGTGATGATTGCTTAATTATTAAATTGTGTGATTCTTTATCTATTCACTATTTGACTCTATTTTTTTGTGACATTTGATTTTCCATTATATGTGGATCTACTTTATATGACATTTGATTGTATATTATACATGTCTCTACTTTATGTGACATTTGATTATCCATTATGTGTGGTTCTTTCCATGTGTGAGATTTGATTGTACATGGTGTGTGGCTTTGTTTTTATGTAACATAGTATTTTCCATTGTATGTGGCTCTTAGCTTGTGTGACATTGAGTGTTATTATTTGCGATTTATTATGTGTGCCATGATAATGACATTGTGTGTGACTATATTTTATATGTATTATCTATTGAGTTTGTTGTGTCATGATCCATATCACACACTCTTCTTATTATATGTGTTCCATAATACATATCATTCACCTTCCATGTAGTTATTACTTAGTTTGTGGATGTTCATTGCTATGTTGCCTAGTCACTATATTTATCATTTATATATTTAGCTTGACATGACACTTGTATACCTTCAGATGTATGTTTCATATATATTTGGATGATTTATTCTTATAATTTTGACATAATCTCCACATTTTAGTACATTATTTATACTAATTATATATATTTTTATATAACATGATGTATATAATTCCTTTTTTTGAGATGAGTAATTCACAGGATACATCCCTCACTTCAAAATGGAGGCATACATAGTGGATTATCTTAGAGACTAAGCCTTAATAGTAAAATATCTAATTTTTTTGACACATATTACTTTATAATGATATAGGTTTACAAATATTATTATAGGGTTTACTCATAATTTGATAGGTTTGGCATAGAATTGGGTGTATATGTCATGAGTTTATAGGATTATGAGTAGAATTTTAAAGATTCTATGCAAATATTTCATAAAATATATGAAGTGGATTACATATATCATTATATTGGGGGCATATGTGAGGAATACATTCATAATTTCACATATTTATCATTCTTAGAAATAAGTTATTAGACTCAACTAACACATGTTAGTGGATTGAGAACATATTAAAGGCATATGTGTCACATCATACCAAAATTACACTCAAGTATTATGTATGAATTAATAGTGTATCACTTAGATTAAATCATATAATTCATTTGCATCAAATGATTTTAAAAAATTCCATATATTCTCAGGTATTTCTCATATTTATTGGAGCCCATAGTGGTTTTTATTTCACATATATAATGATTTATGTGGGGATAAATTTTTATATGACTTAACTTCTAGGAAATTATACATTTTTAATGAGGGTTGGGGGATATTCAACACAACCCATGGTTTAACATGGGCATCTCCAAGGGACATGATCACCCCATTCTCCATTATCTCCAGAAGACATCTTGGTTCTCATACATACTAGTGTATTTTTTCCTTAATATTTCATTTCACACATAATAAATGTTTTACTTTAGATTTATATCATAAATTAAAAAATAAAATTTTACATGTTTAATTGTAGGTTTGCATGGAGAAACACACAACACTCAATTCCTACTTGAGCACACCTAGGTGGTTATCCTCAAATATCACTTTCTATCCTTTTACTTTAATAATTTCATTACTAGAATAATATGGGGGGAAATGTAGACACTCATATTTGGTATTAGACATTTGAAAATCTCATATTTAACTAATCTTTAACATACTTAACTTAAGCATGCATACATGACTCTTGTTCACATTTTTATTTAACCATTCATCCATATATAGGCTTGAACTTCCCAATTTTCTATTATTGTTACATAACATTTCCCTAATATCTATTTGAATAGATTAATATTATTATCAGAGTGTCTCTTGATCTTAAATCACCTCTCCTATTATTTAGACATGTTTTTACCTCTTTAGTTAGTGTTGCATTGTAGACTTTTCCACATGGACTAAATCTATCTGTACACCCTTTAATGATAATTTTTCCAAATTAAAATTATTCATATGGGTCAACCCATAAATTTCATATGTCATATTAAAGGAAATTACCCAAAGAGTTAGTTATATAAACATATAAAGCCTAAGCCTATTGATACATAACACTCATACATCTAGACTTTTCCACATGGACTAAATCTATCTGTACACCCTTTAATGATAATTTTTCCAAATTAACATTATCCATATGGGTCAACCCATAAATTTCATATGTCATATTAAAGGAAATTACCCAAAGAGTTAGTTATATAAACATATAAAGCCTAAGCCTAGTGATACATAACACTCATATATCTATAATTGGAAACCATTTTACACTTTGAGAAGAATAATCCTAAAGTTTCCAAATATTGAACGCCTCAAAGGAGTAAACCCTGAACTATGCCTAAATACCACCACAAGATCAAATCATAGGATGTCAAGTGTTGAAATCCATACAAAAAATTACACTACATGCTAATATTACAATGGCTACACATAATCAAATAAGTGGGACAATTACATTTAGTTTAACTTCCCTCTTTAGAGTATTGGATACATAGGTAGTGTTTATCCATAAGGGTGTTTTAGGTTAACTCAACCCATCAATTTCACATGTTTTATCCATTCACATTGATTTCATCTTACAATGCAAGGAGATAGGGTTTTGGATCAAGGAGAAGAAAAACATAACTATTCACACTAGGCTAAATGTATCTAAATATATAAGAAGTAATGATAACCACATGCATAGTGAGTGAAATAATCATAAAATAAATATAGACATACCAAATAGTTCTACACTTTAACATATAGTGCCTCACTATGTAGGTGTCTAGGAAGCACAAAATTGTCCCAATTCACATAGACACTCTATTTTCATATCAAAGCATTCAAAATACCCTTCCTAATCTTTGTTGACAACTATATCCCACTACAAACATGCACATTACAAAAAACCTAAGTACCTAATTCTTGTAGTGTTTCCATAAATAGTAAGTTGTACTAAATTAGTAAAATTATTTTAGCTATTCACATATTTGTATGCAAATTTTATATTTTATGCAATCTAAATTTTATAAAATGTTATTGAATTAAGTGCGCTTAAGCCAAAAATAGATAAAACACCAATGAGCCACTGACTATGCTTTATAAGATGATAAATCCAATGGTTTATAATGAGTTTCAAGATAAATTAAAATAAATATTGCTCACCCCACTACATGATTTCATTATGTTTAAGTACTTTAAATATTTTAATGACTTATGCCATATGGTCAAGGATTGTAAAGTTAAGCTCATTACTATGAATAAGCTAAAGTATGGATCCAACCCTTCAACTAATTATAGTGCAAAGTTTTAGATTAAACCAAATTTCAAATCCAAAGTAAATGATATTAAGAATGATACAAAAACCATAGTTAATGTAGTCTCACAACCTACTAATTGGTTTGTCTTATCATATAATCAAAGGAGGAGTTTGTATAATTACTTGAACCTCCTCATTAGATAAAAAATTACTTTATTGTGATTTCATATCTCTTCCTCTCAAAAAAGAGGTTGATATGAGGAGGTCACCATATAAGGGATTAAATATTAATGTATGTTGAAATAATTATATATGCATGGGAAATTAAACTAATAAATGCATTAGTTTATGATGTAAGATACAAGATTTGGTAGATGAAAACATTATTGAGGTTAATACATCTACAAATTGTTCAAGGATACAACCTAATGGGAATGTGAAGATGAAAATTTATTATGATCCCTTTCCTAATCATGTGGCACTAGAGACCAACACTAAGTTAGAAGTGCATATGACCTACAATGCACATGCTCCTCCAAAGATTATGCTTATAAAACTAAAGAGGAGAATCCATTAGACAATATTATTGGTACATTTGAGGGTATACAAGTACACAAACCTACTATCACATTTAATGAACATGATATTGTTGATGATGATCCTATTTATGTTCCATTATTTTTGTACACCTACATTAATTAATAGATTATACATAGTGTCATGGTAGATAATGGTTCAATTGAAAACATTTACACTATGTTACTTATCACAAGTCTTAGATATACATATAAAGACTTAATGTATTTAACAAAGATAATCAAATAATTTGATGGAAAGGGATAAAAACCTCTTAGGAGTATTACCATACCACTTAAGGTAGGACCTACAGTAGTTTACACTTATTTTTTTCTCTACCTAGCATAGGGGAACTAAAAATGTTGTTAATGTTGGTGCAAATATTTATCATACACCTTTAGTTAAGTTAACATAGGTAGTTAGATTTTCTACTAATGTTATTTAATATGTGCACATGTCCAAGTATGTATTTATGACTACCTAAATCACATGTACCACTATCATTAGATGCCACTTTAAATGTGATCAATAGGAAAATAAAAGGAAAGGTGTGACTTTGTTATATATTATCTTTGGCTCCTTTGTATTTTACATATAGATACACACATTTACTAAACATTAAGTGAATAATCTGTAATATATTATTTCTAATATTAATTATTCTCTCCTTACCTCTCTCTTACATGAGTTATGATTTGTTTCTTATTTGATCTTGGTTAGACCAAATCTTAATATGGTATCAAAGCTATTATAGACTAGCTCCATAGAATATGATAGTTTTTAAGGTGTGTTTTAGAGGAAAATTTTTATATGGCATCTTTATGTAAAATGAACACCACCATTATGTGTAAAAGGCCCAAAAACATAGGATTAAATTGTAAATACCTTATGGGTTTCTGATAGGGATTATGGAAATATTTTTAGGGTCTTCTAGATTACACATGGGCACAATCTATACCATACATATGGCATATTTTTTCTAGTTTTTTTGTGTTTTTCTAGTCACTGGCTATATAGTCTATATAAACTATAAATACATATGTTTAACACTTGTTATGATATATCTACATGCCATATCTTTATAGATGTTGTACTCTATATGCCTGCATGGTGTATTTTGGTCTATTCTATACCATGTGTGTTAGTTTGTATAATGCCTTTCATATCACGACATGTTACATGCTATATATGGTCATCCTTATTAGATCTCTCTATAGAGATAACTATGATGCTTCATATCACTGCATGGTGTCTTATGGATGATGCCATATAGACATTATTGATGTCGTCTTATGCTGAGTATATTTAATACAAACATATAACTACATGTCTCCTAGTAGTTTATCAAACCCTAAAACCCTGCACAATATTTAGCTCTTGGTTTTGGTTATTATATGTCAAGTAATTGTGCACTATATGTAGACCACCCACTAACTACCACACCAAAAATTATATAACTAGTGCATGCCCTTAAAAATAGTGTCAAGTCTCTACACCATCACCATGGACATCCATATGACTAACGACCATGTTGTTTATCCCATAAGATACTCCTATTCCCCCCCAAGGATATTTAGACCCCTTCTTCACTTTAGGAGGCATATCTCATGATCTAGGAGGCTTGAGAAGTTTCCATTTTTTTATGGATTCATGTTTTCAATGTAGATGTAGTGAGGTTGATTTTAGGACATTTTAGGTAAGTTAGTGTTGTTGGTATCATATTTATTGCAACAAAACCCTATAGAAGACCTCATTCAAGTACCTTCTCAGGCTAATATCTTGATTTTTGTTTGGATTTTTTGCATACCATCTTTTTTAAACTTAATTTTTTGAGATATACATAGTAGTGTGGTAATTAATGCATTTTAATTTTGGTGTATTTTTAAGGGCACTTTATTTACACTTGGAGGGTGAAATTTTCATCTTGGCAAGAATTTTTTAGATGATTTTAATTTTATTTGGAAAATTCAATGGAAAATTTAATGTGTATTTTGGTACAATATTCTAGATATCATTTTATTAAATACCAGAGGTTAGGGCCTAGTTTGATAGGTGGTCAGACCCCCCATATTTTTTTAAATTTTTTTGCATCTATCTTGTTAATATTTTATGACCAATATATTCTACATAAAGACTCTATTTTTTGAGTTATTTTTTTGAAACCACATATTTTTATACATTATATGCAATCGTCAGTCCATTAGCATTGAAAACACACTATTTTTCCTCACCTTATGAAGCGTACCTAACATGGCCTCATTATTGAAACCCTATTGAGGTAATTTAATCTTTTTACATATGAAACCTTTTTTAGTCATATAAATTAACATTTATTATTAGAGAGTTGTTAATAATGTCATGACGGTGTCCTAGTGTGTAGATGAAGAGTCTTGATAGTCTATGTAATAATGAAAAAGTGTGTAATGTGCTTGTTCTTATATGCTTGAAGTATGCTTGGTTGATCTTCAATTTTGACATGGTTAGAGATGTTCAAAGATGAGTATGGAGTATTGAGCGTATGAAAAGAGATCCTTAAGATGTTTTCTATGCTTTGAGTGTTTGTGTGTATAAGTAGAATTCATTTGGTTGTCCATAGTTTTCATCTAGACACTTTGGGTCCAATGGTATAAAATTTGAACAGGTAGTTTGATGATGTCACCATTACCACATGTGGATGAGTAAGGAGGAAATGGTCACATGGGTTTCTTCAGTATTATGCCTAGTTCTAATGTGCCAAATTTTAGGTCATGGAAATGTAACACATAAAAATATATGCAAGGGAAAATTTGGGCTCCTAGGTATTTTGATAGTACTTTCCCATACTTAGCCAAATTTTTAATGTGTTAAGAAGAGTTGAGTAAGCATTTTTATGGTGGAATATCTCACACATGTGGATGATTCAAGAGAAGGTTCATATGGGTTTATTCAATTTTAAACCTTGTTTATTTATGCTAAATTTTAGATCATGTGTGAAGTGTGTCAAAATCTATGCATGAGAAAATTTGGTCTTCTAGGCAAGTTCTAAGCATAGTTGGCTTTGTGAGAGAAGATTTTGAGAAGACATTTTAATGGCAATATATCTCACACATGTGAGGGTTTTAAGAGTAGTTTATCATATGGATGGATTCTCCTATGTAAGGATATCATATGGTCCAAATATGAGATCATGCATCTAAGAAAAAATAAGTTATTAAGGTTAAAAAATGGTTATTCAGGTAGATAAGCAAGGTTCCCATAGTCATTTTTTCTAGAGGTAATGTTTTGAGGAAGTCTTAAGGAGATCGACAGAGCGAATTTGCTCTAAGATGTTAGGAAGTAGTGAGATGGTAAGAAGTGCATGTTATTTAATGAATGATATAAGTTAAAGGATAAGGATATAATGATGAGTAGATGTCCATACAAATTGATAAAATGATGAGCATTGATAGTTAAAGACCTAGTTGATCTATAGAGATCGATGGTGTGTATTGAGTCGATATTGTAAGGGTACATGAGATGAGGATACAGTGACTGAGGTTTAACATTTGAGAATTTTCACATATGTGTTAAATTTAGGACAAAATTAATAGTTCATAATTGATTTAAATTTGAGAGGACATGAGATGAAAGCATAGTATTCAATGTTTAACTATGACCATTTGCATTTGAATATTTGAATTTATGAAGGAAAGACCAGTGTCTATTTTTTAGGCAATAAGTTTTTATCCAAGTAGAATTTTATAGTGAAGTAAAAATAGAAATTGTAGAGGACTCCAAGATGCATCTAAAAATATTGATTTTAAGATATAGAAGTATGTAAATTTAAATATATTGTGGTTCAAAGTTGACTATGTGTTCATGCTTGTTCTACAAGTGACCTGAGAAGGATAATTGAGCTTGTGTAGATGCTATTTTGATGTTTCATGATGAATTGGATGTTGGGGAGTGTTTTAAAATCCATGAGGATTTTATATGTGAATTATGAAGGTTTGAAAATTTGTATATAATGTGAATAAAATTTTAGAAGTTGACTATGTATTCATTTATGGTGATTGTATGCACAAAATGTTTATTAAGCTTACATAGAAGAGTGAAATGATGTTTATAAGAATTTTGGGATGAAAAAGGGGTCATGTGGAGTGGACCTATCTATTTATAAATGGTCTTATGTTCTTGTTTTACTTGATGAAGTGATAAATGGGTAAATAGGTCTCCATGAGACTAATAAGAGCTACAAGGGCCTTATTAAAAGGTGTAGCTAATTAAGGGTCACCCATAGATGATATGGAAAACCTAAAAATATTTTATGGAGCTATGTCTTAGTGAAAAAGAGTCTTAAGTGTTAAGGCATGCCTAATGGCTGACCAAGATGTTGATAATCATGAATGATCTATATATAGTGAAACAAATGTGATGGTTTCTAGACTTACAGGACTTGTATGATTGTGTGTGAATTTAGATCCAAGTGAAGGTAAGAACATTTGAAAGAGAAGGTGAATGTTAGTGAGGCCCAATAGTGAGAAAAGAGGATCAAACATTCTTTTCTGATCAAGGTTCTAAAGGTGATCACATAGGTCATTAGACCTAATAAGCCTAAAAGATGTAGAATGGGTGAGTATGCTCAAAAGGGTATTTGAGAGAGACTTGAGAGAGATTTGAGAGTGTGGGTAAAGTGTGCATTAAATAAAATAAGAGAAGAGGCTAAGTGTGCCTAATGCCTAGGTTAATGAGTAGAGCAGATTGAGGACTGTGTATGACTTATAAGTTATATTTTTGATGTCTGAATAGTGCTCTTATAGGTTAAGGATGGGAAAAGGATAGATAGTGTCTATGTGAGCTTAGTGGTTAATTTTAGAGGTAGATAAATGTGTGGACTATGTGTATGACCATTTGGTCATGTTGTTAAAGCTGTGACAATGTTGTTGCTATAAAAGATGCATTGAGTGTGTAGAGTTGAAGAGTGGAGTTAGGATATGTAATGTGTCCTAATTGATCTTTGTGTATTGGTTCAAGTATGTAATGTGATTTGGAAAATAGGGAGTGTTGAGTGAAGATGAAGTGTGATAATCATAGTTCCATCATTAGGTGTTGAAGACATTAATTCAAAGGTGGAGATGTTCATAGGTGTTGTTGTGGGTTCTCAACATCTAAGGGGGTTGTTTCCTCCTTGCAAGGTGAAACTTGATAAAAGTCTAGTTGTTGTGGGTGCTCAACTAGATAGGTGTAGTATCTCCTTTTGGGATTGATGTCTTACTAAAATTAGGAATGGTAGTTCTTTGATTAGTTACTTATTGGTCTAAATTGGTTCTTTTTATTATAGGATAATAGTCCAATTATAGGTTCTAGTGGGTTTTATTCCTCAAGAGGGTTTCCCATGTATGACATGTGTTATGTGCTTGATCTTACATTGTATTTATTGTTTAGTGATATGAATGATGTGTATGCCTCATGAATGCATGTATTAATTGATTAAGAGTTTGAAGGAATTGAAACCAAAGTTATAATATCTAGGCTCACTAATTCACCCCCCATCTCAGTGATTGTACCTATAACATTTAATCCTATAATTTTGCACTTATGACCATCTTATTGCACATACTTTTCTCATGCTCAATTTCATGGATCTAAGCCATTATTAATATATATCTATATAGATAATCTTGACTTTCTATAAATACATATACATAATTCTTCTAAACCTTCACTCCATAAAATTTAAGTTCTTCATTTGATTTATTCATAGTTCTAATTTAACTAACTCTACTTCTAAAACAAGGCTGATCCTTCAAGAATATCCCACCTATTACTAGTGTTTGATTCTATTGGTTACATTCTCCCAAAATATAATGACTAATTTATCAATTTCAAAAGTACTTAATGGGTTGAACCACATGTTTCACAAGCCCCATTTGAGGAATTTATAAAAATATCACCATAAAATCCACATTTCAAACCATTTTTCACATAAGAGGATCATATGATTGGAAAACACTAGAACATATAACTACACATTGAGAGGAAAGTATCTATTATTCCAAATTTAGAGTCCAAAACCTAGTAGCCTTGAGATAAGTTTGCATATACCTCAAAGGTCACAATTAATTTTTGAAGTACTTAATCACAATAGATTTCAATGGCATATAAAATTACACCATTATTTCAAAAAACCATCATAGAATGGGATAACTACATGGAGTTTGATCCATCTTCAAAGTATTGGTATATAAGGCAGTGCTTACCATAGGGAGTGTTGAGTTCAAACACAACTTCAACCACTAACCTTTTTACCCATTTATTATGTTTATTCCTCATTATCTATTAATATAGGGTTCCAAGTGAATAATAATGCATACAATGAGTTCTATATAAATCACACATGTTTGATCTCACACATAGATCCAATAAGTGAAGGTGCATATGTCCAAATTGTTATAGATTATGAAATCCCTACTAGATGACAACACACCCTAATGAAACTATCTCAAAACATCATTGTATAAATAATGTGACCTTGTCATAGATTCAATAAAATACCTATTCTTAAATCACAACATCATCATATAATTATAAGGTTAGTTTTATGATTTTAGTCTCATTCATGCGTTGTCTGATTTCTAGGTAAGTAATTTGTCTCTGTTCTTTCCCCATTTAACATATTTATATATTTAGTAAGTTAAAAATTAGAGATTTTTAATTTATGCTTATGTTATAAGTTTTGATTTTATGTAGATTTTTTTCATAATTAGGATCTAAGTATATTTCTTGATTTCCCTAATTTTGATGAAACATATTGGTGAACATTTGCTTTTATTTGAGCATTTCCAAACCCAAGGTTTACCTTAGGGTTCTAATATTATTTCTAAGATTTTATATTTTTTTTCTTAGAGTTTCAGATCTAAACTTTGGCTTCCCCTTGTCTTTTGTGCAAATCAAAAATATTATTCTTTGCCCTAGGGATCCACCCTCATTTTTCTATTAGGCTTTTCATTTCCAAGGCTTCTGGCTTATCTTTCCTTATTCAACTCATATATGATCCATATTACATTTTTTTATAAGTTATTATAAGTTTTTTTTACTCATATTAATAAATAAAAAACCTATTTTTTATCACCAAAATATTGTAAATTTTTTTACATATTATAATTTACTATTTTTAGTAAATTTGGCCTAAGAGACGAATGGTGTACATATTTTCAAATTAATTTATATGTTTTGTTTATTTTCTCATTTTTATCAAAAACCTCTTTATTATTTTAAAAATAACTAACATATCTCTTATATTTGTCTATTATTTATTGTGCACACCATATAATGTCTATATGGGTTACTTTTGGTATATACTTATTAATTCAAGCAGTAATTATTCAAATTACATGTGTCAGCTATAAATATTCAATTTTTTTCATAATTATGAAATAAATTAGAGAAATTAATGTAAAATAAAAATAAGGTTTGACTAAATACTAATACACCTTCTATGTTTATGCTAACTTCTATCGACCCTCCTCAAGATGGTGATAACTACTTTCCCTCTAACTAGGTCCATGCTATCATTATCCACAGAGGTGAGGTAACTTGCCTTATAATGGAAAATGAAGGTAACCAATATTTCCTTCCTCACCATCACACACCTCCCACCTCTCCTCTTGATGGTGTTTATATGCATGTTAAATAAGAATTACCTAGAGTTTGTGCTTGTGAATCCCTTCAAGATCAAATAATCACTATGTGAATGAAAATAAAAGAGTTTCAAAATAAACATTAACATTTTAGTTAAAATATTATATCATTATAAAATAATCTCACATATCCCAATAATTTAGAATATGTTAGTGTCAATTTTTTGCCTAACAAGACTTCATATCAAGATTGGAAGCTAAAAAAAATACATATATAATTAATTATTCAAAAAGTATACAAAAGGCTAATAATAATTAAAGTGATATTTTAAGATAAATACTTCATAAGAAGTTGATCAAAGTTTCTCTTATAAATCATTTAATAAGACCAAAATACTATTGTGCATATCATAAAATACATGGGCATCATACCTAGAGGTGTTGGGATTTAAAAAAAATACAAAGTATTAGTGATAGTGGTGATACTATAATATATACATCAATAAACTAACCTAATCAAATTATGATTCCATCTCCTAAGGAACATGTAAAAATAAAACAAGTGGAAAAATCAAAATTAGTACAAAAGGAATAGAGGCAACAAGTATGGATACAAAGGATAATTCAAAGCAAAAATAGTTGAAAATGGAATAAATAGGGTAATAAAATATTCAAGAGGTAAAATTAGAACAATAAATATTAAAAAATGAACAAGATGAAAAAGATAAATCACAAAAGGAAAATATCACAAAGGCAATGTTATAAAAAGAGGAAGATTTTTTTTTTGCTAAGTAAGAAAGTATATCTAAGAAAGTCTTTCTAATAAAAGAGGTTAAAAATCAAGAGATTCCTACAAAATCTAATGTTTCAAGTGTGGTTTCAAAGGATTAAACTCAAAAGTGTTCATTATTTCAAGAGCCTTCGATTCTTAACTCCCTCATAGATGGGAAGTAACGTATCGATGTATGATCAATAACACTACTAAAATGATTGTTTTTAGCCAGACACTCCTAAAATTTATTGTATGATAATAAAAATTTGAGTAAGATTAGTGTATCTAAATAATTTATTAGATCCATTGATCTACCTATTGATGCCTAAATTTGTATCATAGGTACTCAGAGTGTTCAAAGAACACTTCTCATTTTAGAATTCAGAGAATTCAATGCATGAGTTACAGGCTATGATAATCTTGTTATTCAATGGTGAAATAGAGGCAAAGGAAGTGGATTACTTCACAATATTTATAAAGTTTGGTGGTTGGGAACCACCTTGGCCTGTATCTTTGTAGAGAATGAAGAAATCTTAGATAATATTAGTGAATTATGATAAAATATAATTTAAATACTAATATAACATGGATATTTACAATGTAAATTAAGTTAGAGTGATTTGGTTAAAAAATAAGCAAAAAGGAAGGGTAAGACCAAAAAAAATGTTGCTGATCTTCATCCTAAATATCATGACAAAGCTCAAATGTCCTCAAAGCATGCACTTAACCAATGTATAATATGAAATAGCATGAGATCAAATCTTACTACACATCAAGCAAACATTTAAGGGATGAAAATTAATGAAAATAAGAACCTAGTTCACTTTATTGATCTACCCTTACAAGCAA
The DNA here is from genome assembly GCA_037957365.1 of Torreya grandis. Taxonomy (NCBI): domain Eukaryota; kingdom Viridiplantae; phylum Streptophyta; class Pinopsida; order Cupressales; family Taxaceae; genus Torreya; species Torreya grandis. Next base: position 1,594,346 of record JARHVA010000961.1, read on the forward strand.
ATAACATTAGCCCAAATGCAAGCAGAGTAAAAGAAATGAAATGAACTTGAGAACTTTCAGTCAACCTGGCATTGGCACAAGTTAACAACTTTGAAATTAAAATATGCACACCAATATTTCACAATAACCCTTAAAATATGGAAATACAAATAAGAAAGAGAGAGAGAAACTATAATAACAAATGACACAAATGAATATGCACAATCTTTACAGAATTCATCCCTTGCATTAATTGCACAAAAGTTTACGTAAGTTTTTGGCTCCAAAAACCTCCCTCCTCTTTTAAAATTGACAATAATCCTTTTATATAATGTAAGGAAGTATGCCAGTCAGTCATATCTAATTACAAAAGTACAAGTTTTAGGACAACTATCCTTTCTATAAAAGTTTTAGAATACACTAGACTTTACCTAATGAACTGAATTATAGGTAATGCGATTTATAAGTTGAAATTGCCTTTACAAAAATAATATTCTATATTAAAAATATTACAATGTTTCTACAAAGAGAATATTCCTAACTAGGTTTGACTTGGCATCTTTGCTTTGATGTAACCTTTTATTTCCCTTGTAAGATCTTCATCTTATAAAATTGTTCATTGATGAGCTGGATATCTACCATGGGTCTCATGAAGAGATATTTTTATTGAACTTATAGGTTCTTAAAGTCTTTATCATCCTTATCTAAAGATTTTTTGATGCCCCTAACATCTCCCATTTTCTCTTCTGATGATAAAAATAGGCCCATGATTCTCTTGTTGTCCTCCCTTATCTTGCCTTTCTTTTGGATCTTTACTTCTTGTGTAAATTGAGTAATTATATGACTAAAATCCTCATCTGTGTTAAGGCCCAAAAATCCAAGTGAGGTGCATTCCTTTATTAAGCTATCCAAGATGTGCAACATCTTGTATTCCTACTACTTGAGGTCTATAAAAATGTCCCCCAATTGCTTGGACCAACTATTTAAGGCCTTGATCTTGTCCACCAATATGGCTATAGCCATATTCAAATGGACTAGGCTGATAGTTCTAAAGTCAAGAATCTAGTTTTTGGTTAATGCTTTTATCATTCCTTTACTTGATAACTTGTAGCCTTCCATTGGCCAACTTGGACTATAGCCATAACAATTTACTTCTTTACTGCTCCCTGTCTGGTTCTGATTAACTTTAAAGAATTGAACAAGTTAGTCATAGTAATCTCAAATTTCCTGAATGGGTCCTCATGTATTGAAAATATGGCTTATTCTTTTAGATTCTTATTCTACTACATGATACCTTTGATAATTGTTTGTAGTTATTCTGACTAGGCTTGGGCTACATCAAGGATTTTTCTTCAAAAACTCTATCTTCTCCTAGATTTTGACCTACCACTAGAGTCAGACCTATGAATGGCTCTATTGTCTGGAAGGCGAATTCCTCCCCATAAACCATGGATTTATTTTCAATCACTCTTTCCACACAACCCCCACTAATGAGTTTGACTTTTGGGGCTAAGATCTCAATTTGTGTACCACTTAATTCCATAGGGATAGCCATCCTATTCTCTTATTCCTTTTCTAGAGCCACAATCTAAGTTTGAGCTCATCATGCACATGGATATTGATATATTTTGTAATGGCCCAAGGATGGTGCATGGTAGATATTTTCTACAACTTACCATATATAAACCATTCAAGAATGGTTGGGCCATGAATTGGATTATCCTCACTAAAAAGGTTGACCTCACTCAAAGGATGAGTGAGGGTCAAATTGGTCTTCTTGCCACCTAATAAGACTAAGGCTAGCTCAAATTTTCTTTAGGGTTGGGTTTTAATAGGGGCCAAGTCTAAAGATACTTATTTCCCCTTATCTTCCTTTGCTTCTTCATCCTGAGCTTCTTTTACTTGGACATATTCCTCATCTAATTGATAGGTACTAGCTAGTGCCTTTAGGGCATCTTCTATTGTTTCTTCAGGATCCAGTGGTACTATGTCTATTTCTTCAATAGGTGACTCTATTTCTTTAGGCTGGGTAGAAGATGATGCCATCTCATTGGGTCTTCCTTCCTTTGACCTCTATTTAATCTATATTTCAAGGTTTATATCTCTATTTGTGGCTAAGTTGGAGGAGGTTTGGAAGATGAACCTCTTAGCAAATGGTACTACTTAGGTCCCACCTATCATATATCATCATTACCCTTCTATTCCATTATAAATTTAGCCATTGGTTTGATGTTGTGTTTCTTAAACCTTGCCAAAAATTTGGTGATTGAAGAAGCCTTGATATACATTGGGTCATAAAGGCTAGGCTAATGCTCATACATCATATTGACCCATTTTGCCTTCAAATGTTTTACCACCTTCTCATTAGGATCCTAGTGTCTTAGTTTATCATGCTGTAAATTAAAAGAGGTTATATGCGTAGAAGCCACCTCTATATTATCCCATTAGGAAAACATAGTCCTGCCAATGGTTAAGGGTAAGGTATAAAGTAGTCCCTTCCTTTTGATTTTACACACACCATCTATCTTGTTGTATATTTGATAGGATATTTCTTGTTCAACTAGTTTATTGGGCACATAAACTGGTAATCTAAGTGGGGTACATTGTGTTCCTTTAATCTTGATTATGGTGTAGTTAGGATATAACCATATATATATTAGGGCTTCAACATATTTGTTAATTAGAGGGTTGACCCTCATCATTGGGTTTCCTGTGATAGCCTCAACTAAGGCTAGGAATACATAATCACATATGAACTGAATATGGTCCCTATATTTGAATATATGTAATTTTGAATAGTATTAAGAGAATATTTATTTCCCATTAGGTGACCATTCTTTAATGTTTGGAATTTTAGTGGTGGCTATTAGAGCATCTAGTAAATATGACATCATATAAAACTGACTCTTAGTCTTCTTCTTAATTACAAATAACTGCCTTTTCAAATAAGTGTTAATCATCTCTCCTAAAGAGGGAGTGAGTTATTTATTAACCATAAAATAAAAAAAAGGGACCCAGAGTTTGTCAACATACGTGGTGGAGGTATCCCCACACAATATTTTCAACAATTCCATGATCATCCTAATTCCCACCCTAAATTGGCTGATTGGGATGTTTTCATTGAGGTCATAAAATATCTAGTTTCTATAATATAACGATGGGGTAAGGATGGTATTTAGGTCATTATACTTGGACCATTCATTGTTTGTGGCTACATCCACTTGGGGTTTGGGAAACTTATAGTAATTTTCAAATGTTATAGGAGAAATATAGGCAACCTTCCTAAAGCTACACTCATGAGCTAACATACCTTGATCAGTTTTAATATCTTTAAAAATAGGAGAGAGAACATCAATGCAATATAGTACCTCTAGTTTTACTATAGCATAATGAAGGCTTTTCATCTAAATGGAAACCAAGTCATATCACCTCCTCTTGACTAATGTGTTCCTCTCATATTCCCTTGTGATGGTTGGTAACTCTTTAATGACCCAAAAAAGATTGGATCAGTCATTGTCTCTTATGTTTAAAGATATGACATCAAATTTCATGTCTTTGAAGATCCTTCCCTCTAAATATATGGTCAGATAGAGCTCTATATCTTCTCTATATTATTTTTAGGATACCATGATTATGAGTTTGATAAATTACTCCTTAGTGGTCTATAGTTCAATTTTGGATCAATTTGCACTTGCTCAGATGATGATTCAATCTCCTAGACTTGACTGTGATTAATTATGGATTGAATTAGAGATTTTATATATGTTAGGTTTTTTTTTTAGTTCTTTTTATAGCTTTAATGATGATGGCCTTTTACACTTAAGTGATATTTGTGCCTTATATTTCATTTAGATCCTTATATTTATACTTTTTCCTTTTTGAGTCCACAAAATATTTAGTTTTGTCACTTTATGCCCATGTGGCATCATTGTGGCATTTTCATGGTAGAATTTCTCATTAATGTTAAAAAAATGACCATCACCTTTTAAAATATTTATTTTATCTCACATCATCTAATCTCTTTACTTGGATCAACATGATTCATTAATCTCAATATTGAGAGTCTAATGCCATTGGCCACTATTTGTGTTTGGCCCTAAGTTGGTGCCACTTAGTAGTCTCAGAGGCCTTCTAAGCTCTACACCTTGTTGGTTCTACAAGATCATGAACTTTTTCCACATGGCTATCTTGAGTTTGCTTGTAGGGTCTTTGAATTTTCAACATTGATTACACATTATTGGATTGGATGGGTATGAATCAACATGGACCACTAATTTTTAAAATATGAAAGATATTTAATCTATACTACGCATCGAGGTTGTGACACTTGGTAGTCCTATGGGCCTTCTATGATTTGTACTCTATCAGTCTTGATAGTTAACACATTCTCATGATGTGGAAATCTCACTTTTGTTCAGAGGTTCATTGAAAAGTCTACCCTCATACTACACGATCTGATTATCATCATCCAAATGAATGTAGGCTATTTGATTACGATTCATAGGATAAACCCCCATTGGTTTTTCATTGTCGTTTGTTCATGACCATGATAATTGTCACTTCATCACCATCTTGGAGGTGTCATTGAAACTTTGACTAGCTATACTCCATTTGATCATATTTGTTTGAGTAAATGTGGATCATTAATCTTACAAAGATGCACAATGTTTAAGTAAGGGTTAGGACACATAAAGAACTTAGATTAAATATTTTAGATTATAGTTTTATTTCATGTTAAAAATATGAAATAAATATTAGCCTAAAAAGTTTAAGTTAAGCTTATAAAATAATAAAAGGGGGACCCCATGATTAATAATAAAAGGATTTAACATAAGGGTTTTAACCTAAGGTTTTATCATATTAATAAATACACTAAAAATTTAGGGTAAAATCTACAAGTTAAGTTTTTTAGCAATAAGACCCTACATTATTTAGACCATGATAATAATGAAATAGGCCAAAAAGGGGTGGGGTGATGAGACATGAAGGGACCAAAACTAGGATTTTTATGCTAAGGTTTGGTTGTGTTGAAAAACATGACTAAATCTTAGGATAAAAATAAGGCTAAGTCTATAGCATGGAAGATATTGATCTCATGCCATTGGATCTCATTAATGTGATTAAATATGGTTCATCGATCATGATCTAGGCAGTCAAACATGATTGGTCCCATTTATTGAGGCTTTTGACTTTTCAACTTTATATCACACCATCTAATTAACTTGGTTTGATTAGATATGGGTCATTGATCTTGTAAATATGCAAACTATTTAAGTTAGGAATATCAATTAGATAGAACTTAAGATAAATCCTTAGGAATAAGGTATTATTTATGTTAATAAAAATGAATAAGACTTTAGGACTAAGATCTTAGTCTAAGCTTATAATATAACAAAAAGAACCCTTCAAATAAAAATCATGACATAATGTTTTATCCTAAGGTTTTATTGTATTAATAAATACAATTGAAACCTTAGGGTATAGTCTTAGGCTAGGTATATATAATAAAAAGGGACCCTTTTAGTCTTAATATTGATCTTGCATTATTGGATCTTGGCCATCCAAGTTAACATGGATCATTGATCTTGATTCATAGGGTTGAATGAGATTGGTCCTGTGGATCAAAATCTCAGACTTATCAAGCCCATATTACACCATCCAATTATGTTCTCTTGAGTAAACATGGGTCATTAATTCTACAAATAAGCATAATTTTAAAGTTACAACTTAGAGGTAAATAGAACTTAGGATAAAATCTTAAGACTAAGGTCTTGTATATGTTAATAAACATGAATGGGACTTTAGGACTAAGATTTTAGTCTAAGTAATATGACAAAAAGGACCATGTGTTATTTAGACTAAGCTTAAGAACATAATAAAAGGACCTTACAATGATAAATTTAGACCATGATAAAGTGAAAGGGAGTAAGCAACTTGGGACATAAAGGGGACCGAGCATATAATTTTTTGACTAAGGTTTAGTCAGGTTGAAAAACATAACTAGGCCTTAGTATAAAGATTAAACTAAGTCTATGGCATTTCTAAAGTCTTCCCATGTGAATTGTTCCTACCAATTTTGAATTTGGTATAAAATAACCCATGCTAGGGTTTTTTGAATGAGAGTTTTAAGAAGATTTAAACATGGATTAAATTTGACTTTATACAGACCAAAGGCTAGTAGAAGACCATATTGGAATAAAACTATAAAATTATGAACCCTAGATATTATCTATTCCAAGTGAACCCCATTAGACCTATAACCTAAAATAAGAAGATCCACTATTAGCAAACTTAGACAAGGTTAAACCAAATCCAACCAAATCATGGTGTGGATGATCTTCAAATACAAATAATGTGCAACATTCTAGTGACACTTTGATCAAGTGACTTTTCAATTATAAGGTAAAAATTTGCACAATTTGACATAAGGGTCCCTATTTTTTAGAAATGGCATATGTTGACCTCAACAAATGATGCTTCTATGGAAAACATATAAATATGTTAGAATTTAGAGACTATAGTTCATAAAAATAACTAGATTACATATTCCACTTGATTAGTACCATTATCAAGATCAATTCATGGTTAAAATAAATCTTGCACATATAAAATTAGGATCAAACATCAAAACCTAGTCATACTATGTGTGTGATTTTATTCCACTTACTATTTTCCATTGGATTTAGGGAATAAATTTCAAGTTTCATGTCTTTAATCATTAACAATGACTTATATCATGTTTGGATATCTATTAAGAACCATGCTTTAGTTCAAGAAAAGCTTGGGCATTGCTCAACTACCAACCAGGTGTCCATAGCCCTAATAGAGATGCCTTTGGCTCCACTCATGGTATTTCTCTAATACCATCCAGGCATCCATATCCTTAGTGGAGATTACTAGAATCACCTTTGCTTGGAAATATTTTAATTTTGTAATAAGCTCTTATTTTTGTATTTTTTAGATCATTTTGGCTTTCTAGTAAAGGTTGGGAACTAGGTTAGCCATGTTTAGGTATTTTTTCAAGTGTTTGATCCTAAGATAATTACCTATGGTTACAACCTTTATCCCAAGTAAGGATATTTGTTAAGTGCAAACATGACTGTGTCTTAATAATTCAAGATTTCATCCCTTATGTGTAATCCTTCTTAAAACTAAGCTTAGATCAAAACAAGGTTTAAAACCTTATAAAATAGCCAAATTATCCATTAGTCCTTATTGGTTTCAAAAAATTAGAACATCGAGCTCATATTTCAAACCCAGGGCCATCACATGCTTAAAATTCATACCTTTATTTCTAAACTATGGAGTTCTTAAGTATTTAAGTGAACTTGTTAGGTGTGGAGCTTGATTGTCTTCCAAGATTAAAGGTTAAAATTTTAATGTCATTTCAGCCAGGTTTGGATCCCATTATTTGAATCCCTCATGGTGTGGGGGGTTTCAAGGGGGAGAACCCCCTTTGTGAGGTTTGGGGGGGATGACCCCCCTGGTGGGGGGTCTGGGGGCTACGCATCTTGAAGAATTTTTTTATTAAAATTGCCTTGTTAAATTGTAATTTTGTATTCAATTCGGGTCATTGATTAAGGTTTATAGATCTAATGGTAGAGGTTATGTTTATGTGTTTTTAACCTAACATGTATTGATATATGGTTGAGATGGATTATAATGATTAATTAATGAAATATTATACATAGAAAGGAGGCAAAAAAAGGTAGAGAGGTGTAACAAAGTTTGTTACATGATTTTGTTTCTCCCTTGTATTACTATAAATAATATACTTGACAAGTTTGGTGGATGTAGCCCATCTTGGGTAAACCATGTTAAATTTGGTGTCTGTTATTATGTGCATGTTTATGTTTTATTTTTAGAATGTTTTAATTTATCCTAATATAACTTTGAGCCAAAAGATGTCTAAAAGGACTTATTAGAAGCAAGGAACAAGGCAAAGAAAGCAAACACATAAGCAAAAAGCAACAAAATAAGAAGCAAAAGAAAATCAAACAAATATATACAAACTTATGTAAAAATAAGGGATAGGAAGGAAAAAATAGAAATAAACTAATCTAGCCTACCTATACTAACTCTAACTATCCTTACAGTTCACTCCATGAAGACCCCAAGGGAAACAACAAAAAATTAGTGCTTAAGGTACTTCCCATTGGTGGGCAGTGTGAAATCTGCTCCTTATAGGTCTTTCAACTTGAAAGTGTTATCTCCAAGTATCTCAACAATTTGGTAGGTACCTTTCCACAAAGGTGTGAACTTCCCATGTTTACCTTATGCTTTAATTCCTTGTCCCAAAGAAGAATTAAGTCTTCTTACCTAAACACATTTATATTTGATCACTTATCAAACCACTTCTTCACTATGATTTTGTGCCTAATAAAATTAGAAAAAGCCTCTTTTTGTGCATATTCCATCTGAATAATGTCAAGTAACCTTGAACTTTCTAATTCTTGATCCCTCTCCATGTATTCCTGCATAAACTTGTATATTGGTAACTTGAGAGTGATGGGGAAGATGGGTTCTTGGCCATATACAAATAAGAAGGGTGATGATTTGAGAGCCTAATTGACTCTTATTTTTTCTATTCAAAGGGCATACTTAAGTAGTTTATGCCATATCCTAAGCTTGTCTGCTATAGACTTCTTTATTGCCTTCATCAATTTCTTATTAGTTGATTTAGATACTCCATTACCTTGAGGATAATGGTTGGATGATAACTTAAGAATGGTATTATTATCATATGCCCATTTGGTCATCTAAATGGATATAAAATATGATCCATTATCATAGACCAAGGAGATGGGTGTCCCAAATCTGGTGCATATGTTTTCCTCTAAAAAATTGACCATTTTATTAGTTTTACACTACTTAATTGCTACTACTTTAGTCCATCTTATGCAGTGGTTAGTAGCAGTTATAATGTATTTTTGAGGTTTTAATGCATTAGAGTTAATTACCCCCACAAACTCTAGTCCCCACTGAGCAAAAGGTTTATCTACCATAATTGACTACAATGACATGGATGCCTTAGGCTCTTTTATGATGAAGACTTGACATAAATGACACTCCCTTACATGCTTGTGGGTATATTTGAAGATTTTGAGACAATAATAACCAAATATAAGGATTTTATGAGCTATTGTCCTTCCAAATGGATGTCCACTTCTTAGCTTCTCATGAAAAATGCTCATGATTTCAGCTGCTTCTTCTTTGGATACACACCTTAAGCATCTACCTTCAAAGTTTTTTCTTTACAATACTCCATCTTTAATCAGGTAGTGGGATGACTTGAGTATTAAGGATCTTCTTTGATCTTTTTTCAACCTTGTAAGAAAAGTGACATTGAACAATAAATAGATAATAGGATCATACCAATCATTAGACTAAAAACTTTATTATTCAACCTACATGACACTTAGCTTGGGGTTAATATTGAAAATGAATTGAATTAGACCTTGACACCTTACCAATTTTCTAGTCTTAATTTCAATGTCATATTCTTGAAGCATATACATCCACTTACCTCTCCTTTCTTCTAGCTCATTCTGACTTAACATGAGCTTGGTGGTAGGGTCTGGTATGATTACATGCACCTTATTCCTAAGAACGTAGTGCCTAAATTTATTTACCACCTTAACTAATGCACATGTTTACTTGTCAATTAAATAATAATCTAACTCAAAATTCTTAAATTTCATGCTCATGAAAGTAATTGGATGATCACATCCATCAATTTTTTGAGTTAAAACTACAACAATAGTATGATCAAAAGACAAGGAATAAAGGTAAAAATATTTGGAGAAGTCTAGACTTATCAAGACTAGAGATTTCCCAATTTCCTCCTTGATTTCCTTAAAAGCCTTCTTGGTTTCTTTTTTTCGAGTGATTTTGACATCTTTATTCAATATATCATTCAATGGATTAATAATTTCTACAAAGCTAGAAATAAACTTTCTTACAAAATTAATTTTTCCAAAGAATGACTTCAGTTATTTCCTACTATTAGAAGGAGCTATTTTTGATATAACATATACTCTTTCTATGTCTATAGAGATTCCCTCCTTAGTGATAACATGTCCTAATAGTTTTTCCTCAATAACACAAGAAATACTTTTCTTTGGGTTGAGAGAAATCCATACCTTCTACACCTTTCAAATACCTATTATAAATGTATGATGTGGTCCTCCCTATTATTAGAAAAGAAGGTTACATCATCCATGTATATAATAATGAATTTTACTACCAAACCTTAGAAATCATGATCCATGGCCCTTTTGAATGTTTACCCTACAATGATTAACCCAAATGGCATCTTCTTATAGGCAAACATGCCCCACTTGGTAGTAAAATTAGTTTTCATCCTATCTTCTTAATTCACCAATACCTAGTTAGACCTTGAAAAAACATCAAGAAAGGACATCATGATATAACCAAAAATTATTTTTATTACTTGGTCAAGACAAGGTAAGGGGTAATTATATTTCGTAGATGCTCTATTTAGGTTTCTAAAATCAATACACAATCTGATTTCACCATTCTTCTTCCTAATTAGGACTAAATTAGCAACCCAAGTGGAATGCCTAATGGGAAACACAATCTTGGAATCTAAGAGCTTCATGACCTCTCTATATATTAATGGTTCTAAGACTGGGTTGATAGGGCTCTACTTTTGTATGAAAGGTTTGTAGTTTTATTTTAAAGGTATGGTGTGAGTTATGACCTTTGGATAAAAAATATTTAGGTCATCATAGGAGAATGCTATGATATATTTTTTTATTGGTTTGCATTTTTTTGGATATTTTATTTTCCAAAATTGTATATGTTTTGCTAATATTAACCAACTAAAGTTGACCTTGAAATCCATGATCAATTGTGTTGTAATCCTTCCCACTTACTATAGGAGTCTTGGTAGCCTCAACTAGTTTATTAGACTCAAAGAGTCTCTCTAAGGCTATCATGCCTTTGGAGATCTTATTGTCATTAAATTTAATGACTTTGTCTTCAAGTTTGTTTTTAATGACTTCATCATCAAGGATATTGGCTTCATAAATAATGTGACCCTCAAATACTCTTGAACTAGTTACAAAATCTATGATTTGTTGATCATAATTGAATACCTATAAATGGTTAACATTATCTAGAATTGAGGGACATGGGATTAACTAAATTATAAGGTTTTGAAACTTAAAACTTTAGTTGGGCATAAGGATGGCTGTAGCTGAAGCAACTTCATCAACAACTTGGTTTTCTTCACTAAGGATGGACACAATGTTAAAAGCATCAAAACATTAGATTAAGTCCCATACTCTAAATTTATTTTTCTTGAGATATGTTAAATTTCATTGATGTTTACTCTTGACCTGATTGACTACTAGTTTAGAATTACAAAAGACTAATAGTTCTTTGGCCTCATGCTTGATTACAAATTGTAATCCATGGATTAGTGCTTCATACTCAACCAAATTTTTGGTGCATGGGAACTAAAGTTATTAAGAGGAATTATATTCTTTCCAAATGGGATTGATTAACACAACTCCTACTCTAGAACCTAATTTGCATCTAGCACCATCAAGTAGAGTTTTCATAATCCATGAAAAGCAAGAAAATTTTTAGAGTTGCATACCTTTGTGGTGTCAAAAGTGTAAATACTGAGATCTAAGTTAACCATGTTGAACCTCTCATTGATTTCATTCTATTTAGTAATCATATGTTTCATTTTAGGCTCCCTTTTGATCCTAATTTTTTGGGGACTCCTTTCCAAGGCAATCACATATGTGAACAATCTATTGACATATAACCATTAAAGCTTCTAGTCTAGTCTCTGCTCAGTAGAATCCCATAAGAATCAAGGATGTCTACCACTTGGATATATATGAAATATTAGATCCTTGGATCTAAGGCAATCTACATGTGGACATTAAATAATTCACCAATCACTTGACTCTTGACTTATGTAATTAAGTCATAACTATGTCAAATTTAATAAGAGTTAAACCTAATTGTTTATAAATACCTGTAGGTATTATATTTTCAGGTGTACCAAAATCTAATGAACAATTATGCAAATTTTTACCAAATATCTTGATTGTAAGTAGGAAATGAGGAACATATACCTTAATTTTGTGTATTTCAACATTAACATGTGCATACTTTTGACTTACCAGGCTTTTTAGACAAATATTCCAATAATAGATTTATCTATTCAATAATCTGTGTCAACTCATACAAGGTAATGTTAGCCTTGATCTTATTCATGTTCTCTGCTATGTTATACCTAGTCCTATTTGCAAAATTAGATGCATCAACACAAGGTTTAGAAGTAATTCCCTTAGGAGGCTCCATATTGTTGTTTGAGGTAGTATCAAGAGGAGTCTCAAAATTGTTTGGAGGAGTTGAAGTGGTCAATGATTACTTCTACTCCCTATTTCTTAGAGGATAAGTTTTCTTTAGGAATTGCTGAAAAGCATGAATCTCTTCAAGAATATCCTTAGCCTCATTGTCCTCTTTAAAAGGGAACTCAAATGTCTCCACCATGAGTGTTGAATCAGTAGACCTAGATGACCTTGAAGAACTAGATGTGATTGCATCACAATCCTTACTTGGGACAACTTTGAAAGTATTTAATTTCTTCTTGGAAGGCTTCAAATGCATTACAAATTCAACACAATCTATTTCCCCATGTTTAAAATTATAATATACTCTACAATAGTCAGGTAAAACAACATTAGTAAGATTTATATCAGGCACATTTTTGCTAGTAGATGGCTCATTATTCTTGTTGTTATGGTATCTATCATTCTAAAATTTGTTAATGGGCCTATTGAACCTTGAAAAGAGTAACTCCTACTAGAGCTTCCATAGTATTTCTTACTTTATTTTGTAATTGAAGGAAGTTACTGCTAAGCTTTTGAACCATTTTGAGGATAGAATCACTCTCAATATTTGGAGCCTCAAAATTATAAAATTAGGTGTTAGCATTAGATATAGGCATTAAAGCTTTATGATCATATGGATTAGATCCATGGGTAGTATTATTTAGGAATCCTAAGTTTTTAGTAAGATGAAAATGTCTTAAAGGTAGTTGGATCATGACTAGAAGCTAGTTCAAGGCAGGCACATTTTTGTTAGTATTGAGAATAACATTCAAAATGGGAAAATGTGGATTTTGATTAGGAATGAAATATGCCAATTTTCCTTGGGGTTACATCTGGTCATTAATAATCACAACCTCAACATAAGCTAAAGCTAATGTGTTCATGGGCCTAACAGATCTCTTTATAAATAAATTGTCTTAAGATTTAAGGCATCCTTATAGATTTACAAGGCTAAAGCCTCATCAGGTCTATAAGGAGATATAGTCCTACTAAAGATTTTTTATAACTTAGCATTGAAATATCTTATGGGTTCATTTACATCCCTTTTCACTATGGTGAATTTCTATACAAGACATAAGGACCAATAATTTTAATAAATTGGTCAATGAAGACATTGTTAAAATAAACCCAACTAGTAAGGTAATTTTTAGGGAGATTTAAAAACCTTTCATATGCAACATATTTAAAAGTGAAAGGAAATAGTTTACATTTTACATCTTCATGAGTGAAATTTAACAATATCAAAACAACTTTAAATGATTTAATATGTTCCTCAGCCATTATAATGCCACTGGGACTAAATGTTGGCAAGTGTTTTTTAGGATTGTAAGGAAGGTCATGTACCACACCTTACACATTAATTGAAGAACCACCAAGCCAAGCCATAATTTGATAGGGATCAAACATGGGAGTAGCTTGAATTGGTGAATTTGACAAAGATTTTGAAATACTACGCTTACCTTTGTCCTGCCTAGATCTCTTATGGACTTCTAATTTAAGAAGAGGTTCCCCAAAATCTCTGAATGTGACCTTGTTCTGATTCTTGGTAATTCTAAATTGAGAAATTCAAATCCTATTTGAAATATGATGCGTCAATCCTATCTTTCTAGAGAAAAGTGATTATAAATGCACATTAAGCAAATTTTGCAAATATTTATACCAAAAATAGTAATCTTTAACTAGGTTAGCTCAAAGATCTATCCTAGTACATAAGTATGACTAATATTTACACATTTGAATTCAAATAAACTCAAATTTTCAAAGTATCTATCAATATTTAATCAAAATTGTCATCACTAACCTCAAACCTAATGGGTTCACAAATTTAAAGCTATCTTTACCACAATTCAACATATGTCTTGAAAGAATGTCAATATTTATCTAACTAAACACAAATATCAGTATAAAACCATGAGGTTCACCAAAATTTACATGATTATGCTAAAATAAACACAAATATGAAAAGAGTAGAGTGATCTTCAAACAAAATTCATAAAAACTAGCAAAGATACTACAAATCTACAAAGAATTAACATGGCCCTCTTTCTAGCACCAACAAAGCTCTACCTATTGATGCATAAATTTATCTCATAGGTGCTCAGAGTGTTTAAATAACACTTATAATTTTATAATTAAAATAATTAAACACATGAGTTGTAGGTTGTGATAATCCTATTATCTAGTGGTGGAATAAAGGCAAAGCAAGTGGACTATTTCACAATATTTATAAAGTTTGGTGGTTGGGAGTTACCTTGGCCTATATATTTGCAAATAATGAATAAATCTTATCTAATATTAGTGAATTATGATCAAATATAATTTAATGACTAATCTAACATGGATATTTACAATGGAAATTAAGTTGGAGTGATTTAGTTAAAAAAGCAGCAAAAGGAAGGGTAAGTTAGAAAAGAGATGTTACTGATCTTCATCCTAAACATCATGGCAAAGCTTAAATGTCCTCCAAGCATGTACTTAAATAATTAATTATATGAAATATAATGAGCTCAAATATCAATACACATTAGGTAAACATCTAAGGGATGAAAAGAATGCAAATAAAAATCTAGTTCACTTTAAAGATCTACCCCTATAAGCAGACACCATTATCCCAAATGCAAGAAGAGTAAAGGAAATGAAATGAACTTGAGAAATTTAAATCAACTTAACATTGGCACAAGTTAACAACTCTACAATTAAAATATGCACACCAATATTTCACAAAAACTATTCAAATATGGAAATAAGAACAAACAAGTGAGAGAGAAGCCATAATAACAAATGACACAAATGAATATGGATAATATTTTAAAAATTCCTTACTTGCATTAATTGCTCAAAAGTTTACACAAGTTTTTGGCTCAAAAAAAATCCTTCCTCATTTATAATTTATAATACTCTTTTTATATAATATAAGGAAGTATGTCAGTCAATCATATATAATTACAAAAGTACAAGTGTTATGACAACTATCCTTTCTATAAAAGTTCTAGAATACACTAAGCTTTCCTTAATGGATTGACTTATAAGAAATTTTCTTTAAAAATTGCACTTGCCTTTACAAAAAGAATATTCTATATTCAAAATATTATAATGTTTATAAAAAGAGAATATTCCTAACTAGGTTGGCCTTGGCATCTTTACTTTGATGCAACCTTTTGTTTCCCTTGCAAGATCTTCAACCTATAATGTTCTTCATTGATGAGCTAGATATCCATCATGGGTCTCATGAAGAGATTCTTTTATTGAACTTCTAGGTTCTTGAATTATTTCTCATCCTTCTCTAAATATTTTTTGATACCCCTGACATCTCTCATTTTCTCTTTTGATGATAATAATAGGCCCATAATTCTTTTCTTGTCCTCCCCTATCTTACCTTGCCCTTGGATCCTCACTTCTTAAATAAATTGAGTAGTTATATAATTGAAATCCTCATCTATGATAAGTCATAAAGATATAAGTGAGTTGGGTTCCCAAGATGTGTAACATCTCTTCCTCCTATTGCTTGAGGTCTATAGCAATATCCCCCAATTGCTTGGACCAACTACTTAAAGCCTTGATCTTATACACCAATATGGACATAGCCATATTCAAATGGGCTAGTTTGATAGCTATGAAGTTAGGAATCTAGTTTTTTTCAACGCTTTTATCAATTCCTTCACTTGATAACTTTTAGCCTACCTACCATTGGACAACTTGGCCTATAGCCATAAAAATCTACTTCTTTAATGCTCCCTGTATGGTTCTAATTGACTTTAAAGAATAAAACAAGTTAGTCATATTAATATCAAATTTACTAAATCATTCCTCATGTATTGACAAGATGGATTGTTTTTTTAGATTCTTGTTTTACTACAAGATACTTTTGATCATTATTTGTAGCTATTCTGACTAGGTTTGGGCTACATCAAGGATTTTTTCTTCAAAGAATATATCTTCTCTTGGAGTTTGAACTACCACTAGATTCATACCTATGAATGGATCTATATTTTGGAAGGTGAATTCCTCCCCACTGACCATGGCTTTCTTTTTAATAACTCTTTCTATGATGGTGGTCTCTAGATTAAACTAAACCCCCACTAATGATTCTATGAATTTTGGGGCTGGGATCTCCATTTGTGCTCCACTTGATTCTCCAAGGGTAGCCATCCTATTATTTTATTCCTTTTGTATAGCCATAATCCAAGGTTTTAGCTCATCATGCACATGGATATTGATAGATTTTGTAATGGCCCAAGGATGGTACATGTTAGGAGTTTTTTACAACTTCCCATATATAAACTACTCAAGAATGGTTGGGCCATGAATTGGATTATCCTCACTAAAAATGTTGAACTCACTCAAAGGATGAGTGAGGGTCAACTTGGCCTTCTTAACACCTAATGGGACTAAGGCTAGCTTGGCTTTTCTTTTAGGTTGGGTTACAATAGGGACCAAGTCTAAAACTTCTTTCCCCTTATCTTCCTTTTCTTCTTTAGCCTAAGCTTCCTTTACTTGGACATATTCCTCATCTGATTGATATGTACTAGATATTTCCTTGAGGGGATATTCCACTACTTATTTAGGATCTAGTGCTATTATGTCTATTTCTTCAATATGTGACTCTAGTTCTTTAAGATGGGTAGAAGATGATGCCATCTCATTAGGTCTTCTTTCCTCTAGCCTATGCTCAATCTATACTTCAAGCCTTTGTATCTCTATTTATGGTTGAATTAGATGAGTTCTAGAAGATAAAACTCCTAAAAAATGGTATTGATTGGGTCCCATATACCATATACCATCATTTCCCTTTTGTTCCTTTAGCAATCTAACCTCGAGTTTGATGTTGTGTTTCTTCAACCTTACCAAGACTTTGGTAAATGAATAAGCCTTGGTATACATTGGGTCATAAGGGCCAAGCTGATGCTCATACATCATATTGATTCCTTTTGCATTTAGATGTTTTACTAGCTTCTCATTGAGATCCTAGTGTCTTAGTTTATTATGCTACAAATTGAAAAAGGTTATATGCCTAGAGGCTACCTCTATATTGTCCCATTGGGCAAACGTAGTCCTACCAATGGTTAAAGTTAGGGTATGGAGTAGTCCCTTCCTTTTTATTTTACACACATGATCTATCTTATTGTATATCTGATAGGTTATTTCTTATTTAGCTAGTTTATTGGGCACATGAATTGGTAGTCTAAGTGGGGTGCATTGTGTTCCTTCAATCCTGATTATGGTGAAGTAAAGATATAACCATATATCTACTATGGCTTTAACATATTTCTTAATTAGAGGGATGACCCTCATCATTAGGTTTCCTATAATATCCCTAATTAAGGTTGGGTATATACAATCACATATGAACTAAATATGGTCCCTCTATTTGAATATATGTAATTTTGAGTAGTATTGGGAGACTATTTATTTCCCATCAAGTGGCCATTAGTTAATTCTAGGAATTTTTATGGTGACTAATAGAGCATCCATTAAATATGACATCATATAAAATTGACCCTTAGTCTTCTTCTTAGTCACAAAGAACTACCTCTTCAAATAAGTGCTAATAATCTCTCCTAAAGGGGAGTGATTTATTTCTTGATCATGAAATACAAAAAAGGGACCCAGAGTTTATCAACATAGGTGGTGGAGGGATTACCACATAATATATTAAATAATGTCATGATCATCCTAATTCCCACCCTAAATTGGTTGATTGGGATGTTTCCATTGAGGTAAAAAAATATCTAGTTTCTAGAATATAGCCATGGGGTAAAGATGGTGTTTAGGTCATTCTAATTGGACCATTCATTGAGTGGATACATCCACTTAGGTTTTATAAAATTATAATAATTTTAAAATGCTATAGAAGAAATATAAGCAACCTTCCTAAAGTTATGCTCATGAACTAACATACCCTGATCAATTTTACAATATTTAAAAATATGAGAGAGGATATGAATGCAATGTAGTACCTCTAGTTTCACTAAAACATAATGAAGGCTTGTCATCTAAATATAAACCAAGTCATAGTACCTCTTCTTGACTGATGCATTCCTCTCATCTTCCCTTGTGATGGTTGGTAGCTCTTCAATAGCCCAAAAACTTTTAGACCAGTTATTGTCTCCTATATTTAAAGCCATGTCATAGAATTCTATGTCTTTAAAGATACTTCCCTCTAAATATATGGTTAGATAGAGCTTCATATATTCTATATATTATTTTTAGGATACGATGACTATGAGTTTGATAAATTTCTCCCTAGTGGTCTACAGTTCAATTCTAGATCAATTTGCACTTGCTCAAGTGATGATTCAATCTCCTAAACTTGATTGTGATTAATTCTAGATCAAATTAGGGATTTTATAGATGTTAGGGATTTTTTAAGGTCTTTTTATAGCTTTAATGGTGATAAAATTTTACACTTAAGTGAGTTATGTACCTTATATTTCATTTGGATCTTGGTATTTATACTTTTGCCTTTTTGAGCCCACAAAATCTTTAGTTTTGTCACTTTATACCCATGTGGCATCATTGTGGAATTTATGTGGTCAAATTAATTATTAATGTTAAAAAATTTGATCGTTACCTTTTAAAATATTTCTTTTATCTCATACCATCTAATCTCTTTACTTGGATCAACATAGTTCATTGATCTCAATCCTGAGAGTCGAATGCCATTCACTACTATTTATGCTTGGCCCTAAGGTTGTGCCACTTGATATTCCTATAGGCCTTCTAAACTCTATACCTTATCAGTTTTGTAAGCTCACATGGTTTTTCCATGTGTCCATCTTGGGTTTACTTTCAAGATATTTGAATTTTCAACATTGATTACACACCATTGGATCTAATGGGTACAAATTAATGTAGATCATTAAACTTTGAAATATGTTCAAGTTTTAATTTGTACTATGTATCAAGGCTATGCCACTTGGAAGTCATGTTTTCCTTCTGAGCTCTTTACTCTATCAATCTTTATAGTTAACTCATTCTCACCATGTGACAGTCTCACTTTTGCTCAGAGGTCCATTAAAAAGTCTACACTCATCTCGTACCATCTAATCATCATCATTTAAATGAACATGGGCCATTTGATAATGATTCATGGGATGGAATACCATTGGTTGTTTATTTTCCTTTGGCTATGACCATGATACTTGTCACTTCTTCACCATCTCATAGGTGTCATTAAAACTTTGACTGGCTACACTCTATTTGATCACATCTATTTGAGAAAATGTGGATCATTGATCCTACAAAGATACACAATGTTTAAGTAAGGGTTAGAGCACATAAATAACTTAGGTTAAAGACATTAGACTATGGTTTTATTTCATTTTAAAAACACAAAATAAATCTTAGACTAAAATGTTTAAGCTAATCTTAGAACATAATAAAAGGGAGACCCCATGACTAATAATAAAAGGATTTAACATAAGGTTTTATCATATTAATAAATATTCCAAAACTTTAGGGTAAAATCTCTAAGATAATTTTTTTAACAATAGGACTTTGCATTAGTTAGGTGATGAAAATAATGAAATATGCCAATAAGGGGGGGTTATAAGACATGAAGGGACTAATCCTAGGATTTTTATGCTAAGGTTTGGTCATGTTGAAAAACATGACTAAACCTTAGGATACAAATAAAGTTAAGTCTATGGCATGGATGATATTGATATCACACCTTTAGATCTCATTCATGTGATTAAATGTGGTTCATTGATCATGCTTTGGTCAGTTGAATGTGATTTATTCCATCGATGAAGGCTCTTGACTTTTCAACTTTATCTTGTACCATCCAATTAACTTGGTTTAATTAGACACATGTCATTGATCTTATGAAGATGCAATCTGTTTAAGTTAAGACTATGAATTATATTAAACTTATGATAAATTATTTAAACTAAGGTCTTATTTATGTTAATAAACATGAATAAGACTTTAGGACTAAGATCTTATTCTAATCTTATAATATAACAAAAAGGACCCTTCAAATAAAAGTCATGGCATAAGGTTTTATCCTAAGGTTTTATTGTATTAATAAATACAATTAAAACCTTAGGGTAAAGTCTTAGGCTAGGTATTTATAATAAAAAGGGACCCTTTTAGTCTTAATATTGATCTCACATCATTGTATCTTGGCCATCTAAGTGAATTTAGATCATCGATCTCGATCTGTGGAGTCAAGAAAGATTGGTCCTATGGATCAAAATATTAAACTTGTCAAGCCCATCTCATACCATTTGATTATGTTCACATGAGTAAATATGGGTCATTTATACTACAAACAAGATCAATGTTTATGTTAGGACTCAGAGGCAAATGGAACTTATAATAAAATATTAAGACTAAGGTCTTGTTTATGTTAATAAACATGAATGAGACTTTAGGACTAATATTTTAGTCTAAGTTATAACAAAAAGACCATGCATTATTCAAACCAAGTTTAGTAACATAATAAAAGGACCCTATAATGATAAAGTTAGACCATGTTAAGGTGAAAGGGAACAAGGGACTTGGGACATAAAGGGGATCGAGTAAATAATTTTTTGACTAAGGTTTGGTCATGTTGAAAAACATGACTAGGCCTTCGTATAAAAATTGAACTAAGGCTATGACATTTTAAAAGTGTTCCTACATGAATATTTATTGAAAATTTTGAATTTAGTCCAAAATAACTTGTGCTAGTGTTTCTTGAATGAGGGTTTCAGTATGCCTTAAACATGGATTTAATTTGACTTTCTACAGGCTAAAGGCTAGTAAAAGACTAGATTGAGATAAAACCATAGAATTATGAACCCTAGACATTGTCTATTCCAAATCAACCCCATTAGACTTGTAACTTGAAATAAGAAGATCCACTATTAATAAAATTAGACAAGGTTAAACTAGAGACATGAAAAAATAAACCAACAAAATCATGTTGTGGATAATCTTCAAATACAAATAATGAGAAAATATGCTAGTGACACTTTGATCAAGTGACTTTTCAATTATAAGGTACAAATTTGCATAATTTGACATAAGGGTCCCCATTTTTAAGAAATGGGGGTATGTGATAAGGAAAATTTGAGTAATATTAGTGTATGTAAATCATTTATTAGATATATTGATCTAATTTTCATAGTTGGTCCAAGAACATGTTCAGTGGTATTTCATGCATGTCTTAGTTTAGTCCAATATAAAATTGAATTAGGAATATCATAAATGAATTTAATAGAGGAAAAAATGGGTAAATATCATAAAAATTCCACATTTTAACTTGAAGGTGCAATGATTACAATTTCAAGAGAATATGGAACCTCTTTAGATAAAGAACAACAAAAATAAAACATATCTTTAGCTAGTATACAAACAAATACAACTAATGGAATGTTAATAAAGGTAAATGATATAATACATATTTCACAAGAAAAATTTGAAAATTCAATACCATAATATGGGATAATTGGTTTGTCATACACACACACACACAAAAGATACTATAAGTCATCATCATGACAATGGTAATTATGTTACAAAGTCAAATCAATTTTTAGATTCTAAGTTGATATCAAATCATTAACAATGGCTTGATACTTTCCTTTCATGAGAGGTCACCATTATTTTTTTTGATACATGACCTAATTATTTTAAGACTCTTGAGGGAGTCATTGGTTAGTATGTTCCTTTTTAAGTTTTATATAGTAAAAAAATAAAATAATTAGATATTTTAGAAAATTCAAAAAGTAGGACTTATGCATGATATGTGTAGTTTATTTACATCAGTTACTTTATGCTCAATATATGTAGTATTTATATATATCTAATTTTATGTCAAACATGATTCACAAGTGTACTTAAGTGAGTTGTATAATATACATGTTTTTATACCTAAATATAGTTGTAGGTGGTGATATTATCTTAGACCTAGAAACTATACACATACAAAACTGCTCTAACCCATACAGTAACACACTACACTCTTATCCAATTCCATACATGATCTAATTTCTCATATCCAAATAATTCACATGCCTTATACAAGTTGTTCACATCTCAAAAAGCTCATTGGGGGTATCCTTTTACACATGTTTTATCCTTTTATGACTATTCATATTGTTCACACTTTAGTTTAATACATTGCATAAAATCTATCATTTTTTAACAATTAAATTCATAATGATATTTTGATAGATACTTGAGTTTATAAATATACTAATGTTATTGATTACCTATGTTGATAAACTACACTTATTCATGCATGATTTACATGTTTCCTTCTATGTTTCTTTTCTTGTGTGTATTCATTATTTTAGATTATGGACATTTGCAAATGTCCTTATTTGTGACCCTAAGCCTATTATATGATTATTTATGCGAGTTAAATTTGAATATTCCCTTGTATGAGGATCCTTGGCATTATTATTTTCTTGTGTGTTTTTATGTGTGGTTTTGTGTATATGTCATGGTCATGACTATTGTTTGCTTAGTTTATGAGGCCATGATCAATGTCATGCATTTCACTAGTTTATTGATGCCATGATCACTATCATGCATCCCTCTTTGAGTTATATTTATTTTTAATTCAATATATCATCATAAGTTACTATGTTCCTAAAATAAAACATATATCTAGACATGACACTATGTATGTTTAGTTTCACGTGCATATTATGTTACTATATTTATTAGATTATCTATAAAGACTCCATGATGTCCAATATTATCATTACTAATGGTTTAGGTCAACATACCCACCATTTATGAAAAATGGGGACCCTTGTGTCAAATTATGTAAATTTGTACCTCAAAATTGAAAATTCACTTGATCAAAATATATATAACATGTTTGTACATTGTTCATAACTCTCATTTGGATTAATGGACATTTTTAGAGGTACAATCCACTGAGAGGGGAAGGGTGAATTAGTGGTGGAAAAAAATCCGATTTAATTTCCAAACCCTTACAAATATTTAATCATTCATGAAGCATATAGATTATTCATAGCAGTGAACAATGAACATAATGAAAGATCACATACACAAAACAAGATCTATGTGGGAAACTTTCTTGGGGAATAAAACCCACTCTCAATCCTAAAACACATGGACTTATATCCTATACAATGATCATAAATAAGAGATTTATCAAGTCTTTTTGATAAAAAAAACCTTTAGTCAAGTCCTTCTGACCTACAACTTTGATCAAGTCCTTCTAATCAAAAGTTTTTAGTGAAACCCTACTTCAGAAAGAACAAATTCCCATAAGGAAGATCAAATCCTTTAGACCCTCCTTGATAAGAACACTTCCACCTTAGAACTTATGTCTTCAACACTTTATGATGGATCTCTTGATTATCTGATAACTGAATAAACTCTTTCTTTCTCAAACAAACCTCTCACCTTCTTCACTCAAATAGTCCTTATATGCACACTTAGATCTCTTCACACAAATTCAAATTTAAATAACACTATACTATCATAATAAACATGATATACATATCATACACATAGTCCTTAATATTCTCTTCCCATCAACCCAATAGCTGGGCACTCTCACTCTCTACTTTCATTCGCTCTCTAACTCTAACACATACAAGTCTCTAACATTCAAGTCTAGAATCCAACACATTTGGTTTCACTATATATATAGAAATATTTAATTAACAAGATCACAATATTTCCTTGTCAGCCATAACACATGCCTTCACCCTTAAGGCATCTCATACGGGTCACACTAAAGCACAACCCCCTTTCAAAATAGGCTTAAGTCACTTTTAGGTCCTATGGAGACCCATTCACCTTTTTGATACATATCTGAGCAAATAAATAATATATAACCACTTAAAAATACATACATCCACTCCTCTATGTTCCTTAAGACATCCTCAAATGATCACAATCATCTTAACTCACCTCTATGTATACTCAAATAACATAAATAGAGACCTTATACATAGGAACACCATTATCAAACATAAAGTCAACTTATTCATCATTTTTCATACTCAATATAGATTGATCACACTTCCAAAATACTCATAGATTATCCTCATGGAGTCTATAACACTCCCCAATAGACAATTAACCATTAAATAACAAAATAACATCCACAAAAGCTTGAATATATTTTTTGGGTCACTTGTAAAACATATACAAAAACACAATTAACTTTGGAGACAAATATCTTTGTCTATACATAATTTTAGATCTTATAATCCATATTTATAGATTTTTCTTGAAGTCACATACCACTTTGATTTATACTATAGTAGCAAATTTGACTTCTATCAAAAGTTATGGTCTAAATACTAGACACTATTCTTTCCTTCACAAATTCAAATATTAAAATGTAAACGGTCATAATTAAACTTCAAACACTATGCTTGAATCTTGTGTCCTCTTAGTTTTAAATCAATATGATCTATTGATCTTGATTGATCTTTAACATAAAGGTGTCAAAGCTCAGACATTAAAACTTAGCATTTTACTAAATTTGGGAAACTATAGGGGTTAATTTCCTAAATAATAAAGGGGTCTAGATTAAGGGGAAAATCAATAAATAAATGTGCCTTAATTAACCTAATAATTTATTGAATTTGAAAGTGCTTAATTTATTTCTAAAAATAGCAAACAAGGGGATAGAGAGTAAAACTTAGCTGATTTTGGGCCAAGATGGAGGAGACAAAGGCTACAAATTACTGATCTAGATGGGCAGACTATCAAAAATAGGATATATAAGTCTATTCTCTACATGGATAAGAGCACTGGAAATGGGAAAACTAGAGGTTCAACATTTTAGTCTAAGTTTTGGCATTATATTCCTTAGTGTCTAAGCTTATTGAGATTTTTGGGTTCTATTCATCTACTGGAAAAATCCCTATGCCTAAAATATCAAGTCCTAGTTGTTTATGAAGCTTTGTGTGTAATTGATTTGGTATTCAAGGATCCTATTTACTCTTCATGATTGATAGGTGATCTTGAATCCAAATAAAAAAAATGTTAGTGTGTAATATGCATTGAATGTATGATCACACCCTATGTGTGGGCATGCTACCTACATACTAATACTCTGAAGAGGGATCAAGGCCAATGTAGTTCTCCCAATTTGAATATGTATTGTGCAATCTTGTGTATGAAATGTAAGTGTGTGTGAATTTTGAAAATATTGAGATGAATTGTGACTGGTGCAGGAGCTTGGATAGGCTAGAAATAACAATGGTTGGTTATATGTAGAGAAAATGAAGATTTGATTGAGCGTGCTTTAGTATATTTCTAGCTTGTGCCTTTTGAATGATTGCCAACCCTTCTGAATGACATTTGAATGGGATTTTATAGGGAAAATAGTGATCCTATGTTAGATTAACTCACATTGTGTTGACAAAGGAAAAGATAAGGATTCAAGAAAATATAATTGTTAAAGGCTATTGTGGACTTGGACAACATCAATGGAAATTGGACACTCTAGGTCCCAACAATGTAGTCCAACCTATAGTGCTATTGTATATGGGGAAAGGGGCCTTGGGGGATAGATATTTTCCTAGGAGAGGAGTTTGAGACATCAGGGGCTAAATCTAGAAGGCTTAAGATTATTAAGAAATAGTGAAAACATACCCAAGTGGGTTGTGTAAGTGAGTAAGAGAGACCTATAGTTTGGGTGTCACAAGTCATGATCAAGTTATAAAAATTGAATTTTATGATGACTAAATTTCCCCCACTTTATTATAAGTATTCATTAAATTAAAATACTAGGATAAAGGAAAAAATAGAAGCATACCTAAACTTACCTGTGAGGCTAAGCCCAAGAAGCTGTGTGATGTTGGGTTGTGCATAGTGAGAGCACATTGTAATATGTAAGTTTTTCATGATACCAGGTTATGTTGGGTGATTTTGTAAGTATGTTGAACCAATATTTATATTTATGAATGAGTTGAGTGCTCAATCCCCTAGAAGTTGGCTCAAGAATACAAAGGCAAGCCCTTTGGCTCCATTATTGCCCTGTGATGTGAAGCTAAATGAGAAAATATCGGTATAAATGAATGTCATATGAGATAGCTCATAGATCCCATGAATTTTTTATGATCTAAATTTTTTGTCATGGATAGCCAAATGTAAACTAGGCCACTATTTGCCACTTTGAAAGATGGAGATTAGAATTGTATAGAAGCCCCTCCTAAAATTGGAATCAAGGCTTAGGAAGCCACTCAAGAACTTAGGTACGCAAGAAAAAAACTTGTATGAAAGTTTACTTGAAAGTGATTCCAACCACTTATATATGGAGTAAGGCATGAAACTATTGGGAATGTGTAAAAAAATGCAATAAACTTGAAAATAGAGAAGGCCCATGTGCTGCACACATTGCCCCTAATAACTGGTGTCTGGAACATAGATTTTGAACTAAAAGTTATACCAACTACCATGTCTAAAATAAAAATAGAAACCCTCATGCCATGAATGATGCCCTTATATCTAGATTCTCTAGGCAAAATAAGTGATAAAAACTATTGATTTCTAGGTTGAACTATACTGGTAAAATTATAACTGAACACACCTCTCTACCTAATTCTAGAAAAACTAAATATTCTATTGTTTGGACAATAGTGCTAGAAACTAGACACTTTGGGGTCTAACACTATAGTCCCATTTTTGGTGCTATTATCTAGAGCCAAAACTAATGACTGATTTGGATTCTCTACTGTCTACCTAGTTTGATTTGCCTATGTTGAGTTATAGATTCTATACTGTACTATTTTGAAACTTCATTTTTGACTATTAGGAGCTTTGATGTCTATGACAAAACCCTTGTTTATTACCCCCTCTTTTGAGGGTAGGAATGAAGACCCTCAACAACTACCCTTAGAATAAAAATCCTTATAAATGTGTTAATCTACAAAAACATTTGATATAACATTGATATACATTATCTCAAGATATAGCAAAAGTTGTAGAGAGAGATTGTTAGATCTATAAGGGTATGCCTGGATAGATATAAAAATGTAATATCATGTGCATAAGAGTAAAATAAAATTCAAAATGTTAGTTGTTAGTTATTAGTGGCATGGGGGGATAGAGCATGATGTCCATCATGGCATCTAAGATGCAAGGTAAACACATGATTGGAATCATGGCATTGCACACAAAGATAAGCAATCAAGCAACAAACATATAAATCAAGAAGAAAGAAACATGCAAGGGTGGCCAAGGGGCCAAATAAGCGTACAAGGCATGTTTAAATACTACATAAACACATAATGAAAATAAGAAAAGATTGGCACAAGGGCCACAAGTACATGAAAGGCACACACAAAGGACATTGGCAAGTGTCCAAAGGCACACACATATAGATAGGAACACAGGACATTGGAAAATGTCCAAAAATGCAAGCATGAAGCAAATAATAACTGGAAAATGCAAACACATCTAGTTAATCAAAGTGAAGAGTGGAAGTAAGAGTGATATAAACATGCATGTAACTATGGAAAGTAAGAAGCAAGAGTATATAAGATATGTAATACAAGACTAATATATACTATGAAATATAAAAGTGTGATATATGCTAATAGATGTCGATGTGATATCTATGTAAGAAAGTAGGGAATGTACTACAACAAGATGTCTAGAGTGTATAGTGTAAGAATTACATAGCTTGGATGGTGTAGTCATGTAGAGTATGCCTCAATGGGTAGATGTATCAATATGTAGCTGGAATTTAGAAGTAGGATGCCCCCTCGATGGGTGGAGTGAAGCAATCAAAGATCTAGATGCATTGCACACACATAAAGAAGATCAAGTGAAGCCTGTTAATATAGATAAATCAACAAACAATAGAATAAAATAATGTAATATAATTTTAGCATAATGGTTAGTAATGTAAAACATAGATGATGCATATAATTGACATGTTTTTGTATTTTTGAAATATTATATTATTTTTGTATTTTGAGATGTTTGAGCTATGCATAATCAAGCAAAGGAAACTATGTACAATCAGGTAGGAGATAATAGGTACAATCAATGCTGGAAAGAAATGATACTAATTGATGAGTCTTAAATGAGACTCCTTGTCATGGTGTACTATATTGAAGAGTGGAATCATGCGTGATCATGAAGCTTGACGGAAATATTGATATTATGGATCTAAAAGTTGTATATACTATAAGTTCTCTAAAATCTTTGAAGTTAAAACTGTGGGGACCATCTATAATTATGAGAAGTGGATTTAGTTATAGGGATCTTAGGGACCCATCTAAAAGTAGGAGAAACTCATTGAACATGTGCTTTATGTGTAGATGCATGAGATCTCAATGAAACTACTGTAGGTGTGAATACTGTAGCTAGAAGCTATCTAGAATCCTGAAGCTATGGAAGTGTGTGAACCCTCTGTATTGGTGATGGATATTGTATCTATGTTTGATGTTGAATTGGATAAAAAAATCATGATAGAGCTAGAACTAGTAATAGAACTGAAACTAGATCTAGAACTAAAACTAGATCTAGAACTGAAACTATCTCTAAAACTGGAAGTGACAACTCATATGGAACTCAAATAACTATGATAACATAATTATCATGAATGAATTTCATGCATAAATGTACTATAGATGGAATTACTTAGAGTTTTCATATCTAAGGTATACAAAGTAATATCTCAAAAATTCTTATAAAGGAATGAGGTGGTCATGTGTGTAGGACCAACTTGTAGAGGAATGAGGATCTCACCCAATGTAGTTTGACTATGTCCATTAAAAACATTGATAATTGTATTTATTAGAGTAATATCTTGATTTGTATAACCCAAGTTCTATATTAGTGTCATAGTACACATGTTTACATTGGATCCATTATCAATTAGAACACTATGAATGGGATGACCATGAATAAAATCTCTAATGAAGAACACATGATAATCTATGTCATCCTCAATAATCTCCTACTCAAAAAAGGAGATGGAAGGCTAAACTAGAATGCTAAAATGAAAAGTACCAATCTTGTGGCTTAATGGATGTGAATTAATTATTGGTGCCTTATATGTATCTGGCGGAGGATGTACCTGATATACATGATGTACACTTGATGTATCCTATGTCTCTGACTTGCCATGCTATTGAAATGTATCTAAAAATATTTTGAGTGACGTATCCTATGTTGGTTTGGCCAAAGGAGGCTAAGTTAAAGTGCCTAGATTAATTTGATTACCATCAATTAGATCTTATATCTTATGCCTAACACTAATGCATCTATTTTTAGTATGGCCTACTACCATGTGATAGTCACAAAATGCATTATGGTCATATCCCCATGTAAGAGGCTTTGTTGGATCAATTTATCTGATAGGAGGAAGAGATATGATGTTACATTCTAATAACTATTGTAGATTTTTGGTTGGAGGAACTAGTAGATTTAGAAAAGGTCACCAAGGAGGTGCTAATAAAATGACTCTTTGTGATGGCTCTAAAGCTATATTAACTATCTGCTAAGTTGGTCCTTTATTATCATTGAATTTGACTTTATATGGGGCTTTGATGTTACTCTTATTACTTGTATCTGGTATACTTGTGTACTTAAGTTTGCCCATTGAAATGAGTTTGATTTATCTTTTTTTTAAAGTGTGACATAATTCATTAAAAGAAGATAAATGTTTGAACATGATTATCTCATGTAAAACCATTATAAGAATCTATTTGAAGAGGTCATGTAACTCCTGATCTGCCACAGGGTTAGTCATCTTAGCCAATATGGTCCTGTATTTGGGAACATACTCAGTGAGATGCTCATTTGATTTCTATTTTTGTGGTGCAATTTGGGCATATGAAACCTTATCATCGATATTAATACTGAAATGTGCTAGGAACATGTTGGTAAGAGGATTGAATGCATTAACTGATTGATTTGGTAGACTGTAAAACCATTGTAATGTATAATCCTTGAGGCTCCTTAGAAATAATTTAGTTAATAACTAGTCATTTGGTACGTAATCCAAACATGCTATGTGAAAGGCTCTTAAATGTGTCTTTGGATCACCCTTTCCATCATAAAGAGTAAGCTTAGGTTATAAAAATCTAGGTGGCAAGGTTGTAGCAACTATATGTCATGCGAAAGGTGTATTCAATAAAGTGAAGGAGTCCAATGCCTGTATAGATATATTGGTACCTTGATCAATATGTTGCACCTTGGATTGAAGAGATCAAATATCTTGCACAAGGGATACCACATCAGGAGATAGGGATGTAATAGTTATAGTTGGTGGCATAGAATAAGGTTGGGCTGCTATAGGGGGTTGTTGTGACATAGTTGCCCCCGTAGTGTCATGTGTAACTGGTGGATCTGTAGTTTGAGAAGACTCAACTTATTTGGTATTCTTTAGTTCCATGATATATTTAAAGATGTTAGCATGATCATGGGGCTATTCCTTGAGTCTTTCTCTAAAATTTTGTAAAATTACATCTTTGCTGAGTATAACTTCATTGTCAACAATGGGTGGAAGTGGATCGGTAGTCTAATGTGATAGAATATGAGCATCAATATGTGTCTCATAATTATTATTATCATATTGATCATTATAAAAATCACATTCATTTAAATTAGTGTAATCTAGATGTGTAAGATCTATAACAGGGACCTAAGTTGATTACTTATCCATGTTATAAGAATAGGTTGTAGGAATCTAGTTGAATTCATGAGGGTTACCACTAAGTCTTGCACTCCATTTCAAAGGAAGAGATGTAAGGAGTTTATATGGAATAAGGAAAATAATTTGGAAAATAATAGAGTATATTACATAAAAATAATCTAAACAATTAACTAAAATATGCATAAAAAGGATATCGAACTCCAAGTATGCAAGGTGATAGCTCAAGATGTAAATTAGGGACTAGTATATGCAACCAGGGATTTAAAAAAAATATTATTTGCAAAATACTATGAACTTTTGAATTTAAAACTAATTTTTTGAGATAAGTATACAAGATGAAATTCAAAAAATTATGAGAAATTACTTGCTTGAATGGGACCTAGTAGATTCAACTAGGGTTTTGAGACAAATAATTTTTTTTGGAATTACTATGAATTTTTTAAGTTTGAAGTGATTTTCTAGTTTTAATATTGAATCAAAATTTGCAAAAAATAAGTGGAATATTACTTGAAAATTACTAGGATTTAGTTGATGCAACTAGGGATTTTAAATGATTTTCTTCAAAATTAATTTAATAATTTGAAAATTTTGTTATAAATTTTGTATAATTGAGCTTGAAAAATTTAGGAAAAATCTAAAATTAGCAATATATTTTTCCTAGTGGTTTGAAAGTGTTTGTATGCAAATAAGACCTAGTATGTGCAAACTAGGGTTTTAGTGAATTATTGAAAATGTTTTAATTAATTTATAGTTTTCTAATTTTTAAATTAAAAAAAATTAGAAAAATATTGCAAAAAATAAAAAATAATTAGCCCTAGGGTTTCTAGGGTTTTTATGTGAAAATTTGAAGTAAGTTAGGTTCACTAAATGTTTTACTAAATTTGGGAAACTATAGGGGTTAATTTTCTAAATAGTAAAGGGGTTTGGATTAAGAGGAAAATTAGTAAATAAATGTTCCTTAATTAACCTAATAATTTATTGAATCTAGAAGTGCTTAATTGATTTCTAAAAATAACAAACAAGGGGATAAAGGGTAAAACTTAGCTGATTCTAAGCCGAGATGGAGGAGATAAAGGCTACAAATTATTGATCTAGTTGGGTAGACTATCAAAAATAGGATACAAAAGTCTATTCTCTACTTAGATATGAGCACCAAAAATGGGACACCTAGAAGTATAACACTGTAGTCTAAGTTTTAGAACTATAATCCTTAGTGTATGAGCTTCCTAAGCTTTTTGGGTTCTGTTCATCTACTCTGGGAGACCCTGTGCCTAAAATATCAAGTCTTAGTTATTCATAAAGATATGTGTGTAATTGGTTTAGTTTTTAAGGATCATATTTCCTCTTCATTCTTGATAGGTGATCTCAAATCCAAATAGAAAAAGGGGTTAGTGTGTAATATGCATTGAACGTGTAATCGTACCTCGTGTGTGGGCATGCTGCCTACATACCAATACTCTGAAGAGGGATTAAGGCCAATGGAGTTATCCCAATTTGAATGTGTATTATACAATCTTATGTATGAATTGAAAGTGTATGTAAATTTTGGAAAGATTGAGATGACTTGTGACTAGTGTGGGAGCTTGGATAGGCTAGAAATAATAGTGGTTGTTTGTATGCAGAGAATAGAAATATTTGATTGAGTGTGCTTTAGTATATTTCTAGCTTGTGCCTTTTGAATGATTGCCAACCCTTCTAAATAACCTTTGAATGATATTTTATATGGAAAATAGTGATCCTAAGTTAGATGAACTCACATTAGGTTGATAAGGGAAAATATAAGGATTAAAGAAAATTTGACCATTTGAGGCTATTGTAGACTTGGAAAATAGTGTTGGAAAGTGGACACTCTAGGTCCTAGTGCTGTAGTCCAACCTATGGCACTATTGTCTAAGGGGAAAGAGACCTTGGGGGATATATATGTGCTTGGAAGAGGAGTTTAAGATAGTATGGGATGAATTTGGAAGGCTTCATATGGCTGGGAAATAGTGAAAACATGCCTAAGTGGGCTGTGTAAGCAAGTAGGAGAGACCTATGGTTTGGGTGTCACAAGCCATGCTCAAGTTGTAAAAAATGAATTTTAGTATGAATATACTTAGTCATGTTTACCTCATCTGATATAATATGGAAATTTTAACTCAACATACTTCATCAATCTCTATAGATCAACCAAGTCTTTAATGATCAATGCTCACCATTTGATCAAACTATACGAACACCCACTCATCATTAGATCCTTATCTTGTACCTTTACTCTATCATTGAAAATCATGCACCTATATTCATATCACTAATTCTTGACTTATTGGAGTAATGTGAATCATTGATATTTCTTGAGCTTTAACTCTTGTATAAATGACCAAGTATGGGGACCCTTTCAATATGCCT
Source organism: Torreya grandis (assembly GCA_037957365.1). Lineage (NCBI taxonomy): Eukaryota > Viridiplantae > Streptophyta > Pinopsida > Cupressales > Taxaceae > Torreya > Torreya grandis. Next base: position 1,627,691 of record JARHVA010000961.1, read on the forward strand.
AAGTATCCATTTTTAGACCTTAATAACTTCTTCTATGCTTCGATACATGAGGTAAAATTTAGACCATATGATCTCCTCAGATAGGAGAATCTAACCATGTGACACACTAATCTACCCTCATGCATGTGAGATATAACATCATTAAATATACTTCTCAAATTTTTTTGTCACAGAGCTAACTAAGTCAAAAACCTTCTTGAAAGGCCAACTTTGAGCAAGCATAACTTTTGGCACGCTTCAACACATGATCTAGAATTTATCACAAATAAACTATGATAAAAATTAACAAGCCCACATGGTTATATTTTATTGACACATTCACATGTGAAATATATAACACCATCAAAATTCTCACTCAACTCTTTCCTCAATATTATAAAATTGGCTATGGGAAAACATAGTCAAACTACCTATTGACGCTGGAGATTGCACCCAGTGGCAGGAAAACAGGTTCCTGCCTTGTCCCCACAACATGGAAACCCCTCTCTCACCTGTGGGATGGCAAAGCAGGAGAGGAGAGTCTCTAGGTATGGGCTAGTTCCCTCTGATGTATCTTATTTGTTTCAGGCAACGCAAAAATAACAGATATATAGCTATACTGGGGGGGAAGAAAAGGGAAGAAAGTGCAAGAAAGCAAACAACCTACTCTAAAAGAGGTGATACACCAAAATAAAGGGTTGACCTTCCAAATCCACTCTCAGAATCAAGAGAAATGCAAATATACTCTACACATCTGGCAGAAGAACCAGGCTGCTAAGACTAATAGGGAGGCTATAATGGAAAATACATAACAAAGGTTTACCAAGGTGCTGTGGAATGCACACTTACAAGAAACTTGCTCTATTCTGTCCTTCTCAAGTATTGCTCTTCTCCTTTTAGCTGTAGAACTGGCACCTTGTAGATAGCTGGTCTATTGGCATTACCTGTGAAAGCATGGAAGATAATGACTAAACACAAATAATACTCATGGCATACACAATAAATCAATCCAAGATGGAGGCAATTTTTTTTTTTTTTTGATTCAGGTGGAGAATTTGTAGAGCTGTGCTCTTTACAAAATTGGAGAAGATCCCTCTTTAAAATGACCAAGTCTGTGTATTTATATGGGAAGAGCCAAGAGGAGTCTCATTGGGATTTTTGCTTGCAAGTGGTAGCCTTAGTCTTCATTGGGAAAAGAGAAAACACTATTGATGACATCACAAGTCTGCTGGGACCATGCTTGCTTCCTCGTTTTGCATGCTGGTCTACTCCTCTGGTGGCTGGGCGAGTCTTTTTTGGTGTTTTACAAGTGTTTTTTTCCACCTACTGTTGTGGGTGACAAATTTGCCACCCGCTGTCATGGACTTTTATGCCAACGTCGGCCAATTTTGCTGCCAAGCGTGGCAGTTCTGCCAACGTCGATTGAGTGTCAGCCATGGGCGGTAGTTTCAGCCTCCACTACCATGGGCGGGCTCCATGTATTCACCACTGAGGGTGGGCTTTGTAGACCTTGCTATGGTGGGTGGCTATTTTGCATTTCACCACCGTGGGCAGCCCCTTTTATTTCACCATTGGGGGCAGGTTTTTTGCACTCTCCATCATGGGCAACTGCTTCTTCTTCCCCGCTGTGGGTGGTAGCTTTGCCACGGGTTGCATATGCTAGCCATCTCTATTTCCCCGTTGGCTGCCATGGGCAGCAATTTCCTCATGCTTTGCATGTTGGCTAACCCACGGACCGTTATTCGTAGATATTGGCTAAAATTTTGGTCAACAAACTGGCGACTATAGGATAAGCATGCTTGCTATGCTTAGGACCTAGTTGCCTTACATATCCATTGGGTGCAGAGTCAGATGGTGATTTTGAAGAGAGTTCACAATAGCCTTCAAGATCTGAAAATCAAATACATAGAATTTACCCCCACATGGAAAGGGAAACACACAAGACTAAAAACAACTAACTGTGCAAACTACACTTAGGGAAAACAAGAAAGAAAACAAGGGAAACTACGTACAGCCAAACCAAAATTCAGTGACAATGCTTCAGATGTATCCTATTGACTGGGATATGCAATTCTTCACCATTTAACCTAGAGAGCAGGAATGCATTATGCTGCTTGCACTGAGTAATCATGTAAGGACCACTTCAGAGGGCATCAAATTTTTCATGTTTTTTGGGCTTAGCCCTATCTTCATCCCATTTCAAGACAATGTCTCCTTTAGCGAAGTTTTTTGACAAAGATTCCATGGCCCATGGCCCGATTCCTTACCTCCTAGAGCTCCATTAGTTCACACAATCTGACCTCCATGCTGCTTCCTTCTTCTAATTGTAGCTGATGAGTGAGGTCCAGTGCTGGCAATTCGAGTGAGATAGGAAGCCTTGCTTCCCTTCCATACACAAGCATATATGGAGAATTTCCGATTGATCTCTTCAGAGTGATTCGATCGGCCCATAGAGCTGTTTTCAACTTGGCATGCCAAGTTTTCTAATTTTATTCCATGGTCCTCTTTATAATCCTGATCAAATTTTTGTTAGTGGACTCAGCTAGCCCATTCCCCTGCAGGTAGTAATTTGATGAAGTGCTAAGGTATAAACCATACCTTAGTGCCCATTCACTAGTTTTGGTTCCCAGAAAAGTCAAGGCATTGTCTAAAATTATAGTGGCCGGGACCCCAAAACATGTCACTAAGTCCTCATAGAAATCCAAGACTGCGCTTTCATTCACTTCTTTCAAAGCAATGGCTTCCACCCACCTAGTGAAATAATCCATAGCAATTAAGACCCACTTGTGTCTGACACTAGAGGGAGGATTGATCATCCCTATGAAATCTAGGCCCCACTGCATGAATGGTTGTTCAACTTGAATGGGTTGTAGGGGCATGGCAGCCAATCGCTACTTTCTGTCAAAGAGTGCAAACTTCTGGCACTTCCTTACCTAGGCATGGGTATCCTTGAAGAGAGTGGGCTAGAAATAGCTAGCTCTCATTATTTTTGCTGCTGTGGTCTTAGGGGCAAAATGGCCACCTGTTGGCCCATCATGGAACTCGGCCAATACCTTGTCAGCCTGATTGGGGCCAATGCATCTTAGGAGAACCTTAGAAAGATCCTCCCTAAATAATACCCCATCAATCAAAACATAAGGAAGGGACTGAAGTTTAAAATACCTTCTTTCGGCCCTACCGAGACCATGTGGACATTCACCCGTAAGAAGGAAGTGCCTCATGTCCATCGTCTAATCTCTTACGATAGTTGATTCTTCTGTAGTGGCTGCATCATGGATCAACAAGCTATCTTCACCCTTTTGTCTCAAATCTGCAGCTAGCTGTTCACACAGGTCCCTTCCTCTCACCAACTTGGCAATTTTGATGTCTATGTCATACTTCATTACCTTGGTGATCCATCATACTCTTTTCTCATTTAAGTCTCGATTGGTCAAGAAATCCTTGATGCCAGGATGTGGAACCATGAGATGGATCCTACTGTTCGACAACATCTATCTAAATTTCTTCAGGCTGTGCACCACTGCCAGGACTTGCTTCTCTACGTAGGTGTACCTAATTTCGAAGTCTTCTAACCCTTGGTTGAAGAAGGTGAGTGGTTGCTCGAGGTCATTACTATTTGCTTGGGTAAGCATAGCAAATATTACTTCTCCATTGTTGAAGGTATAGAGATTGAGGTCTTTATTGAAGTCAGGGCTGATTAGAGTGGGAGCCTGGGTCAAAGCCTATTTGATAGCTTCAAAGCTATCTTTTCTTGGCATTGTCCACTTGAATTCTTCACCCTTCTTTAGCATAGAGGTTAGGGGTTTGACTATCTTGGCAAAATTTAGAATGAACCTCCAAATGAAATTTATCTAGCTAAAGAAACTCTGCAGGCCTTTCTTGTGCTTTGGTAGGGACATCTCCAGGATGGAGCGGACTCTCTCGGGGTCAATAGACAAACCTTCCTTGGACACAATGTGGCCAAGAAGTTTCCCCTCATGAACCACAAATACACATTTATTTAGATTTAAGGAGATGCCAAATTCCCTGCACCTCTCAAAAATCTACTTGAGGTGCTTCATGTGCTATCCCACCTCCTTGGAGAAAACCGTTATATCATCGAGGTACACCAGCATGTTCTTATTTATCAAACCACTAAAATCCATGTCCATGGCTCACTGGAAGGTAGCACCAGCATTGGATAGCCTGAAAGACATCTTCTAGTAGGTGAATGTTCCCCATTTAGTGGTGAAGGCTATTTTGTATTGGTCACAGCCTCGTACCAGAATCTGATTATACCCCAAATAACCATCCAGGAGGGAGAAACATTCAGAACCAGTTACCTTTTGGAGAATCTGCTCCATGTTTGGGAGGGGAAAATGATCCTTTAGAGAGACTTTATTAAGGTCTCTAAAGTTGACGTACAACGTGATCTCCCCATTTTTCTTTCTAACTGGAACCAAATTGGCCAACCATGAGGAATGTTTGATCGGAAATATAATGCTGGACTCAATCAACTTGACCAGTTCTTTTTGCATAAGGAGCTTGATCATCAGATTAATAGGCCTTTGCTTTTGTGTGACAAGTTTTGCACCTTCCTCTAATTCGATGGTGTACTAGGCGAGTCTTGGATTGAAGACTTTCAAGTCGCTATAATTCCAAGTGAAGACGTCAGCGAACTCCCGACACAACAGAATGAAAGCTTGCCTTTCTTGAAATGTGTAGACCTTACCAAGCACCAACAACTTGTCCTTGAAGATTTCAACTTTTTCATAATTCTCCTCTTTGGTAGTGATGCATGCTTTGTCATCTCTTAGTTGGTCCTCTCCATTGAAAATACTTTCAAGTGTGACCAGACCCTTAGGGAGTTTATTATTTTTTAATTAAACAATCTGATTTCTATATTACTGCTGCAATTTTGCTTGATTACAGACCACAAACTTAGCTTCTTCCTGGAGGAAGAGAGTTATCTATTGGTCACTTTTGAAGACCTACCAATTTCTAACATTGTCTAGAATTGAAGGTCGAACCACCACCTTTAAATGGCATGAACCACAATCCCTACTTATCTCTTTTGAAACATCAAATTGGGTGCCAACAGCTGCCAGCCTATCAACCTACTTATTCTGCTCTTTGCGAATCGAGGTAATGTTAAGAGCAAGGAAATCCTCCATCAAGTCCCAGACTCTATGCTTGTAAGACTTCAGTAAGGAGTTCTTGGTCAGGTTTAGGCCTCTTATTTGGTTCACAATTAATTCACTGTCCCCTAGGATTTGCAACTTCTTGATCCCTCTCTTTCTTGCCCACTCAAGTCCATGAATCAAAGACTCATTTTCTACAATATTACATGTGCAAGAGAACTGGAAATAGAAAGCTGAAAAGTACCTTTCTTTAGAAGGGGAGACTAACATTGCCCCACCACTAGCACCCAGTTTGCTTCTAGAACTGTTGAAGTATAGCTGCCATAGGCTAAGGTCTTCTTTATTTTCCTTCATTATATTGGGCATGACGACACTTCTTTCTTGCAAGAAATAGATGCCAAGGTCTGCCTCCTCAATAAACTTATAAGGATCGTGCTCAAAGTTATCACTTCCCCACTCATCCAAGAGTAGATCTGTGACTCCTTCAAGAGCAGAAGATGAAGATCAGTTCGTTTGAGACTCTTCTGGATCGATGATAGTGTAACTAACATTCACTGCCTTGGGTGAATAGGGCTCTAGGTGGTCCTTATAGAGTGGCTCAGATTCAATTTTCACTTTGGTCCTGTACTTGGTTCTAAAAACCAGATATGACTAATTCACTGCTAGATAGCCCCCTATCTTGGACGTAAAGTCCCTAGACAAATAGATTGCAAAATATGGAGGAACGTCTGCTACCACTATATCATGGGGGATTGAGAATGTCGAGCAGGCATGCAGTGTTAAACTCAGTCCTTTCAGGATTTCGACTGTCTTTGCAGGTGTCCCATCTAGTTGCAAGACTCCTTTGTTCATTGCTTTGTACTTTAACCCCATCTTATCAGCAATGCACTTGGGCATTACTAAAGTGCTGGCCCCACTGTCGATTATGCAATTATGTACTAAGAAATCACCTATGATCAAAGATACATAAAAGGGGGGAGTCCTTTCTTCTTTCTTTACCTGACCTAAAGTAGAAGGCTACCCATTCATCATTAAGACGTTATTAGTGTCAGCTGGGATAGCTTATCGATCTAGTTCATGCAATTCTTTCTTCAATACCTCTTTTTGTCTTGGAAGGGACAATGAATCCCATATAGAAATGCTCACATGCAATTTCTTCATTTGATCAACTATATTAATTTTGGGGCTAATTCCCTTCGTGCTTTCCTTTGGGCTGATCCCGACTGGAGCTATAGACTGGGGAGCTAGAGGTGCAAATGATTGTCTGAAAATTGGGGGCCCTTGAAAAGGGTGTGATGGAGGATTCGTTGCTGCCTAAGGGAAAGCTTGTGCTTCTCCAACTGCTCTTCTTTTAAATCTCATATTGGCCACAACATAATCAACTTGATTGTCTGCAGCACCCCTATGATTAATTACACAGAGCTTGCCCTCTTTGTGATTTATCAGGGTGGAATCCGACTGAGTTTGATTGTTATTTGTGCTGGGCTGAGCTGGAAACTCAAAAAATTGGGAATGATCAACAGCCTCGTTTTCTGAATTCTGGAAAAAATTCATCATATCATTCGTATGGGCAGCTTGCTCTTGACCATGTCCTATGGTTGAATAGCTAGGCTGCTCCTGCACAAGGTTATTCTGAGTAGGCACCATGGCTTTAGATGACGAAGAGGGGTCTGGGTTATAATTTTGATAAGGCCTAGTTGTTGTGAGCTGCCCTTGACCTTGATTATAGCCTTGAAAAGGGTTCCTAGGTGCTTGACCATAATGTTGATAACCCGGATTTGGCTTGTTATTTTGAGCTTGTTGTCTCTTAAGAGCTACAAGTTCATTTGACATGTTTTGCAACAGGCTTTTTACCTCATGCAATTCATTTGATGGAACAACAGTTGGCTTTTTAATGGTGGGCAGGGGAGCAATTGTGGGAACAACGGTCTGCATAAGGGGCAACATTTCTAGGAAAAGTGGCATGTTGGGCCTAGGACCAATCTTTCTGGCTTGTACCAAGCAATTCTCGACTGCTATGGTGATGTCGTAAGCAGCTGGCAATATGTGCCCTCCCATAGATTGGATCATAATAGCAATATCAATGTTCAATGCTTTTAAATAGTACAAGAAAGTGTAACTGGGAGTCGGCCTTACCAGGACGGGAATTCTATCCCAAGTTTTTTGAAACTGCATGTTGAAGTCCTGCATATACTCATGTGGAGCTCTTTTTATAGTCATCAGCTACTCAGCAAGAGAGAGGCCATCACTTTTCTCCCCAAAATGACCAGTTAAATGGGTGCCCAATTCGTTCCAAGAATGTATGGAATTTGCAGGCAAGGTTCTGTACCAATCAAGGGCCTTCCCTTTCAAAGACAAAGCTAGCAGTCTGATGGTAATATTTTCTTCTGTTATATTGTGAATATTGCAAAGGTTGGCAATATTATTGATATGCTCAACAACTATAATAGATCCCACTCCATCAAAAGAGGGCACATTTTTTAGAGCTATTCCAGGAATCAGATCATAGCGTGGGAGGTTTAAGGGGCTCTCACCGCGGAAAGATGCAAAAGGCAATGCCATGGTTGGAACGGGTTGTAACTGTTGCTAAGCTGGGTTGGTGTTCCTAGCAACAAGTCTAGGAGGATTTACTAGTGGATAAGGGTGAGTTCTTCCAAACTTGAGCCTTTTAGCAGAGTTTAAAGGGAGCTCAATGAATTCAAAAGGGACCCTTCTTGAAGCTGACCTTGTGGTAACCTTTGGCATATAAGTTTAAGTGACTGGTCTTAAAATAAAGAACTGAGATCTTACCAGTGGAGTTGCTAGATGCTAGAAAATTTTGAAATCACTATAGCAAGACCAGCATCAATGTTGAAATACCACTGTGCTAAAAACTTATAGTTCCATCGGGCGTGCCAAAATTGTTGACGCTAGAGATTGCACCTAGTGGCAGGAAAATAGGTTCCTTCCTTCTCCCCGCAACATGGAAACCCCTCTCTCACCTATGGGATGGCAAAGCAAAAGAGGAGAGTCTCTAGGTATGGGCTAGTTCCCTCTGATGTATCTTGTTTGTTTGAGGCAACGCAAAAATAATGGATATATAGCTATATTGGGGGGGATGAAAAGGGAAGAAAGTGCAAGAAAGCAAACAACCTACTCTAAAAGAGGTGATACACCAAAATAAAGGGTTGACCTTCCAGATCCACTCTTAGAATTAAGAGAAATGCAAATATACTCTACACATTTGGCAGAAGAACCAGGCTGCTAAGACTAACAAGGAGGCTATAATGGAAAATACATAATAGAGGTTTACCAAGGTGCTATGGAATGCACACTTACAAGCAACTTACTCTATTCTATCCTTCTCAAGTATTGCTCTTCTCCTTTCAGCTGTAGAATCGGTGCCTTGTAGATAGCCGGTTTGTTGGCATTACCTATGAAAGCATGGAAGATAATGACTAAACACAAATAATACTCATGGCATACACAACAAATCAATCCAAGATGGAGGCAAAAACTGTATTTTATTGATTCAGGTGGAGAATTTGCAGAGCTGTGCTCTTTACAAAATTGGAGAAGATCCCTCTTTAAAATGACCAAGTCTGTGTATTTATATGGGAAGAGCCAAGAGGAGTCTCATTAGCCTTTTTGCTTGCAAGTGGTAGCCTTAGTCTTCATTAGGAAGAGAGAAAACACTGATGATGACATCACAAGTCTTCTGGGACCATGCTTGCTCCCTCGTTTTACATGCTGGTCTACTCCTCTGGTAGCTGGGTGGGTCTTTTTTGGTGTTTTGCAGGTGTTTTTTGCCACCTGCTGTTGTGGGCGGCAAATTTGCTGCCCACTGTCATGGACTTTTATGCCAACGTTGGCCAATTTTGTTGCTGAGTGCGACAGTTCTGCCAACATCGGCTGAGTGTCAGCCGTGGGTGGTAGTTTCAGCCTCCGCTACCATGGGCAGGCTCCATGTATTCACCATCGAGGGTGGGCTTTGTAGACCTTGCTGCGGTGGGTGGCTGTTTTGCATTTCACCACCGTGGGCGGCCCCTTTTATTTCACCGTTGGGGGTGGGTTTTTTGCACTCTTCATTGTGGGCGACAGCTTCTTCTTCCCCACCATGGGTGGCAATGTTGCCATGGGTTGCATATGCTACCTGTCTCTATTTCCCCGCTGGCTACTGTGGGTGGCAATTTCCCTGCGCTTTGCGTGTTGGCTGACCCACAGACTGTTATCCATGGATATTGGCTGAAATTTTGGTCAACACTACCTAGGAACCCAACTTTACATAAACATAAATTTTGATGTGATTCATCACATGATATAAAAATTAGAAGAAATAAACTAGGTAAAAAATTTAATAAATACATTTGATCAACTTCTCTTGATATGTCCACACATGTAAGATATTATATCATCAAACTGCTTACTCAACTCTTTCTGGATACATTACAACTATGATCACAACCAGGTACAACTATGATCATATTTAGTGAATACAAACTAGGTACAACTATGATCACAACCATATGATCAACTCCCCTTGAATCATTCACACATGGTAATGGTGATGTAATCAAACTGTCTACTCAAAGTGTCTAAATGAAAATTATTGACTACCAGATGAATTCCACTTATGAATATAAGATATTAAGGCATAGATAACATATTAGGGACATATTTCACATATTCAAACCACTATAATTATCCTTGAACATATCTAAACAAGCCAAAATTGAAGATCAACTAAGAAAACATAAAACACACTAAAATAAGCACATTGCACACTTTGTCATTATTACTTGGGATATCAAAGAACTTAGTCCAATCACCAGGAAACCTCCATGAAATCATAATGAAATCACTAAAAAATATCCAATAATCTCCCCTTTTGTCATTTATTTCAACAAACATCATATATAACAATATAGAACTCACCTTTTCTCTCTTCAATCATTCCCACAATAAAAACTTTCTCCCCCTTTGACATAATGACAAAGTGGGAAAAAAATGATCTTGAGGACTTGAAAATACCATAAATAGGAAAGGAACATATTATAAATATGATACAAACTCCCCCATTACCTTGATCCTACCTTTTCTTGCCTTGACAAACTTTCTCTTACTCCATGCCAACAATCTTGTTCACAAACACAATAAATAATGAAGATATGACACAAAAAATGCTAAAATATAATGGAAATCACAAAGAAACATTTGAGATGGAATCCCCACAATATTTATGAGCCATTTCAGCATTTTAACATATTTAGATCTCTACATCTATGAAGAATCACCATACATACATACTACCCTTCTTTCTTAAGACACTTCCATGACTACCAACAAAGCATCATACCACTCATCAATTATGAAATATGTTATAAGCCAATTTGAGAACTCACCTTGAAAAATTCATGCTTTTTTCTTTTAGATAAAATAAAAAAGAGTACTCTTCTTCTTATTAGGCCCATCCAATCCTCTTGTAGCCCTACCTAAATCTTGTATATCCCATAACTTTCAATAGACACACATTCTATACTTGAAACTTCATATTTGGAGAAATATCATATGCCTCCTTAAGCATACCAATTGTAATCACCAAGATCATCCTCTGAAACATAGTACCTTCATAAAACCTACTAACCAATTATCCCTCCATTTTAACATAAGCAAGGTTATATTGAGAACCACAAACCTTCAAATCTCTATGAATATTGATTTGACCACCCATTTTTCCCATTCAGCTATTTAAGAAGCCTCATACCTCAACTCATAAGTCAGACCACTTTTATATCAGAGCTCAAAACCTTAGAATCTCAAAACAAACAAAGTCAACACAACACCTTCTAGTCAATTTCCACCTCTAAAAATTCTTGTACACCTAGAGATAACCATTACATACTTCTAGACCAAGATTTGATCTTTCAAACCATTGGGAACCTTGAATTCTTATAACCGATTTTAGGATTTGCATGTTCTTAAGCACAAACTAGGAAACCTGAGAGTAAAAAAAATCTCCAAATATAATTTAACATATATTTAGATCACAAAAACACCTGAAGCATGCTAGAATAAGGTCAATAGAACTTTCTATGTAGAAAGATTATCTTGAGAAATCACAAATCCACTTTTTCCATCAAGGAACCTTCAATCTGACCCTATAGACTATTTTAACTGAAAAACACCACAATAACACTTGCTTTTCCACTTTGAAATGAGTCTCTTAAGAAGCATATATAGAGACACCCTATATAACACAATGATCTAAAACAAATACAACTCCTCATATTCCTCTTCTTCCTTGCTCAGATGATACTTATAGTTATTTTTCTTCTTCTTCTTCTTCTTCTTCTTCTTTAGCTTTAGAGAAACAACTTCCTCAACTAATACAACATTTTCCTTTTCTTATATGATTGGATTATAAATACATGGAGACAACATAGATTCATGAAATACCTATTCAATTGAAGAATCTTCCTTACATATTGGATCCTCATTACTAGGCACTTATTCAATCATAGGAAGATGTTTACTTGGATCCATACATACCTCAGAACTAGATTCAACTAGTACCTTGGTCTTCTTATTGAGCTTAGTCTATTCATTCTCAACATGAGTAGACAATGAGACCTATTGAGACTCATAAACTTTAGAAGCATTCTCCACCTTAGAAAATAGATTAATTGGACTTGTAGTCTTATCATGACTGATTCTTACCACCTTTAGTTTCCATGTATTAACTTGTCTTCTTTCTTGCACTATAGGACCCTGATAAAGCCTATTATGTCTTGTAGGCCTTTTCTTGTAGAATCTAGAAATGTGACCTCTCTATTCAAAATTGAAGCACACCATAATTTTTGTAAAAATCTCCTTCAGCATTTTTAGATTTGGATAATATCTTGTAATGTGTCTTAATTCATAACAATTGCAACACTCAATATCTCTTGAAGGAAACTTAGCTTGTCTTACCTTAAATAGACAACATTTTGAAAATTATCTCACATCATGATAGTTGAGACACTCAACCTTGCTTAAACCTTTTGAATTATGACCCCCATTATAGTTCCAAGAAAAATTATTCTTAATAGGTCTTCTATATTTTATGTCTCTATGCCTAAACTGATTATAAGTATAATAGTAACCATTAAAATTTGCATACCTCATGGCATTTGGTTGTTTGATATATTTTGTATTAATTATACAAGTACCTTCATTCCTTGTCTAATGATTTGTTTTCAAAGGCTGATTGTGATCTGGGTAACATTTCAAGTGACAATTCAGGGGATGGGTCTACCCCAATTGATGATGAAACTTCCAGGAGCCATAACTTTTGCACCGTAGCTCCAATTGATTCACCATTTGAACCATTGGAAAGATAATAAAGAGGAGAACATAGTGAGATGGAATGGATATTTTATTAATGAATTTTGACCCTAGAAAACCCAATGGAAGTGCCCCAAATTTTAATTTTAGTAGTACAATCTAAAAATAGTAAGTTTCTAAAAATAGTAATTCCTCAAATTTTGTATTGTTGTAAATCATGGAAGTCGAACCATTTAATCTGCCACGATATTGGTGACCTTCAAAATCCTCCCCCCACCTTGAAAAGATATATAAATGAAGATGTAACCCAAAATGGAAATTAGACATCTCTTCTCAGAGATAAGCATATGTTTGGGTCTGCAAATTTGATTAGTAAAACATCTCTTCTCAGAGATAGAATTATTTGAATTGTCTTGTTCTTTTTTATTGAATTATGTTTCAACCAATGCTTTCAAGTTTTGGATCAGATTATCTTTATTTTTCCTCTTGTCTTGAGTTAAAGTCTTTGGTTCTTATTTAAATCTAAGACCAATCCTATCACTTGTATGCTTTTGATCATTCAAAATGTTGTATAGATCACTTGAGCTCTTTTAAAATCTCACAAATGACCTAACCTTACTAGATACCTTCTCTAACTCATATTTCAATGACTTATTTTCAATTGTATACCTTGCACATTTATCTTCTTTAGCTTTTAAGCTTGTAAATAGAATTTCCAATTGAAAACTAAGATGTTTGACCATATATTCATGTTCCTTGGAATCTTCATCCATTCTTGCCTCAAACATATTGAATTTCTCCTCAAATTCACCAAGTTTAGATTTCATCTTCTTATTGATCTTCTTTTCAATCTTTAGTTCTTCATGAGCATTAGTTAATGTAGTCTCATAGTCCACTTCATCTTCAATAGAACCATCATCTTCATGATTATATTATGATTCATTCTCTTAACTCTCATCTGATGAGCTACAATATTTTTTGGGGTATAAAATCTTCTTGTCCTTGAATTAATTCTTCTTATCATCAAACCTTCTGAATACCTTTTTGCTTTTATCAGACCTGAAATATCTCTTTCCATCATCATGACCTTGATCATGATCTTCATCATCATATTTATTATACTTATGAGGGAAATTATTATCAATATGTCCTATCTCACTACAATTGAAGCATTTTAGGGGTAGCTTACATTATACTTTCCTGAAACTGTTCTCAATTTCCTTGAAATCAAGACAATTAGTTCATCCTCATCTATGTCAAGAATGTCATCCTTTTTAAGTTTCTTACATTAGAACATTTTATTTATCTAAATTTTAGTTTTGAAATATAATTCCTTCTTTAGAGGTATATCATCATTCTTCCTCATCTCTTAGGTAGTAAGGATACCATGCAATTGATCCATCTTTAACTGAGTAAGATCATGACTCTCTTTTATAGTAGATAATTTTGGATCAAACTTGTTGGATAGAGACCTTAATACCTTTTGAAAAATAGTCATCTCTTCATGATTCTCTCCAAGACCTTTGATGATGTTCACAACCTCATCAACTCTGTATAAAAAGGATGCCATAATATCTTCTTCATTCATCTTGAGACATCCAAATTTCCTTCTGTGAATATGTAACTTAACATGCTTAACATTTGAATCTCCTTCAAAAAAGTCTTTAATTTATCGCATATTTCCTTGGTATATGTGTAATGAATTACTATGGTGAACTCAATTTCTTTAAGACCATAAGTGAGGGCATTCATTGCCTTAGAGTTATTCTCAAATAATTTCTTATCTACAACACTAGATGGAGGAATAATATGACCAAAATAATCATCTAAAATAGGTTGCCTTACATCAAACCTAGGGACATAATGTATGTCTTCATCTTAGCACTATAAAATGCATAATTGGATCTATTGAACATTAGGGATTTATAAGTATAGAAACCATTTTGCATATTTTTACTAGCCATTATACCTTGAATCACCTTCAAGCTATCAATATTTTACCAAAGGACCTTTCTCTAATACTAATTTATAGAGGTACAATCCACTAAGAGGAGAGGGTTGAATTAGTGGTGTCAAAAAATCAAATTTAATTTATAAACCCTTATAAATAATTAAGCATTCAACTCAATCATTCATAAAGCATAAAGATTATTCATAGTAGTGAACAATGAACATAATGAAAAATCACATGCACAAAATAAGATCTATGTGGGAAACCCTCTTAAAACCCACTCTCAATCCTAGAAACACATGGAATACTATCTTATAAGATGATCATAAATAAGAGATGGATCAAGTCCTTCTAATCAGGAACCTTTGGTCAAGTCCTTTTTACCTACAACCTTGATCAAATCCTAATCAAAGGTCTTTAGTGAGACCATGTTTCAAAAGGAGAAACTACCCTTAAGAAAGATCATATCCTTTAAAACCTCCTTGAGAAGAATACTTATACCTTAGAAATGATGTCTTCAACACTTGATGATGGACCTCTTGATTATCTAACAACTACACAAACTCTCTCTCTTTCTAAAATAAGCCTCTCACCTTCTTCGCTAAAATAGTCCTCATATACACACTTAGATCTCTTCACATAACTTTAAACTATAAGAACACTATAATATCATTAGAAACATGATCTATAGATCATACACATAGTATTTAATCTTCTCTACTCATCAACTAAATATCTAGGCACTCTCACTCTCCTCTACTTTCCTTCACCCTCTAACTCTCACACATACAAGTCTCTAACATTTAAGTATAAAACCTAACACATTTGGTTTCACTATATATAGAGTGATCATGAGTTAAAAAGATCACAATATTTCCATGTCATCCATAAAACATGCCTTCACCCTTAAGGTATCTCATATGGGTCACACTTAAGCACAATCCCCTTTTAAAATAGGCCTAAGTCACTTTTAGGTCCTACACAAACCCATTCACCTTTTTGATACATCTTTGAGTAAATCAAGAACACATGACCACTTAAAAATACATAGGTCCACTCCTTATGTCTCCTAAGAAAATTTCAAATTATCACAATCATATTATATCACTTATGCGTATGCTCAAACAACACAAACAAAGACCTTATACACAAGAACACCATTATCAAACATAAAGTCAACTTCTTAAGCATTGTTCATACTCAAGATAGATTGATAACACCTCTAAAATGTTCATAGAGTTTCCTCATGGAGTATACAACACTCCCCAATAGCCAATTAACCATGAAACAACAAAACAACATTCATAAAAGCTCAAATATCCTTCTCAGATCACTTGTAGAACATATACAAAAATACAATCAACTTTAGAGCTCAATATCTTTGTTTGTACATACTTTTAGATCTTCTAATCCATATTTATAGATGTGCCTTGGAGTCATCTACCACTTTAATTTTTTACTATATTAGTAAATTTGACTTCTATCAAAATTTATGGTCTAAAAACTAGACATTGGTCTCTCCTTCACAAATTTAAATATTCAAATGTAAACAATCATAGTTAAACTTCAAACACTATGGTTGCATCTCGTGTCATCTCAACTTTAGATCAAATGTCCTCCATCCATCTTGATCGATCTTTATCATAAATTCACCAAATATCAAATGTTAAAACTTATTCACATTGACCTCATCTCATATAATTTATAAATGTTGACTCAACACACTTCATTGATCTCTATAGATCAACTAGGTATTTAACAATTAATGCTCACCATTCAATCAAACTATACAAATGCTTGCTCATCAGTAGATCCTTATTTTCTACCTTTGATCAATTGTTAAACATCATTCACCTATCCTCATCTTGATACTTATTGAATTTTTGGAGAAACGTGCACTATTAATCTTACTCAAGCTTTAACTCTTGCAGAAATGACTATGTATGGGGACTCTATCAATATGCCCGAGTAACCATTTTTGGACCTTAATAAAATTTTCTATACTTTGATGCATGAGCTCAAATTTGGACTAGATGATCTCCTCACATAGGAGAATCCAACTATGTGACACACTACTCCTAAACCACTCGTGCATGAGAGATATAAGGTCATTAAAATGCCTTCTCAAAAAATTCTATCATAGAGCCAACTATGTCAAAAACCTACCTAAGAGGCCAAATTTGAGGAAGCATAACTTTTTTCATGCTTCAAAGAATTATCTAGAATTTAGTGTATATTATCTATGCTCAAAATTGAACAAAACCATATGATTATATTTTCTTGACACCTTCAGATGTGTAAGATATAACACCATCAAAATTATCACTCAGCTCTTTTTTCCATATTTAAAAATTGGCTAAGTATGGGAAAACATAGTCAAAGTGCCTAGAAGTCCAAATTTGCATAAGCATAACTTTTGATGCACTTAGTCGCATGATCTAAAAATTAGCACAACTAAACTAGGTCTAAAAATTAACAAACCCATATGATCACCTTCTCCTAAAATGTCCACATGTGTGAGATATTTTATCATCAAACTACTTACTCATATCTTTCTAGCCACATTGCAAATTTGTCTAAGTGTGGAAAAATAATGAATTCTGACTGAGAAGTCAACTTTGCACCCTCATATATTTAACTATGCTTCAATGCATAACTTGAGATTTAGTACATAAAAACTAGGTAAAACTTTGATCATAACCATATGACCAACTCACCTTGACTCATTCCCATGTGGTAATGGTGACATCATCAAATTGCCTACTTAGATTTCATGTCGATGGACCCCAAATGTCTAGATGAAAACTATGGACTACCAGATGAATTCCACTTATGAATACAAGCTCCCAAGGCATAGATAACATCTTAGGGATTTATTTCACATACTCCAACCACCATACTTATCCTTGAACATCTCTAAACAAGCTAAAACTAAATATCAACCAAGCTAATATAAAACACACTATAACAATCACATTGCACACTTTGTCATTGTTACTTAGGCTATCAAAGCACAAAATCCACTCACCAAGACACATCCATGACATCATCATAACATAATTTATAACTCTCCAATAGACAAGTGGTTAGGTGATCATGGTTTCACCTCTTCTAAAGTTATTAGCATTTGATTTTTATGTTTCAAGTTATAGCTCTAATAGAGTCCATTTGGAATAAGCAATGTTTGGGTTTTATGATTTAATAATGATTTGATATTTTAATAGCATTTTGTTTGTTAAAATCAAGTTAAATTCATGTCTAGTCAGCTTGAAACACATACTCTATCTAACCTCAGATGTAAAAGCATAAGTTTTTAAAGATACATAATTTGATGCTACAACATTAAATATTGGGGATAATATTTGGTCGAGCTTGTTATAGACCATCAAAAACCAATAGCCCACCATGAAAGAAGAGAAGAACATGTCAGTGATAAGGCTCTATAAGGACATAGTTACCATTCGAATGATGGGTCTCCATTATGCCCTAGTAAAACTAGAGGTTCTACATTACATAGACATTTTATCTCCCATTTTTAGAGATGCTAAAATTTATAAGGGCATGCTAGTCAATGAGCATACTCACAGGAACATAGATTATATTTCTACCATAACATTTGAAAATTAGAATAATCTACATAAACCCCAAAACAACCAAACCACAATCAACAATTGGGATAACCAAAATGACTTGAAGACCATCCTTTCCCTATGGTTATATTCTTGAAATTAGGTCTTTTCATATTTTAATGTCATCATTCCCATTAGTTAGTTTAGATCTAGGATAAAAATGATCATGACTTTGATGAATAGGATATGTGTAAATCCAACCATTGCATATGTGGACCAGAATTGGGTGTCCTTAGTCTATTTTATGGTTGAGAAACAACTCACCCCTCCCCTATGTCAAGTGGTTAGCACTTGTTTGAGTAGGCAGATCTTTGCAATTGAGAAGAAAACTAGGAACTAGTTCTACATGATGTCACACATCTTAGATGCATTACTTGATACCATAAAGATCCCCAACCTAAGAGAATGGTCATCTGATGGGACATATATAGTCTTTGAATACTATTCAAAATTTCATATATTCAAATATAAGGACCACATCAAATTCAAATGTGAATGTATTTTCTAGCCCTATATGAGGCCATAACTAGGAAACCAATGCCAAGAGTCATCCCCTTGACCAAAAAGGTAATCAAAGCCATGGGAGACATTTGGTTGTATCCAAATTACACAATCATCAAGGTTGAAGGAACACAATGAACCCCTCTTAGATTAACAGTCCATGTGCCAAACAAGTTAGCTGAACAAGGGGTGGCTTACCAATTATGTAATGGAATAGATGGTTTGTGTAAAACCAAGAGGAAGGGACTTCTTCATAGCTTACCCTTAACCATCAAAAGGATTATTTTTACATAGTGGGACAACATAAAGGCTACTTCTAAACACATGACCTCTTTCAATCTCTAAGTGGATGATCTAAGGTAGTGGGATCCATAAGGAAAGGTTAAAGAACACTTAAAGGTTAAGGGAATAAATGTACCATATGATCATCAAGATGGTGATTTTGACCCCATATATACAAAGGCCTCTTCATTCTCTAAGGTCACATTTAGGTTGAGAAAGCACAACATCAAACTAGAGTCTAGAATATAGAGAGAGCAAAAAGGAGACAATGAAAAGTGGTAATTGGGGCCAAGATAGTACCATTTGTTGCATGGTGCACCTTCTAGACATCCACTAGCCTAGTTATAGACTAAATCTAGGCTTGAGGCACAGCTTGAGCAAAGGCCAAAGGAAAGAAGTCCTGGTGAAAGTGTATCTTCCTAAACTCAAGTAAAGAAGTAAGGATCACAAGTGGAAGAAATTTATGTGGTATCACTAGACCCTGATGAAATAATTAAAGATGCTCTAAAATTGATATCATTAGCCTATGAGTCTAAGGATGAATAAATAAAGGCATCTAAAGAAGAAAAAGGGAAGGAAGTTTTGGACATAGTTCCTATATATTCCCCCTAAAAGAAAAACTAAATTGACCATTGTCCCAGTGAAGGATAAGAGGCCCAAGGTGACCTTCACTCATCCTTTGATTAAAGTTAATCTATTTAGTGAGGAGAACTTGATTTAGGGTCAAACCATTCCTAAATGGTTTATCTAAGGAAAATTACAAAAAGTGCCTACCACGCACAATCATTGGGCATTGGTGTAAGCAACCAATATTCTAGTGCATGAGAAAGCCAAACCATGGATAGTTACATTGCAAAAGGAGGAAGAGAAAAGAATAACTACTCTAGGAGAATCAAGTGGAGCACAATTAGAGACCCTATCTCCCAAAGTGATATAATCTTTAGTTATTGTCAAATTTGACCCAACCATAACCAATTTGTAGAGGGTAATTGAGAGAAATCCATGATTCATAGAGAGGAATTCACTTTCCAAAAATTGGAACCTTTTGTTGGATTGACACCAAATGGAGAACAAAAACTTGGGAAAGATCCAATTTTTGAATAAAATGTCCTTGAAGTGGATCAGGCCTAGTCAGATCAATTACAAATAATGATCAAAGGCGTCCTACATCAATTTTTTTTTTGAAAGAACAAGCCATCTTATCAATTCAAGAAGATAGGTTCAAGTAATTTGAAAACACCATGACTAATTTATTAAATTATTTAAAGTTAGTTAGAACTAATCAGGACATAATAATAAAACAAAGTACTAAGGCTACATGTAATGTTGGCTAATGTCAAACTTTGAGCTACCAACTAAAGGATTCAATTAAAGTCTTGACTAAAAATCAAATCCCTAAATTTAGGATAAGTAGCTTTGCCCATCTAAATATGCCTATGGTCATATTAATTGATAAGATCAAAGCCTTGAATAGCTAGTCCAAGTAGATGGAAGACATTTCCAAGGACCTTAAGTAACAAGAAGATAAAATATTGCACATTTTGGATATCTTGATCAAGGAGACTACCATACTTAGTCCCTTGGGTTTAATAACTATTGAGTATTTCAAGCACAAAACTACTCAATTCATTCAAGAGGTAAGAAACCAAGGACAAGGGAAAACATGGGTTGGTAATAAGGACATGGGCCTAATTTTGTCATTAGAAGAGAAAATAAGAAATGCTAGGGGTATCAAGTAGGATTTAGAAAGGGTTGAGAGGGACCTCAAGGGCCTATAGGATCAAGAAAAAGAGTTGTTCATGAGATGTATAATTGATCTCAGCTCATCAGTGAACAACATTATATAATGAAGATCCTACAAAGGAAGCAAAAGGATACGATAACACAAGGGTCTCCAAGTTAGTTAAAATAAGAATATTCTTTTTTATAGTTAAGATCATATACTTTTGAAAAAGGAATATTATTTTTTAAATGCATGTACAACTTGTAAAACACATTTCATATAGGTTAGTCCATTTGGGAAAGTTTGATGTATTCTAGAATATTTGTGAAAAGGCGAATTGTCCTAACACTTGTAATTTTGTAATTGGATATAATTGATAGACATGCTTCATTGCATCCTATAAAAGGAATATTGTCAATTTTAAAAAGGGGGAGTTCTTAGAGCCAAGAGTTAATTGTAAACTTTTGAGCAATCAATATAAGCAAGGAATTCTACAAAGTTTGTCCAAAATTGCTTATGTATTTTGTTATCATGGCTTCTCTCTCACTTGTTTTTTCTAATTTCTAGATTTGAAAGGTTCTTATGAATTACTAATGTGTACATTTGAATGTAGATCTGTTAAATTATGCTAATTTTAGGTTGGTTAAAAATCTTTAGGTTCATTTCATTTTCTTACTCTTCTTGCATTTGGGCTAATGAAGTTTTCTTGTAGGATTAAATTTTTAAAGTGAACTCGATTCTTATTTGCATTATTTCATACGATCCTTAGATGTTTTATGTATTTATGATAGGATTTGAGCTTATGTTACTTTATGTCACACATTGGTTAAGTACATGTGTGGATGATATTTGAACTTTTTATGATATTTGGAATGAAGACCAACAACATCTCTTCTCTTCCTTGCCTTCCCTTTTGCCCCCTTTTTAACTAGATCAATTTATCTTAATATTCATTGTAAATACCCATCTTATATTATTCTTTAGATTAGTTGTTGATCATAATTCACCATTCTTAGCATAACATATTTCATATTCTACATAGACTAACATTTGGCCATGGTAGCTCCCAACCACCAAACATTACAAATATTATGAAACATTCCATTTGTTTTGGCTCGATTCCATCAATAGATAACATGATTATCAAAACATGTAACTCACATGATAAATTATTAGAATTATAAAATGATAAGTATTCTTGAACAATCTAGTCACCTATGATCCATATTCAAGCATCAATAAGTGGAAATTTTACTAGTGCTATGAGGGTATGAGACCTTTATAGATTTAAATTATCTTTGCTCATTTTTGTGAATTGTGTTCAAATATTGGTGTATCCTTTACACAATTATGTCATCCTTTACTAAATTGTGTAAAGATAATTAATATTAATAGTCTTTGACCCATATTTGTGATTCCTTTATACAAAAATCAACATTATTTGAAGGTATATGCTTAATTATGGTAAAGATGGCTTAAGATTTGTCAATCCAATAGGTTTGAGGTTAGTAATAGTTGTTTTGATCAAATATTGATAGATCCATTGCTAATTTGAGTTTATTTAAGCTTAAATGTGTAAATATAAATCATACTTATGTATTTGGATACATATTTGAGCTAACCTAGTTAAATATTGTTTTTCTTTATCATCCTTTATACAAATCTTTGAAAAATTTGCTTAATGTTTAAGTCTGATCATTATTCCCTATAAATATAAGATTGACATATAATATTTCAAATAAGATTTGAAGTCCACAAGATGGAATCACCAAGAATTAGGAAAAGATCATGTTCAAAGACTAGAGAACCTCTGCTTTCATTAGAAGTTCATAGGAGAACTAGGTGGGACAAAGGTAAGCACAAACTTTCAAAATATTTGCCAAATTCACCAATCTAGAGTGATCCTATGTTCAATCCATATTAAATTATGGCTGGATAAGTGGTTCTTCAATTAATGTGCCATGTGTGGTACATGACCTTCCTCATAATCCTAAAAAATATTTGCCAACATTTAGTCCTAGTGGAATTATAACTACTGAGGAACACATTAAGAGTTTCAAAGCTATATTAATATTAATGATTGTGACACATGAAGATGTAACATGTAAACAATTTCTTTTTAATTTTAAATATGCTATATATGAATGGTTTCTAAACCTACCTAAAAATTACATTACTTATTGGCATGATTTTAATAATGTTTTCATTGACTAATTTGGTAAAATCATTGGTCCTTATGTCTTATACCAACAATTCACCTTAATGAAAAGGGATGCAAATGAGCCCATAAGAGACTTCAATACTAGGTTTAAAAAAAAAATTAGTAGGACCATAGATCCTTATACACTTGATAAGGCTTTAGCTTTGGAAATCTATAAGGATGCCTTAGATCCTATGACTTCTATGTTTATAAAGAGAGCTGTTAGACCCATGAATACATTATATTTAGCCTACATTGAGGTAGTGATCATTAATGACTAGATGCAACCCCAAGGATAATTAACATACTCCATTCCTAATGACAATATAAATATACCCAATGCTAACCAAAATATGCCTACCTTGAACCAACTTACAGTCTTAAACTAACTACCTTTGAGACATGCTCATCCTACTCAAAACCTAAGATTTTTAAACAATGCTTCTAATGGATCTCATATTTAGTATCATAAAGCTTTAATTCCTATAGATAATGCTAATACTCAAGTGCATAATTCTAAGGCCCCAAAGAATGAGAGTGACTCTATCCTCAAGATGGTTCAAAATATTAGCACTGACTTCTTTTAGTTGCAAAAGCAAGTAAGCAATACTAGAAAGAGATCTAGTAGGAACTTCTCCATCCAAAAGTTTAATAGGCCCACTGATAAATTTTAGAATGATAAAAACAAGAATAATGACCCATCTGCTAAAAAGAATATGCCTAATATAAATATTACTGATGTTGCTTTACCTAACTATTGTAGAGTTCATTGCACTTCTAAGCATGGAAAAATGGACTATGTTGAATTTTGTAATGCTTTTAAAGCTTTCCAAGAAGAATTAGATAACTTTGAAGTTTTACCTAATAAAGATTGTGATGCAAGTACATCTAGTTCCTCAAGGTCATCTAGATCTACTAATTCAACTCTCATGGTGGAGACATTTGAGTTGCCTTTCCAAGAAGATATGGAGGTTGAGGATATACCTAAAGAGATTCATGATTTTCAACAATTTATAAAGAAGATTTATCCTTTAAGAAATAGGGAGTAAAATCAACCATTAACCACTTAAACACCTCTAAATAACTTTGAGACTCCTCCTAATATTACATCTGACAATGATCCAGAGCCTCCTAAGGGAAGTACTTCTAAACCCATTGTTGATACACCTAATTATTCCAATAGGACTAGGTATAACATATTAGAGGAAATGAAAAATATTAAATCTAACATTAATTTGCATGAGTTGACATAAATCATTGAACAAATGGATTTGTTGTTAGAATCTTTGTCTAAAAAGCTTGGTAAATCTCAAAAGTCTACACATAATAATATTTCAATACACAAAAGGTGAATGTTCCTCCTTTCTTACTTACAGTTAGGACCTTTGGTAAGAATCTACATAATTATTTTTTAGATTTTGGTGCATCTACAAATATTATGCATAAAGGTATTTGTGAATAATTAGGTTTGACTTCCATTAAATCTGATGGAATTGTAATTCAATTAGATAAATCAAGATTTAAATTGATTGGTGAATTATTAAATGCTTACATGTAGATTGCCTCAGATCTAGGGATCCAATATTTCATTGATATCCAAGTGGTGGACATCCCTGATGCTTATGGGATGCTATTGAGTAGAGACTAGACTAGGAGCTTGAATGGTTATATGTCAACAAATTGTTCACATATGTGATTAGCTTAGAAGGGAGTCCCCAACCAAATCAAGATAGAAATGGAGCCTAAAATGAAGCATATGAGCATCGAGTATAATGAAATCAATGAGAAGGTCAACATGAATAACATAGATCTTAGTGTTTACACTCTTGACACCATAAAGGTATGTAACTCTAAAACTTCTCATGCTTTGCCTGGATTATGGAAACTTTATTTTAATGGTGCTAGATGCAAATTAGGTTCTAAAGAAGGAGTGGTGTTAATCAGTCCCATTGGGAAAAATACAATGCCTCTTACCAACTTTAGTTCTCATGCACTAATAATTTCGCTGAGTATGAAGCATTATTCTTGGATTACAATTTGAAATCAAGCATGAGGCCAAGGAACTATTAGTTTTTAGTGATTATAAACTAGTGTTAAATCAGGTTAAGAGTAAATATCAATGTAATTTGTCCTCTCTTAAGAAGTATACATTTTTAGTGTGGGACTTAATTGAATGTTTTAATGATTTCAACATCGTGTCAATTCCTAAGAAAAAAATAAGGCTACTGATGAACTTAATTTAGCTACAACTAACCTTATCCCAATAAAATTTCTAAGTTAAAAAACCTTATAATTAAATTAATACCATGTCCCTCAGTTCCAGATAATGTCAACCACTTATAGGTATTCCATGATGATGAGCAGATCATAGATTTCATGACTAGTTCAGGGGTGTTTAAGGGTCACATTATTGATGAAGCCAATCTCTTCAATGGTGAGAACATTGAAAGAAAACTTGATGACAAATTAATTTAGTTGAATGACAATAAGATCCCTAAAGGCATGATAGCCTTAGAGAGACTCTTTGATTTTGATAGACTAACTAGGGTTACCAAGATTCTCAAAGTAAATTAGAAGGATTATAATGTAATTGATCTTGGATTTCAAGGGTAACCACAACTGGTTAATATCGGTACAACTTATACAAGAATTGAGTCTAAAAGATCCAAAGAAATGCTGACCAAATATAAAGATATCATAACATGGTCCTATGATGACCTAAAGATCTTTGATCCAAAGGTCATAACTCATACCATACCTTTAAAATAAAATTGTAAACCTTTCAGACAAAATTAGAGGCCTATCAGCCCAATCTTAGAACCATTGATATACAAAGAGGTCAAGAAGCTCTTAGATGCCAAGATTGTGTTTTCTATTAAGCATTCCACTTGGGTTGCCAATCTAGTCCTAGTAAGGAAGAAAAATGGTGAAATTAGACTATTCATTGATTTTAGGAATCTAAACAGATCATCTAAGAAAGATAATTACTCCTTACCTTCTCTTGACCAAGTAATACCAATTATTTCTAGTTTTAACATGATGTCCTTTCTTGATAGTTTTTTAGGGTATAAAGTCTTTGTATTGATAAGTCCAAACTTCACCAAATATTTTTATCTTTACTCCTTTACTTTAGATCATATAATAGCTATAGTTATAACCTATAAGATGGATGGATGTGACCATCCAATAGCTTTTATGAGCACTAACCTTATTTTTTTAAAGTTAAAATACTCTTTGATTTACAAGAAAGCATGTTATTTGGTTATGGTAGTGAAAAAGTTTAGGCATTATATCCTTAAGAATAAGGTGCATGTCATTCTACTAGACCGTACCACCAAGCTCATGCTAAGTCAAAATGAACTAGGATAAAGGAGAGGTAAATGTATTTATGTAATCCAAGAATATGACATTGATATGAAGACTACCAAATTGGTAAGGTGCTAGGGTTTAATTCAATTGATTTCCAATACTAACCATATGCTAAGTGTTATGCAGGTAGAGCAACAAAGTTTCAAACCTAATGATTAGTATGATCCTATTATCCACTTATTAATAAATGGTTATTTTACTATAGGGTTAAGTAAATAATAAAGAAGAACTCTTAGGCTCAAGTTAGCTCACTTTTTGATTAAGGATGGAGTGCTGTACACAAAAATTTTAAAGGCATTTACTTGAGATGTGTCTCCAATAGTGAAGCAATTGAGATCCTTATCACCTTCCATGAAAATTTAGGAAGTGGACATACATCTAGAAGGACTAAAGCAAAAAAAATATTAAGGGATGGTTACTACTAGCCTATAATCTTTAAGGATGCTCACAAACATGTAAGATATTGCCACTCATGCCAAGTCTTCAACACCAAATAGCATAAGGCATCCATGCCCCAAAGACTAGTAACGATTGATAGATCCTTTGCCTAGTGGGGGATGGATTTTGTGGGGGTCATAAAACCCAATTCCTCTAATGGTCATAATTATGTTATATCTGCTATCAACTAATACACTAAATGAACTAAAGTAGTGGTAACTAAATAGTGCAGGACCAAAGAGGTAATCAATTTTTAGAAAGAAATATATGCACTAGATTTGGGACACCTGTATCTCTAGTTTTTGTTAATGGATTTGATTTTATATCTATAGAGATGATATAATGGGTATATGAAAACATCATCATCCTCAAGTTCTCATTAAACCATTATCCTTAAGGTAATGGATTATTTGAATCAATAAATAAGAACTTGATGAAGGTTGTAAAAAAATATGTAGCTGATAAACCTAAAACATGATGTAAGTTACTTTAGTATGCCCTTTGGGTAGATAGAACTAGAATAAAAAAATCTCTCAAAGCATCACCATTATTTCTAGTTTATGGTCAATAACCCATCTTACCCATCACCCTCAAGCTTACAACCTATAGTTTCATGCAATAGTACATGGAGAACTAAGAATTTGCAGGTTAAGGGTTGATGGACATAATATAGATGGAAGATATGAGAGAAGAGGCTTTTTGCTAATTTTAATAGATGCCAAACAATAGTTAAAAGGTGGTTTGATAAATAATAAAAAATAAATGTGTTTAGGTAAGGAGACTTATTTATTCTTTGGTACAAGGCATCTGAGCCTAAGGGTAAACATGGGAAGTTCACACCTTTGTGGATAGGTCCCTATTAGATAGCTAAGATACTTGAAGAAAACACCTTCAAGTTGAAAGACTTACAAGGAGCAGAGTTCACACTACCCACCAATGGGCAATACCTCAAGCACTAATTTTCTATTGTCCCACCTGAAGTATTCATGGATTGACTATAATAATAGTTAGAGTTAGTGTAGGTAGGCTAGATTAGTTTCTTTCCATTCTTTCATTTTTATCCCTTATTTATACATATGTTTATATATATTTGTTTATTTATTTCCTTGATTTCTATTTGTATGCTTGTTGTTTGGTGTGTTTGCTTTCTCTGCATTGTTCCTTGCCCCAATAAGTCCTTTTGGATAAGCCCTTAGCTAAAGATTCATGTGATTGATCAAGAAACCCCATAGTTCAGAAATGCAAGTATGTTCTCCTAGTATTGGTTGATCATGGATTATTGAAATATGAGATTAATGTTATAGCTTAGAGAAACTAGTAAAGAATAATGAATAAGTTAATTACTCAAGAATATGAACTTTGTTCTGATCCAAGTTTTGATCTAATAAGGATTGCACATGTAGGGTGAAAGACTATATTATCAGAATACAGTCATGCTTGTACTTAAAAAACATTAATTGCCTAAGATAAAGTTTATAGCCAAGGGTGATTGTCTAAAGACCAAACACTAGACCAAATCCCTAAACCTGGCTAAAACTAGTTCCCAATATTTTCTAGGAAGTTAAAATGACTTTAAAAATATAAAAAATAAGAACCTTATTGCAAAATTCAAGAGCTTCCCAAATAAAGGTGATTTTGGTAATCTCCATTGGGGCTATGGATGCCTTGATGGTAGTGAAACAAGGCCTTACGTGAAGCCAAAATCATCTCTATTGGGGATATGAATGCCTGGTTAGAAGTAGAGCAATGACCAAGCCTTCTTTGAGCCAAATCATGGTTCTTAATGAATATCCAAACATGCTAAAAGTCAATGTTAATGGTTAAATTCATGAACCTGGAAGTTGTTCTCCAAATATTGTGGCAGTTAGTAAGTGGAATTAAAGCACACACAACATGGATATGTCTTTATGTTTAGTCCTAATTATTCACTTGCAAGATTTGTTCTAACCATAAAGTGATATTAATAATGGAGCCTAATCAAATGGATTAAGTAGTTTAATTATTAGTCTAAACTAGAGTCTCTAAATTCTAACATATTTCTATGTTTTTCTTAGAAGTTGCTATTTTTTGAGGTCAACATACCCCCCATTTATAAAAATGGGGACCCTTGTGTCAAATTGTGCAAATTTATACCTTAAAATTAAAAATTCACTTGATCAAAATATATATAACATGTTTGCACATTGTTCATAATTCTCATTTGGATTAATGGAAATGTGGTGAGATGATCATGGGTTCACCCCTTTTGAAGTTACAAACATCTTATTTCTATGTTTCAAGTCATAGATCCAATGGAGTTTATTTGGAATAAGTAATGTCTAAGTTTTATGATTTAATAATGATTTGATCTTTTATTAGCCTTTGGTTTGTTGAAATCAAGTTAAATTCATGTCTGATCAGCTTGAAACCCTAAATCTAATTACCCTAGCTCATGCCCTTTAAATTGAATTCAAATTTGGTGGGATCATTTTACGTGGAAACATTTAATTTATTCCATGGACTTAGTTCAATTTTTATCCTAAGGCTTAGTCATATTTTTCAACATGATAAACCTTAGGCTAAAAATCTTATGCTTGGTCCCTCTATGTCTCATGACCCCCTAGCCATTTTATTATTGGCATGGTATAACTAATGCATGGTCCATTTATTATAAATATCAACCTAAATCCTTACCTTAAGGTTTATCATATTTATTAATACAAACATTTGGCTAGGACTTTAGGCTAGGTCTTTTATTTTTTGGGGGTCCCCTTTAACATGTTTTAAAACTTAACTTAAGACATTATCCTAAAAAATTATTCATATTTATTAATATGAATCAAAACATTAGTCTAAGACTTTAGCATAAAATTTTATGTTCCCTGAGCACTGACTTAAACATCATCTTGTTTGTAGGATCAATGACCCACATTCACTCAAATGATCAAGATCCAATGGTGTAAGCTTAAAGCCAAAGACCCTAACCTTAAGTTAAAGATCGAGCATCTTTTGAATATCAATGACATGTGTTTTCTTAGGTATGATTAATCTAATGATGTGTATTGAGTCAAGACTTCAAAAAATCCCTAGGACTAGTGAGAGGGTGACAAGTGTCATACTTAGCCAAAGAACATTGAGCAACCAATAACATTTAACCCTATGGATCAAGATCCAATTGTCCATGTTTAATCATATGAAGATGGTCAGATGGTGTGTAGTATGTGTAGAAAAGTCAAAGATAAATACAATGATGGTATGTGGCATAAATACAAACCACCAAACTAAAGCTTGAGCATCTTTTAAAGATTGATGATACATGTTCACATGTACACATTCTAATCGATAGCCCATAGAGCGAGATGTATAATCAAGATTATCAAGATTGATGGAGTATTATTGATATGTATAATCAAGATCACTAGTATGAGATGAATATAGACTTTTTAATAAAGCTCAAGACCAATGACATTTGACCTTGTGGATCAAGATCAATGCACTACATTGATCCATGTAAACAAATCTAGTGGTGTGAGATTAATGTGGAGTTTTCAAAATAAAATGGTCAATTTTTAAATATTAATGAGTAAAGTGATAAAAAAATGACACAAGATGCAATGATGGAGCCATGTAAGCTAGACCAATCAATTTAAAAGATTTTGGGGACTCGATAAATGCAAAAATCCAAACACAATCTAAGTCATGAAGATTGCATAAATTTAAACAATTTCTACCATTAAATCACTGTAAATAGCATTTAAAAAACCCTATCACTTTAGGAAGTCCTAGTTTGACCTTATGATCATCATAATAAAGCTAAACAAATTGGATTATCTTTTGAGTAAGGATAATTCAATCCAAAATTGAATTACAAACCACTGGTAAGCAATTTAGAGAACTTATAGTAATGGCAACCTAAAAAGGTGTCTCTAAAGAAGATGTAGAGTTTTATCTAACCTTAGATGTAGAAGGATGAGTTTTAAATGATACATAATTTGATGCCACAACTTTAAATACTCGAGATAACAATTGGTTGAGCTTGTTCTAGACCATCAAGAACCAACAACCCATCATGAGAGAAGAGGAGAAGAATGTGTCAGTGAGGAGGCTTTACTATGACATATTTTCCACTTAAATAACAGGTCTCCATTATGCTATAACAAAACCCAAGGTATTACATTGCATAGATTGTTTATTTCCTATTATTAAAAAATCTAAAATTGATAAGGGCATGTTATTCAATGAGCATACTCATAGGAATATATCTTACGTTTCTACCATAACATTTGAAAATTCTTATAAGCTACTTGAACCCTAAATATACCAAAGCATAATCAATAATTGGGCTAAAGAAAATGACTTGAAGACCATCCTTTCCCTCTGGTTATATTATGTAAATCAAGTATTTTTAGATTTCAATGGTAACATTCCCATTAGTTAGTTCAGACTTGGGATAAGAATGATCATGACTTTGATGAATAAGATATGTGGAAATCCAACCACCCCATATGTGGACAAGATTTGGGTGCCCTTAGTCAATTTTATGGTTGAGAAATAGCTCATCCCTCCCATGAGTGAAGTGGTTAGCACTTGTTTGAGTAGGCATATCTTTGTAGTTAAGAAGAAAACCAAGAACTAGTTATACATGATCTCAT
Organism: Torreya grandis; assembly: GCA_037957365.1. Lineage (NCBI taxonomy): Eukaryota > Viridiplantae > Streptophyta > Pinopsida > Cupressales > Taxaceae > Torreya > Torreya grandis. The sequence goes on from JARHVA010000961.1 coordinate 1,658,816, forward strand.
ACCTCTTATATGCCTTGATTGCTACCACAAAGAACCCTAACCTAAGATAATTTCCACTTGATGGGACATAGATAGCCTCACAATATAATTCAAAATTGCACATATTCAAATATGAAGACCACATCCAATTCATATGTGATTGTGTTTATCCAACCCTATATGAGGCCATAAATGGGAATCCAATGCCAAGATTTAACCCCTTGACCAAAAAGGAAATTGAGGCCATGAGAGACATCTGGTTGTATGTAGATTTCACAATCATCAGGGTTGAAGGAACATAATGCACCCCTCTTAGATTACCAGTCCATGTGCCAAACAAATTAACTAGACATGATGTGGCTTACCAATTATGCAATAGAATATATGGTTTGTGAAAAACCAAGATGAAGGGACTGCTTCATAGCTTCCCCTTAACCATTGGAAGGACTATTTTTGCATAGTGGGACAATAAAGAGGTTGCTTCCAAACACAAGACCTATTTTAATCTCCAAGTGGATGATCTAAGGCAATGGGATCCACAAGGAAAGGTCAAAGAATACATAAAGGCTAAGGGAATAAATGTACCATATGATTATCAAGATGGTGATTTTGACCACATATATATAAAGGCATCTTACTTCATTGAGGTCACCTTTATGTTAGAAAATCAAAACATCAAACTAGAGTCTAGAATGTAGAGAAAGCAAAAAGAAGATGATGACAAGTGGTAATTGGGGCTAAGATAGTACCATTTACTGAGTGGTGTACCTTCTAGACCTCCACTAGCCTAGTTCTATATTGAATCTAGACCTGAGGCACAACTTGAGTAAAGGCCAGAGGAGAGAAGGCCTAATAAAATTACATCTTCCTCAACTCAAGTATAGGAGCAGGGATCACTAGTGGAGGAAATCCATGTGGTAAGACTAGAACCTGATGAAATAATTAAAGTTGCTCTAAAATTTCTATCATCATCCTATGAGTCTAAGGATGAATAAATGGAGGCATCCAAAGAATGCTACTAATTATAACTACCTTTGATAAAATTAGTATCATTGACCTATGCCATTATTTCCTAATTATAACTACCTATGGGTAAATTAATTTTTTTTTTATCATGCCTTGAAGTCCCACCTTTCCATTCCCATGCCATATTATGACATTTGCCTAATTTAAGAACTTGATGCTACCTAGTTAGTTTGCTCCACTATAAGGAAAAACTATAGTGAATTGAGGTCCCATCCTAGGACTATGCAGGAATCACTCAATTCATGTTGAGGTCAGCTCAACCACCCCTTTACCACACTCTTGCTATTTTGTGAGCAATTTCAAGTTTGAATGCTCTCACCATTTTGTGAGTTATATTTTTTAGTATCTCATAATTCTCCATTAAGTTGAGATGCTTAGAAATATTATAAAATAATTTTCGAATAATCTTATGCTCTCACCATTTTGTGAGTTAGACCATTTAGTATCTTGTAATTCTCATTTGAGTTGAGATGCTTAGAAAAGTTATAAAAACATTTGTCAATGATTTTACACTCTCACCATTATTTAAGTATTCTATGTTTTAAATGCTCTCACCATTTTGTGAAACCCTTCCCATTTTACTCTACACATCAATCACATTTTATTCTCATCAATTTTCTTCTATCCTATCTCTTGGGAGATCTACATTTGGCCTAAAGTTTATGTTGGACCTTGCATCCATGAAATTATATAGGCAACATCCACTTACCTATTGCATCTAGATTTAGCTCAGCTACCACCCTTCCTTTTCTTCTATTATCCCAATTTGTTTATTTATTTCATTATTTTTTATAACCTATGTAGATTTTTTATCATTTTATTTTGTCTTCTTTGTGTTAACATTGTGATTAACCATTATTTGTGGTATTTTCTTGAATGTTCTCATTATTTTGTTTTATTGTGTCTTTATTTTATGTTTTTTTGGTGTTTTATTGTTTTGTTATTTGTTTGTTCATTTGATTATTTTTTTACTTCTATTTTTGTGTATTTACTTCATATATTTGTGTTCATTGGTTGATTCCTTGTGCATTATCCTCAAGTTCATCCATATTCATACATCAACATTATCATCATGGTTTTATCACTGTTGCATTATTTTTAATTATTTATTAGATCACATGCCAGTATATGCATATTTTGGATAATTTCTCATGGTGTTTTATATCATTATACATGTTTTCATGTGATACAAAAAAAATATCTCATGAAACCTTACAAGCAATGATGCGATGGTACTTCTCCTTGGTCACCTACAAAAATTCATGATCTATCTGAATTATTTCCACAAACAGAGTAATTAAATCATGAATTTTTTTTAATCCTTTCTAGTTATGACATGCATCTCCATCCTAATAGGTTACCCCAATTCATAATTCTCCTCTGTACTAGCTTCTTCTTACTCTGTGATTATAAATTTAGTATGAAATCCACCTTTTTTAATTTGCCATATTATCCCACCTATAGTGCTAATGATTCTAATTCCTTGTGAGAAAATTATTGTGTTTTGCTACAACCTACCATGATAATGATTATAACTACCTTTCAAAAATTATTTTGTTTTGATTTATCTAGATGTTAATAATTATAACCACCTTTGGGAAAATCACTATCTCTATTCACCCAACTAGGGCACATTTTCTGGATGTTAATGATTATAACTACCTTTGGGTAAATCATTATCTCTATCCACCCAACCAAGGCACATTTTATAGATGTTAATGATTATAACCACCTTTGGGAAAATAATTATCTCTATTCACCCAACTAAGACATGTTTTTGGATATTAATGATTATAACTACCTTTAGGCAAATCATTATCTCTATCTACCTAACTGGGGCATGTTTTTATTTTGCCAATGATTATAACCACCTTTGGACAAATAATTATTTTCATTCTACCAATGATTATAACCAACTTTGGGAAAATCGTTATTTTCCTTTCAATGATTATAACTAATTTTAGACAAATCATTCTCTTGTTACCCTTTCATTTGTTAATTATTATAACTATATTTGGGCAAATCATTATCTTTTTATTGTGATATGTTGATGATTATAACAAAATATTAGCAAATCATCCTTTTTATCTACCTAATTGGGACAACTCATTGTGCCATTGATTTAACCAGCTTTGGGAAAATTAGTGTTTTCCACCCCTCTTACCCTTTCTATCCCATCATTTTCCTTCTTTTAAAGGACTGATCATAAACCTTCATCACTTAATGGGGTATTAGGCATAGAGGAACTTTTCATTATTTTAGAATAAATTATTGTGCATATAGCTTGCAACACTTTTTCAAATAGGGGAAAATTGTAGACACCCAATTTTGGCCATAATTGGCTCTTGATTGGACTTCAGATTGATTTCTACCAAACATTACAAATTAAGCCTAGAAATCACTAAATTTCTCAATTTACTTTGTACATCATTCATAAAATCTCATAATCATATTGAGGCATCCATATTTTGGATACTTCCCCATATGCAATAATAATACCTCTTGGATTCATCCCCAATCACCTTATGACCTAATAACTAGAAGTTTGGCCTATAAACCCATTAAGTGGGGCACTTGATCGATAATAAAAAGAGATAAAATGCTAATCAAAATGAATCTTATTATTAAACCATATTAAATTCTTATCTAAATTATCCATTTTCAATTAATGAATATCTAAAAATGGAAATTCTAAAAATCAAAATATCAAGCCTTTTCATCATTGCCTTTATGAGTTGTCAAGCTCTTCCAAAATATCCCAAAATATCTAATTTGAGAGTCATTCCTAGTAATTTAAAATCATAATTACATGATAAATATTAACTCAACTAGAGTTATCCTCAACTCACCTAGGGTCAGTTTGAACCCATTCTATGTTTAATCTCAACCTTAACTCACTTGGGTGAGAGTTACCATTTTAAGCTATAAATACAAGGCCATACTATTTATATATAATATATCATAAGACAAATTTATAATTATAATTTATAGAGATACAAGCCTTAAAATTAGTGTTACAATGCCAAATTCATAAGCCAATTATCCAAGCCAAGGTGCCAAGGAGAGAAGGAGCCAAAGGAGCTTCATTGCTAAAGAATTCTTGATGCACAAACTAAGCAAGCCATTTAAACAAGCCATTTGGAGCTCTAAGGAAGGTAAACGAATTGTTTATTTTGTGATATAATTTTGTTTTCATTTGTATGTTTATTACCTATGCTTCCCTAGTCTATAGGCTAGAAGTGTTAGGATTTTAGTTTGTTATTTTGATATATTTTATTGGACTAACATAAGACTAACCTCCCCTCTATGTATTCCTTATTCACACTAGACATACAAAAGAAACTTAACCAAAAAAATTATGTTCTCCCCTTATGCTCTTTACTAAGAGAATAAAGCATCATAGAGGAAGGATCAAGGATAGAACACCATTTCTTATTACTCCTTACTATAGTGCAATCTTTTTGATTATTAGAACTCCCTAAAATAACTCTAGAAGGAGAAGACTTATCTATTGTAATTCCACTTGAAGATAAATTCATATAGTTATTATCTATAATAAAGGACCTAGCAATACCAATGTCTAAAGAATTTAACTCAGAAATCAAAGACCAATTCATAATATGAGGTAGTTTCACTATTACCTCTTAAGGTTTTTCTTCCACTTCACTAACAGGCCTAGAAGGATAAATAATAGGAAAAATTGTGATATGAGGCTCACAAGCATCCTTACACCATGAATATTCCACTTTATGCTTTGGGATAAGGAAAGAAGAATTTATATGACTTGTTTTAAAACATTTCCAACATCTAAAAGGCAACCTCTCATAGTCAATGGTTTGAGTCCAATAATAACCTTTGACCTTTAACTCAATAGCTATTGGGAGAGCATGATAAATATCAAAACAAATAATAATCATAGCATAGGTGGTTTGAGAAAAAATTGAAGTGTAATCATCAGTCTTCAAAAACTCTCCCAAGGTTTTACCAATGGTCTCTAAACTAGAATCTGTCCAAAATTGAAGGGAAAAATAGACAGCTACACCCAAATGGGCTTGATAGAAAGGTTTTCAAGAAAATGATTGAAGGAAGGGAACTAATATTTCATAAAAATAATATGATGATCTTGGTTTTAAGAATCCTCTTGAAATACCTTATTATAGTCTACTCGATTGTCAAAAACTATAATGAAAAATCCTATTACATAGGGATATAATTCCAAACTACCATCCATAAAAGGCCATCATAAATTCAAAATCCACTAGTAGAGAGTAGGGAGGCTAGGAAAAATCTATCAATTTTGCATACTAAACCCCACTCCATATACCACTTCTCAATTTGAATCACCTCCTCAAAAGCCTCATCCTCAAATGACACTAACATAATAACCTTGGTTGTGCTCACCATTAGTTTCTTTCCCTCAAAAACCAAATTAATAAAGGATATGCCCCTTGATGCTAGGCATGCATCACCACTAGGTTCCTATACAAATATGCATGGAGGAATTGAAGTGCCAAATAAATGATCAGATGATCTCTCCTACAAAGGAAAATGTAGTAATTTTTCTTGACCTACTAGTTTAGGGCACTCACCTATTGACACCTTTAGGAGCCCAATGGCAACACTAACCTTGGAATCTAGTTTGCCATTATTCAAAGCCTAAAATGATGCTACATAATTTCTAGTTAGCTCCTCATGAGACCTATATGAAGAATCATTAGAGAGAGATGACAAAGACACATGCATCATCATGAAAAAAATGGTAGTGATGCTTTGTAGTCCTTCCCTATACCAAGGGAGATATTATTATTAAACATGTATTTGAATTATTCATATGTTTATATGATTGGTATGAGTTATTATTATTTATATTTGATGACTTAAATATGTCATGTGCATGTTGTGTGAATTGAGATCCCTTGTATTATTTATATTTTGTAGATTAGTCTATCTAGTATGTACACAATGTTATGTAGGTGATAAATGAGGCTGACAATGGAACTAGGACTAAACTAGGTGTGAACACATCATAGGTTGAGTGACATATCTACTTGACTGTACCTTGACCGAAACGACTCCTCATTTTAATCATAGACTTAGTTAGAAGTGTAGACATCCTTAACCTATTTAAAACTATTCACCCCCTTAGATAATATTCAAACCTTTAACTCTTAACCTTATGAGTTATATCTAAGTTTTATTTAATAATTAAAGTGTTTTATAAGCCACTTGAGTGGCCCCTTTTGACTCAAAACTTGAATGGATTAGAAGAACCAAATTTTTAGAGTGACATAAAGTAGTTATATATTTTGTGTTAAGTTTTATGTCATTTGACCAATAGGAAGGTTGGAGAGTCTTTATAGGATCCAAAAGAGGAATTTTTAGGCAGCTTACACACCATTTATGACATGGGATGGTGGGATAATTTATGAGGTATAAATATTCTTTCTTGCCCACAGGGGCTTGTAAGTGGAGTTATGGAGAGGGGAGAATTTTGACCATAAGATAAGGGGTGCAAAGGTAAACATGTTAGTTTTACATTGGATTTTAGAGAAGGGATTTGAAACTATATGAGGAAGGAAAGGCTTGCTTGATAGGACTTTTTGTCATTTTGAAATTTAGAAAATTAGAAGTGGAGAAGAGAAAGAGGAAGAAGAGGAGGAGCTTGAGGAATAGCTTAGAGGAGGAGCTTAGCCATTGACCAAAGCTTGTAGAGGTGTTTTTGAGTGGATACAATAAGGAGTTAAGGTAGGTTTCCATGCCATTTTTTAAAATTTTATTTACATTAAAATTATATCTTTTCCTTTGATTACAATTTTGAAGAAGTGTAAGTTCATTTAGCTTACCCTCTTTCCTCATTTGATTTCCATGGTTGTGCCACCATGTGGTTTTAATGTCAATTTGGGCTTAGATATATAATATCCCTCCTAAATATTGTCCATTTTTTATTCCAATTTATTATATTCAAATGATAGAGTTATGATGCCAAAATTATGTGTGAATTTTCATGTTGTTGTGCACTCTCACATATTGGTGATGGAAAGTGGACCAAATTATCAAGGTCCTATATGTAGTTTGATTCTCTACATAAGAAGTGGATAGTGAACCCCATAATTCACACCTATGTGGTTCATTATTTTGTGTATTGATAGTTCACTGGTGGAACTGTAGTTCTTGAGAGCCTTCTACATGGTTAATTGGTATGGCCAAAAGATGGAAGAGAAAGGGTGAGTTATCCCCATGTTATTATTCTCATTATATGAGCCTAATTATGTTAGAAGTATATATGTACACCTTATGATATTTTATCATTTTAAATTGTGTTTTTATTTCCTTGTATGTTGGTTTTTGAGTTGGAATCCTCTTTTTTGTAGTTGAACTTATAGCCTCCTAGATGTATTTCCTAGTGAACGTTCTGTTGATGCTTCCAATTTCTCCATAGAGTGTTCCTTAGTGTTGATGAACACTTCTCATTTTAAGATGATAATAATCCAAGGCATGAGTTGTAGTTAGTGATAAGTAGTGTGTCTTTGGTGGAATAGTCGATAAAGTATGAGAGTTACCCACAAAATTTGTTTGATGTGGTGGTTGGGAGCCACCAGGGTTTACGTCTTTACAGTCTTTTAGTCTTCCTAGTCAAGATTTTTAACTCTAAGATAATCTAAGTGGTTATTTACAATGTTATTTAAACTAAAGTGAGTAGTGATAAAACAAGAATCAAAAGGTGGTGTTAGGTAGAGAAGAAACATGATTACAAGCATTAGTCTCAAACATAATGACAAAGTTTTATTCAATTTGAGCATATATTTAACCAATAAGTGATGCAACATAGCATAAACCCAAGCTTCACCAAAAATCAAGAAAGATTCAAAGGAAAATATAAATATCATGAGTAAAATTCAAGATTACTTAAAGATTTTGCTATGTTAATCTGAATTTCATAAGAACATTTAAATCCAAAGCAAATAAAATGAAGTAAACTTAGAATCCTTCAACTAGTCTAGCACATCACAAACTAGAAACCTCATGAACATGAAATATATCTCATCTATCTAATAACCATTCAAATATAAGACATCCACATATAATTTAGAGAAATAAACAATAATATAACACAACACCAGACAATCTTTGCATAATTCTAATTGTATTAATTGCTCTAGTATAAAATTTCTCAAAATCCCTCCCTTTACAATAATAACACTTATATATTTATAGAAGACATACGCAATGTACCAATTATCTTTCTTTCAAAATTTTAAAAGAGGTAAGGACAATTGTATTTTTACAAAGAACTCTATAGTACATATGGATATTAGGCACATATTAGATCAAAAGACTAATATATGCTAACAAACTAGCATATATAGTTTACAAAAGAATAATATTGACTTTGCTCTTGGGTTGGTGTGCCCTCTTGATAACTTAGGATAAAGTAAGTATTTCACCCTAGTGTATTGTTCTTTGATTAACTCAAAATCCACTATGGGCTTCATTAGACTCTCTTCTTATTATTCAACTAATGTATCATATTATTTATCACTTCTAATGGTGACATCTTTTAAGCACCTTGATTCTACTATCTGATCTCTTATGGTGAGGATGACATTAATGAATTTTGAATTATAATTATTAGATTGGCATTGGTTTTCATCCTTGATGCCTTGGATGAATGCTTAGACTCCCTACTATAATTCCATGTCATGCATTAGGCCAGTGGTAGTAAGTTGATAAGGGGTCACCAATAAGGTTCTTAGCAACTTCTCAATTTTATTCACCAAGTCCTTATCTTCCTCTATGAAGTCATTATATTTATTATACCATGAAATTAATTCTTGTATTTGATCCACTAGGATCTCTTGAATGGTATCCAACTACTTTTATTTGATAATCTTGAAGTCTAAAGGCTATTTAGTGATGTGTACTTTGATCAACTCTGTCACCTGGTCTTTGATTTCTTGCCATTGTTGTATCAATGTTTGTGCCTTCTTAGCTTGAAGTTTCAAGGTATTAAGATTGATTTTGATGGATTTTAATCATTCAAAGGCATATAGGAGGTACTTATTTAACATCTTCAGTAGGTCCTCCAGAATTGATAGTGAGACTTGGCCCTCCAAGTCTTTCTTCACTTTTTCCAAGTTCAAGATTCTTTTCTTCATTCCCTAAATTCCCATGATAGACATTGTTGATTGGGATTCCACCAGACTTGTAATATATTTTTGATGAATGGGGTGCTCCCGTACTACCTAGCCTTAGATTGGAGTGAGTCCTACAAATGGCTCCACTCTTTGAAGAGTGACTTATTTAGTTCCAATGTTTACTTTCTTGGTAGTAACCTTCTCTAATGTAGTTGTATCAAGGTTAAATTTTAATTTAGGCTCTACTTCTAAAAGATTTGAAGTTTCTAGTGTTTCAAGAACAGCCCCTCTTGATTACCCTAATTCTTCTATTTTCTTATTGTTCTCCTTAGCAAATTCAATCATTCTCCTCTCTTCTTGCTCCTTCATGAGATCTAATATCCAGGGTCAAACTTCATTATTCACTTCAACATTGGTAGTGCTAGTCAAATCCCATGAATGCATTTGAGAGGATATCTTTTGGAACTTCTCATAGATGAACTAGTCAGGGATGATAGGTCCATGTATGGGAAATTCATCACTAAATAAGTTTACCTCACTTATTGGGTGAATCCACTTGGATTTTTTGGAGGATCTAGGCACCAAAGATATATCCATCTCCCTCTTTATTTTTGGTCATAAATACTAAATCTAAGGCAAATCCTTTAGCTTTGTCTACCTATTCAGCTTGAGGACCTTTAATTAGTGCCACTTCAGCTATGGATCCTTCACCTTCATCTCCTTCCTTGTCTGACCCATATGTATCTGCAAGTTCTTTGAAGAACTCTTACACTATTTAATAATGTTCTAAGGTAACTATATCAAGTTATTATATAGGGGAAGGGGGTATTTGAGGTAGAGGGTCCCTCTCTTGGCCCATGTTAAATATTTTGTTCACTAGGTCCTTCAATTTTGGGCACTTTTTATTAAGGTAGTTGTTGCTAAGGTGGACCTTGAGGCAATTATGGTAGACCCAAAGTGGAAGGTAAGAAGTGGTTTTACAAGGGATTTATTTTCCATCTTTTTCCTGATGGTTTTTCTTCCCTCTACAATCTATATTCTAATTTGAATCCATGCCCCTTAAACCTATCCAACACTTCCTCAAAGTTGGATACCTTTATATATAAATGCTCATATGGATGAAATTGATGTTTATAAGGTACCTTATGTAGTTTTTTGGATTGTAGGTATGAGAGCACATTTCCCTTTGGATCCCATGTCTTGAGGTCATCTAACTAGAATTAGAATGTATCTCTATTCCTTGCTAAAATATTTAATTGCTTCCATCCATGAATCATTGTTTTCCCAGTCAAAAATGGGAGTAGATGTAAGATACCTTTTTTCTTCTCTCTGCACACATGGTCTATACCATGAAAGAGTTGATGAACTACCTCTTGCTCGGCCAACTTGATTGGGACATGCACTGGTAGCCTATAGGGCTGAGTCGAGCAAACTTTAATTTTGATGACTATATAATTAGGATAGAGCCATATGTCACCAATGGGTTCTAAAAATTACCTAATGAGGGGGTGAACCTTGGGCATTAGACTTCTAATAATTATCCCAACCAGAGTGGTATATATGCAATCACAAATGAATTGGATGTGGTCCCTATACTTGAATATGTGCAATTTGGAGAAATAGTGAGAAATGGTAATCTTGATATGAGGGGACCAATTCTTTATGGTAGGGAAGTAGGTTGATGCCAGAAGGCATCCAAAAAGTAAGACATCATTGTGAAAAAATGGCTTGTCTTCCTTTTAATTCCATTAAACTATCTCCCTAGATGGATATTTATCATTTCTCTAATAGGTGGAGTCAACTTCTCTTCTATCATGAAATAGACATAGGAGACCCACATGGGGTCAACATAGGATGTGATTAATACTCTAAAATCCTTATTAAACAAAGTCATGATGATTCTAATCACTTCTTTGAATTGTATAATTGGGATTTTACTATCATGGATTCTCATACATGAGTTCCTCTATCCAACCATGGTCTTAAGATATTATAAAAGTCATTCTTAGTGGTCTATTCCTTGATTTTAGGGAGGTTTATGTGAGTCTTGGGAAGATTATAGTAGCCTTAAAAAGCGACTAGAGCTATATATGCAATCCTCTTTGATGTACCCTCCTTTATTATCCAGTCTCCATCTACTCTATAATTAATGAACATAGGAGCTAGGATATCGACACAATAAAGTACCTTTAGTTTGGCATCTATGAGATGAAGTCCAAACATATAGATTGCCATGAGATCTTCATGTATCTATTTTGTGGCTGTAATTTATTTCTCATTTGGAGCCAATGGTTGTAGAAGGTCAATTACAAAGAAGATTTTTGACTAGTTCTTCATACCATTATTCAAGGCTCCTACATTCAGTTCAATGTCTTTGTAACATCTTCCTTCATTGTTAGTTGACAAGTGAACCTCTACCTCATCTTACTATTATTGTCTTGTAGCAACCATGTCCTCCAATTCGTTAATTTCTCATAGATTACATGATCTCACTGAGTGTTTTTATCTCTTCTCAAGGTAATTTTTATCTCTTTTAAATGCAATTATGATTTAATTAGGAAAGAATTAGGGATTTATGTTGGTAAACTAGGGTTTTTCATAGCTTTAATGGTGGTGGTGGTGAATTCATAAATTCACTCATCTTACTCCCATGAAAGTCCTTTCAAAAGCTAGCCATTAGTCTTTAAAAGTTTTCTTTATTTCACACCATTAGATTGGATCTACAAGCGAGCACAGTCCATTGATCTCAATCCAAGAAGTCTTTTCTGATTCATCACCTTCATTATGTTTTATCCTCATTGAAAAATCTTTGGCTAATTTACACCATTCGATCAAATCTTGTGATGAAGCATGGACCGTCAAATCTACAAATATGCACATGAGTTAATGAGCTTTGAACTTAGTAAAAACTTAGGTTAAAAGTCCTATACTAAGTTTTAATGTTAAAAAAGCAAAGGGGCCTTTTAAAGGGTTGAAAAATACATCCATTTTCTAGGATAAAAGTTTACACTATCTTAAATTTGAGGTCCTTGTGAATGTCAAAAATGTTCTCATGAATGTCAAATGATGGGTGTGAGACTGTCGTATTTAAGCTCATCTAATATACTTATAGGGCTTAAGCTTAAGCCTTGTGGTCTTATTGTGTAGAAAAACACATTGTTATTTAACTTGAAATTATGTTCCTTGGGCCATATGTCCAAGTGTTTAGGGCACATGATCCCTTAAGTCCTTTTTGACTGGTTACTTACACTTTGATTATGTTGAAAACATTTGGCCATTTTGTACCATCGAATCAAATCCTACGATGAAGTGTAGCACGTTAGATCTATGAAGATGCACATGAATTAATGAGCTCTAAGCTTTGATATGAATTAGGTTAAAATTATGTTTCCTTAAGTCTATTTATGTTAAAAAAACACAAGGGGTTCCTTAAGGGTTGAGAAATATGTCCCTTTGCTAGGCCTCAAGGTTATACTGCATTGAAAAGTCTTTGGAAATTTTGAACTATTAGATTAGATCTATGAGAAAGCATGGGAAATTGATTATGATCCATGTACTCATCAATGGTTATTCCCTACAAAGATAAAATATTAGGGTTAGGCATAAAATAAGGATCTTAGAAAGACTTCACATAGTTAACCTTAAACATTTTCTAAAGGGTAGGTTTCAAAAAAGTTAAAGGGTTGATTTGTTTTAGACAAAATATCTACAATAAATAGTTCCCAAAATAATTTCTCTAAAGGTAACTTTCTGCTAAAGTGGACCGAGACAAATTTACTAAAGGGACACTTCAATAAACTTTGAAGGGTCACTTCAAGAAAGTGCCTCAAAGTTAGGATTTCAAAGGGTATTTTAGGGTTTAGGTGGTCCCATTTTATTGCATTTGATTCACACCATTTAATTAGATTTGTGAGATAGTGAGAGCTATTAGATATATAAAGATGCATAAAGTTTAAACAAGTAATGGGTTGACCAAAGAAAACCTAAGTAATGAACCAGTGAAAACCTGATTAAATCTAGATACTTATAAACTTTTCATAATTTGAGTTGTTTGGGAAACCCAAACAAGTCTTCCCTCTAAATTTTTAATTCAAATGTTAGGTTTTTTATACTAGGGAAACCTAGCCTTCTTTATGTAACCTAAAATTATATATTAAAAGATAAACCAATAGCAAATTTATTCCAAAAACATAGTCATTATCATTAAACATGTATAAAGCATATCCCTTCTTAGTGGATGATCTTCAAATTTATTTAAAAAAAAAATTCAAGCAAGATTTCAAGGTTTAGATTTTTTTAAACATTCATAAGGGTCCCCAATTTTAAAAATCAAGAAATTTGGGGGTATGTTGATCCAAAAAATGGTGACTCACAAGGGAAACATAGCAATATGTCAAAACCTAAGGATCTAGTTTAGACCAATACATAAGTATTTCATCCATTGGGTTCATAAAATTGTCTAAATAAAACCTTGATTGATATAAACCTCACATGTGTAAAATTCAAAATCAAAATGTTGAAACATAAACATGCAGTGTGTGCTTTGATTCTACTTACTATTTGTCATGGAAATTTGGAAGACAACATCCAAGTCATACCTTTGGTCATAACACTTGACTTTGAGAATTTTAGATATCCATTGAAAATAATTGCTCTTAGTTTAGTGAAGGTTTGGGCATTGCTTTTATACCATCCAAGCATCCATAACCCCAATAGAGATACCTTTGGTCCCACTCAAGGCCTTGCTCCACTACCAACCGGGCATCCATAGCCCTGACAAAGATACCTTTGGTCCCACTCAAGGCCTTACTCCATTGTTAGCCAAGTGTCCATAGCCCTAATGGAGGTTACCAAAATCACCTTTGATTATTGTCCATATATTTTTAAATAATTTTCTTCTTTTTGTATTTTCTAGGTCTTTTTGCAAAGGATGGGAACCAATATAGCCTAGTTTTAAGGATTTGGTCAAGTGTTTGATTCTTAGTGTAATCACTTTTAGTTTTAACCTCTATCCTAAATAAAGATGTGTTTTAAGTGCTAGCATGAAATGTGCCTCAACAACCTAAGTTTTTTATAACACATGATTCTTATTTCAACCAAACCTTGATTTAAGATTATGCTTAAGACTTGCCATGATAATTAAATTCTATATCAATCTACACCATTGTCTTTGAGTTGCATCATGGTGATTTGTGACAACCTATGTTCATCATTACAAGATTCATATCCCTAATTCAAAGCACTAGAATTTTGAGCAATCTCATGAAAACTTGAGAAATTACTATCTACAAGACTTATTGGAAATAAAAGAACACAACCAAGAAAAATCAAACAAAATATAAATCAAACACACAAAAAAAAGCACAAACAAGAAGCAAACAAACATATACAAGCAAATAAAGAAAGGAAAGTAGGAAAAGAAACTAAATAGTATACCTACTCTAATCTAACTAGCTTACAGTTTTAACTCCATGAAGACTCTTGCTAGAGTAGTAGCAAATTAATGCTTAAGATACAACCCATTTGTGGGCAAGGTGAACTCTTATCCTTAGAGGTATTTCAACTTAAAGGTGTTGTTTCCCAATTTCTCTACAATTTAATATGGCCCAATCCACAAAGGTGTGAATTTACCATGCTTCCCTTTTGGCTTTGAAGCTTTGTCCCAAAATAGGACTAAGTCTCCTTACCTAAATACTTTAATTTTATATCCTTTATCAAACCACCTTTTCGTTATTGTTTGATGCCCGCTAAATTCAACAAATTCTTTGTCTCTATCATCTTCCATTTGAATAATATCTAGCAACCTTAAGATAGCAAGTTCTTGATTTTATTCCATGTAATCTTGCATGAAGTTAAATGTGGGAAACTTGAGGGTGATAGGGAAGATAGGTTCTTGGCCATACACCAATAAAAATGGTGAATCTTTGAGAACCTAATTTATTTTGATTATATCCACCCATAATGCAAACTTGAGGAACTTATGCCATGTTCTAGGTTTGTCTTCTACAAAATTCTTGATAGCCTTCATCAAGTTCTTATTTTTAGATTCATAAACTCCATTCCCTTGGGGATAATGGTTGGATGCAAACTTTTAAGTGATGCCATTGTCATATGCACATTCAGTAATCTCAATAGAAGTGAAGGTAAATCCATTATCACAGACCAAAGAGATATGGGTTTTAAATCTTGTGCAAATGCTTTCTTCCATAAATTTAGTTACCTCTTCTATCCTATAATGTTTGGTGGAAATATATTCACTCCACCTTATACAATATTTAGTATCAGTAGGGATAAATTTATGTCCATCAAAAGAATTGGGGTTGATCACCCCACAAATCCCAACCCCCATTATGCAAAAGTTTTTTCAACTATCATGGGTTGTAAAGGCATGGCTGCCTTTGGATATTTTATGTTGAATATTTGGCATGCATGTCACTCCTTCACATGCTCATGAGCATATTTAAAGAGGGTAGGCCAATAATACCCAACTTTGAGGATCTTTTGAGCTGTGGTTCTTCCTAAAGGGTGTCCACTTCCTAGCTTCTCATGGAAGGTAGTCATGATTTGAGCTACTTCTTCTTTGGATACACATCTTAAATAAATTCCCTCAAAGTTAATTTTATATAAGACTCCATTCTTGATGAGGTAATAAGCTACTTTGAGCCTCAAGGCTCTTCTTTTCTCTCTTGTAACTCCTAGGGGACAACCTCCATTGATACGTAGGTGGATGATAAAATCATACCACTCACTTGGTTGGAAGCTTTGCTGGTCAACTTGCATGACATGGAGCTTGGGGTTTACATTGGAAATCATTTGAATTAAGCCTTAGAACCTTACCAACTTGGCAATATTTATTTCAATATAATACTCTTGTAGAACTAACATCCATTTGCCTCTTCTTTCTCCAAGTTCATTGTGACTCATCATGAGTTTTATAGCTGGGTCTGGCAAGATAACATATACCTTATTCCTAAGGATATAATGCCTAAATTTCTTAACTTATTTCACCAATGCATAAGCTTGCTTTTCAATCATAGAATAGTTAACTTCAACATTCTTGAAATTGGTGCTCATGAAAGCTATGGGATGATCATTCCCATCAAAATTTTGAGTCAGTACTATAGCCATAGTATGCTCACAAGCAAATGAATACAGATAAAAATCCTTTGAGAATTTAGGACTTATGAGGATTGGAGCTTCAGTGATTACCTTCTTAATATCAGCAAAAGCCTTCTTGGATTCATCATTCCAAGAGATCTTGGCATCCTTCTTCAACATGTCATTCAAATGTTTGACCAGTTTAGCAAAGCCTGATATGAATTTTCTTACAAAGTTAATTTTCCCAAATAATAAATTAAGCTCTTTTCTACTGTTAGGTAAATCAATATTGGAGATGGACTCCACTCTTTAGGATCTATGGATATCCCTTGCTTGGTGATAACATGGAATATTAGTTTCCCCTCTGTGACACAAAATATACTCTTCTTTGGGTTGAGGTAAATGCCATATCTTTTGCACCTTTTAAACACCTATTGCAAGTGCATGAAATGATCCTCTTTATTATTGGAGAAAACTATCAAATCATCCATATAGATGATGATACATTTGCCTACTAGACCTTGGAAAGCATGGTCCATGGCCCTTTGAAATGTTACTCCTACATTGATAAGCCTAAAGGGCATCTTCTTGTAGGCATAGGTTCCCCACTTGGTCATGAAATATATCTTCATCCTATCCTTTTTGTCAACCAGCACTTGGTTATACCTTAAGAATATATCAAAGAAGGACATCATATCTAACCATGAAATAACTTGTATGACTTGGTATAAAGAAGGTAGAGGATAGTTGTCATTTTTAGAATATATATTCAAGTTTCTAAAGTTAATGCATAATCTAATCTCCCCATTCTTATTTATTACTAGGACCAAGTTTGCAACCTAAGTAGAGTGTCTAATAGGAAAGACAATCCTTGCATCTAATAGTTTCTTGACCTATTTATAAATCATAGGCTCTAATATAGGATTGACTAGCCTTTGGTTTTGCCTAAAAGGCTTGTAGTCTTCTTTGAGAGGTATTATATGAGTTATGACCTTTGGGTCAAATATCTTCAAGTCTTCATAGGACCAAGTAATGACATCTTTGTACTTTATGAGCAACTCTCTTGATTTCTTATTCTCCATTTTAGTGCATGCTTTCCATATGTTGATGGGTTGAGGTTGGTCTTGTGGATAGATAATGATTGGATGGTAGTATTTTCCACTCACTTTAGGTACCTTAGGTACCTCTATAAGCTTATCATGATAAAATAGTGTCTATAAAGAGATCATCCCTTTAGGTATCTTATTATCACTAAGCTAGATGATCTTGCCATTAAGATCATTTCTAGGAGAGATTTCATTTACTTCATCAATGATATGGGATTAAAATGCTCTAGAGTTGGTTAAAAAATTGATGATGTGTTGATCATCATTAAAAACTTGGAAGTGATTGATGTTATCAGGGACTGATGGGCAAGGTACCAACTCAATGCTAAAGTTAGGGGAATCTCAATTTGGCATGAGGTTGGTTATAGTAGAATTAAGATCATCAACAAACTTGTTTTCTTCCCTTATAATAGCTAAAATGTTGAAGGCATCAAAAGATTTAATAAAATCCCATACCCTAAACTTATATCTCTTCAAGTAAGACAACTTGGACTGGTATTTACTCTTCACTTGGTTGACCACAATTTTAGAGTCTCCATAGACCATAAGCTCTTTAAATTTGTGCTTGATGGAAAGATTTATTACAAGAATAAGATATTCATACTCAGCTAAGTTATTAGTGTAAGGAAATTTCAACCCATAAGATGCATGGTAGTGTTTGTCTGTAGGGTCTACTAACATAATGCCAACTCTTGATCCTGATTTGCATCTGGGTCTATTAACATGTAACTTACATAATCCAAGCATTGGAGAAGGCATTTTATAATCTAGATTTTGTGTAATTTCTAAGGTGAATATTCTAAGATTACAATCAAGGAATTTTACCCTTTCATTAACTATATTGTATTTAGTTATCATATGCTTCATCCTCGGCTCTCTCTCAACCCTTAGTTAATTAGGGACACCCTTCCATGGAAACCACAAATGAGAATAGTTAGTGGACATGTACCCATTCAAAGATTTGGTCCATTTCTTGCTTAGAAATAACCCATAAGCACTAGGGATGTCTACTAATTGAATGTTAATAAAATATTAAACTCTAGGTTCACTTGCTAATTAAATGTGCACTTTAAGTAGCTCTTTAATGAATTTGACTTTTGATTTATCTAGTTATGTGACTACTCAGTCTAACTTGATTGGGTTTAGCCTAAGTTGTTCAAAAATTCTAGAAAGCATGATATTAATTGAAGCTATTGAATATAGTAGACAATTATGGACATTCTTACCAAACACCCTGACTGTGAGCAGAAAGGGTAGAGACTCTAATTTTTCCACTTGCATAGTTACATTGGCATTATCATTTTTTGGTGGCTTTTTAGGCTTCTTGGACAAGGATTCCAAGAGAATGTCTCTTTGCTTAGTTATCTATGTCAGTTCATGTAGAGTGATATTTGCCTTGATTTTATTCATGTCCTCAACAAGATTGCATCTAGTCTTATTCAAAGGTTTAACTAAAGGCTTATAAGAACTACCTTTAGGTGGCTCAAGATAATTCCTTGAAGATGTATCTAGAGGAGTCTCATAGTTATGGGATGAGTAAAAGTAGTCAAGGGATGTATTTTCTCCCTATTCCTTAGAGGGTAAGTCTTTAGGAACTATTGAAATGCTTGGATTTCTTTAGGAATATTGTCAAGCTCATTATCTTCTTAGAAAGGAAATTGGAAGGTCTCTACCATGTGTACTTGATCTTGTGCTTTAGATATATAAGTACTAGTAGTATTGTCCTTATTTGGGATAAATTAAAAGGTTTCAAGATCTTCTTGGAAGGATTCAAAAGATTTAACAAATTCAATACAATCTATCTCACCATGATTAGAAGTGGCATGCACTCTAAAATAATTAGGCAGGGCAATATCTATGAGATTGATGTCCATAGTCTTCTTTCCAGATGAAGAAGTCTTATTGTCTTTGTTGTTATTAAATAAGATATCATTCTAAAATAGATTTATAGGTCTATTAAACTTTTATAAAGTGAATTTCTTTTCATAGTTATCCTTAACATTACCAACTTGCTTTTGCAATTATAAGAAGTATGTACTAAACTTTTGGACCATCTTGAGTATGGACTCATTTTCATTCTTTGGAGCTTTAAAAGCTTGGGATTGACTATTTTTAATAGTTTTGATTGGTATTATATCCTTTTAAACATTTTTTTGAGATCCATTAGTATTTTTCTGACCTAAGAAACCTAAGTTCTAATTGGGAGCAACATGACTAGTAGGCAAGATAGTTAGAGCTGGTATTTGATTCAGAGATGGAGAATTTTGATTATTAACTGGGAAAAAGTTTAAGGCTAGCATATGTGGGTTATTATTTGGAATTGAGTATGTCATTTTCCCTTGAGGCTACATTTGGTCACTAATGACCACTACTTTTGAATAATCTTAAGCTAATGTGGCAATAACTAGGATAGTTCTCTTAAGAAACATAGAAGTCATGGGATCCATATCATCTTTGTAGATATCTAAGGCCAAAGGTTCATTAGGATTGTAAGGATCTATGGTTATATTAAATATATTTTGAAATCTAGCATTAAAATACCTAATAGGCTCACTTGCATCTCTCATGATGGTAGTAAATTGATGATATATGACACACAGGTTAATAATCTTCCCAAATTGATCAATAAAGATGGTGTTAAAGTTATTCCAAGAAGTAATAAAATCATTAGGTAGGTTTAAGAACCACTCATAAGAATAACATTTGAAGGTAAAAGGGAATAAACTACAATCTACATCCTCATGAATGACATTTAAGAGCTTTAAAACATCTTTAAAGGACTTGACATGTTCCTTGGTAGTGACCATACTTGTTGGACTAAATATAGGCAAATATTTCTTAAGATATCATGGTAAATCATGAACTATACCTAGAATTTTAATAAGATAACTTCTAATTCAATCCATATCTGGTTGAAGGTTGAATGCAGGGACTCCTTTTAGGGGTAAAGATGACAAATATTTTGAATGTCTATGCCTTCCTTTATCCTTTCTAGCCTACCAATGTGTTTGGAGTTCAATTAAAGGTTACCTAGTTTTTGAATGAGATCTAGTCATGATTTTAAATAATTCCATCTTGAGAACTCATAATCCTACTTTGAAGTATGGTTTAACATGTTAATTTCCAAAAAATGACAAATAATATGCACATTAAGCTTAATTTGTAAATATTTACATATGAAAATGTAAAGGACACTGATATTTAACTAAATTAGCTCAAATATATGTTGAATCATGCAAATATGACCATCCTTTACATCCTTCTAATGAATTATACTTGAATTTCATACAAATAACACCAATATTAACCAAACTAAAGCTGTCCTAACCTCAAAAATCAAGAATTTTATGACTTAAAACCATACTTACTAGAGTTGAACCAACCTTTATGAAGAACCAAGATCTTTGCCTTACTAAGAGAAAAGATGAGCAAGAAAAAACTCACAAAGAAAATATATTTACAAATGATGTAAATATCTTCTAAGATTAACCAAGAAA
The DNA here is from genome assembly GCA_037957365.1 of Torreya grandis. Taxonomy (NCBI): domain Eukaryota; kingdom Viridiplantae; phylum Streptophyta; class Pinopsida; order Cupressales; family Taxaceae; genus Torreya; species Torreya grandis. Next base: position 1,679,657 of record JARHVA010000961.1, read on the forward strand.
ACATTGATACTTGAAAAGAAGGCCCTCCTTCTAGTGCCAATGAGAACCACCTCTTGTTGATGCTTCTAATTGCTCCATAGATTATTTCTTAGTGTTGATGAACACTTATAATTTTAAGATTATAAGAATCCAAGGCATAATTTGTAGTTTGTGATAAGTAGTGTGTCTATGGTGGAATAGTTGATAAAGTATGAGAGCTTCCCACAAAATTTATTTGATGTAGTTGTTGGGAGCCACCATGGTTTAAGTCTTTGCAGTCTTATAGTCCTCTTGGTCAAGATTTCTAACTCTAAGCTAATCTAAGTGGATATTTAAACTAAGGTGAGCATTGATAAACAAAATCATAAGGTAGAGTAAGGTAGAGAAGAAATATGATTTCAAGAATTAACCTCAAACATAATGACAAAGATCTATTCAATTTGAGCATACATTTAACCAATAAGTGATGCAACATAGCATAAGCCCAAAATTCACCAAAAATTAGGCAAGATTCAAAGGAAAATATAAATATCATGAGTAAAATTCAAGATTACTTAAAGATTTTGCTATGTTAATCTGAATTTCATAAGAACATTCAAATGCAAAGCAAATAAAACAAAGTAAACTTAGAATCCTTCAACTAGTCTAGCACATCACAAACTAGAAACCTCATGAACATAAAATATAGCTCATATATCTAATAACCATTCAAATCTAAGACATCTACCTAAAATTGAGAGAAATCAAAAATAATATAACACAACACTAGACAATCTTTGTAGAATTCCAATTGTATTAATTGCTCTAGTATAAAATTGCTCAAAATCCCTCCCTTTACAAATGGTAACACTTTTCTATTTATAGAAGACATAGGTAGTGTACCACTTATCTTTCTTTCAAAATTTTACAAGAGGTAAGGATAATTGTCCTTTTTACAAAGAACGCTATAGTACATATGGCCATTAGGTGCATATTCGATCAAAAGACTAATATATGATATAAATTAGCATATATAGTTTACATAAATAATAATCTTGGATTTGCTCTTGGGTTGGTGGGCCCCCTTAATCAGTTAGGCTAAAGGTAGTCTTATACATTAGTTTATTATTCTTTTATTAACTCAAAATACACTCTGGGCTTCATTAGACTCTCTTCTTCCTAATCAACCAATGTATCATATTATTTGTCACTTCTAATGGTGACCTCTTGTAAGCACCTTGCTTCTGCTATTTGCTCTCCTATGGTGAGGATGACATTAAGGAATTTTTATTTATCATTATTGGATTATCCTTAATTTTCATCCTTGATGCCTTGGATGAAGGCTTGGACTCTTTTCTATAATTCCATGTCATTTATTAGGCTGATGGTAGTAGGTTGAGAAGGGGTCACCAACAAGGTTATAAACTTTTCAATTCTATTCACCAAGTCCTTATCTTCCTCTATGATTTCATTGGCTTTGTTTTACCATGAACTTAATTCTTATATTTGATCCACCAACATCCCTTGAATGACATTCAACTATTTTTCTTTGATATTCATGAAGTTTAAAGGTTGTTTAGTGATGTCTACTTTGATCAACTCTATCACCTAGTTTTTGGTTTCTTGCCATTGTTGTATCAATGTTTTTGTCTTCTTCGCTTGTAGTTTCAAGTTATTAAGCCTGAGTTTGATGGATTTTAATCATTCAAATGCATCTAAGAATTACTTATTTAACATCTTTAATAGGTCCTCTGGAATTGATAGTGAGACTGGGCCTCCAAGTCTTTCTTCACTTTTTCCAAGTTCAAGATTCTTTGCTTCATTCCATAAATTCCCACCATAACCATTGCTAAATGGGCTTCCACCGGACTTGAAATATATTCTTGATGAATGGGGTGTTCCCTTGTTACCTATCCTTAGACTAGAATAAGTCTTACAAATGGTTCCACTCTTTGAAGAGAAACTTCTTTAGTTCCAATAGTTACTTTCTTGGTAGTAACCTTATCTATTTTAGATGTATCAAGGTTAAATTATACCTTGGGATCTGATTCTAAAATCTTTAAAGCTTTTAGTGTTTCAAGACTAGCCCCTCTTGATTGCCTTGATTCTTTTATTTTCTTGTTTCTCTCCTTAGAAGCCTCAATCATTCTCCTCTCTTCTTGCTCCTTCATGAGCTCCAAGATCTAGGGTTGAACTTCAACATTGGTAGTGCTAGTCAAATTCCATGAATGCATTTGAGAGGGCATCTTTTCAAACTTCCCATATATGAACCAGTCAGGGATGACAAGTCTATGTATGGGAAATTCATCACTAAACAAGTTCACCTCACTTGTTGGGTGAATCCACTTGGGTTTCTTAGAGATTCTAGGCACCAAATCCATATGTATCTCCCTCTTTTTTTGGTTATAAGGACCAAATCTAAGACAAATCCATTGCCTTTGTCTATCTCTTCAGCTTGAAGACCTTTAATTAGTGCCACCTCAATTATGGCTCCTTCACCTTCACCTCCTTCCTTGTCTGACTTGTATGTATCTACAAGTTCCTTGAAGAACTCTTCCACTATTTCATAAGGTTCCAAGGCAAATATATCAAGGTATTCCATAGGGGAAGTGGGTCTTTGAGGTAGAGGGTCCCTCTCCTAGCCTATGTTCCTTCTTTTGTTCACTAGGTCCTTAAATTTTGGGTACTTGTTGCTAAGGTTGTTACTATTGCTGAGGTAGACCTTGAGGCACTTGTGGTGGAACTAAAGTAGAAGGTAAGAAGTGGTATTGCAAGGGATTCATTTTCCATTTTATCCTAATGGTTTTTCTTCCCTCTATAATCTATGTCCTAATTTGAATCCATGCCCCTTAAACCTAGCCAACAGTTTTTGAAACTTAGCTACCTTTGTGTATAAGTGGTCATATGGACCTAATTGATGTTCATAAGGTACCATATGTAGTTTTTTGGATTGTAGATGGAAGAGCACATTGCCATTTGTATCCCATGTCTTGAGGTCATCTAATTGGAAGTAGAATGTCTCTCTATTCCTTGCTAAAGTCTCTAATTGCTTCCATCCATAAATCATTATTTTCCCAATCAGATATGGGAATAGATGTAGGATGACTTTCTTCTTCTCTCTACATACATGGTCTATACCATGAAGGAGTTGATGAGATATCTCCTACTTGGCCAACTTGATTGGGACATGCACTTGTAGCCTATAGGGTTGAGTCTAAAAACCTTCAATTTTTATGACTATACAATTAGGATAGAGCCATATGTCACCAATGGGTTTTACAAATTGCCTAATGAGGGGGTGAACCCTAGGCATTAGACTTCTATTAATTATCCCCACTAGAGTGGGATATGTGAAATCATAAATGAATTTCATGTGGTACCTATACTTGAATATGTGCAATTTGGAGTAATGGTGAGAAATGGTAATCTTGTTATGAGGTGACTAGTTCCTAATGGTAGGGAAGTAAGTTGAGGCCATGAAGGTGTCTGAAAAATAAGACATCATTGTGAATCGATAGCTTTTTTTCCTTTTAATTCTATTGAACTACCTCCCTAGATGGATACTTATCATTTATCTAATAGGTGGAGTCAGCTTCTCTTCTATCATGAAATAGACATAAGAGACCCACCTGGGGTCAACATAAGATGTGATTGCTGCTCAAAAATCCCTATCTAATAAATTCATGATGATTCTAATCCTTCTCTAAATTTTACAATTGGGATTTTACCATCATGGTTTCTCATTACATGAGTTCCTCTATCTAGCCATAGTCTTAAGATATTATCTAAGTCATTCTTAATGGTGTATTCCTTGATTGTTTGGAGGTTTATGTGAGTCTTGGGAAGCTTATAGTAGCCTTCAAAAGCTACTAGAGATATATAATCAACCATCTTTGATGTACCCTCCTTTATTATCCAATCTCCATCTACTCTATAATAAATGAACATAGGAGCTAAGATATCAACACAATGGAGTACCTCTAGTTTGGTAGCTATGAGGTGAAGTCTAGTCATCTATATTACCATGAGATCTTCATGTCTCTCTTTTGTGGCTACAATTTATTACTCATTAGGAGCCAATGATTATAGAAGGTTGATTTCAAAGAAGATTTCTAACCAGTTCTTCATACCATTATTCAAGGATCCTACATCTAGTTTAGTGTCTTTATAACATCTTCCTTCATAAAAGTTGACAAGTAAACCTCTATCTCATCTTACCATTATTGTATTTTAGTGGCCATGTTCCTCCAATTGGTTAATTTCCCTTAGACTATGTGATCTCATCGAGTGTTTTTAGCTCTTCTCAAGGTGATTTTTATCTCTTTTAAATGCAATTATGATTCAATTGGGCAAGAATTAGGGATTTATGTTGGAAAACTAAGGTTTTTCATAGCTTTAATGGTGTAGGTGGTGAATTCATAAATTCACTCTTGTTACTCCCATGAAATTCCTTTCAAAAGCTAGCCATTAGTCTTTGAAAGTTTCTTTCATTTCATACCATTAGATTAGATCTGTGAGCAAGCACATTCCATTGATCTCAATCTGTGAAGTCTTTTTTGATTGGTCACCTTCATTATGATTTATCCTAATTGACAAGTCTTTGGATATTTTTCACCATTGGATCAAATCTTGTGATGAAGTATGGACCATTGAATCTATAAAGATGTACATGAGTTAACAAGATTTGAGATTAATAAAAACTTAGGTTAAAAGTCCTCTACTAAGTTTTCATGTTAAAAAATCAAAGGGGCATTTTAAAGGGTCGATAAATACATCCCTTCACTAGGATAAAAGTTTAGACTATCTTAAATTTGATGTCCTCATGAATGTCAAAAACATTTTCACAAACATCGAATCACAGGCATGAAGCTATCAAATTTAAGCTCATCTAATGTACTTATAGGGCTTAAGCTTAATCCTTGCAGTCATGTTGTGTTAAAAAATATATTGTTATTTAAGCTAAAATTATGCTCCTTGTGCTATATGTCCAAGTCTTTAGGCTACGTGATCCCTTAAGTTATTTTTAATTGGCTAATTAAACTTTGATTAGGTTAAAAGCCTTCAGCCATTTTGTACCATTAGATCAAATCCTATGATGAAGCATGGACTATCAGATATGTGAAGATGCACATGACTTAATGAGCTCTAAGATTTGATATGACTTAGGTTAAAAGTATGTTTCTTAAGTTTATTTATGTTAAAAAAACATAAGGGGTTCCTTTAAGGGTCAAGATATACATCCCTTTACTAGGCCTCAAGGTTATACTACGTTGAAAAGTCTTCAATGATTTTGTACTATCAGATTAGATTTGTGAGCAAGCATGGGCCATTGATTATGATTTGTGTACTCATTAATGATTGGTCCCTATAAAGAACAAATATTAGGGTTAGGTATAAAATAAAAAACTTATAAAGATTCACGTAGTTGCCCTTAAACATTTTTTTAAGGGTAGGTTTCAAAAAAGCTTAAGGGTTGATTTGTTTTAGACAAAATGTTTTCAAGAAATAGTGCCAAAAATAATTTCTTTGAAGGGCACTTTTTGTTAAAGTGGATCAAAAAAACTTTCCCAAAGGGACACTTTAAGAAACTCCAAAGGGTCACTTCAAGAAAGTGTCTCAAAGTTATGATTTCAAAGGGTACTTTGGGGTTTAGGTGGGCCTATTTACTTACATTTGATTTTCACCATTGGATTAGATCTATGAGATAGTGAGAGCCATTAGATATATAAAGATGCACAAAGTTTAAAAAAGTAATGGGTCGACCAAAGAAAACCTAACTAAGTAATGAACCAATTAAATATACATACTTATAAACTTTTCATAAGTTGTGTTGTTTGGGAAACCCAAACAAATCTTCCCTCCAAGTTTTGAATTCAAATGTTAGGGTATTTTGTAAGGGAAACCTAGCCTTCTTTATGTAACCTACAATTCAATCTTCAAAGAAAAACAATTATAAAAGTTAGTCCAAAAATATAATCATTATCATTAAGCATGTATAAAGCATATCCCTTTCAAGTGGATGATCTTTAATTTTTTTTAAAAATAACCTTTTCAAGCAAGATTTCAAGGTTTGGATGTTTTTAAACATTCATAAGGGTCCCCCATTTGCAAAATCAAGAAAGTGGGGGGTATGTTGATCCAAAATTTTCCTTGTATAGTCTTGTTACCATACAAACCTCCTTTTACCAGTTTGTCCATAGTTAACCATTATTTTATGATGGCCTAATTTTGGATGCACCCACCTGATGATGGAAAAATGATGGGAGGTGATCCCCTCCTTTGGTTGGACTCATGGATTAGTGTGGAGTCCATGTGAAGGCAACTTATTCAAAATTTTGTATACATTTGTAAATAAATTACATTATGTATTTGAGATTCATGTTATTATTATTATTTTAGTTGAACATATGTATATATTAGAAGGAAAGTTGTAATAGTCATTGGAAATAGTGTGATGTTTCTTATCACTTGCATACTCTTCCTAATGAGTGTATTAGATTATAGAAGTAATAAAAAGATTATTTTATCCTCAAAGTCTAATTATATATGATATATTAGGCATTTATTTCTCTCTATTCTTATATTTGATTGTTAATAAATGTTTTCTCTTTCCTAAAATTGTGAAATCCATTGATTAGTTTGATGCTAAAGAAGGATATATGCATTTGTTTAATTTTTACACAGTTTTAAACTAACCTATTTTTCCATAAATAAAATTGATCAAAAAGCATGATTTATTAGGATTTAATAGAAATGTATATAATATTTTTATGTGCTATATTTTTAAAAATATAATTTTTCAACCTAGGACTATTAAAAAGGGCTCATTTCATTTGTAAAAACTCTAAACCTCACTTAATTTTATTACATGATTATTTGGGTAGAAAACCTCTCAAATCAATTTTATTAAAATTTTATGCATTTTATAAGTGTAATTCCATTTATTTCATAATTTTTGGGTTCTCAATTTTCTCGATATAATTTCTTAAAATTTAGAACTTTGTAGGATAATTTTGAACCCATAGGCCCTTAAGAAGTGTAATTGAAATTTTATATGGGACAATATAAGTTTGGGTTTGTAGTCACCCATGTGATTGCACACAAAGGTAATAGGCCATGGTGATGGCTAGTGGTATAGAATTTGCATGATTTTAAATATTAACTACCATGTGATCAAGTCTCTCATGGTTTAATTACCTTGCGTAATGTTGTAGTGTGTCTTTATAGCCATGTAACTATAAAAGTTATTGCCTCCCAAACCACTACCTCACTTGATTGACACACTTAGTCAAATACATACCATATTTTAAATTTTTAATTAGAATAAGCTTTATATTAATTAATTTAATAAAGTTTAATTTTATAAAGTGCAACCTGCAACTATTTATTATTAAAAAAAACCTTTTTCAAAACAAGTAGACCAATTTTATTCATTTAAATATGAGAAACTAGTGGCCTAGAGGTGGGATGGAACTAAAAGGGGCCCCAATTAATTTTTTTACTCTTCCACATGGTATAAGTTTTTATACCTGGAACTACATATTTTTTAATTTATTACCCTTTCTATCTAGCAATGCCTTAGACAACATTTACAACCTAGTAGACCTATTTTCTAATTATGATTACAGAGGCCCAGTGGCTTAGAGGTGGGAAAACCCAAAAGTTACCCACTCATATTTTATTTCCCCTATACATGGAAGTAGTTTTAGGACCTGAAAATTTATAGTTTTCACTTTATTCTTATTTTGTCCTAGGGAGGCCTTTTTGGGCCTTGTTAGCTATCACGGGTTGATCCAAAAGGGAACCACAGCTATTTTTTCACCGCAATAAATTTTAGACAACTTTGAAAATATTTTTTCTAAAATTTTGTATTTAAAATTGATGGCTACCATTCATGTTTATAAAGGAGTTTGAAGCTCCAAAAACCATTTTGCAAATTGAGACTGAGACCTCCTATAATGTTTTTAAAAATATGGATACTTCTAGAACAAAATTATGCATGCATGTATTGAAACATATTTAAAAAATAAATAATTGAAAAAATGATCAAAATATTAGAATATCCTTTAATGACAATCATCCAAGGCTAAAGAAGGAGAGGAGGGATGACTATGAACAAGTCATCCTCCAACACCTCCTACCTCCATTCCAAAATATGAATTTGTAACTTAATGTCTATTTTGAATAATTTATTAGCTTTCATAAGGGTTTATAGGGCTTCTTCACCTTTGACCTAATCCAATGATTGAGGTTAAACTATCCAATGGTTGACATGGAGTGTTCCATCCTCAAGGGGCTTATTTGGGATCTTTTAGACCCCTTTAGAGGTTGTAGAGGGACCATATGATTTTTACTTGAGCTATTTTATTAAATTTTACTTAAGTAAAAAATTGATTTTTTTTTATGAATTAAGTGCAAACTAAGCCTTGTGATTGGTCAAATTCACTTGAAGATGCTTTTGAGCACCAAAAAGAGTTAGATAATATAGTTTGAGCTAGTGGTTACTCAAACCCAGCTCACATTAATCAAATATTATTTTTGGGCCATTGGGACCATGGGGATTACTAGGCTAGTTTAACGAGTTTTAGGCTTGTTGATACCTTATAGGCCATTTAGAGTAAATGTGGCTAACATGGTTACATAGTGATAATTTGACCACTTATGCATTATGATCCATGCCTTTTAGGCATGTAAATTTATTTGGATACATTATACATCTTGTGACACATTGTTACTTAGTCAATGGGAAAGGAAACTATTTAGGATGTGCATTATACATTCTAAAAAAAATTGGCATAATTTTGTGTGTGTTGTCATTGTGCTAGGTTTTAGGCATGACATACATAGATAGATAGTAAACCCTCACAAACAACTACAAGTACTTGATTATAAAATTAGTCGCATAGTCAACTAGGACATGGGCATAGTTAGCAGACAAATCCAAAGTACATCCTCATCCCCTTAATTTTTAATTTTACCAACAAACTTTGAATTTATATTTTTGGATGTGACACAATTCATAGGTAGTTTTAGCTAGTTTCTATCTAAAATTAGTATGCACAATCAAATATAAATCATATCCAAGTTAGGTTTGCATATCTTTTGTCAATTTAATATTTTATAACTCATTTCCAATTGTGTAAATTCTCTATTTAACATTTATATCTATATATTTATATATATCTAAATCAAGTTTTAATAATTTATTTGTTCATAGCATTTCATCATTAAATATAAAAGAACATTAAACATTTTAGGGAACCCATATTTTATTTAGAACATTGCTTATCATTTGCTTGATTTTTTGTCCTAAGATTTCATAAAAATTTATGTAAATTCATGACATAATAAAATAGCCTCAACCTTGGATATAAATATGAAATCATGAGTCAATCTTCTTCAAACTTGGATTTAGTCTGATACTAAATAAATTGCCTTATCACATCAGATAACATTTGACATTGAATTTGTTTCTTTTAAGCTCATGTTAAAATTTGTTGATATATATACAAAAAAATCTTTCAATTTTATTTTCTCTTTATTTTTTATTTGCTTGCTTATTTTTATAAATTATGTTCTGATAATTTTAAAATTAATTAGTGATTATTGTTATGGGCTAAGTGGTGATCTATTTTATAGACATCCTTGGTGTGATTGGTACTACCCTAATACTCAAGCCATTGTATAGCACTAAACATGGAGTTTAGTTTTCACATACCTCACAGTATATCAAAAAGACCTAGGGTCCCTTGTTTATACCACATAAAGCCTATTTTAGCCATTTGATTAATGGTGCATTTAATAGAAACATATAATCCAAGAAAGTTAATCTCACCATATCCTCAAAGATGGGATAGTGGATATAGATATGTCTTTTGCCTCTATAGTTAGTGCTATGAAAAAGAGGGATGACACTATTTTGAAAATGAGAAAGTATATTTAAGAGACCACACAATCATTCAAATCCTTGCCTAGATCACCCTTCATACCTTGATTTTTGTTTGTATTATATTCATATTCATTAGATCTATTAATTCATAATGGGTTTAATGAATGAATGTTTCTTTCATATGTTTCATAAAATTATGTAGTTCATTATTACATCTTGTATTACTTTTCAACATGCTCTTCATTATGTTTTTAAATGGATTAAATGCCTAACTAATAAATAAGCTACACTAAACAAGGTCAAATCTCATGGATTTCCTATTTTAAATGGTTACACTACTGTATAATGTCATTAATATTATTTAATAGCTTTTGTCAAGTCTAAATTGACTTGGGAACAAGAGGAATCATATATGATATATTGTATTAAATATTCAAATTCAAAGGATCTTCCTTTATCTAATTCACACCCTCTTGAATGGTGTATTATGGCTCTTATTTTAAAACCTAATACTCAGGAAAAGTCTACTGAAACTAATGAAGAAAAATTTATACAATATCTTCATGAACATATAGAAAATGTTAAATCCCTCTTATATGTTGCTAGTGATTAAAAAAATAAAGGCCCCCAAGGTAACTCTTATAATATTTCCATTTCCACTATTACATACATTCCTATTTATACACCTCCAGTTAATTTAATAAAATCATTTCTTTATTTGGGAGCATAACTTGGTTTCCAACAAACATCCATGCTTATATCTACTCAGGATACTTATACTCCTCCAATCACCTCTACAAATTATGCTATAGAGCATACCATTCTTGCCTTATAAGATAAGATTTCTCAAATTGATTAAACCATTACTCATGATAGCCCTTAAATTAACTCATGTTCTTTATTACATAGCCTTTTCACACCCAAAATTGCATCTTATCCATTACTAATTGGATTTGTGGCTCCTAAGATTCCTCTATATGAAGGCAAAGGTTATCTTGAATAACATTTATGTGCATTCCATGTAGCTTGTCTATAATCTACAAATAATGACACATTATTGACAATTTTTTTTAAAAAAAAACTCAAATAATATGCTCTTATATGGTTTTATGATCTTCCTCTTCAACCAGTAATGGATTTAAATCCTTTGTAAAATCAATTTATAAACACTTTTCTATCAAAATTGGTGAAAATTTATCATATGCTCAAATTCTAAAGCTCAAACAAGGGTGTAATGAAATAATTAGTGAATATTTCATAAGGTACAAGTATATGCTAGAAAAAATTACAAATAAAATGACTAATAATGAGCTGTAAGATATTTTCACTCAAAAATTACTATCTCAACCTCAAAAGTCTATTATGTTTGATAAATTCAAATCATTTGATGAGCTATTCCATATAGTTAAAGAGTGTGAGGTAAAATTAATTACTTTGAACAAGATCAAGTATAATTCAAATGCTAATTATATTTCAAAGATAAGTACACAAAGTTGGGGGACAAAAAGGGGCCTACCCCTGTACATGTTTTTCCTAAAAATTGAAAAATATAAACTTATATAGATAATTTGATATGGCTACACTCAAAATTTGAGGATGGTGTGAGAAAATAAATTGTATAATTTTGTGTCTAGTTTCCATACACACACACACACACACACACACACACACACACACACACACACACACACACACACACACACACATACATATGCATATATACATACATACATATATATATATATATATATATATATATATATATATATATATATATATATATATATATATATATATATATATATATATATATATATATATATATATATATATATATATACATACACACACATACACACACACACACACACACACACACACACACACACACACACACACACACACACACACACACACACACACACACACACACACACACACACACACACACATTAAAATGGTTAAGTATAACTAGGTCAAACCTCTAAATTTTGAATAAGAACTCCTATTTTTTAAGGAAAATAAATTAGATAGCTAGCCATATGGCCCTTCATTTTTTGAGCATCATTTAATATTATTTAAAACCATTTGGTGGAAGTTTAGATAAGATCATATAATTTATAACCTATATTTGTTTTAATAAATTTTTGATGATTTTTTTTTGAAATTTTACAAGTAAATATATCCTAAAAACTAATAAAAAATAGACAGCTATCCATGTAGCCCCCCTAACTACCTAAAAAAAATGAAAACTTTTTTTTTTGAATACATGTAGAATTAGGCCTAGTTTGTAACCATATATATATATTTTCATTGGATTAAACAAAGAAAAGATACACAAACATATATAGGCATGCATATTTATGGAATTTAGTGGCCTAAAACATCTATAGTTAGAAATCAACATGGATTGAAACCTTAAAATAGTCCAAAAATTATAAAGATCATAGATTTGGAAAGAGGGGAGTGTTCTTATCATTGTGGTGATAATTTTATGAATTGGATAATTTAAATTCATAGTTTATTTGGTGATGGAAGTTGATTTTTTTCTCAATAATCTAAGATTTGGCTATGTTGACAACTCTACACCTTTGGCTTGAGAATCTAAGCCATTTCTGAGCCAAAAGTCTTGGTTTTTGAATTCAAACCCACCACAACACATATGTGGTATAAACTGCATACACATTATTATGTGTACAAATTTAAGTTAAAAAAACAAGTGGGTTTGAAATTAAAATCAATGAAAGTGCATACACATTATTAGTGGTAATAATGCATACACATTATCACCACTAATTATAATAGCGCATACATGTTATTACCATTAATTTTCATGAGTGGCCAAAATACAAAAGGGGGATGCATTAAAAGGTGGTTGGTGGGAGGGGGTCATTTACTAAAATAAATGTTAACTAAAATACTTTGAATTTATTTTAGAAAATATAAGAAATTAGGGTCACTCTACATTTAATAGAGTTGGTCTATCAATTGCATGCCTTACAATGTGGAAGATAGTTTTTAAAAATATAATATAATTAGTACTTAAGAATTTTTAGGTTCTCATTATTGAACTTAGTAATTTTAGGGCAAAAATTTTGTAATCAATGTCCATTTTTGGAAAGCATATAGTCATTATTTATATTTTGTGCTTTCCATATTATTTCCTTACATTTCTTAGAGTCCCAAGTTTGTCAAAATGGATGTTTACAAACCACTCACTTTGAACTCAATCCAAAGTTGTGTGACTAGGGTAGCATGGGTCATAGTGATGACCTACACACATCAAATGACCACCTCATGTTAATTTCAATTGTTCATTATCCCTCTCTCATACCTAATCACTTCTTTCTCATACTTCATCACCCATAATAACTCTATAATTATCATTAATTATCCCTAATCAATCCCTCATTAAACCTCAATATCCCTCATCATCTCTAATCACTTCCTCATGCTCCCTAATCACTCCCTCATTAATCCTCACCAATTCTCATCATACCTCATCACTCCATCATCCATAATCATACATAATCACTCCATCCTCATCCATAATAATCCATAATCAATCCATACTCATCGCTTATTATCCCTAATCACTCCTTCATTAACCATCACCATCCCTCACCATCCCTATTCATTCCCTCACCATCCCTAATAATTCATTCATCATACCTAATCACTCACAACTCATAATTAATAATCCCCAATCAATCCATCATTAACCCTAACCATCCATCATCATCTCTAATCACCTCCTCATCATTTGTAATTACTCCCTCTTTGACCCTCACCATCCTTGATCATCCTTAATCACTCATTCATCATCCCTCATCATCCCTAATCACACCACCTCATACATCATAATCCTTAATCACTCCCTCATTGACCATCACAATCCCTCATCATATATAATCACTCCCTCATAATCCCTAATCATTCCCTTATTAACTCTCACCATCCCTAATCAGTAATTTATAGTCCCATATCATCCCTAATCACTCCCTCCTCTTCTTTCCTCATCCTTAATAACTCCCTCATTAAACCTCACCATCCTCTTCATCTCTAATCTCTCCCTCATTATCCCTAATCACTCCCTAATTGACACTCACCATATCTCATAATCCCTAATTATTGCTTCATCATCATTGATTGATCGAGATGACTATGTCTAATTTAATTAGAGTCTAATTCAATTGTATGTCTTCCCATCGAATCCATATAGAATATATATATTTTTTAACCCAAACATGCCCATATTTTTGACCATGCTTATCTATCTACACCTAATTATATCATTAATCCCAATCGATCCAACTTGAATGACATGGGAAGGGTAGTGATCTGGCCTATCAACTACAATATTCTATAAGGGATAATGCTTTGGTATATAAAAAAATTAATAATAATTTCACCCCCATTAATCAATTATTTGGCCAAATTTAGGGGATTGAAATGTGGTATTATTTGTCCCTAAGGCAATGAAGTCTAACCAGGCATAAGGTAGTTTATCTCTACCCTCTTAATAACTCACCCTTCAAGAGGAATTCTATTTTCTAGTTCACCTCACCCTTATGGAAACACTTTTCATGTAACATGATTAGACTAAATGCTTAGAGATATATTCACACTATATATTTACTAGTGACATGACTCTATGGGTAACATGAATCTATGGCATGGGTAATATGAGTCATTATAGGGGTGACTCTATGGGATGGGTAACATGAGTAACTTAAATATATATGTAACATGTATATATAGGATGGGAAAAATGAGTAATTGGATATGATATATCCAAGTTAATATATAATATATATGTAGAATGAGTATAGGGCTCATTGTTCAACTTGATTTCTTTTATCGATTGATACCCTACATCCCCTCCTTAAATGTTTGGGTCAGTTCTCAATGGGGTTATTTGAACCCAACTATAGGCTCAAGCTTTATAATGGATGGGTGGGCCATTGGCTAAGTGCCAAATATGACTATAGATGTGATTTATATAACACACACACATAGACACACAGACACACACACACACACACACACACACACACACACACACACACACACACACACACACACACACACACACACACACACACAATATCTAGTTTGGACCACCCAAACCAATCTATAGTGGGTGGGCATTAGAGGTTCTAAATGATGCAAGGAATTTCTCCTTTCTATGGTAGATGAGGCCTCTTCCTTGGGCCTAAGTATTCATTCATATAGTTTTTTTATTTCCCATATATATGATAGAGTAACCTAACCCGTTGTTCAAGCCCTAGGTACCTCCCTTCCTTGTGGATATCTATATTAATTACCCCCTTATCATCTAAAGGTATTTTATATCTATCTAAGATATGATCCTCCTAGATAGATATAGATTCTTTATATATAGATAATTATATGCTATCTATCTATAAATATAGACATATATCCATTGGGGGATAAACTAAAGGACCTAAATTAAAATTCATTTAGGTAGAGGGGTTTATTATGCTACATATTATGCCTTCATCTTGATCTATTAATCGCTAGGCATGTTCACTTCATTTGGTCCATATATAGATAGGGGGATCCTTGAAGGAAGGAATATGATATATGTAGTTTATGGGTGGTGACTATGACTACGCTATAATATAAGGTTGTGCTGGAGGCCATTATATTATTATAAGCATGTTTTGGTAGGAATAGTGGCTATATATTTTGTCATATGCCCATATATCTCATAATGAGGTTATTTTGAGTGATTAATGGGATTTTAGATAGGGTGGTTATTATTCACCTAGATATTTTCAATCAAGGGGGAAAAAAAATATGAAAGGTGTGAGTGTTTATAGAGATAAGGTGTCAAAAAATAGGCACATGTGCACACACACATATATGGGGGATGGTATTTTATGGATTAAGGGTGGTATTTATAGATTACATCTATAGCCATATTTATATCCCTCTTATAGGGTTTATTAAAATAAATCGACTTAAAGATGTGTTATGTTTGATTTTTATTAACATGAGTAGGAAATATACCATATACATGTCCATTATTTCATTACCATTGATATATATGTTTGAGAGAGAACAAACCAAATCAGGTGAAAGGTCTTCCCAGGCAAGTTTGTTATCTCTAGTTTTATTTCAATGAAAATGATTATATTGATAGAAATAATTATACTATATATATATATATATATATATATATATATATATATATATATATATATAACTAAGATACTATACATTAGGGCCTATATCTAGATGGGGAGCCCACTATATGGTTAATGTGACCTCTCCCCTTATCGAAATGGGGAGATTACTAATAGAGAGGGATTGACCATATATATTTAGCACTCTATCTATATTGGATTTAGAATATATACAATCCCTCATTTTTGACCAACCATTCTTGATTGGAATACCGAGTGATCATTAGAGATAGGACCAGATATGAACATTTGGGATTGATTGAGATATAGATAATCCATTAGATTTGATTGACTATTATTGATTAGGCCCTCTCCATATCCTATCCTTTCCTTTCCTTTTTATATATGGTGATCCTACCAATTCAAATTGATAAATATCAACCCAAATGGATATGAGGCTATATATAATCAACTGATCATATCGATTAATCGAGATAGATATAGATAGATATGTTTGATTGGGATTAAGAGAGATAGACTAGTTATTATTGATTTGGATTAACCATCTATGAGGATACATACAATCAAATATGAAACATGATTCAAAACTTTTTCCTCATTCTATATATTATGAAGTAAGTTTTCCTTTCCAACAAGATGAGCTAAATAAGTAGGGCATAACTAAGTAGGGATGGAAATAAATATTAAATCTATAGATCAAGAAACAATATTCCCTTGATATCTAAGAATATGTATGATAAGAACAAAGCTATATATCAATATGGAATCTTCCCTTGCCTTATCGATAGGGCATAACTAAGTAGGTAGGGTAAAAATAAATATATCTATCAAAAAGTAAACTTTCTTTGATATCCATACCTTAATCTAGAAGCAAAGCAAAGATAGATACAAGGAAGGAACACTTCCCTTAATATTTGTTCCTTTCTCCCTTGAAGCAAAGTTAGATATCAAAAAGGCAAGCTTCCCTTGCCCTACTCCTTGGCATATATGAAGCAGGTAGGGAAATATTCCATTACCTTAATAAGTAGGGAAAACTTGATATCAGGGTAGGGCCTTTAAAATGGTTCCCCCTATATTACCTATGTTATGTCCCCAATTCCTATGCTATCCTTTGATATACTATATTAAGGACCAAGGAATACTCAAAGAATGACAAGAACCCAATTTTTCCTTTAGGGCCCACTAAACCATGCCCAAACTCTAAATGGTGCCTCTTTAATACATTGTATTAAGGTATATGCCCTTTAATTACATTTATATATCAATTTAGGTATAAATCATGTTGGGTATAGATTGAGTTAGGTTGGTGAACACACTCTATCAGCTATCAAATTGGAACACACTCTAATAGATTAGTAACCACCTATCTACATATCTATATAGGTGTGGATCACCATATAGATCTTTGAATCCTACCTGATAGTTAGATAATGTCTATGATTTCCTTATTTGTGTGAAAGAGGATGAGTGAAATATGAGTTTATTTGGGCCTTATTTTAGTGATTAAAATTTAAAATTATAACATAATCCAATCAAGCATAAATAAGAAGTTATTGCACCCACCATCAAGGTATTATAGGGAGTGATGAAGTATGAGGAGGTGATGTAGGATAATCCATGGTCTTGAGCAATCTTGCATCAAAAAAATAGAGTGCATTCTTCTTTTCATTATTTGCTTCTTTGTCTTGATTTTAGTGTGCTTCATTGGTAGAGGTTACTTCCTCAATGTATGTATTGGCCATTCTCCTTATGTCTTATTCATGTTTATTCTTATAAATTTAGGTTTCAACATTCATTCATGCATAATTATTTTTGTCATAGAGTTTTGGTCAAAAAACTCCATCTTTTATATTGTTTGGTTTTCTCTTTGGTGAGATGTTGTGACTTGTTCATTTTTTATTCTAATTGCATTGACTGATTAAGTCATGGTGAAATGTTTTGTTCACCTCCTATGCTATCTAAGTCTTGTTTCCTAGATTGTAACTTCAAATTTTCCTTATGGACTTGTGTCTTTTACATAATACATGATGATATTTAGTAAATGAAAAATCACATGTATATAAATGGATTTTATGTTACTTGATACTGGTAATCAAATTGGTGAATCCCACATAAGTATTATAGGTTCCTTGTTTTATCTCTTTTAGTGATTAGATTTGTTCCTTCGATGGAGTCTCTTGATGACTCAAGTAATAAGTGATTGTGATACTCAAGACTAACTCCCACATAATTCTATGTTCAAATACAAGTCTTTAATAAATTATTGATCAAAGATTAATTCCATACTAAGCCTTAAACATGCTAAATTGTGTCACATAGTGATATGCAATAAGGTAATCCATGACTGGGTCATGAAGAATCAACATGGTGTTTGACTATGATGTTTAAAGTTTGAAATCCCATATATGTCTTTAATACATGAAGTTTTTTCACAATGGTAAATCAATTATGCAAATATTGATGGAGTCATGAGCAAGGAAAATGTTTTGATGTAGTGTTATGCATTGTCTAGAATCAGCTAAGTTTCATGCTTATTAAAATTAGATATTAGTACCTAGATGAAACCTGATAGGTATCATTGTGTATAATACTTAAAATCCCAATTTTGTCTTTTAGTGAAAAAATATTCATTATATTTTATTATTCTCCATGTTAAACTATATTTTAACCACCCATAAGTGAGTAACAAGTTTGGTCTTTCCTATGTATCATGTGGTTTTAGAAAATGCATGTGATGATCTTGACGCATTGGGAGATAAAAAATAATGGGAGGATAATTTCATTGGATGCCCATTATCATACTCATAAGTAAATAGACATTAAATTGGAGAGGTCGACTAGAAAAATAGTGGAGAAGACTAGAATTGCATGATATTTTTATTATCTTCATCTAGGAGGTCTATTGGACTTCCATTTCAAAGGTATAGGTTGGTGTATAAACTATAGGTGTTTTGCTATTATTTTTTTTCATTTTGTGTATGTAATAAGCCAAAAAATGGCATTGATTAAATCTAAATTCTATTGTATTAATGCAATTATTTTGATTTTTGTTATGTGAACCTCAACTACTTGATGAAATGCATGTGTTTGTTTATCTTATTAAACCCTTGCAACATAGGAGCTAATGTCATGTCCCCTTTTCAGTTGACATCTTTAGAGTTGATGGTTAGCATATTATGTGACCTTCTTAGGCTGATGGGATGGATAGAGGGTCTTGATGGAGCTTGGCTTGGCTTCGATTAGCAAAATTTACCAGTTGGCTTTCGTTCTGGCTCTTTTAGACATGTATTGAGGAAGATATTAATATTTGATTGATTTAATTAAATATTAATTATTTGGCATATTATTTTTAATTAAGAAACCCTAATTCTTAATTATGAAACCCTAATTAGGGAAAGCACACCTTTTTGAGGATATAAGGGTTTCTCATTGGGAGGAGAGTCATATTATTATGATTATTGATTATTGATTATTGATATTGAAGAATTTTGCTAAGTATTTTTTGAGAAGTCTGAGCCAAGGGTTCCAGGACTCCATTTGCATTGGAGAACATCCACTCTTCAGTGTGTGTGATTTAGAGGTTGTGAGATATCAGCTGATCTATTGCCAATTTGAGAGATAACTTCATACAGAAGTTATCACAGAGATTTACAGGTATTTATTTCATTAGGTTTTTTGATTCAATAATTATCCAGATTAAGATCTTCCATATTGGCTCCATATTTCTTGAGATCGGGTGTCCAACATACAGGCCATACTATTTTTTTCCTGTTACTGTATGGAACCCATACCATTCTATGTTAGGCCGTACAGAGCCATATGCCACACAGAGACCGACATCGGCAGCAGAGACCAACATCGATCGACTAAATACTGATGTCAGTAGAGTAGCCAACTGATAGTGACCGACATTGGTAGGATATCAATTAATGGTGATAGTACAACTGATGTCAATGACTGTGTTTTCACATAGAAACCTGTGTAGTACTAGATTTAGAGTTATTTCTAGATTTACAAGTAACAATCAAGTTTTTTTGAATAATGTTTCATATTATTTTAAATGCATGATAGAAACTCCATATTGTAATCATCTAGAAGAATAATAAGATCATTGATTAGCCAGTTGATAGATTATACTACTGTCTATTTATTTAATTGATTGAATTTATCTCAAAAAATCATATCTTTATTCTTGTAAAAACATCAAAAAGTAAGATACAAAAAAGCAATATAAAATATTTAGTTTCAAAATTCAAGGGAAACAAGGGTTTCTACAGTGGTATCAGAGCTAAATCTTGCCATCCTGAGGGTTTAGATATCTTATGAAACCACAAGAGTTGGGACCACATAGGTATCACACACACAGTAGAGCCTTGCTTAAAGGTACCCAGGTGTTAAAACAATAACCAATCACCATGAGTGACAGGCATGAGGGTATCCCACACAGGGGCCATAGACATAATGATGATCAGGACACCAGAGAATTCTTCCATGTGATGATTACAGGCCAGCAATAGATGATGTAGGCACTTACTACTATGGTAGAGAGGATGAACACCTGTTAGATAAAATGGGGAACTAGGAGATAATAAGAGTGCTATAGTTAATTAGAGACCACTGATGACTCATTTTAGGATTGCTGATAGGCCTACACATCCTACATTTGTTCAGGATGAACCAAAAGAAGCACTAACAGAGGAGGCGATAGGAGATTCCCTATTTGTAGATGCCCTCATGGATACAAATGATGAGTGGGACTTATTAGCTCCTTAGGTTTAGGATAGGATGCCTTTTGATCATTTTGTTAATCAAAGGAGAGAGCACTACAGATCAGTTAGACAGGACAGGAGGCCTAGAGGTCAACTTAGTGAGCTAAAGAAGGCTACTGGCAAGCTTTCTTTGACCACTTTTGATGGGAGTGGTAAGATGAAAACTCAAGCTTAGATTCATAAGCTTGAAACATTTTTGGCATTGAGGCCAATGACAAAGATAGAGGCCATCAAATACACCACTTTGCACTTGGAGGGAGTAGCACATGATTGGTGGTACCATGGTATGGTAACACTTCAGCATAACCAGGTGACAGAGTACTAGGACTTCATGGATAGGTTGGTTGAGTAGTTTGACAAGAAAGATTTTGAGGTTTATTTTTGAGATCTAGCATAGTTGAAACAAACAAGCAACTTGGAGTCCTTCATTGGTGATTTTCAAAGATTGGCAGTCATGGTGCCAAACATTTCAGAGCATAGATTGGTAGTTCTCTTCATCGAGGGCCTATCTGAACCATTGAGAGGTTGGATCAAAGCCTTTGATCCTCCTTCATTACAAGAAGCTATGAAGAAGGCACGTAGCATGGAGATGGCAGCCCCATCCAGTAAATTTAACTCTAGAGGTACTTCTTCATCTAGGGACAGTAAGGGCTTTAATGGAGATAGAGAGGGATTAGATTTCAACAAAGATAAATCAGGTGTTAATAATGATTCAAAGGCCAATCCAGAAGCACCACCTATGGATCGAGAGGCTCTTAACGATCTACGTAGAAAGAAGCTTTTCTTCTACTACAAAGGTCCCTATGATGCCAATCATGATTGTCCTTTGAGGCCTAAGGGCAAGGCAAATCATGTGATGTGGGATTTTTATGAGGACTCAAAATCAAAAGATTTCAAATAGCTAGATAGTTTTGAGGAGTCAGAGGTAGAGGCTTTAGAGCCTAAGGCAGAGGCAAATTTAGAGCTTCACATATAGGAGGCACGCCTATCCAACATTTAGTCAGATGATTCATTTAGACTCTGTGGAGTTTTGGTAGGATAGAGGGTCATCACCCTTCTTGATATAGGAGCCACACATAATTTTATAGATGCTAGATTTGTGGAGAAGTGTGGACTCACTACCAAAGATTTTGAGGGCATTAGAGTTAAGGTGGCTGATAGTCACACTCTTAGGTATGAGTGAATGAATAGAGACCTCCCATTGTGCTTGAACAACTATGAGTTCAAGGCTGATTATTATGTGGTGAGCATGGGGGATATAGACTTAGTCTTGGCATGAAGTGGCTTCATTCCCTTGAGGAAGTCACTCTTCATCTCAAGGACATGGAGGTCTATTTTGATATTGTTGGGAAGACATATTCTTAAGGCCATATGGGGCAGCAACATCAAAAATATGTTTTTTCATTGGATGGAGAGGCTCATACGACATGATATGATAGAGTGGGCTACCGAGTGCACATTGGCACCAATATAGGAGAGACATGTGGATGAGCTTTGTCTTGAGGTGAGTTCAATTCAGGAGTTAACACATGTGGTAGGGACTCAACTTTTGTTTACAGTCAGGTCACATGTTGATGATGATATGAGTATGTTTAGCATTCACACTCTAGATTTAGATATGGTAGTGGGTATAGGAGACAGGTGCATGAAGTCAATTGGTATTTTTCACATTACTTAGGTGAGGAGTTTACTTGAGTTGCCAGTTGATTTTCGTTCATGGATTGCATGTTGGGATCCTTATCTTGGTACTTGGGATGATTTGACGCTATGGGATGAGAGTTGTGATGGACATGGCATGGAGTTTGAATTGATTGATAGTATTGTAGATCATGATTACATTTGGGATCCAGGTGGATTGATTGGTTTATCATTCAGCGATTGTTTAAGGATAAGCAATTTTAGGAGGGGTGGATTGTCATGTCCCCTTTTTAGTTGACATCTTTAGAGTTGATGGTTAGCCTATTATGCGACCCTCATAGGTTGATGGGATGGATAGAGGGTCTTGTTGGAGCTTGGCTTGGCTTTGATTAGCAAAATTTTACCAGATGGCTTTCGTTTAGGCTCTTTCAGACATGTATTAAGGAAGATATTAATATTTGATTGATTTAATTAAATATTAATTATTTGGCATATTTTTTTAATTAAGAAACCCTAATCAGGGAAAGCACACCTTTTTGAGGATATAAGGGTTTCTCATTGGGAGGAGAGTCATATTATTATGATTATTGATTATTGATTATTGATATTGAAGAATTTTGCTAAGTATTTTCTGAGAAGACTAAGCCAAGGGTTCCAAGATTCCATTTGCATTGGAGAACATCCACTCTTCAGTGTGTGCAATTTAGAGGTTGTGAGATATCAATTGATCTATTACCATTTTGAGAGATAACTTCATACAAAATTTATCACAGAGATTTACAGGTATTTATTTCATTAGGTTTTTTGATTCAGTAATTATCTAGATTAAGATCTTCCGTATTGGCTACATATTTCTTGAGATCAGGCATCCAGCATACAGGCCATACTATTTTTTTCCTGTTACTATACGAAACCCATACCATTTTATGTCATGTTGTACAGAGCCACAGGCCGCATAGAGACTGACATCGGTAGTAGAGACTGACATTGGCCGACTAAATACCGATGTCAGTAGAGTAGCCAACTGACAGTGATTGACATCGATAGGATATCGATCAATAGTGGTAGTACAACTGATGTCGGCGACTATTTTTTCACACAAAAACTTGCATAATACCAGATTTAGAGTTATTTCCAAATTTGCAAGAAATAATCAAGTTTTTTGAATAATGTTTCATATTATTTTAAATGCATGATAGAGACTCCATATTGTAATCGTCTAGAAGAATAATAAGATCATTGATTAGCCAGTTGATAGATTATACTGCTATCTATTTATTTAATTGATTGAATTTATCTTGCAAAATTGTATCTTTATTCTTGCAAAAACATCAAAAAAGTAAGATACAAAAAAGCAATATAAAATATTCAGTTTCAAAATTAAAGGGAAACAGGGGTTTTTACAGCTAATATTAGGCCTTAAATGGTCTCTCCTTCCTCATGTGTACACCAAGATGGATGAGGAAGGAGTAGGGATGATGAGGGATGAATTTAGAGTCATTAAGGATGATGAGGAATAATGAGGTTCAATAAGGGAGTGATTAAGGATGATGAGGTAGTGATTAGGGATGATGAGGGATGGTGAGGGTTAATGAAAGAGTGATTAGGTATGATGAGGGATTAGGAGGGAGTGATTAAGGTTGATGAATGATGATTAATTAGTGATTAGGGTGATGAGGGATGGTGAGGGTCAATGAGGGAGTGATTAAGGATGATGAGTAATGGTGATGGTTAATAAGGGGTGATTAGGGATGATGAGAGATGAGGAGAGAGTGATTATGGATGATGAAGCAATGATTAAGAATGATTAAGGGTAATGAGGGTTAATGGGGGAGTGGTTATGGATGATGAGGGAGTGGTTAGATATGATGAGGGATGGTGAGGGTTAATTAAGGAGTGATTAAGTATAATGAATAATGAGGATAGAGTCATAAGGGGTGATGAGGGATGAGAAGGAAGTGATTGGGGATGAGAGAGGGATGATGAGCAAGTGAAATTAACAAAAGGTGATAATTTGATGTGTTTAGGACATCAATATGACCTATGCTTCCCCAATCACACCATTTTGAATTGAATTCAAGTAAGTGGGTTTTAAACTTCGATTTTGACAAACCTAAGACTCATAAAAATGCCAAAAAGCAATTTGGAAGGTGCAAAAACCTCAAAAGTAACTATATGTTTACCCAAAATTGAAATCAATTGCAAAATTTATGCCCCAAAATCCATAAGTTCAATATTGAGAGATTGAAAATGCCTAAGTATTGACTATATGGGATTTTGAAAAACTATCTCCCACATCATAAGGTGTGAAACTATGAGACCAACTCTATCAAATGTAGAATGACCCTAATTTAGTATATTTACTAAAATAAATTTAAAGTATAAATTTACATTTATATTATTACATTTATATTTATTTTATATTATTTACAATTAACATTTTTTTAGTAAAAAAAAACACCTACCCCTTCTTATACCTCTTTTTTTCTTCATTTGTGCATTGTGACATGAATGTGTACATGTTATAGCATAACACATATGCATTCCTTTCATAGAGAACAAAAGACCCAAATGACACTTTTATTTTCTTTTTTGGGATATGTTAACATAACATGTATGCATTATGTATTCATAATGTGTATGTGTTATGTACTCATAATGCATACACATTATGTATTCATAATACATATGCATTATGGATCAAAAATCTTAGCTTAAATTTAAATAATGTGTATTTGTTATATATAGAATGTGTACATTTTATAAAATGGTCATAATGTGTATGTGTTAGGGTAAATGTCCACATAATTATCTCCCAACTCTATGAAATCACCCTCAAATGTTAAGTTTCAAAGAAAGTAAAATTATAAGAGCAAACCTAATGAAAAAAAATGAATCTAAAGTTACAGTTAATGTTATTTCATAACCAACATAAAATATTGAATTAAAATCTCCACCAAATATGTAATTATCAAGGTTACCATCACATACTCATATATTATTATAAAATCAAATTGAATGTAATCTCATCACTATTCTTCTACCATGGAAATCTACATGTCTATATCACAATCTAAATTTTTTTATGGAAATGCATATTGTGACTACCATAGATGTATTGTGAATTATAAATATATATGTTTGAATATCAAGAACAATATTTAAGATCTCATTGATAAAAATATTATTGATATTAGTACACCTATTGAATAGGATAAGCCATAAGCAACTGAAAATTAAATGCTCAAAATGTACAAATATGCTTTTACAAATCATGAAGAAAATAATAAGGATAATTTTAAATTAAACTATGCATACAATATTCATCCTCATACTTATACATATGGGAATCCATTTGATAGCATCATTAGTACACTTGAAATAAAACAAACATCACATCCTATGATTTCATTTGATGATAGTGAAATTGTTGATAGTGATTTAGATAGACATACACTCTTTATCTGAGCATATGTTGAAAAAAAATCCATACATAGTAAAATATAGACAATAGATCAAGTGAATATGTGTGAATAATAACACTCTTATACTCTCTTAATTATAAATAGAAAGATTTATAGGATACTTTTAAAGTTTTCAAAGCATTTTATGGTCATACACAAGATACTCTTGGCTATATAGTTCCACCTTTCTAAATGGGACCTCTCATAATGCCCACTCTATTTTTAGTTATACCAAGCACAAAGGTATTTGACATTATATTAGGATGCCCTTGGATATAAAATATTAGATTAGTACCTTCTATAGTTCATAAATGTCTCAAATATATTCATGGTAATCAAGTGGTCAAAATTATAGGATTCCAATATGATTATCCTTTGGAACCAATGATATTTACTCCTATAGAATAGTTGGAAGACACATACATTGAGCAACATGGCAATGAATTTTTTTCTTGAACAATTCAAGGCATATTATAGAATTAATTTCTCCATCTACTCATGAGCATGATATAATTACACATGAGAATAATCAATTAGTTTCAAAGAGAATGGTACATTATCATAAACATAAAGTGGCATCTAAAAAGAGATATTCCTCTCTTAAGGCATCACATGTTATTTAGAGAGCTTAAAGATAGGTATAAGTTGTTACATCTTATCCTATTAGACATGAAAACATAGTTTTACATGGGTATATGAGCAATGATTCAGATGGTTATATGAAAACGTATGGATCCTATTTATATTCAAAGGCATATAAAATTGGCACTTCTTCATAAGAAGTAATTACTTCATACCATGCTATGAGTTATGCATGCATGACTCCCATTACAAATATAATTGGTTAGATACTTTCACTTTCCTTAGATTTTTTATTTTAATTCATTATTACTTATTCCATCCCAACTTTCAAGGATTATTCTATCTCTTAGTTTTTATTTTTCACTTTGGGTACTTGCATTCCTAAACTAATTTGAACAATACAAAACACATATCTTACATTTCTTTCCATACTATTATTTATTTCCATTGATTTTTATTACTATTGCATATCTATCATACCATGGCTTCCTTTACAAATACATGATCACATTTTTCTAATCCTTCATTCTCCATGAGGATACATACATGCTTTCCCATTGAGGGGGAATGTATATATATATATATATATATATATATATATATATCATTTATTTTACATTTATATGACTTATTTAGACATACACTGGGGGAAATTTCCTTGCCTTCCTTTATGTCACTTATTCTTTAACACCTTGTTACAAATTATCTGAATCTCACCCATTTCTTATATTTTAAAAGTCTTACATCTTATCACTTTTTATTTTTTTAAAATTTAATTATTTAAAAATAATAGTAATTCAAATATATAAAAATTTATATATTTCAAAAATTCAAAAAATTCTAAGTATTTTCAAAAAATTCTAAATCATGACCTTCAAAGAATTTTCAAATAATGACAGCTTATTTATTTACATATGTTTTTTATTTTTCCAATACACAATGATTTTTATGAGGCATGTGAGTGTTGAAAAGGAAATAATTTTACATGGTTTTTCAATGTTAGGCTTCCCTTTTACCCAAAAACCTTGCTAAGTTTGGGGCATCTCTTCATTCTCTATGAGCAATTGAACATATTGTATTTATCCACATACTTTATACCATGTTGAGTTATATATTATATAAATGTTTTAATAACCAATCATAATAAACATTATGCTACATAGATATGTTATGTGCTATTAATTCCATTGATACATATGATTGATGTAAATAAGCCTCATTTGTTCTATGCTTCTTTTCAAAATTCTTACCTTACTACATGATTAGTTAGGACTGACTTGGTTATTAAGTATGGCCCATCATACATCATTATTAATCCATCATAAAATGGTTTCCATTCTCTCAAAATTTCACACAAAATTCAAAACCTTTCAAATAAGCAACTTTGCTTAGTAAGGTAGGACTATGATATAGTTATATGACCAACCAAATATACATGGTTTCAATGACCCTATTTGGTCATTTATTCTATTAATTTATTAAAAATAATTTGATATTGATGACTTGATAACCTTAATATCCTTTCTAACCCCCACACACTCATAAACCACTATCTTAGGATTTTGAGAGACGTTGAATCACTTAAGCAAACCTACAGGTGGTCAACTATCTATGTGTATTTATTTGAGATGGTCTACAATCTTGGTGCTTTAAGAGTCCTAATTAAAACACTAAATATCTAAAAATATTTTTATAATATTTAATGAATGAGTACCTTATTAAAATCCTTGAAACTCTATATTTCACTATCATCCACTATCCAAGGCAAATTCTATCAATTGACTATAGGTGGTTGCCTTGAGAGTTTGACTATGTATGCAAAGTTTAGATTGAATCTGATTTAAAAAACCAATATTTAAACATTTAAATAATTATGATTCACTATTTTTTTTATATTTATACCCTTATCAATTCCATGAAAATTCCAAACCTCATCAATATCTTTGTTCAAGGCCAATTTTCTCAATTGGCTATGGGTGACTTGAACCCATTTTGAACGTGCACTTCCACTCTATAAACCTTGATAGTTCTAGAGATATTTGAGTGAAATTGGGACATATCTAACACATTTAATATCTTTTACCATCATTTCATGCTTATCTTCAATGAAAAACATTCCAATGTTCTCTCATTTTCATTTTTTACACATTGTTGTAGGTGCCAATGGGTTGTGTGGCTATAGGTAAATATTGGTGTCATGAACATAGATTTAAAGAAGATATATTTTATATTGAATTTGAACTCATGAAATGTGGAAAATACATATCTATTTTTCTACTCAAGCCCCTTACTTCATCAAAACTCTCCCATAAGCAGACCTATAGGTTTGTGTATGTATGAAATTAGGTCTAAAACCCTATGTTTAAGCATTTGAAATTACAAATATGGATGTTAGGACTGAAACATCATTATCAAAATTACATCAACATGATTAATATTAAATTAGAGCATGAATTTTTTGTAAATACATATTCAAAACCACTCAAATCACCTTGTTATGCAGACACATAAAGATAGATTCCACAAAGTGCATAAAGATGTGACCCTTTCTTCAACTAGTATGAAATGTTCAGCTAGTTAGAGGACCATAAATGAATTATGAGGGTGGTACATTAATGTTAAGGATAATTTATATGTATTATACCACTTGGAGAACTCTAAAATATAGAAATATGATAGTAACTTACAAACTATGCACAAAATAATATTTTCCTCCTAAAAGACCATCCACATGTGCCAAGATGATGAATGGATGTGTATGGTACATATATAGACCTATAATAATTCAATGAAATTGGTTTAATTCATCCATGTGTTCAAAATTTTCATTGGAGTTACACAAAACTTAGCCTGTGAGGTTTTCAGTATTCAAAAAGCAATCTAGCTCCTTAGCAATTATTCATAAAGCTAAGGAGATCAATCTAATAAAAAATTACAAAAATTATAATCCCATAAGGGTCCAAAAATCTATGTATAATCTTATCCCCCAACTCTACCTATATGTCCTATACCATGTAGTTAAATTTGGCCTTCATGAGCTTGTGAATATAGCGATGGAGGAGAGAGAGATTTATATAACTTTGAGAATTGAAACATATTTCCATTTTTTTTGACTTGTGGAATCTCAAGGGATGTTATATAATTCTTTTCACCTACAAGTTACTTCAACAATTCCATAAAAATCTCATAACTCCTTAATATAGCATTAAAACTCAAGATTATGACCTTGTTCTAACTTTATGATAGGTGTGGTAGTTGTGTAACTACACCAAGGTCCCTATAATGTGTGTGTTATTAATTTACCACTTTGGGAACTTTAAAAAACATGAATTTTAGCTAAAAATCACATTTTAACTCATTTTCATCACCTTTAAGATTATAAATGAACATTAAGCACTTTAAAACACTATGAGTTGTTATTACAAAGTTATTAATTCATAAAATGACTTTAACAAACTCTTAATCACTTATTAAACCACTTGACCATACCTTATCTCTCCATGACATGAATAGGCCACTATATGACCAAAATATGACATTAATTTAACCTCTCCAAACTAACCTTAAAATAATGTTAATAAAATTTATGAATACTTTAAGGGACCATATAAGGCATGCCAAGACCATGAAAGTTTCAACCTATAGGGGGTGACCAATTTTGACTTGGGTTCAAAATTTGGTCAACCATCACCATGATCAGTTTAAGAAGCTTAGCAATTCACTCTCAAATCAAAAGAGTATTTTACTAGAAATTAAACTCAACAATCTATAGGAAGAGGTAGAAATTTTAGAGTTATAGGAAAACAAAGAGGTAGAAGTCAGTTACAAGTTCATACTGAAGAAGAAAGTAGATCTGAAGGTCAAACTAAGCCTATAAGAGGAGGATACTCATACAAAGTTAGAAAACCATATACAAGAATCATAAGAAGAGGATTTTGGGGAAAATGTTTCAAGTGTAATAGGTATGATAAACATAGGTCATATGAATGCCCTGAGAATTCATAAACAAACCATACAAGAACTGAAGGTAGTAATCAAATTATTCAAGCTAAATAATAAAGTGTAGGATCACCATCACATGTGGAATAAAGTGAAGTGGGAGATTCATTATTGATGAAGAGATTAATATTAAATATAAAAAAAAAAGTGAAGGAACCAACCTAAAGGAAGACACTGTCCAAGACTACATGAAAATCTAAAAGTAAGTGTTGTAATATTATCATTGATAGTGGTCGTACAAATAACTTGGCATCTTTAAAAATAGTTAAAAAACTGGGATTGAAGAGATTGATACATCCTATACCATAAAAAGTTTATTGGATATAAAAATGGCATCAAGCACTAGTCAACGAGTAATGTAAGATTGATTTTTAGATTGGTAGATATAAGGATGAGGTATATTTTGACATTATACCTATGGATGTTTGCCAGTGTTGTAGGATATACCTTGGCAATTTGATAGGAGGGTTATACATGATGTAAGGAGTAACATATATAAATTATATAAATATGGAAATAACCATACCTTTACAACATTAAAATATGGAAATGAATCAAATGAAAACAATACTAAGGTGATGATAATAGGTGGAAAATAATTCTTGTAACTAATAATATAAGAATAAATTAGTTGTGCATTGGTTATAAAGCCCAAGACAATCATTAAAGACACTAACTTGATTGATTTTATATTATAAATTAATTTTTTTTTGGATGAGTATGTGGATATAGTGGTTGATGAGTTGCCTAACGAGTTTCCACCATTGGGAAGCATAAGACATCATGTGGATCTCATTTTAGGAATTAATTTTCTCAACAAAAAAACATATAGAATGACACCTAAGGAAAATGAAGAGATAAAAATGGAACTATAGGAGATATTAGATAAATATTTAATTAGAGAGATTCTTATTCCATGTGTTTTACCAATAATATTAACTCCTAAGAAAGGTGGATAATGTGTATAGACTCTAGAGCCATTAAAAAGATAAGTATCAAGTATGGGATAACTATCAAGTATGGAGAAGGTGGAGAATGGATAATTGTCTATGATAACTTAATATAACCATTTAAATTAAAAGATACATAAAATTAATCACAATTTGACTTAGAAATCACTTTTTACATCTTAGTTGTACATAGAAAAATAGGGTGTTTGGACTGTGAGTTGTAAAGTATGGGATTGGTTTCCCACGCATGGCTTATGCATTATTAAATGATACAAGTAAGTTAAAACATAGGATATAAGACCAAAAATGTGGAAAAACTTTAAATTACATTAAAATACCTTTAATACACATTAAAAACCCAAGATCAAACATTATATCCTAACAAAATCAGGCTAAAGACCTTAAAACCACATAAATGCATTCAAAAATTTAAATTTGGCAAGAAAATGCCAAAAAGGCTCAAATTAAAATTTTAAGACTAAATAATACCTATAATGGACTCATAAATTATATTAGAGACTAATAAGATCCACATAAGAGCTAAAAACATTGAAACAAACCAAAATTTTGCATTTGGAGTGATGTTCCTACATCATACTCCCTTGGAACAAGAAATTGACTCATGAAGTCCTGTTCATGAGGTATTTAAGAGTTATTAAATGATTAATAATGTATTAAATTTTCATTAAAGTGTAATTTTATATAGGATGATGTTTCCACTTCACTAAATACTGATATTACTCTTGTTCTCTTTATAAATTTCTTGTTTAAGATAAGCTCAGGTTCTTGTTTTACTTATGGTAGTTGATCTATCCACCTTGGACTATTGTGTATTGACTTAAAATTGGTTGATACTACATATATCCTTATTTAGATGGATATAAGTCAGATATATTGAACATAAGAGAGATTCATTTGCCATTAGACAACACTATTTCATAAGCATTATTGGAAAACTTTATTATGACCTTACATGGGCTAATCTTCTTCTTCTTCAGCTTGTTATACTCACTTTGGGAAATATTTTATTCCTCAAGTGATCTAATACCATATCTCAAATATGAAAATTGGCTTCTCTCCTCTTAAAATCAGCATGTTGTTTTCACTTGTCCACACTTATCTCTAACTATTTCTTCACTTGTTCATGCACTTCTTACATAATAATGACAAACTCCTATACCTCAACACTTATTTTCTCCATTTTTCCTAATTATCTCAACTCAAAGAGTCACCTTGGGTGCATACCGTACACCACTTTAAATGGACTCTTTCCAATGCTCCTAGTGGGTGAGTCATTGTAAGCAAACTCTACTTGAGGCAATACCAAGTCCCATTATTTATGACTATCCTTTGTCAAAAAACTTAGCAAGTTACCCAAACTTACATTGATAACCTCAATTTGGTCATCTGTTTAAGAGTGGTAAGCTGAGATTAAGTTCAAATTAGTTTCTAGATTCTTCCACAAGGTTCTCCAAAAGTGTCCTACAAACTTGGTATCTCTATTTGAAATAATGCTCAAGGGTATACCATGTAGTCTAACCACCTCCTTGAAGAACAAATTGGCCACATGAGTAAAATAATTGGTTTTATTATTAGGTATGAAATATGCCATTTTGGAAAATCTATCCACAAAAACAAAGATATAATTTTCCCTATTTGAGTTATTGGCAACCCCATAATAACAATACATGTTAATGAAGTCCCAAAGCCTATTTGGTATCATTAAGGGATGGTATAGGCCTACATTAGTACTCATACCATTTATATATTGACAAAATTCAAATATTTGCACAAAAATTCTCACATCTGATTACATCTTGGGCTAATAGTAATGATTACTATGCTAGATTAAGATCTTATCAAGACCAAAGTGACTATCCAAGCTTCCAAAATGTTTCTCCTTGATTAAGTTATCTCTCATTGAAATTTTTGGCACACATAGTTAAAATCCTTTGAAAAAAAACCATATTGAAGAATATATTCCATTTAATGCCCCCTATTTATTATAGTAGGTTGTTTGAAAACTTCATATGCATCTTTAAAATCTAAATTAGTTTCATAAAATTCCTTAAGTTTTTCTATTTCTCCACTTTCAAGATAAATTTCATTAATGAGAAAAGTTATCCTACTTAGGTGATCTTATAACTTATTTTTTTGTCCTTTTTAATGCTTTATGAAAATAATGAAGTTATGTAAGTACTCCAAACACTTCATGTGCCTTTGATTGAGCTTGGGCTGGATGGTTATGAACTTAAGAGCATGGTTGTTCCTGAAGATAAAAAAATCCTTTAGCATTAAATAGTGTCTCCACTTCCTCAAGGCTTGAACCATGGCATAGAAATCAAGATCATATGATGAATACCATTTCTTGTCCTCATTTAACTTATCACTAAATTAATATATAGGTTTTACCTCTTGACTTAAGATAGATCTAATAGCCACTCCACTTGCATCACATTCAACTTGACACACCTTGTTGAAATCAAGAAGTGCCAATAGTGGCTATTATATTATTATTTTATTTAAAAAAAAATTCTCTTAGCTATATTAGTCCATATAAACTTATATTTATATCTTCTAATAGTATTAATAATGGGTGCACAAATCCCACTATTTTTTGGATAAATTTGCTATAGAAGCTAGCTAAACCATGAAATATCCTTACCTCATAAGCTATCCTTGGAGTTAGACACTCAATTATGGCCTTCATCTTGTCTTTATCAATATCCAACACACCTTGTGAGATCATAAAACCAAGGAAAAAAATATTTATATCTATGAATAAAAATTTCTTGAGGTTAATCAACAGCCTCTCCTCATGTAGCCTTTACATAACCATCCTCAAATGTTGAATATGTTCCTCTTTGCTAGGGATGTAAATAAAAATTTCATATAGATAAACAATCATAAACTTACTAATTAAGGGTTTTAATACCTCATTCATGAGTCTCATGAATGTTCTTGGGGCATTAGTAAGACTAAATGGCATGATAAGCCATTCATAAAACCCATCATTTATCTTGAATGTAGTCTTTCATTAATCTCCTTATCTTATTCTTATTTAGTGATAACCACTCTTAAGATCTATCTTGGAAAAGTAGTTATAAAAATTCAAATCATCCATCAAGTCCTCAATTCTTGGAAGGGGAAATCTATATCTTATAGTTATCTTATTTATTTCTATTGAATATGTACACATCCTCCAATCTCATTCTTTATTGAGAACTAGTATAGATAGTACTACACATGGGCTAAGGCTTTCCTTGATCAATCCCTTGTCCAAGTGGTCTTGGATTTTATTCTTGATTTCTAAATTCTCTTGTGAAGTAATTTTGTATGTAACCTTATTATGCAATCTATCACCTAGTATAAAATCAATGTGATGATTGATGCTCCTAATAGGTGGTAACTCATTGGGTAGTTTTCCACCACTATATCAACATACTCTTTCAACATATCATGAATCTCTTAAGGTAATTCATTTAGCTTAGTGGTTGTTACAACATTCCTTATTTTTATCACTACTCTAAATCTTAATTATTTTTCCTTCATAGTGTAAAAGAACTCTTTTTCACTTATCATCATGACACTTGTATTGGTTCTTTGTCCTTGAACTTCTTGTTTGATTGGCATCAATGTATGACTAATACCATCATTTTCTAAAGTGTATAAATTATTTCTACTATCATGTGTAGTTTTTCTATCATATTGACAAGGCCTTCTTAGAAGAACATGTCACACATTCATTGGCATTATGTCACATAATACCTTATCTTTATATCTCCCAATCTAAAAATCCATCTAACATCGATTATTTACAAGAACTTGATGATGATTTTACAGTCATGAGACTTTGTAAGTATTTGGGTGTGGTATAATTTTTAATCCAAGTTTATCTACCATCTTAATTACAACTAAACTATCTATGCTACCAAAATCAATGACCAATTTATAACACTTACCTTGACATTTACATGTTGTCTTAAATAGAGTCCTACTTTGGGAAGGATCATTATCTTTAGGTAGTTTGATAAACACTATTCTCATCATAAAAGATTCACCCACTTTTGGTTCCTTAACATGAGATGGAAAATCCACACTCTCTTCCTCTCCTTAAACTATTTGATTTCTATTCTAAGTTCTTGATCCACTTGTTTGAGATTTCTCTAGATATTCCCAACACCTATGACCATAAAACTTATTACATTTAAAACACTTACCAATTAATCCACTTAAGACTCTACCTCATTATGTGTATCCACCTCTAAATTATGGTTTCCTTCATCTAAATCCATTTCTTAAATTGGATGCATGTTCTTGAGATGTACTAGGTTTTGAATTGGTTCTTTGTGATGTGCTTCTTCCTCCTTTATAACCTCTACCTCTATAATTTATTTCCATACCCCTATTTTTTTGTGTTTATCTTCTATTCAACTTGCCTTCATATATTAAGACAAATTGGTAACATTATTCAAGTGTTCTTAGACTTACCAAGATAAATTCATCTTGAATATTATATCTTAGCCCATTGAGATACCTAGCTATCTTCACCATATATTCTTACATGTGACTTGATATGATGGTCAAATTATAAAATTATTTAGTGTATTCTCACCCCTATCTCCTTTTATTTCAAATTATGAAAATTCTTGAACAAGTTAGTGTGATAATCACTAGGCAATAATTTTTCCTTCAATTTATCTAGTATCATATTTGAAGGTTTGATCTTGGTCTTACCTTTATTTCTTATTTCATCTTGCAAATAGTCCCATTAAAGGGATGCATGTCCTTTTAGCTTGGTACAAGAAAACTTCACCTTATTCTCATCTAGTACACTTTTATAATCAAAATAATTATCCAATTTTGTAATCTAATATATAATATCTTATCCATCAAGTATGCCTGCATATGTGGGAAGTTATATTTTGGGTTTTGACCCCTATCCCATGACTACCTTAAGTATCATATCTATTCCTTCTTCATATCACTCAACTTCTTATTATTCTTATGGTGTTTTTGGTTCTTATTCTTCCCTATTACTAACATCCCCTATTACCACTCCTCATATTTGATTTGATTCTACTGATATCAACCTTATATCAAAACCAACCCTCAAATTTTTAACTCCTCCAAGATTACATCTCCCATTTGGATACATGCTCTTCCACCTCCTCTTAGATTTCACCTTAGTGGAATTATAGCTTCTTTTCTACAACTAACCAAAAAACAAAAAATTCACTCTTATACTCAAGATTTTAAACCTTATATAATCCTTTGTTAAGTACTCAACTTGCTATGATACCAATCTGATGTAGAGGGAGAAAGAGAAATAATCACTTTGCAAATTGCCTTTCTTCTAGACTATCTCCTTATAACCCTTCACAATGACAAATAATGATATTTTTAGAGATGATCAAGGATTTTAGTCAACTAATACCTTTTATAAATACCATTTATCCTATTCTTATTATTTTCAAAGTTTTAGGTTCTAAATCTTAAGTTAAGTACTTCAACTTACCATTGTACCTCACAAATTAGACCTCTTCTTGTAGCCCTCCTAAGATATATTTTGAGATGGTTTAACCAATTTATAAATTGAAAATAAAAATAAAAAAATTGGATACCCATTAAGGGATTATAACTCTATACCAAGTTTCATGAACCTATTCTCTAGATAGATGCATAAACCCTTCTTGACCTTTCTCCAATTAGTCTTAAATTAAGTCTCTTTACCTCCAAGACTAAGTTTTTGATCTAAAAACATCCATGAATTATAAAAATATATATAAATGTTTTATTAACCTTTATTTAATTAAAATTAATCACTATTTAAAATTTGAGGGTCAGAAACAAAGTGAAACTATGCAAACCAAGAAATGGCCAAACCCTAGACTAGGTTTTCCAACATAGGCTAAGAGGTATAGGCTTGATTTTTTTTTAATGATAAAGAGTGTTTAAAAGAATAAAATATTTTTTATAAGGTATGTGATAAATTAATATAACCCTTTAAATTAAAATATCCATCCACTTACTCACAAATGGACTCAAAAATCATTTTTTGCATCTTGGTTGTCTATAGAAAATAGGGTGCTTGGACTATGAGTTATCAAGTATAGAATTAGGTGAGAGTATAGTATTTAAAATAGTCTATAAATATTAATAAAAGTCTTAAAAAATTAATTATAAACTTATTTCACTATTTTATTCATCAAATTTTTGAAATCAATCAATGGAACCTTCCTCAAGGCAAGATACTTGACTATGTCAATAAGCAGAGTTCTTAAGGACTAAGTTTCACTCTCTTTCACCTGTAACTGAATGAAAAATTAAACACCACAATAAATAATCAATAAATATAACTAAATTTTTTACCAATAATATCCAATGTCTTCAAAATATACTTCAAAAGTTTCTTTTATTTATAACAATTAAATTTTGCTCATACATACACAAAATTCTTCACTAATAGTCCTCTTTGTTGCAACTTGAGTCTTATTTATTTATTAGAAATAATAAATTATTAATTCATGAAATTATTATTAGTTAAAACCTTTTAAATATTTATATTATCCTAAAATTAATATATCTACTTCTTGATGATTTCCCACATATGGCTTATGCATGAACATATGCATTCTTGAATGCTACAAGTAAGTTTGAACATATGATATAAGACCACAAAGGTGGAAAAACTCTAAATTACATTAAAATATATATATTACAAATAAAAAAACCAATATCAAACATTATATACTAATAAAATCAATCTAAAGACCTCAAAACCAAAGAAATGCATTCAAAAATTTGAATTTGGCATTTTGGTAGGAAAATGCCCAAAAGGCTCAAATTCAAAATTAGGACTAACTAAGACCTAGAATGTAGTCCTAAATGATATTAGAGACTATTAAGCTCACCTTAAGAAAAAACACTGAAACAAACCAATTTTTTTCATTTGGAGTGATGCTCCTGCATCAATCCTTATAAAGTATGACAAGACACAACAAAAGCACCTAAAGATGAGAATGAATAGGTCATTGGTTGAGAACAATAGTTAACCAAGGCAAAAAAGGATGATTTATAATCTATTTTAAAAAAATAGTTTTGAAATATAACCATGGGTAATGATTACTTCAAATATATATTCAATTATAAGAATAATCCACTTGAAGATTCTTCTTGGTTGACTCCATAAAAAGTACTTCAGTATGTAACCACCATTGATGATTTCATGAGTGGGAGCTCATGAATGCTTTTGTAATCAAGGAGCATTACGTAGGATCAGGAGATTTTAGTTGTTAAGTTTTTAAAATTTTCTACTTAAATAGGTGTTAGGGTTCATATTGTATATTTTAAGTTTTTCCATGCTTCTCATTGTATTGTAATGATAATTTTGGCTTGTTTTTCATTTTCCCACCAAAATTAAAAATTTAAATTTTCAAACTAGTTTTGGGTGTTTTAAGAGATATTATCACATTATAATATTTTTTTTAATATACATTAATATATGGGGCAAGGAATGTCCTAGGAATTATTTATAATAATCCAAATGTCTTAACCCGTCTATGAATATGTTAAATTCACTTAAGAGTTGAGTCTTAAGTTAGGTTACATAGATTGGTTAGCCATTTTGAGAAAGTTTAGGAGTTTTAGAATGAATAAAAGAGAATTGGGAAGATATGATTACATGTTGAATAATTTAAAATAAAAATAGATACTAAGAAATCCCAAGACTAAAAAACATTTTGAAGAAAAGTTGAAGAACGGTTCAGGAAAACAAGGTATTGGCTGGAATGTATAACACTTTCACACTAAAATAAATAAAGGATGGATTTATTTGAATTTACCATTTAAAATTCAATATAATTTTATATTTAATTTAGTATTTTTTAATTTTTAATTTTATTTTTTTGTTTTGGAACAACTTTCATTCATATTTAGGCTTGAAAAATTGCTACAAGGTTTTACAGTCTAAAAAAGTGCATGTTTAGTCAAATAAAAGTTATTTTATTCATGTTTTTATGATTTTTAAAACTGATAAAATGAATTTAATATTATGGAATTTGTGTGGAATAATATTTATAATTTAAATTTTTCTAAAATAGGTCATAAAATTCAAATTTCCCTTGATTGAGTACTCTCAGCGTACACATAAGTCTACATACCCTAAACTAGGGTTTCAAAGACTAAAATACTTACAAAATGAAAATGAACCATCCAAAAACTTTGATATATATGAAATGATTAAAGTGGTTTCAAAATGATTTGATATTTTTAAAGAAAGTTATTCTAATATCTTAGTCTATAGGCCTAATTGGAAGGGCTTGAAACCATGTTTATTGTTTCTCTTAAATTCAAAGCTTGAAAAAAGGTAAAAATAATTATGGTGAGTTGATTTAACATAAAATATATTTTATAAAGTATTTTATATAATAAATACTCCTTGTTTAGCATCAATTTTATCTCAAGAAGGTTTGTAGGCCTAATCTTTCTCTTATAAGCAGATTGTAAGTTTGATTCTTCCTTAACTCCACCATCATAAACATACTAAATCAAGTTGGGAAGTATGTAAATGATTTTTAAATAAAAATATAAGACACACTAAATCAGTTTTATAAGCGTGCAAAACAAAATGGTAAGTAAGATAAAATAATATCAAGATTGATAGTTAATCTTGTGACTAAACATGGTATGGACTTATTAGGGGTAATTTATGAGGAAAACATGGTCCTATCCACAGTCTTACACTGAAAATAACAAATGGAAAACCAATTAGATAAGTAATATTAATGGGAAATATTTTTGTAAAATAAGGAGATGTTTGTGAGGAAGGCATGGTCCTATCTAAGGTCTTACATTATGAATCACATAAAGAGAACCCAAAGGGTATAATCATTTAACAACACATTCATCAAGGATGGATATTGGAAATATTATAATGAATTAAAGAGTGTAAAAATCATGATATATGAGTTTTTAATAAAACCTTATTAGGTATGAGATATATTAAGTAAATAAATACATGTTAAGAATTTAGTGGATGCCAAATCCAATAGGTATTTGTTCACCATAAACATAAAACTTTGTGGGAAAATAAGTGTATGAAAAAGATAAAATCATGAAGGTTATATCTACAAAAAATTAAAATGGACCTATCTTCCCATAACATGTTTCCCATTACTCAAGACCCTTTACAGATCTATTAGTCTACTATGAATATTGCGTACTTGCATGAGAAAGTAAGTAGCACTATAAAGAATTTTAAAAATCTCCTATCTTAATATATTGGCCTACCACACCTCAATGAACCTTAACTCTATCATGAGTCTAACTATGGATTTTGAGATTTAATTGGGAATAGGAGATGTGCTAAGATATGAATCATAGATTTTAGCATGATTTTGATTTTTGAATGTTTATTTTTGCCTTTTGATCATTCCATTTAATTTTAAATGATTTGAATTTTAAACTTTTATGGATTTTTCAATTCCTCCTCCATACAAATTTGAAGAAACCAAGCATGAGTGATAAAAGTTACAAACATAGATAATCTTTAGGTTTTGGTTATAGGACACAAGGTACCTTGAGACATTGACATGTTTTACTAAATAATTAGGCTTCCCTAAAAACTAATATGTGATTGCAAGAATTAATCATATGTGTGTTGAGTATGAGGAGGAAATAAGGGGGATAAGTGGAGATCAAAAATATCTAAGTGTTTAGTGATACAATGAGAAGTATGCTTGATAACTGATCATTGTTAGGACCCGTGGAAGCATAATTAATTACCATGTACAAGTAACTTAACATGTGGAATTTAACTATAATGCACAAGTAACTAGAATTTGGAAATAACATAGAATATGAGAGACAATACCCGATTGTATTAACACTCTTCCAGAAGGAAATACAACAAAGAAGATTGCCACAGTCTTCTTCCTTACACACCTCTAGGGCTCCCACACCTCTAGGGCATAAACAATAAATCTCTTCAGGAGCTCACTCTCTCTCTTACGGTCCCAACACATAACTCAAACATAGAGTTGGTGTTCACCTCCAACTAGTCAGTATCACTACTGCCAGTACCACCAGTCAGTATCACTACTGCCAGTACACAAGTGCTCCATGCACTCCAAATCTGAGTACTCCATGCACTCCAAGTACTCAACATACTCTAAGTAGATCTCCCCTAATCTTGCTACCTATTGTGTTGGTATCACCTTTGATCCTTCTACCCCATAGATCACCTTTGATCTCGCATACACACACACACTTGCAAATCAATGATCTTACTTACCCATGTAGATCTCTCTACACCCTAAAGAACCCTTGTCCTTGCCTCACCAAGTCCTTATGATTCTTCAACTAGTACCCTGGTGGATCTTCTCCCTGATCTTGCAACAACCTACAGATCTCCCTCATCATACACACTCAGCACCCTTGTGGAATTAGGAGGAGCTACCCTTACTCTCTTCACTCTTAGAAGGAGCTAACCAAGCTCAACTCAAAACTAAAACAAATTACAATACAGCCCATGAGTCTCTTATATAGATCTCATGCAAACAATAATTAGACATCCAATTACAATAATTAGATCCATAGCTCCAAGGCTAAAATTAGCCTTTAACATGCAAACAACTGGTTCGTTAACAAACTATCCATAACACTCACAGTTCTGAACCACACAGGCGATCGACGTCAGTCCCTATCTGCCTGGAGATGACTGACGTCAGCTAAATATTGTTGATGTTAGTTTCCTTTCTATCTACCCCTGATCAACGTCAGTTGGCCTGACCGACACTGGTGACCATGACACTCAGCAACCTCCTCCCTGTTTGCATTAGTGAAGCTTTTAGCTCCACAACCTAACAATCTCCCACTTGGAGATAAATAGCTGCATTATACCTATACCTGTACACTATCTAATTTGTTTCCTAGCTTGTATCCCTCTTCAAGCTCAATCTTGAAGACCAACCACCACACAACTTGTGGTGTAACACCTATCATCCAAGTAACCTGCCAAATCTTAAGTACTTGACCCTACATAGCATGAATCCCTACTACTGGTCCCTCTCAGATACTTGAGAACCCACTAAACTACTTTCCAATGCTTCCTTCCTAGATTGACTCCAAACTTTCTGATAGCTCCCTCTACTAGGGAAAATTCAAGTCTATACCAGACCTCATATGATTTTAGACACTAAACTATCTAGCCCTTGGTGTGCTCTGGTTTTGCGTCCTGCATATTAAACCTCACCAACACCTGATTCACATTAGCTCCCACTAGAGACAAAATCAACCTGTGATCTTCCATGTATCTCATGCCAAAGAATTTCACTACTCCCAAATCCTTCATGGCAAACCACTGAACTAACCTTACCTTTAGCTCAGCAAAACCCTATATGTCTGAACTTGCAACAAGCTCATCCTCCACATACAGTAATAGGATAATGTAGTGACCATCATCCACCTGGTAAGACAAACACAATGGTTAAAATGACACTGACTAAGGCCCTGCTTTGTCATCCACCTATCAAACCTGTACCACTATCTTCCAGCATCCTTAAGACCATATGACCTGGCCTTCCATCTCACATGTCCATTCTCTCTATTCTTTAACCAAGGAATCCATTCATCTCTCAGTGATTTTATCCTAGTTGGCAACTCTACCAAATCTACTGTTTGGTTCTTCTCTAAAGAAATCATGCCATGCTCCCACTATTTCCTGGATCCTTCCTACTATGTAGTGAGCAACAAGTATAAAGAAGAGGAATAACAAATCTAAGGCTTACTTACCCTTTTAGTCCTCCACATGGGTGTTTGAGACTCCTTGAAAACATGCTGTCTGCCCAAAATCCATTCTAGTGATCGACCTCGGTCACCACATAGTCTGCATCTGACCGACATCAGTTCCATGCGATTGTCCAGGTCATCGACACCGGTTATCCTATCGACATCAGTCTCCACCTACCTGACACCACCAACTTTGCCTTCTGCACATGATTGATGTCAGTGCCTATCTATTTGATGCCAATTTTCCTTGATCAACATCAGTGCCTGTCTATTTGATGCCATTTTTCCTTGACTGACGCTGGTACCTATGTTCGCTTGTGAGTGATGACTTTTTACCCGCGAGCTCTCTTTGGATCAAAACCCTATCCAAACTGCCCTACTTAGAGTTACTCAGCCTTTTCCATTGATCTCTATCTGTCATCTCCTCCATAAACACCAAGGCTTTCCAATTCTTAAGTCTATCAAACACATCTGTCTTCCTCTTACAAACATGCATCTCCTTCTTTCTCATGTGACCAAGCCTACAAAGCCACATCCTTGTAACAGAAGAAGAATCAGTAATACAAGCAAGTAGATAAAGAGTACCTACTTTCTTACCACCTACTAATTCAAGTGCATCCATTATGAG
Source organism: Torreya grandis (assembly GCA_037957365.1). NCBI lineage: Eukaryota > Viridiplantae > Streptophyta > Pinopsida > Cupressales > Taxaceae > Torreya > Torreya grandis. Next base: position 1,723,497 of record JARHVA010000961.1, read on the forward strand.
AGTTCCTATGCATCTCTCATCACCCAACTTTCCTGAAGCAATTAGCCACATCTTCAAGACTAGGACCTGCATGACCTTCTTCAACACCCATGTGTTGGCCGCCTACAATTTCAGCAACACTTCTCCTTTGCCAATACTATGACAAGGCTCACCAACCCCTCTAATTGGGGATACATGGAAAGAGGCAACAAAATCTATAAACCAAGATTCTACTTTATCCAAGGAACATCCCAGAGCATCTTGTGCAACAACACTTGCAACATCTGCTTCTTTAGTTCCTTCATGCTAATCTTCTACCAACCAGCAATATTTCTGTACCTGCTCTTTCTTTCCATAACACCGTAATCAACCATTCATGCTTTTCAATTCCTCCATTCTTAGCTTACTTTTTTATGCCATTACTATACTCCCACTCAATCAAAAACCCCTGAGAGTGACCTGTAATCAAACACAAATCTGCTCTCTACAACCTTAGCTCTGATACCACTGTTAGTGGTATCAAGCTATGAACCAACACCCTGGCTCTAATACCACTTGTTAGGACCCACAGAAGCATAATTGATTACCATGTATAAGAAATTTAACATGCAAAATTTAACTATAATGCACAAGTAACTAGAATTCAGAAATAACACAAAATATAAGAGATAATACCCAATTGTATTAACACTCTTCCAGAAGGAAATACAACAAAGAAGATTGCCATAGTCTTCTTCCTTACACACCTCTAGGGCTCCCACACCTCTAGGGCATAAACAATAAATCTCTTCAAGAGCTCACTCTCTCTCTTACAGTCTCAACACACAACTCAAACATAGAGTTGGTGTTCACCTCCAACTAGTCAATATCACTACTGCCAATACCACCAGTCAGTATCACTACTGCTAGTACACAAGTGCTCCATGCACTCTAAATCTGAGTACTCCATGCACTCCAAGTACTCAATGTACTCCAAGTAGATCTCCCCTAATCTTTCTACCTATTGTGTTGATGTCACCTTTGATCCTGCTACCCCGCAGATCACCTTTGACCTCGCACACACACACACCTATAAATCAATGATCTTACTTACCCATGTAGATCTCTCTACACCCTAAAGAACCCTTGTCCTTGCCTCACCAAATCCTTATGATTCTTCAACCAGTACCCTAGTGGATCTTCTCCCTGATCTTACAATAACCTACAGATCTCCCTGATCATACACACTCGGCACCCCTGTGGAACTAAGAGGAGCTACCCTTTACTCTCTTCACTCTCAGAAGGAGCTAACCAAGCTCAAATCAAAACTAGAACAAATTACAATACAGCCCATGAGTCTCTTATATAGATCTCATGCAAACAATAATTAGACATACAATTACAATAATTAGATCTGCAGCTCCAAGGCTAAAATTAGCCTTTAACATGCAAACAATCAGTTCGTTAACAAACTATCCATAACAATCACAGTTTCAAACCGCACAAGTGACTGACATTGGTCCCTATCTGCCTAGAGATGACCGACATTAGCCGAATACTATTGATGTCAGTTTCCTTCTTGTCTACCCCTGACTGACGTCGGTTGGCCTGACTGATGCTGGTGACTGTGACACTCAGCAACCTCCTCCCTTGTTTGCATCAGTGAAGCTTTTAGCTCCACAACCTAACAATCATATGGTAAATATAAGGTATTGAAGGGATTTGGGGTTAATTATCATTTCATAATAATAAATATATTGTTTTTATAGAAAATGACATAACAAGAATAAAAACAAGTCCATATATTAAAAAATAAGAGGGAAGAAATGAGAGAGAAATTTAATCATGTAAGATGAGATCATGCAAAAATAAATTAAATCATAGGACCAATCCATGAGACATTAATTTAAACTATAAGACATTGAAGTTAAACCATGAAAAATAAATTAAGCCACAAAAAATAAATTAAGTCACGATAAAGAAATTAATCAATGAGACATTTTTTAAATAATAAGAAAAAAATTAATCCACAAATGCTCATAAATCAAATTCAAATCATATAATAGTATGATAAATAATTTGATTAAAAACCATGATGTGCTCATAAATACTAATAAATCTCATGATAAATATCATTGATAACATATGATACATACTTGTGTAGCTAAGTTTTGATGTTAATCAGAGTCTCATCAATCTTCCTAGAAATTCATGAAAAGACTTCCTATCATATCATCTCTATAGAGAAGGTAGGTATGATATAAGAATGATTATTCTCATGAAGCATCTCCTATATAGGATACTCAATGTGTAGAGCTAAAATGTGACTAGTATCCTCAAATCTATGAAAAGGTACAAATTATAGAGAAGTTAGAGCCTTTGTCTATGAATGTCCTAAACAATGAGGTTGAGTCAATGAAGGTGTAGGCCATAAAAAATCATGAAAAATGATGCTAGAGTACTTGCCATATATCATTATGATGTGTAGTTCTTTGATGCTAAAGACAATAAAATTCCTCATATTTAAGGATGTATTCTAGAAGTATCTTAAGAGGTGGTAGGGTCTTATAGATTATGCCTTCTCTAAATGTAATGTATTAATGTATTACTAAGGTTGTTGGTAATGAGTAGAAGAATGATTATTTGTAACATGAAATCAACAAGTATGTTTATTAGAATATGGTCAAGGTTGGATATCTTTAGTACAAGAAGAATGTAGGGATTTTTACTACTAGTGTGCACTATAATCCTTGGCCTAATGATCAACAACTCTATAGATCTCATAAGAAGCTCATATACCCATATTTTAGGTAAAGAGTCAATCTTAGGAAAAGGTAGTATGTAATCACCAATAAGAGGAGAAATCAAAATGGGGTCAACACTAGGTGGAAATGCATGAAGAGATGAATTCATAGTGGGTTGGCATAATGTAGTTAACATCTCGACATGAAGTAAGTTGGAAGGATCATGGAATCTAAAAATATGGTAAGGTCCTATCATGGAATGGTCCATAAGCATATTATGAAGAGGATCAACAATGACTTGAGGAGTATTATATGTGTGCTCCATCTCAGAGATGTGATCATCATATGAATAACTAATATCAGGTACTATAGAAGGAGAATGAACTACATGAATAGAACTAAGAGAATGTTGTAAAGAAGAATGATATCTAAGTATCTTTACCTTTTTATCTTGAGAAAATTTAACTAAAAATGGACCATATAAAGAATATCCATCATCATAATCAAGAGTATAAAGATCAATAGTACATGCATCAATGATTTTATGAATAAAAGAGGTATGCTAAATGGAATTTTTAGTTTTCATTAGAGTAACTAGAATTTTGTATACTAGTTGTTGATGAGATGAGGTCATAGATAAGGAGGTAATTGAAAAATTATGTTAGGATAGAGATTAGAAGTTTTGATTTTGAAATTGGTCTCATCTAATTCATCATCAGTGAAATCTATTCACATTGATTTAGGATTACCATTATAGTGTCTAGTGGAGTTGACAAGATAATTAAAATGTTGTGATTTTAAAAATGGGATACAAGGTAAAGGTTTAAGGTTAGGTATTTTAAAAACACCTCATTCTTGGAATTTTAAAAAATTCCAAGGATTGTTATCTCCTTAAATCTTATATATAACACCATTATAGTGAAATTCAACACAATGGCATGCTGATGAGGCAACTGATCACATGCGATATGTCTAATGTTGATCAAGTAATTTTTTTTAAGAAAGCAATAACTTAAATATCATGACTTCCAAATGTACCATGATAGGGGGAACCATGATAAGAAGCCAAACACAACCTAAAGGAGGCATTTGTCTTCTATCATATCCTTGACATGTAATTTGAGTGGATTTAATATTGCATTTAGAGTATCCAAGTGTTTTCATAAAATCAAGGGAAGCTAAACAAGTGCTTGATTCTTCATCAATTAAGGCATGTTTGACTTAGATATCTTATATTTATATGCTAATGAATGATGGAGGGTCATCTGCATGATGTAGTATCTCATTGAGAACTATAGATAATATAAGAAATTTGAGTGAAAGAGAGGTGTCTACCATTTCATCAATGTGAATAGACATTTATTTGCACTAATAAAGGATGTTATCTTCAGATCCTGACAAGGTAGCTTCTTCCCCCCCAGGTGTGGGATAAGGGATGCTCATTTTGAAAAGTAATTACATTAGATGATTGTGATGATAATAAGTTATCATAAGTTCTAATAAAGGGATTTGAGATGGGAGATGTGAAAGTTTAGCTATAGGGTCCCATTCATCATAACCCATTAGAGTGGTATTGGATTAAGGTGCATAATGTTGTAGTAAATATTTTTAGGGTGTATCATAAGTGCATTGAAATTGATGTTGATAAGATATGTTTGTTTTAGTTTTGATTAATGCAAGTTGATTTGTTATAGTTACTTATGTTATCTCAGGTAACATGGTTGTATCATTGGTTATTTCTTATGTTTGAGTAGAAGAAATTATAATGGAAGTGTTTGGGGTTTCCATGTCAGACATATTAATTGTAGGAGTAGAAATTATATCAATGATATGTAAGGTATTATATATTTACATTGTTAGAGTTGATACTTATGGGTTTGTCAATTTTGCATGCCCCAATTTCATGAGATAGGATGGGCAAGAGTAATGAATAGTGTATAACTTTAAAAAATTGGTATGGTTGGAGGATAGATAATGGTCAATATAGGAAACTATTCTCCTCATGTTATTCATGTTGACAACATTCTCATCATTTAAGTTAGGATCCATAAAACTTTCAACATTGTTGTGAGAAATAGGTTTTTAGCTTCATGGTTATGAAGGGGATCCTTATAATGGATAAATGAAAATTAGATTTGTTTAAATATTTATTTTTAATTTCAGTTTTATGAGCCTTATCTTCTATTTTATAATCTTTTTGACATGTGTGTATGAGTGATTTGTGATCAAAGTTAGGTCCAAGAAGATAATCCATAACAAAGTTTCTTAACTAACAACAAGTTTTGTGAGAATGGCCCCAACTTTAATGAAACCAATTTTTATTTTGGGGATCATACCAATGTTTGATAAGGCATGTAGGATCAAGGTCTCATGGGGAAGGTCATGGAAGAAGCTTTTAAATCTCTACTAAGGAAAGTGGATTATGGACATCTACATTATGCACTTGAGAACATTTAGAACTAGGATGCGAATTATTAAAATTTAACATTAAAGGATTAGGTTCCATGGAACTACTTGGAGTAATATCTTAAATGGTATGTATGGAATCATAGGTATTTGTATCTCCATCAATATTTACATGTAAATTTTTAACTTTCATGAGCATTCGATTCTCTATTGGAGGGCGTGAAGTCTAAAATTATTGTATAAGGTAATCTTGATGTTTAGCTTGGTTAAGGGATTATTATAATGATTTTGGAGAAAGAGTCTATATTCAATATTTTAATTTTGAATGAATAACATAATAAGTGGAAGAGATTATCATCTAAAATATTATTCTTGGATTTTCTAGACAAAGTTTTCCATCATTTGATGAAAACTTGTGTCATTTCAGATTCTAATTGGTTGTAATTTATAAAGTGAGATAAATTATAGTTTGAAATTATTAAACCAATTCATTCACTAAGTCTTCTAAGCTAGTTCTATAATGAGTTTTAATTTGACCATACCAATCGAAAGCATCACCTAAAAAGCTCTTGGCTAAGAGTTTGGTGGTAAAAAAAGTGTTAAGTTTAACCCAATATTTATATAGATTTCCAAAAGTATTTAAATGAAAATCTAGATTAGTGGATCCATTATAAGTAATAGTGGGAACTATGCCAGCTATATCAATTTTTATAATTTGAGGAACAAGAGGTTCATTTTGTAAGTTTTTAATAGTTTTTTTAATAAGTGGGGGTTGTGGTATAAGGTTACCATGTGCATCTCTAAGGGGGAGGGGGGGTTTCACTACCTATTGAGTAAGTTGAGGTTGGTTTTGGAGATGCATTAACTAGTTTTGCATTTGCATCATTTGGTTGGCACTATTAGTTTGAAAAGTAGCCATTTGATTGAGAGTTTGTAATACTAATTGATTAGTTTGAATGATATTCTAACTAGTAGAAACAACATTGGATACATTAGTATTATGTGAGGTATTAATATTTTAAGATGCACTAGTAGCATGAAATTCATTAGTGTCATGAGAAGTACTAGGAGAATTATATGTGCTAGTAGTTGTATGAAATTGAGTATTAGACTGGGTATTTTGAGTAGACGCACTAAAAATCATACTTGACATGTTTATAGAAATACTCAACATAGAGATGAAAGAAGGCATCAAAGATGATGCCAAACTATTAGAGGAAGGCATGAGAGAGGGGAAGGATGTGGTAGAAGTCATAAAATGAGTTTCCCCAAATCTTGTAAAAAAACTAGGTGAAGGTGAATGGGGTTATCTAATATGAGGTCCCATCATGAGGTTATAAATGACTATGGTATCCTTACCTTTATGTTGAATATTTTCATTGATGAAGAGGATAATTTCAGCCATATACTCAATGTCACTTTAATATTATATCATTTTCATGAATAAAGGGTTAAGTGTAGTGGAATAGGGAGGAGTCCCATAGATGGTAGTTCTAGTGGTAACATGGATATTGCTAAGATCTGGATGTGGGTTATTTACCTCAATTTTGACTTAGAGAGTTGATTAGGATTAGTGAATCTCATCATTTAGTTTTATTGTACTTTGTAACATTATAAAATAGGTGTTTCATGATGAAAGAACTGATTTAAACACTTACTAGGGAAATATAAACTTAAAGGCTAAAAATAAACTAGGTCAAGTCAGTCAATCTAGTTAGATTAGTAGGGTGATATAAAAATATATAATAAGATGAAATTGATCTAGTTGACTAAGTTGGATAGGAATAAAAATATAAGAGTCTAAAATACACTAGGTTAAGCTAGTTGATGAAGTTATGACATGAAGGAAAATATAATAGTCTAGAATAAACCAGGTCAATTTGGTCAATGAATTTCTAACATGAATGAAAAATATGACATAACTTACTAGGTCAATCTAGTAAACAAAGTTATACTAAGTTGATCTGGTCAATGATGTTCTATAATTTGAGAAAAAATTAAAATGGTATTAATTTGAATGATTTAGTTCTGGTTATAGAAAATAAAATCTAATCATATAGGTAACTAGGTCAAGCTAGTTGATCTGGTTAAATCATACAACACCAATATTGTATCAATATTGGCTAATACAGGTTTGCAATACAACATAGACTAGTAAATAATAAGTAACAAGAACATAATTTAAAATCTAATTAATTATTTGAAAATAAGATCAGGAAGTTGTACTAAAGGTTTTGATTGAAAGTTTAGGCTTCCAAAGATACTTGTTTATTTGTTGGATAGTGTCAACACAATGTTTCATATCACTAACTATGGAGGATGTACCATTTCCATAGCCATTAAACCTAGTTTCAAGGGTAAGTTATAACTAGTTTATTGACACTAACCATTAACTGATGCACCACATAAACAAACACATAGATGGATTCTTAAAGTTCAATAAAGAGGAAAATCCTAGGTATTCTTAAAATATCATGAGGTGCATGGAAACTAAAAACCATGTTTATCTCTATATTATGGTTATGAGTACTGGAGAAATCCTTTCACACTACGATATATGTAAATGATAGATAAGGACCATAAATAAAGTATTGAGTAGCCCTTCATGATATTAGTTAGGCCTTTTTAAAACTATTGGTACAAAAATTTTAGGGAAAGTCAAACAAAGAAAAATAAAAGATAAAACCAATGATTCTAAATCTAAGTTATAGTTTTTGGAAATTAAATAAACAAGCAACCAACTAAAAAGTAAAGTGACTTTAATTAATATAAATGTAGGTTAACTCTCTTTGCTTGAATTAGGAAGGCAAAAAAATAGAACAAGGTTAACCTAGTCTACTGAGTTGAATAAATAAAACAAAATAAACTTGAGTCGATCAACTCAATTTATTTCAAAGATAGACTAGAAAAGACACAATCAAACTGGTTGATTTAATTTTTTGGGCATAATATATATATAAAACTAGGTCAATCTGGTCAACCTAGTTGACTATATAGGTACAATTTTATAAAAAATGAAAAACTAATAAAAATAATACTATAATTTAAATTTTGAAAAAGGCAAGAAAATAATTTTACTTTTTAAAATATTGATCTAGTTAGAATGAACCTAGCAAATAAGATAGAGTTGACCAAGTCGATACAGTATTTTTTCTTGAAGATGTTGAGTTGTTATTTTTAACTGGGTCATCCAAGAAAATTTTTTAACCTACAAAGGTAGAACATAGAATTATTAAATAGAGTCAGGTTAGTTGACCTAGTATAAATAAAACTAGTAATTAACATAGAATATAAAACTATGTTGATTAGATCAATTTAATTTTCTAAAACTATAAGTTCTATGCATAAAAAAAATTAATTGGGTCAATAGACTCACCTCAATTGGAAAACCTACAAAAAATGGTTGAACTAGGTCGATAGTGTTGATGAATCTATGCATAGAGCTGAAATAAGTCGATAGGATTGATGAAGTTGTAAAAAACTACACACAAAGTTGAGCAAGGTTGATAGGCTTGATGAAGTATGGGAACCTATACATCTAATGTTAAACTATGTTGATAGGTTCAATATAGTTGTATGTAAAGAAAAATTAAAAATCTACAAGGGTTAGGTTCATGTTAGGTTTATTGGAATGTGTGCCAGTGAAATAAGACATATCTACAAATTATCTTACTTTGTAATATCCAAGCTCAAAGAAGGTAATAAACTAATAATTCACTTATCAATAATTTGTTATTGGGGTCATGACCAATAATAGATCCACTAAACCTACACTAAGGGATATATTATAACATAATGGTAGAGGAGAGGTTTCCAAGGCCTATAATCAAATGCCATTTTATGATAAACTTAGTTAGGTCTTATGATTTTAATAATAGTAAGCAAGCTAATCTACTAAATAAACATGCAAGCTAATATATTAAATGAATATTCAAGCTAATCTAGTGCTCCCCAAAGCTTGTGGCACAAATGGGGAAGATAATAAACATGGAAATACAATTATTTATGACATAACATAGAAATAATTTGAGCAAGGAGAGATGCAATTCAATCTATTAGTTATATAATATATACTTATCAAAATATAAAGGGTTAGGAGTATAATTACCTTATTGAAGTGAATCCATCATGCCTCAATATCTCCCTTTGTCAATGGTGATTTTCAAGAGATTTTTATGGCTTGTAAAGATCATGAGGATAGATCATCTCTAGGCTACAAGACTTCTCCTATGCATCCAATACCTCCATAAGATAAGTGATACTTTTCCAAGGAAAAAATATAAGAAATGAAACCTCATAATTGATTGTATACACATATTTGTGAGAAATAATGATGTGTAATTGAGTGATCCTTTATTTAGAAATGAATTTAAAGGGGTATTTATAGACAAGGATTGACCCTAAACACTCCTATAAATTAAGTTGATAAGGTTAGCCTAGTTGACTTTATAAGGTGGGAAATAAATTTATTAGGCCTTAAACTATTTCAACTTGGGAAGACAAAGTTCCATAATGTTCACTAAATTACCAATAAGGTCAATCCAGTGGATGTAATATAAAAATTGGGTAAAAGGGTTTTTTGCTTAGGTAGTGTATATTTTGAATGGTGAATTACTTAGGGGCATGTATAAGTAGGTTTTTAATGCTTAGGGAATCAAATAAGAGTATCTTTAATTATTTTTAGGTAATTTTATAAGATCTAATAATCTTGTGAATCCAAAGGTCTGCCAACCCCTTTTTTGATGTACCTGTTAAGGTGTGCATTCAGAGAGATTAATATTTGATGAGTTCTTAAAAGATAGAGATCATCAATAACTGATAAATTTTTAAAACTATTGTGTGTACAGTATGCACTACTAAATTTTATCTTAGTTACCAACTTATTCCATAAAAACCTCCAAAAGTGACTTAGAAATTTCATGTCCCTATTTGATGTAATGGATTTTAGAACACCATGCCATCTCACATCTTTAAAAAATAGTTCTACAACTATAGTGGCATCATTGGTTTTTTATATAGAATAAAATGAACAATCTTAGAAAACCTATCTACAACAACAAAAATTAAATCATTACCTCTCTCCATGTTTGGTAATCCAAATATAAATCCATACTCAAATTTATGCATGGCCCACTTGGAACCAGTAATGGCATATACAACCCTATATTCTATGTACAGTTTATCCACTTGACATAATCTACATATTGAAACATACCTTACCACATCTATCTTAATATTTGGCCAAAAATAATTTTCCTCCACCAAATCTATTGTCTTATCCTTACCAAAATGTCTAGCCAAACCACCACTTTGTAATTCTATTATAATACTGTCTCTTAGAGATTAACTAGAATACATAATTGTTTTACCTTGAAGAGATATCCATCATGTATAAGATATTCATCATGAATAATACCTACCTCATTTGATAATGGATTCCTTTAATGATCAACTATTTCTCCAAAATATGGATCAATATCATATAATTCTTTAATAACTTTAAATCCAACTACTTCACTCACCATAGTAGTTAATAATGCCACTCTCATGATTAATGAATAAACTATTGATTATTATTTCCTTATTTATTTTTCAAAACAAAATTATATCCTTGGAAGAAAGACACCTAGTTTGCATATCTACTATTTAACTTATTTTGAGTGTTCACATACTTCAGGGCCTCATGATCTATAAATAAGATAAACTCCTTAGGCACCAGGTAATACCTCCAATGCCTTAATGCTTTTACAATGGCATGAAATTTAACATCATATTTATAATAATTATTTCTTACCTCATTTAATTACTCACCAAAATATTTTATTGGTCTTCCTTCTTGACTCAACACAACATCAATTCCCACATGTGAAGCATCACAATCAACTTGAAATACTTTTCTAAAATTTGGAAATGCTAAAATATGTTCTTATATAAAATTATTCTTCAACAACTCAAATATTTATATTGTTACTCTTGTCCACACAAATTATTTTCCTCTCATGCAATCTACTATTGGTGCAACAATAATACTAAATTTTCTAATGGATTTTCTACAAAAAATTTCCAAACCATGTAAAATTCTTACATCTATGATGATTTTTGGAATATTCCACTCAATAATTACCTTTACCTTTTATTAATCCATCCTTTCTCCATATTCTAAATTACAAATCCTCCCAAAAATATCAAACTAGTTGCATAAACCTACACTTCTTTAAATTTGCGTAGATATTATCCTTTCTTAACAATTCTAATATCACTCTCAAATTCCTTAAGTGGTCTTCTTTAGTATTAATATATAACAAAATAAACCACCACAAACTTACCAATGTAATCTTATAACACTATGTTCATCACCCCCATAAATGTGATGGGTGAATTATATAATCTAAATGGTATCACCATCCATTTATATAAGCCATCCTTAGTCTTGAATTTTTTTTCCATTCATATCCTTCATGAATACAAATATGATAGTAACTACTCCTTAGATCAATCTTAGAGAAGTATTTTTCTTTTAAAATAACATCCATCATATCATCTAAATGAGGTATATAAAATATATATTTGATGTTATTTTTATTACTTGCTCTACTATCCACACACATCCTCTACCCTCCATCTTTCCTTGGATTTAAAAATCCTGGTGTTGCATATGGACTCATGCTATTCCTTACTACACCCTTTGTCACCAATTAAATAACATGTTTATTCAATTTTGAATGTTCCATTGGAATCATATTATAAGTTGATTGATTAGGTAGAGATGATCCTATAATCAAATCAATATGATGTTGAATGTATCCATTTTATGGTAAATCATATGGTAACTCATCAATTATAACATATACATATTCTTTCAACACTTTTGATAATTATATTGATATTTTCACCACTTATATGTATTATTTATTTGTTATTAATGCATAAAAACATGTCATATTTATGTATTTGATTAATTCATTTGTGGATAGCATGGTTTTAGCCTTCCCTTCTTTAAGAGGTAAAAAAATACATTTATACCACCTTTCCAAAAAGTATATGTGTTATTTACTCCATCATGAATGAATTTTATATCAAACTTCCATGGCCTTCCTAATAACACATGGCATGCATCCATTAGTATAACATCACACTAGATTTCACCCTTGTAAGTTTTTCCTATATAAAACTTGATTAATGACCTTTTATCTACTATAACTTCATTCCCTTTCTTAAACCATGAAATTTGATAAGTATAAGGATGTTTTTCAGATTGAAAACCTAATTTATCTATCATGTCCTTAGAAACAATTATTTCACAACTATTGCTATATATAATTACTTTTCATATCTTACATCTTGAAGTACACCTTATTTGAAAAATATTTGTTTAAAACCATGCATCACCACCTTCCTTATTCTTCACCTATTCTCTCATTGGAGCAATCATTATTCTAATCATAATGAGATTTTTTCCTATATCCACTATTGTAACTTTAGTGTTTTGATATTATATATTATCCTCAACTAAATTCACTCTCAAATTATCCTCTTGCATCCTTTATTTTTCATGATAGTGTGTACACTCAAACACCCTATGCCCTTCTTCTCCACATCTATAAAAACCATAATACCTATAGTGATTTGGAAATCATCCTCTAGAAACACCATACCATTTTCCTCTCTAAACTCCTCTTCCTCTTTGTTGATATTGAAAAATTTGTCTATTATATTATTGCCTTTCTACATCATGTTATTATTATCTTCTTATGGGATTAATCCCTCATCTAGTGGTATTCAACCCACCTCATCCCATTACTAGAGGGGATTGTCCTCTTCTTGGCGTAGTTTATCTTCTAAAATTCTATCTATTTTTTTCATTATATCTTCAAAGCTAATTGGTAATCCTCCTCCATGAAAATTATTTTATGCATGCTCAATTCATCTTGAATATAAAACATCAATCCATTTACGTACCTTTCAACCATCTGTTCTTCTATTTCATCATGCTTAATAGTATGGAAATATTATAAAACTCATATGTATACTATTATATACTGTGATCCTTTTCCTCAAATTATGGAATCTTATGTATAGGGTTTTTTCATAATATACAATAATAAATTTCTCCCTCAATTTATTATCCATCTTGATTCATGTGTTGATCCTCTCTTTGCCTTTTCTCCATCTCTCTTTATGCAAGTGATCCAAATAAATCATTGCATGACCCTTCAATTTAAATGCATGAAAACTTTAATTTCTTATCCTTTCTTAGAGTTTTTCATTTTAAAAACTTCTCCATGTTGTTCACCCAATCTATCAACTCTTTTAGTTTTAAATTACCTCCATAATCTAGAACGTCAAATTTGATTCCTTCATTCATTCCCTCTAAAGCCCTAACCATACTCTCTTCCATTTATGGTGGTTATTATCATTCCTCTTCTTGATGAATTTAATCTTCATGATATATTTCTTATTTTTTTTCATATTTTTCTCACCTTTATTTTTATTTTGTGATAATTGTAGTTAATAATTCCACTTGTCTCTACATCTCTTTCATAGTCCTATTCATTTAATTAATTCCTTCTCATCCTTATCCTCTCACCCTATATGACACCTATAATTAAATAACATAATATTATACCAAAATATAAAATATAAATTCAAAATATATTACCTCCAAGATTTTAACTTTATCTGATATCAAATGATGAAACAACATACTAGCTAAGCAAAATATCAATAAGCATAAAACTAAAAAATTGCATGAAAGCAAAACTTCTCTGTTGATTCTCATTAAATAAATAAAATATTAAAATATAGAATTTAAATAAATCTCAAATCAAAATCAGAGTTGACATTCATAATTAAAAAATCTAAATATATCTAAATCTACCTAAAGCTAACTAACCCATGCAATTCTTATAAATTTTTTATTTTTAGTAACTTTTGTCTTCTAGATAATTTTCAATTGTTATTTTAGTAAGTTTTAAATGCAATCTTGGATGGGTATAAAAATATCACATATTATATAAACATTAAAATTAATCTAATGGATGAATTTCAACTAAAGCTCATGTTTGGTTACAAAAATATGTTATTTCTAAAAATGGAAAAATCCTTAAAAAATATTAAAATATAGTTTTGAACCCTTTGATTGACACATATGGCCTTTTTTTTTTTTGAAAACATCTCTAAATAGATAGGGAGGATTATTTATGAATTAGTATTTTAAATACAATAATTTTAGTGCAAAAAAGAACTCAAATGGAGTTATGGATAAAATATTATGGCTTGATAAGTTTGGTCTATGCATAAATATGAAAAATTATTTATGATAAATACTAAAATTGATCTGTGGACTGAGTATAATTTTGAGATTTTTTTTTTGAATTATGGGATGAATGTGTGTTATTATAGTTAGCTATGACCTACACTAATGTCCAAATGGATTACTATTGTCTAAATGTGATTTCTGGGTAGAAAATGTGTATGTATTATCATCAACTAAGTAAACATTATCATTTTATATCTATGCATTAGGTTATCAAAATTTAGTCTCTAAGATAAGAAACTACATATTCCCCCTATTTTGAGGTGAGTTATGAATCATATGTAATAACTTATCTCAAAATAAAAAGTTATGGAAATAATATTATATAAAAGATCGAAGTCTAGAGTAATAATGATAACATTGGAGATCATGGCATCATATTGATAATTTGAGTAAAATTAGTAATGTATGATACATGTAGAAGTAAACATACATAGTGTCATAAATGTGTGTGTATTATCAATTAGGAATGTAGTGAATATATGATAAAAATTAATTATGTAAAATTAATAAAATAACTTAGAGAAAGATGCATGATGTGGATTATGGCATTAGGAAGCTAGGAAGATGCTTGATATTGATTATGACATAAAAAACTAAGCAAATAATAACAAATAAGAGTCATGGACATGATGCATACATAAATAACACATGAAAAAACACACCAAATAAGTAAGAAGGGCAAGGGGATGCATATCAATTACATGTTCAAATGTCACTCACTCAAGTACTCCATCTACACCTGCATCTAATAATGACAACCTATATGTTTTACTAATCACTTAAGTACACTTGTGAAGTCATAGATACTAGAATATGATTTATTTAGTACCTGAGTATTGTATACTTGTAAAACACCTATCATGGCTATAACTTTTTGTTATAGACCTATCCATTTCCAAAAGGCTCATGTTCACTATCTCTTTGTGCTAAATTTATTATCTCTTAGTCCAACCATTATTATTCTAATGAACAGGACTTCTATACTATGAAAAAATATCTAAAATTGATTAATATCCTTCACTCCTAGTTTTGGATGTATAACTATTTTATAGCTTCCTAGACACTTGTGTCTTAGATGAACACCTGCATCGACGTAAGTATCCACTTTTTAAAAAAGTGTTCATTGCCTAAAAGTCGTCTAAAAATTCAAGATAAACATATCTTAAAGGTTAACCTAAGTGATTTAGTGTGATATTTTTTAAAAAAGTATTGATATATATACAAGATAAACTCTCATTCATTTCTCACCTAACAATCACATGGAAATCATATAAACTCATAATGCCACATACCAATAATCACTCAATCAAGCATTAAAGTGAGAAAATTTGACCTATTCATCCCTATTTATACATTATTCATAGGATAAATATTTCCATAGGTATGAAACATTAAACTATCATCCCATGAAACATATTTTCTAAGTTACAAGCTAGGTCAATGCATGTCTTTGATTGTCACACATTACATCCTTGTGCACATACAAGCTAAAATGTAGGGGATAACTACATAAGTTTGAGGCCCTATTCAAACTATTATTTATGTAGGTAGGGCCTATTTATATAGGTTTTCTTGGGTTATATCTACACCATGATTCCACTAACCTATTTTTACCACAATCACTCCAAGGATGAAGAACTAGGGTTTGATCATTTGATAAAGAGTGAAAACTTGTGCATGTAATCTAAATACATTAAATGAAAGGAAATAAAAAACCCATAAGGATATATTTTTATGCATTTATAAATAATTAGCGTTCCATATGGGACACTTGTGTCAAAGTTATATGCATGTGTTGATGTAATTGTTTAGATCTAAAGTAAGCATTTGAGGCCATAAAAAGACTATTTACAAAATTTGATGATTTTTCTAAGATCATCTTCTAGTCCACTTCCAACTAGTTCTAGATCAGACTTGTATGTGCATATTAATCCTACTAAGTATCATTTATTTCTAATTCATTTTAATATCTAACAATAGATGTACTTTACTATTTTTATCAATCTCAGTTGTATAAATTTAGAATATTATTTATCTAAGTTTTCCACTAATTGACCAACTCATTAAATCATTTCACCATCCTTGTGTAATAGCTAATCTAATACCCATTAACCATAGATAACCAATACATATATAAATTTAGGGTTTAAGAGGTGTTGCACAACCCTTTTGCACCTAAGATATATTTACACCCATTTACAACTAGTGTTATTGCACATAAGTCCACATTTTATAATGGCAAGGTGATCTTGAACAACTTCAATCATTCCTTTCTATGATACATGCCTTGATTTTGCTTCCAATGATAAAATTTTGACTAAATTATTTCCAAGGATCTTCAAAGACTTTACTCTAATATGGATATAAAATTTACCAATCCAGTCAATAAAATCATTCAAACCTCTTGTAAATTAGTTTTTGGCACACTTCTCTATCAATGTTACTGAAAAGGTATCCTTCACCCAAATTATAAAAAACCAATGAACGTATCAATGAATATGTCTTGAGGTACATGACCATGTTGGTCAAAATGAATAACCAAATGGTAGATAAAGAGCTTCAATATATCTTCAAGTAAAGTTTACTCACCCTATTACATGATTCCATTATTTTTAAAAAGTTTAAATATTTTGATAACTTATGTCATATTGTACAAGATCATAAAATGAAACTTATTTCATTGAAATAACTTAAGTATATAGAAAACACACTGACTACATCCAATACAAGTTTCATATCAAACCAATCGACAAGGTAAAACCTACGAAACCTAAAAATGAAACAACTACAATTGTTAATGTAGTTTCATAACCACCTAATCAAGTTGTCTTATCCAATGCACTAAAGAGATAATTTACATGATTACTTAAGTCTCTATCTTCACTACTTAATAATATTATATATTTTAATCTCATATATCTCCCTCTTCCTATAGAGCTTGATATGAGTATACCTATACCTCATGGATATGATGCCAATGATTATTGTGACTATCACTAGGGCCCTGAGAATTATTCTAACTAATGTTATACATTGAATTATAAGATCCAAAACCTTATAGATAACTAAAAATTTACATTTGATGATCCTACCAAATATTTTGGGTCACAAAATGGTGACCATTAGAACCAAAATATGTTTAGTGATTCATTATAAGACCATCCTTAGAAGAATCCAAAAGTGCAAATGGAATATAATACACATCCTCATCCACCACATTATGGGCACCCATTAGATGGGATTATTGGTAATTATACATTATATATACCTCATATGGTTTAGAGACCATATATTACTTTCAATGAAAGTGAGATTGTGGATGATGACTCATTTATTAATTGATTATTTATTTGAGCATACCTTGATCAACAACATGTTCAAAATGTTATGATTGATAATAGTGATAGCAAAAATGTTTACACCATGACATTACTTACACATTTTTTATATACACATGATGATTTTCACCCTTCAACCAAAATGGTTAAAACATTCAATGGGACATCACAATAGGTTCTTGGTGAGATTGACTTACCTTTAAATATTGACCCGACATGTATGATCTCTAATTTTTCAATTATACTATACACATGAGTCTTTAATATGTTATTGAGATGACCTTAGATACATAAAATCCACATAGTACCCTCTACAATGTATGGGTGTATTAAATAGATTAATATCAATAGAGTAGCCATAGTTCTTAGAATTACATATAAACATCCACTTGAAAAAGATTAGTTTATTCCAAGATAGATAATTATCAAACTACTAAGGTTAATTCTCTATGAAAGGGTAAGTAATAAGAAATCCCCTTTTTTAGGTAGTCCATGCTTGAGAGACGATTGCATCAAAGATACATAGTGGATTATATAGAATCATCATCTACTAATACACATCATACTCAATTATCTAGAGAAACTAAACATGTTCCTATTATTTATACTTCCGATACACTACATAACACAAAATGATGAATTCCATGAACCCCTACTTATTATATTACCTCTTTAAGACCACAAAGTCCTATGACACATACATAGAGCATTATAGAACATATAGTGCTAGTTATTATACCTATACATGCTCCTTGGAAGTAACACCAATTTATTATAAAATATATAATGTTAAGAGCACTTATAGATGAACATACCTTAGATGGGATAATTGATTAGATTTTGCCTTTTCCAAAAAAAAAAATTACAAAAATATAAAAACACTAAAATAATTCAAAAATACCATTTTTCAACATATTCCTAGTTGTACTATTTCTTATACATATGTTATTTTCTCCATGTTAGTACATAACATATAATTCCTTTCCTATATAAAGACATGTTTCATGCTTCATTTGAGTATGATACATACATATCTAGAAACATGATATATACACATATAGATTTTGGGTCTTCCCTCCACTCACATAATAAGTACATTGGGGGATTATACTTTTTTAAACATGGTATACCCAACTTATACTAGTTTACAATCACTTTAATTTATCATGTTTTTTCTTATATAATTACACATGCATATATTCATGCTTATACATTTCATAATGTATTTGATATGTTAAGTACTTAACACTCATTGTAAACAGATATGTTAAGAAATAATATTCTAGGTTAATTTTGAATACTTATATTTTCCCTAATTTTCCATTTTAGCACTTCCTTGAGTGTTTTCCTTACTTGTTATTGTCTTGCATCATATTTATTACTTGAAAAATTAAATATGATCCATTGATTGTGGTCTCCATGCATTTGTTTAATTATTTGGACATTTGAATATGTCATTTATATGCTTTGTGGACATTTGACTAAGTCATGTCCCCTTGATTATGCAACATTTGAACATGCCCCTTTTATGAGGTCTTCTTGGATCATTTCTTATTACTTTGCTTTTGATTTTTATTATGAGTGTGCTTGATTGCTTGTTACGCTTGTATTTTTACCCTCTAGATTTTTCCATGATTTATATCATGCATATTAGGATTTGATGTGATCACATATTATGTGCTTTAATGATATATATACCTAGACATTTTACTCTTATATGCTACATAATCCATGTGTAACTTATATAATTATCTTATCCTTTTGAGTTAAGGTAACTACCATATTATATTTCCCCTCACCTCAAAATTGTGGCATGTCATATAGGTATGAATTATAAATTTTCAAAATTGTAGTTTATAATGATGGCATGTAAAAAAGGCATGATCTCCACACTTATTAAATATTCAAAATATCCAGATTATAGTGGGGGCATGTTAAGGAAAACATGTTCTCCACATTTACACAAATTCTTAGATTTTTTAGATTTAGTAGGGGTATGTCACGGAAACATTTTCTCTACACTTGCATTGATTTCAAATTCACCATATTTAACATTTATATGATTTAAACATATATTTGTGGAAACATTCTATACATTATTATCATTATTATACTCAAATTTAAGTTTTAAAACACATAAGGTGCATATGATATGCAAATGGAAACTAAAATTTAAAAATAAAATCATTTTACATATTTCAAATACTATTATGCACTGTTATCATACCCATGATATATTGTTATGGACTATTATTGAGCTATTCTACCACCATAATTGGTTCACTTTTGGAAGTTTGAGTCAATTTAATAACTCAAACTTACCAAAATTATAAGTTATATTTGATTAAATAATATAACTTTACCAAAATTATTAGTTTGGATTTGATTAAATCATCCACTCTCATAAGATATATAGTGCGAGTTTTTTAAATTACTCACACTCACCAGATCATTCACATATTTGGGTTGTAAGGTTGAGATGCAAAAAGCTTAGTGGTCATGTGAAACTCACATTTACACCATTTTTTTGGAGCATGTGTCCTCATATCTATATATCTAAATATATATATATATATATGCACTTTTAGTTTTAAAATTATCTTTATCTTAGCTTCAATGCTTCATAATGAGGCATCCTTTCAAATCAAATTAACAAAAGGAAAGATGGTTGCATCAACATACAGGTGTAGTCCTAACTTTGCTCTTCTTACTTTAAAACATTTAAAATTATTTAAATTTAAAATTTCATACACTTATTATATATTGTAGCATTCACTTGGTTCTAGGTTAGTTACCAAAAAAGCACTTAGGTTGGGTTCACATAAAGATAAGATTTGTTATAGACACCTAGGTATGGATTTATTCCGTTTAAACTAGAAATTTCATTACTAGATAAAATGGGGGTGTAATTTAGATAATAAAATCTGATTTATATAGTACATCAATATTGTATACTTAAAAATACCTATAATGATTATACCTTTTAGTTCTAGACCTGCCCACTACCAAAAGGCATGTGTCCACTATCTCCTTATGCCAAATTAATTATCTCTTAGTCCAATAATTGTTATTCTAATGACCATGCATTTTTTACCATGAAAAAAATGTAAACATGATTAATATCTTTCACTTATACATCTATTTTATAGATTCTTGGACACTTGCATCCTAGATAAATCCCTGCACCGATGTAAGTGTCTACTTTTCATACAAAGTGTTTAGTGGCCAAAAATCATCTAAATTTGAAAAAGAAACATATCCTAAAGATATGCATAAGTGGTTTAGTGTGATATATTTATAAAATGGATTGGTATATATAATATTAACCCTCATTCATTCCTCACCTACCAATCACATGAAAATCACATCAACTCACAAGGTCATATACCAAGAAGCACTCAATAAAGCATTTAAGTGAGAAAATATATCATATCAATCCATATTTATATATTAGTCATATGAAAAATATTTTCATATTTATGAAACATTCAAGGAGTATCCCGCAAGCTATATTTTCCATGTTACAAGCTAGATCACAACATGTATTTTCTTATCACACATTACATCCTTGTGTAAATATAATAAAAAACGTAGGGGAGAAATACATAATTTTGAGGTCTTCTTTGGAGTATTTTATATGTAGGTAACTCCCATTGATATAGGGGTCCTTAGGGTAGCTTGACACCATGGTCTCACTAACCCATTTTTCCAATAATCACTCTAAGGGTGAAGAGATAGGGTTTGATCATTTGATAAAGAATGACATCCTATGTATGTGATATGAAGATGTCAAAATAAAGGAAACCAAAAACCTAAAATTCTATAGTTGGTCATATCTAAATCTAATTAGTATTTTATATAATACACTTGCATAAAATTTAGACACCTGCATCAACACAACTATCTAGATTTGACACAAGCATATGAGGCTAAAAAAAAACTATTGATAGAATCTAATGACTATTCTAGGATCATTTTATAGTCCACTTACAATTAGTTTCAAATTAGATATACATTCACATAGTAAACCAACTAATTATCATTTGTTTCTAATTCATTTCAATATCTACCAATAATTATACTTCACTATTTTTTTAGTAATCTCAATTTTATAAATTTAGAATACTTTTTATTTGATTTTTCTATTAATTGGTTTGATCATTAGATTAATTCACCATCCTTACTTAAAACTTAATATAAGACCTCTTAACTCTAGATAACCCACACACATCTAAATTTAGGGTTAAATATCAGTATATTTGATACAAAACTAGATACATTGAAGCATTGTATATATTGAGCACAAATAAATTAACATCAATTTACACATATCATGCATAGGTCACAATTTTTTTTTTGTATTTTTGAGATAATTTAGAATTTAAGTATCAAATAATAGACAAGGGATATGGATAATTCAATGGTGGATTTGGTGAGAATTATTGACTTTTGGATACTATTTTTTTTCAAATTCCCATAAATCACATGCCTTACTAATAATCAACCATTCACATTTTTTAAGATTAAAAAATCTATTACTAAGAATAAATCACATTTGGAAGCACCTCAATACACCATAGTGCCACCCCAAATAATCATACCTATAGAGAAAATGCATACATATGAGGTTGGTGAATCTAATCAAACTAATCACAAGTTTTAATATATAGATCCTTTTAAACAACAATATTCACCTAAAAAGGTAGAATAAGAGGAAGATGTACAAGAATCACCTTTAATAGTAAATTTAGAAGATATAACTTTCATATCTATAAAAGACACTGATGTTTATTTTGGTGCTAATTATGATGATGATATAAGTATAATGCAAATGATAATTTATGTGGTTTGACTTTCAAATCAGTTGGACCAGGTGAATACATAGATGATTCAAAGGTAATCATTTCAGTGAACACATATAAAAGAAAAGTAATGGTTTACTATTTTTATAAAGGAAATGATATATGTTAAAAATATAAATACTACATAGAACACTATTTTATAATGTGTACTATGGACTAAAATCTTTATTAAATATAACATTTCTATAGAGTAGGAAACATAAACCATAGATCAATACATTGGATGTATGAATAATCCACCATTTACATATTCAGTAAATAATGTGGAGATAATGGATATATAACTAGTTATTAGAATCCAAGATAATAATTCATAAGGTATACCACATGTTATGTTACAAATGTTACATGACAATGCTTTTTTTTCCAGCAATAAGGCATAGATTTATTAACAAAGTGTCAAATCAAGAGAGAATCCTTTTTCCATTTTCATAGCATAACAAAGCATGTTACTCATACTTGTTTAAAATTTATAAAAAAAAAAAAGAGATATAAGGATAAAGTCACTCTTCAGATTATAACCCATACTATAACCTATTAGGGCTCAAAAGTAGGGTCAAATATGTGTAAATTATAAGAATTCTAGAAAGAATCCCTTGAATACTCAAGTTTTTATTGATAATTAATATATAAAACATGTATAAATAGATTAATACATAGATCCAAGTGTATGTAAAGCTAAATTTATTTAGCACATAGGTCATGGTCAAGATGAATTAAAAAAAGCTTTAAATTGCCAAGATTTAATATGACATATTACAATATCAATTGCATATGGTCCCAAAGTTGTGGACATACTACCTTTTGTTATTAAAATAAAAAATTTGATAAGTGATAAGAAATATTAGATAGTTTATTCCTAAAATATTAAATAATATCACACCTTTTAGATTTATTAACTAGTCCCACTGGATTGGGTTAGGGATGAGGAGGTATTTCTTGAGTTTGTTCCTCTTGTCTTACTTAATGAGGCACTTGGCCTCATCTAATGACAATAAATCAGACCATAGGATCTAATATAAGCCTAGGGAAAATAATATAGGTGGGATATGAGATAATATAGTTGGGATGTCTAGTGGTAGATGAAAAAAAAGGAACCATCTAAGCCGTTTGATGTTTAGCAACAATATGTGGAAAATAAAACCTATCCATGTAAAAATCAACATTATATAACTATTAATTATTCAAAACTTGATTGATATGTAAATTTATCTTTTCCATTAAATTATGTATCCATGGACTTACATAAACGTGAAATATTTTACATGTTATAGGAAAACAACATGTAAATAACACTAAGAAATAATATAAAGATTCAATCATTATAATCATCATTAGTTTGAAAATTAGAAAATAAAAAATTGAATCCTTAATAAAGATGCTAAATTGGATAGAAGGAAACCATAATGGAAAATAGGGTTTTTTTAATATTAAAAAATAATTATGTTCACCAATACGTATTATCATAATTGAGGAATTAAATATAGTGTTAATCCAATTATGATAAATTTCTATGTAAAATCAAAATATATAAAATATGTAATAAACTACATAAGACTAATTGGAACTAAATATTAATGTAAAGATGCTACAAAGGGGAAAATAATAAACATAAATTACTTAGTTGGCACTTGGATCAATTAGACTATAATAATGACTATGGGATTGATGGTGTGACTATGCGAGATGACTTTGAATCAATAATAAGGATTGTTGGGATGATAATTAATCTAAGTATAATCAACACCAACTCAGTAGACACCTCGATGCAAAGAAATCACTTGGAATGATTGTTGTTTTGGCATCTTTTGTGCCAGTTAGAAGAATCATCATATACATAGAACCAACTAGCAAGCAGTTAAATTGACACCTAAATTTTTAGGGCATCTTCTTGAGTAAGCTGCACATGGTAACCATATATCAAAGGGTGTAAGGTGATGGAACTGATATAATGATCAACCAAGGCTCCAACTTAGCACCTGTGTGTTCCCTCCACCCTGGCATGAAGATGCTCCTAAGTGATATAAAGTTAACTTTAATCTAGTTAGCAAGGGGATGACAATTGAAGTAGTGAAACTCTAAAAAATTGACTATGGACATCATGGATGCCTCTAAGGATCCACATTGTAGTGCTCAAGGTCACCTATGAGCCTTTGGGCTATGTAGTATTTTTGTTAGCCTTTACTTTATGCTACATAACATGGACTCTATTCTATATTTAAACTTTGAGTAATGAAGAAGATCTATTACAATAATTCATGGTGTTCTTGGGTTTAATGTCTTTAGATTTGTTATTGAAATGCAAAATAAATGTGATGTTTTTAATATTATAAACTCCATTTTAATGATAGGAATATTATTTGTAAGATTTAAATTCATAGAGTCCATGACATCTCTATAATTTATGATGATGTTAGACTAATTTGTAGAAATGGCCTAAGTATAAATAAAAATAAGAATCCACACCAAATGATGTTACTCTTGCACAAAGTATGAGCCTAGAATGAACTTGATTTAAGAAATTCTATTAACCCATATTAGTTTCAAATGGTGTTAAGCCTAGTAAAACAAAGGCTTGTACCCTTGAGATAATAGAAGCACCAAATATAAGCTTGCACGCCTATGACCAGAATGAGTTCCCCAAATAGGCTTTATGCCTATAGACCATTAGAATCCACCTAAAATAACTTATTCCAATGAACCTACCAATGTCATTATTTTAATGGCCAATTCCTATGAAGAATGAGTTGTGCCATGGCATAACTAGCCTAATGTATCCCCCAATTCTTTCTCTACTATGTTTTGAGTGAGCGTATAAGGTTTACACCTTATCTGGATTAATTCTAGTGTAGTTGAGTGATAAATGTCGAGCACTAAAATATTATTCTATGTTTGTGCTTAATTTTAACAAGCCAAAATTGACTTGGAACAACTAGATAAGTACCTACTAGAGTAAATGAATTGAAAACCTAATTAAAATACAATATTTTGGTTTTGTTGGTGATAACTATGTTGATTTTTTTTCTATAATGATGTGATATAATAATTCTTCAACTCTCCCTTGAAAACATCGAGCATTAGATGTAATAGGTGGAAGATAGATTTCCACTAAAGAATCCATCTTGTAAAGGATATAAGCTGAGGAAGTGGGTCCAAAACAACTTGTATGATGCTCTATATGATGTCTTTTTTTACAAACTACCTAAGTAAGTGTATCGATGGTTGGCTACTTATGTGACCCATAGAAGTCAAAGTTATGGATAGCACCTTGAGTAGATGAAAGATTACCTAGAGATGCTTGAGAACCTAGATTCCACTTAGACTAGAGAAATATACAAATGATGGAAAGGAACATCAAATAGTTAAATGCTTGAATTCATAGTGTCAACATACTACTACCCTGAAGAAGTATAATATCATTTTTTCACAAACCTAGAGGCACATTTTTGAAAGAGTTCAACATGGAGCTTAAGAAACCAATGGTGGATTATGGCTTTAAAACCATGATAATGGATGGCTAAGTCCTTTTGCATATGAGCAATGTAATAGGGAAGAAGGGGATGTGTAGCTAAAGTGCAATGGAAGGGGACAAGTAGATTAACACCTAAGAGATCAAGAGATAGATTATAATAAAAGGAGGTATATGTTGATAGAATATATAGAAACTATAAGTGTTGAGAGAACTCATAATTATCAAGAAGGGCATGGGGAAGGATCTCTTGAATTACAACATCATAAGAAGAGGAATAATGAAGCCATAAATTGAGCTCAAATGTTGAAGGGTGAAGATTTCACTAGATCCCTACATAATTTGTCCATTAAAGATGTGCCAGAAGTGCATACCCCCTTTGAACCTATAGTGATATATCATGTGCTAGATCCCCCATGTGAATAAATAAGAGTGATAACTGACCCTATTATCCACATAAAATTTGATCATTTTATAGACTTGGACTATAATTTCGTGATTGAACAAGTTGTTCCTTAAGAAGAGTTAAGTGAGGATACCTTAGATGTTTGGGTACTAGTTCAATAACATAGAACATAAGCATAAACATTCTAGTCTAGCTAATGTTAGCTTTATAGACACCATTGCCATCTATGGTACTGGTATTAATAATAGAACCAATACCTAATACACTAGTTGAAGGCATTGGAGGGATATAACTAAGATAAGTATTGAGGGGAAAAGTGCCTCAAATGCTAGATGCCCCCCATCATTGATATATTATGAGATGACCATGTACTTTCTAGAGTATCCCAATATAGATAATTTTGTAGAGCATGTACTAAAATATGAACTACAATGGCACATTCAAGGTATAATCCAATCTAAGTTCAAGGAAACCCAATTTGTGATAACTCTATTTGATTGTGCCCATACTTGGTATAAGAAATTTGATCCTAACTAGGCTATGGTTAATTATGACACATTAAAGGAAACATTCTTGAAAGAATTTAATATTCTTGAGTTTAAAAAATATAGCATCATTTCACTCAAGTAAATTCACCAAGGGCTCTTAAAAAGCATGCACTTGTATGATGCCAGGTTCAAAACTCTTCTTTCCAAGCTTTCTTATGACATTCAACCCTCCCAACATATGAAATGGTTTATTGGAAGATTGATAGTACTATTTCAAAGAGATCTATCCATTAATGCATTCACCAACCCTCATGAAGTGCTTGAATCCATGCTCAGAGCTGAGGTAGTTGAGAGTGATGATAGTAGAATTAGCCCATTCATGGAGGCACATATTATATTTATGGCCAACCAACTTTAGAAATTAACTGCTAGTTTTTTATAAAAAACCTAAAGCATATTATGGTGCACTAATTATGAGATAGAAGGCCATAATAAGAATAAATACCCTCAAAGGAATGTCCACACATTACTTCTAAGATATGAGGTTTTTGGTAAGGTGTATGATGTTCACAACTACCCTTTATTGTAATGTTCTAGTCAAGTTAACACAACCATCTAATATCGATTGTGTGATGCTTACACTCATACCATAGCTGACTATTGAGTGATTGATAAGATGTGAAAGAATATGGAGAGAGGAAAATGGTATGCCACTATAGAAATTGGGGG
Organism: Torreya grandis; assembly: GCA_037957365.1. NCBI lineage: Eukaryota > Viridiplantae > Streptophyta > Pinopsida > Cupressales > Taxaceae > Torreya > Torreya grandis. The sequence continues at coordinate 1,751,216 of JARHVA010000961.1, forward strand.
GCAAGATAATCAAGGCAATGATGGATATGGCCAATAGAATGTAGGTTATAGACTACAAAGAGGCACTAGATAGTGAGGTGGAGGATGTGATAGAGGAAAATTCCCACTACAATCATGTTATAAGTGTGGTTTGGCTAAGCACTATCAACATGATTTCCCCACACATCCAATGTGTGGGTATTGTCAAGGAACACATAAGGTTGAGGAATGACCCAACTTATATAATAAACTAACCTAAGGTAATCCTAGTGAAGACAAGGGTACAGGAATGATCAAGTATGAGTCTAAAGTAGAGAAGTGGACTCTAAAGGCACAACCAACCTACATAAAGCCAATCAAAGTGTAGAAAACTACTCGTAGTGGATTCACCACTTTGCCACCAATTACACTATTACTAGAGTTACACCTTGAATATGGGGAATAGAGATGCACTGAGTACATAACATGGCTTAAACCTAAATTTGTATCTTACCTAGACCTTACACACAAAAAATATGTATTTTAGCAAGCTATGAGTGTGATTCAAAACCTACAAGGAGAGATCTAACTGGCATGAGACTTAGATGCATAAGATGCCACCTCTTACAAGAAGTAATATGGTCAAGAGGCTAAGGTATAAGAGCTAACAAATATCTTGTGCTTCCTACAAATAGAAGCGATGATGCCCCTATTGAAAAAAATTATTTTAGAGCATGCAAGGTAAAATCAAATTAAAGTTGTTGTGTCATGTATGGAAAGGGTACAAGAAGTCAGGCATACCTAGAATGTAGAGTATGATCAAGAACTCTTAATGAATGCCACCATTAGTGGATGGTCTGTATGCGAGACCCTTATGGACATAGGCACCAAGGTTAATATCTTGATAAATAATACATGGGAGAATATGGTTAGGCTAGCCTTGAGGCCTTCCCCTCATGTAATTTTCATGGCCAAAAAATCTACGATGTAACTTATTAGAATTTTAAAAAGTACTATCATGGATATCATGTGCATCAAGTTCCATACTGACTTTAAAGTGATCAAGTTGGTTAAACAAGATAATTATCGAATGCTCCTGGGTTGGCCATGGTGTTATGAAAATAATGCTAATATGTGATTTAAGAAATGTTATATAACCTTTTTTATTAGCAAGGAGAGGTTAGTGATCCCCCTCTCAAGTGATAAAGGACCCCTTATATAGAAAGTGTTTATCTGGAGGACGAGATCAACCATATCTATAACATAATGATGCAAGGCACAAAAACTCTCAACCCCAATGATTAAGAAGTGATTTCTTGGGAAGATGTACAGTTAGCCTTGGATACCACCAACATTAATTACAATTGATGGGTTGAATAAGCTTATGCAATGACTAGTTGGAGGTGCCACTTAGTAAGTGTGAAGGTTCCAAAACGTATGAAGACTAGATGGGTCTAGATTGATCACACTTCAAAGAGATGGGTCTCTTATAATAGAAAGAAGGGGAAGAGAGTGTTTCACTTGAGAAAAGGTAAATTTTCCATGCTACCAAGATATAAGGGGATTAATCCCATGGAAGAATACATCTATGACTGTAAGTCATGCATCCCAAAGAAGATAGATATGATGGGTACAGTGGTGTATACTTTGAGAAGCACTATTACTCATTGGTTGGCAGTATAGAGGCCTAGCTTACCAACTTAGCAAGATGTAAAATCATCCATTTACACTAGATTTGGAAGGACTTGGAAATTTTTGCATACTCTAAAAATTTAGACCTAATATCACACATATTTTTATGTGAAGAAACATGGATTGACTATGGCGTAAATGCCCCAAGAAACCTATGGGTGCATGGCTTCTATAGAACCTTGAAGATATGGGTGTAAGCTTGGTATGTGGTCAAAAAAATTCACTATAAGACAACTAGTTGTGATGTCCTAAAGGATAAGTTTGTGCACACATTCTCTTTTTCCTCACATAACCTATAATTTATCAAGTCATTATAAGTAATTCAAGGGGCAGTGTTTGAGGACACTACAATCTTAGAGGAATAACTAAAAGATATGTTTGGGGAGAAAGGATTAATTATCCAAACTTTATTTGAGTAATAGGTACTCAATAGTGACTTGAGTGATGAAGATACAAATATATAGAAAGTGCACAATTGAATGTCTTTGATAGGAAAGATGAAGCTTGTGCACCAAGTGGATGATAATGCTCTTGACAAGGAAGATCATACTCATCTCCACATCAAAACAAATTAGCGGAGTAGGAAATTTGAGGATTCCCATTAGGAAATGAATGATCCCTATTTTATGTTATTTAAGACTACCAAAGTAGACATCAACATATAAGGGGAACCAAAAATGGCTACTCTATGCGTATATTGGTCTAATGTGGAGCTGGTGTGAATTATGGATCTCCTAAAGGATTTTCAATATTTGTTTTTACAAAATTATTAAGACATGAAGGGCACCCATCCATCCCTTGGAAATATGAGCATAAAGTTGATGGATAGTGCATGACCTATAAAGAAGTGCCTTTACAAGATGAACCCCAATCTTCATGCCAAGGTTAAAATGGAGATTGATGGTATGCTAGCCACAAGAGTGATTTACCCATTGAAAAATAGGTGAGCCCCATATTTACTAGAATTAATAAGGATGGTCAACTCCACATTTTCATTAATTACTAACTGTTAAACACCACCTACATCATTAACCCCTTCCTGACTCCATTCACTGATGAAGTCTTAAATGGCATCGTAGGCTACAAAAACTATACTTTCACTAATGGTTTCTCAAGATACCATCAAGTTCAAATTAAATAGGAAGATAAGCCTAAAACAACCTTTGTAATAGAATGAGGTTGTTTCACCAATAATGTGATGCCCTTTGGGCTCAATAATGTGCCATCTGTATTCTCTAGAGTGGTCATTTCCATATTTAAGGACTTTATTCATAAGTTCTTCTAAGTGTACCTTGATAATTGGACTATGTATGGGCTTATGAAAGACCATTATGACAACTTAAACCTCATGTTTTATAGGTATTGATAATTACAAATATCCTTAAACCTTAATAAGTGCATTTTCATGACACCTTTTGGCACCTTGCTTGGGCACATCATTTACAAAGATGGTATGCTCATCGATCCCATGAAGATTACTATTATTATACAACTCTATGCGCCTTTCATGAAAAAAGACATTTTCACCTTTATTGGCCATTGTTGTTACTATAAAAATTTCATAAGGAGATATGAAAATATTGTGGTGCTATTATAGGATCTCTTACATAAGGATGACCCATTCTATTGGGGTGTAATGTAAGATGATACCTTTGAAACTTTAAAGCTCAAGTTGGATAACATGCCTATTCTATAATTTACCAACTAAACAAACCTATTCCATGTTCATGTTGACTCATCTATCTCTACGATTGGAATGATTCTAGTGAAACTTGAAAAAGGTAAAATGGATCATCCCATCTCCTTCACAAACAAAAAATTGACCTAAGTAGAGTATAACTATACAAAAACTAAGCATGAATCACTGGACATGGTCTAAACCCTATAAAAATTCAATAAATACTTATTGGTGACCCCATTCATCTTCTTCATAGACAATGAGGCACTTAAGTACCTCATGAACAAGACATTTCTCCATGGGTGCATTTGTATATGGATAGTTCAATTTCAAGAATTCCAGTTCTTAGTTGTCATCAAGCATGGAAAATAGAACTCAGCCCCAAACCATTTGTCCCACATTAACTCTAGTGATGCAATAATGCCCATTAAGGATGACATGCCAAATTCATAACTTTACAAATTATATAACATCCCTAATGACTTGGTAGAGATAACCACTTTTCTAATGTTTGGATCTACACCCTAGACTATGACAACCAAAAAAAGAAATAGCTCATAGTTTGTGCCACCCCTTTTCATCTCATTAGTAGGGAGATATACAAACTAGGACAAGATAAATTCATACATTAATGTGTCTTATAATATGAAATTGACTTCATTTTAAATGAGGTGCATGAGGGGATAACAAGCAGTCATTACACTAGAGATGTAATAGTGTACAAGGTGTTTCAATCAGACTTGTAGTGGTTTATTTTATTTCAAGATGCAAAAGAATGTGCCAAGACATGTGACATATGATAGTTTACAAAGAAAACCAACTACTAGGATGAGATGCCTCTCATCCACATTCATTCCCAAGTGCCATTAAAAAAATGAGCCATTTATTTTATTGGTCTGATCACTCCTGTAGTAAGGTACATAGCCATAAGATATATTTTGGTGGCCATTGAATATCTCACCAAGTGGGTCAAGGCAATGCCAACAAAAAACTACATAGCCACCATAATTGTAAGGTTCTTATGAGAGAACATTATAAGTTGTTATGGGTGCCCACTTAGTTTGACTAGTGATAGAGGCACAAAATTCATCAATAAAATGATGTAAATCTTACTGACAGAAACATGGTGGCATACCATAATACCACCCCTTATCATCCATAAGAAAATGGTACCACTAAGGAATTTAAGAAGATACTAGGAACATGCCTCATGAGGATATGAGACATTAGTCAAAAAGATTGGGATGATCAAATTTTAGTAGTATTATGGGCATATCTCCCAACCTATAAGTGCCCGAACAAGACTACACCATTTCAACTAGTTTTTGGCATAGACGTGATTCTACTAATGGAGTTCTTGGTGCCATCATTATGTATTACATGTATTGGTTATTTGGATGACTAAGAATCACTGAGTGTAAGGCTAGAGGACTTAGAACACTTGGATGAGGTACATGCCCAAGCAAGGTGGAGCCAATAAATAGAGAAGTCATGTCAAAATTTGTGGCATGACAAGTATATTAAGTGCAAGGTACTGACTAAAGGAGTATTGGTCTTGATCTATGACTTCAAGTACCTCAAATACCTAGAAAAGCTATAAATTAGGTAGATGGGCCATATGTTATCCATAATATATTATAAACTAGTGCATGTAAGTTACACACATTATTAGGTGAAATATTCCCTAGGCATTTTAATGAAAACTAATTAAAGCCTTATAAGTAATAATATGGAACTTTCACCATCAGACATCAACTTCCTAATCACAATTAAGTTATGTTGTGCTAACCTGAATAACATTTGGTGTAAGGTAAATAGTTCCTTTTATTTTGTGTTGTTTTTCTTATAGGTTAAATAAACATGTCACTCTCAAGCTTGTAAGAGAACTATTGTGGCACTTCCATGCATAAATCCAGTCAGGTGAGTCAAGAATGGATGCTTTTTAAGTGCTTGAGGATAGACACCTAAGTTTTTGGGTGTATGAAACTCACCATACTTTGGAAACATGAGAGCCAAGTGACGAGGAAAGGTGCACAAGATTCTAGTGTGCATAAGATGCAAGATAGGCACACAAGATGATAAGTACACAATAAACCTAAAGTATGAATCACTGGAGGAATGGAACAAGGGTTTTGTATGGGGTAGGACAAGCCAAGGCAAGAGATGAAAGAATAGATAAAATGAATAAGATAGGAAATCACACTTGAAGTGAAAGCACCACAAGAAGAGAAGATGGAATTATGGAGGTTGAATCATGTGTATGTGAGGTGTTGTGCCTAGGTTACCATAAGGAATGTGAAGGTCATGTAAACTGAACAAACAATAGGAGAAAGATTATCAAGATAAGCTAACATCCACCCAAAGTGAGGTGGGAAGTGACCATTTGAATTACACATCACTTCACCAAAAATACCATTACGATAATTTATTGAGGTGATAGTAGAGGCATAAAGACCTACATTAAATGTTGATATGGTGGCATATTTTTGTATATTTCATGGGTGTTAGAAAAGTTAAAGAAATATAGGCATTACCATACCATTAATCACCTATAATTAAGAAGGTAGCTAAATTGTGGGTATAAATCAATGAAAGGCTAAATGGTTTAGGTTATAAACCTCAAGTTAATTTTAACTAAGAATGCAAAACATATAACTAGAGCTAAACTAGAGATGAAGCAAGAAAACACTACCATAGTGAAACTTTGAGCACCCACAAATGTAAAACGAGAATGATTGAATAGAGAAAGGAATTATGTTCCCTTTGATATTGGTGTAGAAAAGTAAACTTGAGTAACATCGAATATGCCACTAATGAAAATAAAATCTTGAGAGATAAATTTGTAGTCAGAGACCTCATGACTATAAAGATCACCAACAAACATTATAGGCTTTATCAAGTTAAATAGACCATGCTTCAACACTAGCTAATTCAAGATTGGAAAGAAATTAATGAGTTTTGGTCCATCATAGGTATATAAGGATGCCAAATGATCATGGATAGTGGAAGAGACAATCACTAAAAAAATAAAGCACAACTAGTGGAAGGGGTTAGTGTCATAATAGTTGAACCTGATGTATTTATAGAAATGTCTTACTGAGAAATGCAATTTTATACAAAGGTCTTGGTAGGAGAGAATTGGATGTATTTTGAGCATACTTACTGACTCAAATAATATAACCACCACACCCTAAGCAATGCACAAGATTTATCATGAGATTAGGTGGTTGATATGGGGGCCAAGATAGAAGTGGGTATGGCATTGTTTGATGTCTCCATCTGAGATAGACTTACAACCACCAGTGTAACTTAGGCTTATGAGTTACCATGTTTTGGGAAGCTAGAAGAACTCGTGTATTTCCTACTTTCATGCATCCATGGAGACTACTTCTACTTTGTAAGGAAGTACATGAAGTTATCAATAAGCCTCATTGGTAGAATCACCAGGCTCCCAGACTCTAACACAAAAATCCACTGGATGATGGTAGATTATTCTAAATTTTAAAGGGCTATGAAAATACTTGGGTACTACAAGGGAGGATTTTTATTCCCCATAAATATATCAAAGACCCTAGTATGAGGGCAGTTGTGCACCTCATAAATTTAAAACTTTTCCCTAGTGGAGGGTGGACAGACATCACCAAATCCTACCTATGCATATCCCACCATATGGTATATAGGGTTAAGTTTAATATAGTAAAGTTAATTGAAAATTAAATGGTGATAAATGTGTTTGAGTGTCACATAACATGAGAGACCTTTTGATGGGGGTCAATGTTGATTTTAATTATGATGGAGGAGATTGGTGTGCTTGATGGTGATATAGATAAACTTTGGGCCTTTCTAGCACACAAGTACTCCCTAGTGTAGAATTACTATAGCTTCACCTACCCCCCACATTCTCTTATAAGTATAAAACCTGAGTCATGGGGTAGTGTGTATAATAAATAGAGGTGTTTAGGATGGAATGACACATCCTTGAGGGGCTCCCTCAAAATATGTTTAGAATGGTGACCTTTGTTGTTATGTAACACTTCTATGTAGTGTGCTTAGTACTCACATATGACAATTGATCAGGTTGGTTGAAGCTCCCTTATGCATTTTTACCAAGTACTTCAGGGATGCACTAAGGAGAATTCCAAATGCATAGTAGCTAGACATCCTATTAAAATCTATGGATTTTGAAAGAAGCAAGTTACAATGCCAATACATGTGCCCAGGATGGAAGGGTACAAAATATGAAGATGAATTAGATCGCATTGACATCCATCCCCTCCAAAAAGAAGTCATACTTAGGCACATCCATATGTTGTATTATGAGATGAAACCAAGAAAGAAGGGTGCATGCACTAAGAAGGACAATGACCTCCCAATACAAATTGGTTATGAAGGGAGGCTAATGCTAGTAACATAGAAGAAATCTCCTCAAAAAAAGTGGGGAGAAATACTTAAATAAATTAAATATCACATAAGGCTGAAGATTGCCTTTGATGATGAATTCACCCCCTCAGCCCTAGAGAAAAAGTATGTGACCTTCACATAAGGGACTAATTTTCCCAATAAGAAAGAGAAGAATATGAATAATTCCAAGGGTCCCATTGCAATTCCCACAATAACCTTGGTGGAGATAGAGTCACAAGAGGCACGTGAGGAAATGGAGGTGAAAAAGGTGTGTGAAGAGATAGAGGAGGAGGAAGAAGTAGGAATGAAGGTCTATATTATGGAAGAAGAAGTAGAAGAAGATCCCAATGCTAAATAAATTCAAGAGGCCCTCTAGGGAAGCACTACTACCACACTTGGAGAAGTAGATAAGCTAATGAGTGCCTTACTATAAAAACCCACCACATAGCCTCCACCTAAGGAGGAAAAGAGAGAGGCATGGAAGAAACTAGGGATGAGTGATGTATAAATATTAAAGGTACTAGCACTAGAGGAGAAAAGGGATGCCATGAGGAATAAAAGCATGAGCCTAGAAGTGATTGATAAGATAGAGGCCAAGGAAATAATGGCCAAAGAATAAAAGGCCAAGAAAGAGAAAGAATATAAAAAGGTTTCCACAAGCATGGAACCAATTGAGAAAGAAATAAAAAAGACACCTAGTGTCCCCACCAAAAAAGTATACCAAGATACACTAGGTACCTAATATCATCAATACACATCTAGATAACATCTAAATTAGCATGGAAGAACATCATCAATGATTTTAGGGATTCAAAATGGAAGAAGATCATGATGGATGTAGAAGAGGCAACAAAGGCCATGAATTTTAAGCTATAACAACTAGATAATTACATCAAAGCAACCCAATCATCCCTCTTGGATGGTGTTGACACTTCAAACCTCTCAGAGGTTAATAAGGTATGCATGCTAGTGGATTAGATGCTCCTGAGTTTGAAGGCAGAGCTGACACCAAAAGAAAAAGAATACCCATATTCCATGCTAAAATAGAAGATAGCTACAAAGCTCAAAGAGGTGGAAGACCTCTTCTCACAACTTCAAGAGGGTGAAAATGTATCTAATACCATCTTATATATCTTTTCTAACCATGCATTATTTATAGATGAGCACCACAAGCAAGCAAAGGGGGAGAAGGAGGAGAAGATGGTGAAAGTATACACTACAAGTAGGTTAGATCATAACCAAATATTGGGGAAGGTGAATGTTTTAAGCACCCATATCAAAGACTAGAAACAAGTCTTGGAAGCACTCTTTTGCACCTTATAGACCAAGGCTTATGAACAAAGGGAAATCTTGGATGGAAGAGTGGTAAAAACTGTGGCAAACCTTGAGGCCTTCTGGAAGGAATTAAAGAAAGCATATGTGATCATGCTCAACACCTCCTCCATGGAGATAGATAGTGCCACTAAAGAACTCAATCTCACTATCAAGGGCTTTGAGGAATTCAACACTAAACTAAAGGAGAGCACACTTGAATTCTATGCACTAAAAGCATTGAAATACTAATCTGGGGGTAGACTAGTAATTTTGTATGGGTTAATGTTGAGACCCTAATTTGTCTAAGTATAGATCCATGACAACTCATTAAAAACCTCAATGTGAGGCAATCACTTGGTATGATTTCTATTTTTGCATATTTTTCACTAGTTGGAGGGATCATCATAGACTTAACGCCAATTGGTAGGAAGTTATTTGGCACCCAATTTTTCAGGGCATCTTCTTGAGTAAGCTACACATGGAGACCATAGTTAAAAGGGTGCAAGGTGATGGAGTTATCAAAATTATCAACCAAGGTTCTAGCTCAACACCTAGTGTGTGCCTTCTACCCTAGCACGAATATCCTCCTAAGTGCTATAAAGTTGAGCTTAATCCAGTTAGCAGGGAGATGATAATTAAAGTAATGAAGCTCTATAGAATTGACTCTAGATATCATGTATACCATTAGTATAAGTTTTAGCATGGATACCTTTGATGATACACATTATAGTGTCCAAGCTCTCTTATGAACCTCTGGGTTTTGTATTGTCTTAGATAGCCTTTACTTTGTGCTACATAACATAGACTCTATTTTGCATTTAAACTTTGAGTAATGAATAAGATGCATTGCAATAATTTATGGTGTTCCTAAGATTAATGTCTTTGATTTGTTATTAAAATTCATAATGAATGTGATTATTTTAGTATTATAAACTCCATTTGAATGATAGGAATATTGTTTTTAAGATTTTGATTCATGGTGTTCATGGCATCTCTATAATTTATGATGATGCCAGCCTACTTTTTAGAAATGGTTTAAATATAAATAAGAAATTATTCCTAGTGATGTTATTCTTGCACAAATCATGAGCCTAGAATAAAATTAATATAAGGCATTATATTGACCCATCTTAGTGCCAAATGACACTAAACCCAGTAAAACAAAGGCATGTGTCCTTGAGATATTAGAACCACCAAATATAAGCTTACACCCCTATGACCAGAATGAGTTTCTTGAATAGGATTTACACCTATAAACCATCAAACTCCACCTAGAACATCTTGTGCCAGTGAACCTTCTAGAACCTTTATTTCAATGACCAAGTCCTATGAAGAATGAGTTTTGCCATGGCACAACTATCCCAATGCAGGCCCCAGTTCTTTCTCTACTGTGCTTTAAGTGAGTGCATAAGGTTTGAACCTTATGTGGATTGATGTCAGTGGAGTCAATTGTTAAATGTTAAGGGATACAATATTATTCTATGTTTTTGCCTATTTGTAACAAGATAAGAAATGGCTTGGAACAATTTAATAAGTACTTGATATAGTAAATGAATTGAAAACCCAATTAAACTATAATAGGGATCTACTTATATCTAAGATAAGGTTAACCTGCACTAAAATTTGGTGAGGTTTTTACCTTTTATTTAAATTTAGAATGATGTACCTTTTCTTGTAGGTCCTATGTGTGTGATCTGTGCTCTTTAATTCGATAAAGGAAGCCACTATGTACCTTCTTATTCACTACAAACTATAACTTATTTGATAAAGAGGAATGAATGTGATAAACAAGGAAAAATATTTTGGTGGTTGAAGTTGTGATTAACCTTAACACCCCTTGTGTTAAGCTTTTATTACATATCAATACTATAAAGAGGGATCAAACTCAATTTAGTTCTCCCATGCAATGGTGGTGTGTGTGAAATATTTGTTTAATACTAAATGTTCGTGCAATCCTGGTGTAATTAAGTGATTCAAAAATGGATTATGACCTTGGAGGTGTATTCAAATTTAGATGTGGGATAATTAGGTTATATAGACTCAAAATTGGGAAGAGTATATGCTTTCCCCTCAATGTGTAGCTATAATAATTATAGTGTTTGTAATATGGAAGACTTTTACCATATAATGAACAAATGAATGGAAAATATGATTATATAGTGGTATTTTAATAAATTTATCAAATGGGACTTGTGAAATGTGTAGAACAACTCATTAGGTGAATTTAAATTTAATAAATTATCCACTATTTGGTGGAGGATGAAACTAGTGGCTTCAGACACTATCAATAGGTAGGATTGTCTCGAAGGGGTTACCTAGTTTGAGGAGTAGAGACAACTCAATTGGAAGGGTGGATCAATATAATAGTGAGTATAGGATACTTAGAATGAAGAATAAGAATATCAAGTATCATAATTTATTAAAAATAAGTATTTCCCACATAGAATTAGAGGAATATAAATTTATAACCATGGAATTAATTAAGAGCTAAGTGTCTATAAGGAGTGGTCACAAGTGCATTATTTTAGTATTAATTTTAAATTTTAATGACTATACATACTACCCACCCATGAGCCCACAATAAATCAAATTTATCACAATTAACTCGAGACCTAAATCAGTGAATCCCATTGATGGGGTCATTGGTTAGCATGAATATCATTAAAATATAAAAAATACCAAAAAAAAATTTAAAAATATAAAAACTAGGACCTATGCATAACATGTTGCTAGTTTACATCATTCATTTATGATTTATTGCTTGAGTGGTAGATTATATATCAAATTTATTTATGTAAATGTATTTCATGATATACCTGAGTGGGATGCAAGACATACATGTTATATATGACATGGATATATAGAGGAAAAGAATTCCTACACCCAGTGGCTACTTACCTACATTGGGGTCATGTTTACACGTGAGGCATCTTGGTACACCTTATACAAGTTACAACTATTTTTCCTTTATTTTTTTTTTAATTATATCTAATAAGATAGAATTTTTTAAATTTTAATATTGTATAATATATGATTTAGTAATTATAATTTACTATAAATGGAAACTACCTAAGGTATTAATAAACTTATCTTAATTTGGGTCTGTGTAGGTTTGGGATTGAACACAGGTGACTAAAGGAACAAAAAAATGGACCAAAAATTGGACTAAGAGATGATCATATCAAGAAATTGAGCATCTAGATCTACCCAATGAGTACTTCAAGATATCAATACTTAGACAAAGGTATTTTCCTTCTGCCAAATTTGTCCCTATGCACTATGCATCACTATTTTGGCATATGTCATTATGATTTATTTAAAACCATCTTGATATTAGATGCTTAATATGTGAAAAATATTAAAAAATGTCTTATTCACTTTGAAACCCTAGCCCCACTTTTGGCACTAGGTTAACCCATAAAAATGGGGAAAAGTGACTGGTTGAGCTAATCTAACCCACTTTCCAATGACTATTTTAACATTACTTACATATTCAATAATTTTAGGAGGGAAACCAAACAACATATAGTTATTCTATTTAAGTGAATGTGTGCAGTTGTGATCCACTAGTATGAATGCATCATGTGATTTAAATTTATACACTTGAGAATGGGAATATGACTTAGATTATGTGCTTCAAACTTGGCTAAGGCCTACTCCTTGTGACTAATTTACAATTTTTAATGTTAGGGTAGTCCCTATCAATGTGAAAATGTATACATATGTGCTAGTTATAGGTGATATATGATTGATATATATTGAAATAGGATTAGACCTATTGTGTATTTATAGATAACTCTTTAGATAAATTATCATGCCACTGACATATGGAACATATAGGATAGTGCATAATGATGGTTTTAATTTGGAAAATTACTATTTCTTTGAAGAGGATAGGCCCATCAAAGTTGGATGCTTGAAAAATTATGAATTTGTCTAAGTTTTAATAGACTCATATGGAAGGTAGGAGTTATGATATTATTATTATGAGAGATTTAAAGTATGATAATAAGCATGTCAATCACATAATAAAAAATTCCTATAGGTGATGAATAACATATAGGAAAGGTTAGGCCCATAAAAGGCCTAAGGATATATGATATAAGGGTATGTAATAGCCCTATACATATGTAAAAGTCATGAAAGGTAAGGATGAGTTAAGACTAATATTTCCAAGTGTTTGATACCATATTTTAGTGTTTACAACATCTTTCTATGACCATTCCATTGATAATATTGAGTTATCTACATTGATTACACATGACTTACTCTTATGTATACTAATTAGAGTGATATATACTATGGATAATATATTTTATATACAAGATGATTACATACATTAGTTGTGTCTATTAATATTTTTTATTACATGCATGATTGATTTTGTTTTGTGTTACATGGTGTGATCTTTGATTGTTTATTACATTATGTGACTCTTTAATTGTGACTTTGTTTAACATTCAATGTTTATTGTGTGACTCCTTTTATGTTTGACTCTTTATTTTTGACTTTGTGTGACATTGGGTGTTAATTTTTTGACTCATTTAATGTTTGAATCCCTTTGCATGAATATTACTTTGTGTGACTATTGTCCAAATTTTAGCCCACATACATAACTTGACATTGCAGTAAAGATTATAAAGGTCTTGGCATGAAGCAAGAAGCTGAGAAAAGTTCATGTTAAACAAAGGATCTAAATTTATAGATGGAATGAGTGGTCCAAGGATCTCAAAATTTCTCACAAAGATTTTGAAACACTTTAAGCTTGCTTAAAATGCAATCTAATTTATCTACAGAGTGAGGAACTAGTTCTCAATTAGGTTTTATGGTGTTCAAGAAATTTAGGGTCATGGAAAATCTTGCATAAGCCTCACAAAATCATTAAGAGCTTCAAAGGTTCAAGAAAAGTCCCTATCATAATCCTAGGTGAGTCAGACCATTACTAGGATGTCACGTAGGAAAAAATGGACTAGTTTACTTACATATTTTATAAATGTGCTAAAAAATTCTTACACATCCAATGGATCATACATAATCAAAGTTAGTCATGCCAGGAACATGATCTACAAGTTTCATTTTTACCCAAGATTTTTAGCCTAAGTTATGGAGCTTCAAAGTGGAACTTATAAAGCAAGATGTCCATGTGAGCATCAATTTTGAGCTTTGAAAAAGGACCATTTAGGTTCAAAAAGTCCTTAAAAGGTTTAAATTTGATCAAGATCTAATAGTCCACATGAGCTTGCATACTGACATATAAGATATAATGGTTCATACTAGGGTCAAACAAGTCAAAATGTCCCTAGGTTGAAATCCCTTAAAAATCTACAAGTTAGATAAGATCCTATGGTGCAGGTTCATCAAGATAAGATCTAATGATGCACATTCACTAATAAGAAAGAGGTTCTAAGCTAGATGAATTATCAGTGTTTAATCATACCAATGATCTGATGGTGCATGGGAACTAATTAGAAGTTAGGCCCAAATAGATCAAGGGATTGCATTGCTTCTTATATTTAGATCCAATAGTGTGTGAGAAAGTCAACATGTCAAAGGATCTTCATGGATGGAAATAAATGGGATATATTCATTTGTACCAAGGAGATCAACATCATACAAGACGTCAAAAAGGTCAAAATTTTATCATGGGGATCTATGAGGCCAAGGGGAGCAAGGGTAGATTGGATCATTTTGATTGTCCTAAGCAATATTCGATGGGCAAAGTTGAACCAAAAGGTAGGTTTTTCATAGATACAAAAAAGGTCTTATAGGGTCATCTTGCTACCATTAAAGTTTGATCACATACCATTTAAAGGTCACAACCATGTAGTTAGGTATAAATAACATAAAGGGGCACCTTTGAAGCTAAATATAGACCTCTAGTTCAAAGGTTTATGGCACACAATGTTCATTCTATAACTGTGTTTGCAATTTATAATGAGATTTTGATTTTTATGGATGTTCAAAGGTAAAATAAGTCTTTTAGACCTAATGAAGATCAAAAGAGGCTATGTAGTCTATAGGTATACATCAATATAAGAAAAATAATAAAGGAGATTGGTTTTATGTTTATAGAAAAGATTTGGGTCCAGATTTGATCGAGGGTAGATATCTATGATCATGAAGAAGCTCCTCATCCTTTAACATGGCCATATTTTCAACAAATAGCCACCTAAAATACACAAATCCATGATTTTATTAGATTCATGAGCATGAAAATTTTGTATTCAATGGGAGATGGTTTGAAGGATTAAATAAAAGTATCTTGTGGTTAGGACTTGTAACTAAGTACATTCAATGCATCCTCAAAACCCTTGGGGACCTTCCCACTTAGCAAGCCATGAGTAGTGTCCTAATTGATAAAAAAGGTAGTAATGCATTCATTGGAGAAAAAGGTGGCAACTAAAGTTTCAATTAATGATATAGTAAGGTGTGTTCCCTCTCTAGTGTCATGCTCCCACTTTTTTCTCTCTCCCTTCTCTTATATATCCTAGTCTCATTCCCATTATGGGGGTTCTCAGCTCTTAGAAAATTTCATTTCTTTTTTGGATATAGATACTCATTATGACCCTTACAAAACTGTACTCATTTGATATGGTTAAACCCTATCAAAATATTATAAGATATACATTTTGAAGTAATAGGATCAACTCTTTGCCTATCTCTTATCTTCAATCAGTGCTTAGTATGCTTGTGTATGGTGAATTTATGAAGGGAAGTCTTCCTAGTTTAATATCCTTTTGATTGAATTTTTTAGGGTGTTTTCAAGCTAACTTACAGGTCTAGATTAGTTTTCTACTTGGGACCTCTTCTATGAAATATTTATGCAACTAGTGAGATTGTGAGGTTATGTGAACTATAATTGTCTTATGTTGATCCAGTGTGTGTTCAAGATTATATGAGTGTATATTTAACTTTGGTGCATCACCTTTATTAAAATTCTTATGAGCCCTTAAACCCTTTCTAACCCTTTTCCTTGTGACAAGCATTATTTTAGGTAAATATTAAGAGGATGTCAGCCTTCTATGGAGGTTCAACCCCACCATAACTGACCCAAAGATTGGGGTTATTCCCATTGTGTAGATCAATTGGAAAGGGCATGAATAACCCTCTCCAAGGGTATAGATTGAAGCTAAAATAGTTTTTATAATGCCTAGTGGGACCATAGTTCAATGTAGATTGATCAAATTTATAGTAGTTAAGCTCCCAAGCAATAACATTTGGTGACGCTAAAAAGATGATTCAATATTTTGGTAGTAGAGTGATAGCTTCATCTAATGCCAAAGGTGACAATAAGGTTAGCTTCAAGAGTTATTCCCTTTGAATTTTTTGAACTACCTTTAAATTCTAAAAAATATATTAAGATTTGGAAATACACATCCATATTAGGGAACCTTTACTCCTAGGTCATTTTCAAGGCCTACCCTAGTAATAAAACCTTCATTAAACCCTCTCATATCCATGGGGGTCCCTAGAGTTTTTATGGATTTTAATGGTTAAAGTCCTCTGGCCCTCCCTCACTATGATCCTATCCCAGTTGTAGCCCTTAAAAGTGTTCCCTATTATATTGCAGACTAAGCTACAACATCTTCTGAGCACCTCATGGCCATAACCAATTTTTTTAATATCCATAATGTCATTGAATAATATATATCTATTAGGTTAATAACTATTTATTTCAAAGGAAAGGACTTATATTGATATATAGGCCTTATTTCTAATTCTATTCAAATATGGGACCAATTAGGAGAGGCTTTATGTAAAATATTTGAGGACAAAAGTGACCATTTGTCACTTGTAGAGCAACTAACTACCATTAAGAGATCCCATAATGTAGTCATAAAAGACTTCAACACAAGGTTCCAAAAAACTCGGGATAGAATCCCAGTCTTAGTTAGACCAACTTCCAAATATACTTTCCTTTAATATTTGAAAGCTTTAAATAGTGACATAGTGGTGATGATCCAATCTATGGGAGGGAACACAATGACAAATGCATATAAGGTGGCCATCAAAGCAAAAAAATATCTAGTTTAAGCTGACAAGCTTACATGTAGACCACCTATTTTAGAGAAAATTTTCTTATGTTCTTGAAAGAAAGAGAAAATAAAATCAAGAAGGGTATGGTTAGAAAAACCTATTTGGCTATGCACGCATTGATCCATATGGTTTTAGATACTCCTCTTTGGCTTGGGAGGAATGACCTATAAGTAAAAAAACACTCAAATAAATGGTTGATTAGTTAGATAGGTGGGAGGATTGCCTAGTAAGCTAGATCCAAGAAGCACAAGCTTCTTTGGAGGCTATCAATCCACCTTTTAATAAATCAAGTTCTAAATAATAAAGTACTTACATAAACAACATAAGATACTAAAATGTAATACAAGAATATAGATTTGACTAATTATAACAATAAATAGATTAATATTAATGCTAAATATCTTAAGTATGGTTCATAAAATAGGGTAGGGTCCTATGATTAGGTGAGAGGTCAAAAAGTAGGATTTGGTTGAAGTTTGGTGGGTGAAAATATCTTATTGTTATTTTTTCACATAATGACCATTGGTGGTTAATGTGACCATCAGTGGTTAGGGTGATCATCGATTGTCAAGGTGACCATCAACAATCATTGTGGGTTTATATAAGGTATTTATTTTGGATAGAATAGGTTATGAGTTGGTTATAAAAAGGTTTTATAGGTTGCTAGAGGTTGGTTAAAGGTCATGAGGGAAAAAGAGAGACTCAGAGGTATCAAGGGTAAAATTTTGGTACTCAAGTGGTTAAGAATGGTTAGAAGGTATTTTGGTGGAAGAGGTAATGTATGGAGTTGCATAACTATTAGTTGATAATAATAAAAAATAAAACTAGATTTGTTGTGGTAGTTAGTGGTTTAGATGGTGGAACTTGACTGTCAAAGGCTAGGGTGACTATCGATGGTCAGGGTGACCATCAATGATCAAGGGTCAAAATCAATCTAGGTTAAATAGGTGGGATAGTTAGTGGGTCAAAAATAACTTGAGTTAGGTCTATTTTATAGTTAAAATGTTAGGGTTGGGTCCCTAGGGGGTCTCAACGTGGTCTAAGGGTCTTTCAACATCTAGAATCATAGTGCAAAATTTTCTAGTGTCTACATTTTACCCCTTTTTATTATGTAGTTTGTATCATCAATATGCAAAACAAAAATGGATTTTAGGTCAAATTTTAGGTTTCCACAAGCATGGGAGGAGGTTTTCCCCCTCAAACTAAGAATCAATGAGGTGAAATAGAATCAGGTGTGGATTTGATAAGTGGGTAAGTTGGTGATGGAGGTGGGTGATAAGTTAGCCACTAAAGCAAAAACACATGCACAAAGTGTGATAAAAATGTGATAGCTAATATTGTGTATTGATGAGGTTACCATGGTTGGAAAAAATTAAGGTTGGTTCTATAAGGACAAGTGACAAGTGGACCATGTGACCACATTTAGGCATGGTGGTTGGAAACACTCGTAAATGTAAGTCTCCTAGGAAAGGTCTATGTTTTCATGGGTATTTAAGGTAGGAAAATATACTTAGAAGACACAAATTGGTTTGGTGTAGTCATGTGTATCTAAGGTATTAATTTATCTCGAAAGACACAAGTTGGTTAGGTATGCACAAGGTAGCACAAGTTAAAAAAAGTTCAACATGGAAATTATTGTCGATGTGGTAAAAAAGACCAAGGCAAGGTCATCACAAAGTGTGTGATAATTGAGATAGAAGGAACCATTATGAGGTAATGTGGTTGGTTATGGTTTTCAGTGGACAAGGGTAATATCCAATGGTTAAGGGTTGGGATAAGGTATTAAAACTAGGCTGGTACTACAAGGACAATTGAAAGGGTAACTAGGCCACAATGTTAGGCATAACTAATATGGGTTATTACTATTAAATCAAGTCTCCTAGGTAAGGTTGATGTATTTATAGGTATCCAAGGTAGGATGTGATCCTAAGAAGATAAAAATGGTTATAGGTGTTGGGACTACAAAGGGATATGTTATGAAGCACCTAAATGGTTAATGTGTAAAAGTAGCATAAGTTCATCAAAAATGGCAAGGTAAATGATCGGATCAAAATGACCAAGGCAAAGTTGGGTTGAATTTATTTTGAAAGGTCAGTTAAGATGACTAAGTTAAGGTTAATTAGTTTGGTTGGGTGGTGGAGAAGGTACTCTCCAATGGGTATATGGTTGGTTGGTTGGTTGGTTTGGCTAATTGGTTGGTTGGTGTTCAAATAGGTTGTCCCATTTGGTGGAAGGGTGTAAATTATGTGGTTGGGGCTTCAATGACTCAAAGATGGAAGACACATGTCTTATCAAGTGGTCATGAGAGTAGAAAGAGGTTGAAATGCTCTGATTAACAAAGACCAAACTAGCAAGATGGGTGGGATTAAGAACATAAGCCCCTTTCATGCATTGTATTGGTGTTAGTTTATTGGTTAAAATAATTGGCTTGATCATGTAGTGTTAAGTAAGCTCAAAATACCTTTATTTAGTAGAGGATGAAAGGTGGAGATGAATGGTATGTGGATAAATGGTAGTGTAACCTTCTTATGGGGATGGATTTCCCCTCCTGTCAATGAACTAAGAACCATTATAGACAAGTCCATGTTCTAAGTATGGTGTAGACTGATCAAGGCAAGAAGTCTACAAATATTATGTGAAATTCAATTGAATATTTCTTAGGATTGCTTTATTTTTGACTTTTTACTTTGGGTCCTTAGATGTTATTTGATGGGTTTCAAAAGTTGATCAATGTAGGAAGCTTGCAAGTGATTAATTGATAAAATTTGACTTAGCCATCCTTCAAGGGAGTGGTTTAAGATTTGGATTTATTTATGTTAATAACTATCCTTTGAGGGATTAGTCTACCTTTTTAATAAATTTTTTGATAGTTTTGGGAAGCTATCCTTCAAGGGAGCAGTCTACAATGATAGAGATTCTTAATGCAAGTGATATTTGGTATCCCAAATTGAATATTATGATGGTTTAGACATGGACTAGTATATATAGGCTAAAAGGCTTTCCTTTATAGAGGTAAAACCATAGCACAAGAAGGTGAATGATGGGGGAAAGAGGTTTAAGTGATAATGACCATAGGGATTTGTCCTATAAGGGGTGAAAAATGTCCATGAGAATCATGCCATAGGTAGAGCCATGATACCCATGCTTGAGAGTAGGCTAAGTTTATGATAGATAATCATATGATTCTATTTTAATTAGTTGTCCTTAAACTAAGGAAATAAAGGTGGATTAAAATAAGGGATGAGATTAGGTGAGATATAAGATGATAAAGAACTTAGTTTAATAAAAGAATGGGATGTGAATGTAAAGCATTGAGGGGCTAATATGCCCCAAATCCACAGTTACATGTAAATGGTTTGAGCTAATCAAGAGAGAATAGGTCCAAAAAATACTTTTTGACACTTGATTAGATGTGGATAATACTCTAGGTTAGATAGAGTAAAAAAAAGGCAAGGTTGGTTAGGTGATGGTGGCTAAACTTTGGTTAGCGATAATGTTGGTTAGTTTTTGGTTTGGTTAGGTAGATTTAGTTGTTGGTTTGGGTTATTGATAAAAGGTTGGTCAAGGTCAAGGTTTTTTTAAATTTAAGGTTAGTTTGGTGGTAGTTAAGATTTGATAGGTTATAGGTGAGGTTTGTTTGGTTATAGGTAAGGTTGGCTTGATGGTAAGTGCCAAGGGTTGGTTTGGTCATTGGTTAATGTTGGGGTTATTATTTAAACAAAGATTTTAGAGGAAGAATTCTCCTAGATGCTCTTTCCATGAATATTGAGGTAGGAAAATATTTCCATGTAAATACATGGGTTAGTAAAGAGGGTTTAGGAAGGATGAATATGACTTCATTTGCCTCCCAAGGGTTGTTAGTTGTTAGTATGGAGTTCAAGTTGTAGGTGGTGGTTTAGGTGGGATCTCTGTTATGGTGTTATGGTGAGGGAAACATTGATGGGTTAGATTTGGGTAGGTTTTAAGTCTATAAATGATGTTTGGAACATCATCTTGTAATAGAGGTGGGTTGGGACAAGAGCGTTAGATTGTCCCAATGAGGGAGCTTAGGTGAGGTATGGGTAGCTTGGATAAAAGGGTAGCCAAGATTTAAGAAATATTAAATGAAGGGTTGATGTTGGTTTTTGTTAATAGATAAGTTACTTGTGGTTGGATTAAAATTTGGGTTGAGGTTGGTTTGATTGGTTAGGGGAGGTAGGATGGATGGTTGATTCAGATTGTTGGTTGGGTTTTCTTGTTTATTTGGTAAGGTAGGGTGATAAAGATTTTACCTTGTTCAAAAGGGAATCAAACCAAAAATATTTCCATTAGGTAGATGAAAAATAAAAAATTATAGAGGAATTGAATGTGTTTTATTTTATTTAAGGTTGGGTTGGATTTAGTTATGGGTGAGGTATTTTGAGTTTGGGTTGGCTCCATTAAAAGAAGTGAAAGAGGTGGGTTGGTTTCCTTAATGATGGTTTTAAAGGAAAGTTGAGAAGACTCTTCTTGGTCTACAAGTGGTTGGTTTAAGGTTGATTCTTCCTTAGTGATGATTTCAAAAGAAAGTTGAAAAGGGTGCATTTGGTTAACAAGTAGATTGGTTGGGGTTTTGATTATGGTTCTCCTAGTTATAAATGAACTAAGGACCAAATCTAATGAAGGGACCTCATTGTGCTGAGGGCTTTGATTAGGGGATTTCACAATAATGGGTGCATAAAGAGGTTTAGTGATTGATTTCTTAAAGACATTCAAGTCTAGGTTGGGGGAACACAGATAATATACTTTAGAACCTCATTTTGATTGATAAGGTTTTGGATGATCATCTTAAAAGACCCACATCTATCTACCACATGTCCATTTATGTGATGATACATACAAAATTCATTCTTTATAAACCAAATGGGTTTTAGAAGAGAAGTATTGATGGGTTTAATTTGAAGGAGTATAATGATATAAGCCCTTAAAATTTTGTCAAAGATTGAGGCATATGATTCCTCTAGTGGGGTATACTACCTAGGAAGAGGGTGTACCAATGGCTCTTGAAGTTGCGAGCTAATTGGTTAGTTTGGTAAAGTTGGTTGGTCAAATAAGTTAGATTGACTTGATAAGTTTGATTTATTTGGTGGGTTGGGTATGCTTGATAATGTTGGTGGGTTGGAAAAATTTGGTTGATAGTTATTGGTTTGATTTGGTGAGGTTGTTTGGTTTAATAAGATTGGTTGGTTTGATAAGGTAGATAAGGTAGGTTTATTTGAGAGGTTGGGTAAGGTTGAGGTATTTGATAGATTTAACATTGTTGATATGGTGGGTAGGTTTGATATGGTTGGGTGGCTTAAAAATTTTGGTTGGTTTAATATGGTAGGTTGATAGTTATTAATTGGATTTTATGGGGTTGATAAGGTTGAAAAGGTGGGTAAGGTATGTTGGATTGATAGGTTTGATACAATTGGTAAGGGTGATAAGATTGATTAGTTAAAAAATTTTGTTTGATAGTTGTTGGTTGGATGATTATTGGTTTAATTTTATGAGGTTGATAAAGTAGGTTGATAGTGGTTAGTTTCATAGTTGTTTGGTTGATAGCTAGGGGTGGTATGATTAGGGGGATAGACCAAGTATTGGTTTTGAGATAAATAAGGTTTCCACCAAGGCGATATAGGTGATTGATAGGATGGTTGAGGCATGTAATCAAAAGTTTTATATAGTTGAGGTAATTGATATGCTGGTTGGGATAGGTAACCCAAATATTGGTGAGGTTGATATAGTTGAGGTGGGTTATGATAAGGGTCAACTAAGGGTTGAACGGTTATTGATTGGTTTAGGTGATGATAAAGTGGTTATTGATTGGTTGAGGTGATGATCAAGTGGTTGTTCAAAGGTTGTTAATTGGTTGTAGTTGAGGTTGAATTGATTACAGGTAAAGTTGTGTTAGTTTTAGGCGAGCTTAGGTTAGTTATAGGTGAGATTGGGTTGATGGTAGGTAAGGTTAGGTTGGTTTTGGGTGAGGTTGGGTTGATGGTAGGTAAGTTTGGGTTGGTTTTGGGTGAGGCTGGGTTACTCATAGTTAAGTTTGGGTTGAAGGTAGCTAAGGTTGGTTTGGTTGTAGGTGATGTTGGGTTGTTCATAGTTCAGGTTAGGTTGAAGGTAGGTAAGGTTGGGTTAATGATAGGTACGATTGGGTTGATTAAGGGTAAGGTTGGGAGCACAAGTGTATCATGATTTAAGGTAATATTCCACGTCAAGAGGATTGTCTTCTAGGAGTCTAACAAAGTTAGGATCTCTAGCCAACAATATAGATGGGTTCTCCATTGAACAAGGAAATAGAGATGAGGTGGATGAAGGAAGGGTGGTGGAAGATTTCCAAAGGGGGTTAGATTCCTCACAACTCAAACAAAGAGAAGACAATAAAAAGGTAATAAAGATAAAGCACACACTAAAAATTAAATTAAGTCCTAAAGTTATTTTTAGTCTCTTTTGGCTTATGTATTAAGCTTTTAAGAAATTATGTGACTCAACTTGGTTTGTAGAGCAGGTACTAGAAAAGAAGTCTATGGTTAGTTTCAGGTAGTTTAGGCTATCAAAGGGATTTGCATTGCAAATAAGTATATGGTTTGATATTGGGGCCTACCCCCTCACTTCACACACCATAATGATAAGAGTGTCAGGTGCTTACCTAGTATATACATATTTCCAAAGTTTATAATCAATCAGAGAGTTGAGTTGATTCTCCCTTTGGTGGTGGAATATAAGTGGGATAGCTAATGGGTGAAGGTTACATTAGGAGATGAAACCCTAGTCAAGTCTTATGTCAAGTGTTATCATGTTTGATTTGGTGTTAGTGGTTTGGTCTTGTGTGTGTGATAAGAGTGAAGCTATAATTAATTCACTTGATTAATTAAGCTATGTGAGCTAAAATAAGCAAGCAAATAATGGATGAAGTTAATTTTAAGCCCAAAATGAAAATTTGATTTTCATTATTTGAATAAAAAGATAAGAAGAAGCACTTAGATGCAACTATGAACCCAAGAAAAAACTCAAGGGTCCCATTAGGCATGTCATAATGTTTTAGAGAATTTTTTCTTGTGTTCTTAAAAGGAAGAGAAAAGAAACTTGAGAAGGGTATGGTTAGAAAAACCTATTTGGTATTGAGTGCATTGATCCAAATGGTTGTAGATACTCCTCTTTGGCTTGGGAGGAATGACCTATAAATAAGAAAGCACTCAAAGAAATGATGATTAGTTAGATAGGTGGTGGATTGCCTAGTAAGCTAGATCTAAGAAGCATGAGCTTTTATGGAAGTTGTCAATCCACCTTTTAAGCAATCAAGTTGTGAATGATAAATTATTTGCATAAACAATAGAAGATATTAAAATGTAGTACAAGAAGATAGATTTGACTAATTGTAACAATAAATAGATTAATATTAATGCTAAATAGCTTGGTTATGGTTCAAAAAATAGGGTAGGGTCCTATGAATAGGCATGAGGTCAGAAAGTGAGATTTGGTTGAGGTTTGGTGGGTGAAAATAGATTGTTATTATTTTTTCACACAGTGACTATTGGTAGTTAGGGTGACCATCAGTGATTAGGGTGACAATTATTGGTCAAGGTGACCGTTGATAGTCAAAGTAACTGTCGATGATCACTATGGGTTTAGATAGGGTATTTATTTTAGATAGAATAGGTTATGGGTTGGCTAAAAAAAGGCTATGTAGGTTTCTAGAGGTTAGCTAATGGTCTTGAGGGCAAAAGAGATCCTCATGGGTATTAAGGGTAAACGTTTGGTACTCAAGTGGTTAAGAATGGTTAGAAGGTGTTCTAGTGGAAGAGGTAATGTATGGAGTTGTAAAAATATTGAAACTAAGTAACTAAAAATTAAAACAAAAATAATATACTTAGCTTGTGGTTGATATTTGATGTCTTGAAGAAGTCCTAGAGTTGGGATGCTGGAAGCTAGAGGAATACCTATACAAGAAGCTCTGATCTCTTACCCAAAAACTTTTGATGATGATTACTCTATTAATTACTCCTCTATTGTAACCTCCTCCTCTTCTATTTATATAGAAATAAGATAGAGGTGGAAGTGTAGGTTCAAGAGGGTTTTAATACTGTGTTCTAATTTTAATCTTAACATGCATAATTTGTGAGTGGCTAAGAATAAAAAATCAAACTAGAGTTATTGTGGTAGTTAGTGGTTCAAATGGTGGAACTTGACTGTTAGTGGTCAGGGTGACTATCAATGATCAAGGGTCAAGGTCAAGTTAGGTTAAAGAGGTGAGCCTGTTAGTGGTTCAAAACTAACTTGAGTTAGGTCTAGTTTATGGTTGAAATGTCATGGTTGGGTCCCTATGGGGTCTTGAGGTGTTTTATAAGTGTTTCAACATCTAGAACCATAGTGTGTAATTTTTTAGTGTCTACACCACCAATGCCCATATTTTTTTAGATCAGACCACCTCTTATTGCTACCCCTATCCATATACTAGATATAATTCCTCACACACTAATAAATACTATAATACCTACACTAAAACAAGAGAAAGCTTCCACTAGAGGATCTAGTGATTCCCAAGACCAAAAGAACTTATAAGATCTGAAGAACATGTTTCAATCTTTGGAAAATGAGTTAGTAAATGTTAAGAGGTAGAAATATTTCAATAGGCCTTATCAAGGTTCATATCAACCTCAGCATCAATGTTTTCAAGAAAATAGGCCACCATACAAAGGGAACTACCAAGGCCAAAACCAAGGACAAGGGTAGCATGACTAAAATAGGCAAAGTAACTACAATTCTAATGTTACAAGAACTTCTAACACCTTAGTCCTAGTTCAAAACAATGTTTCTCAAGAAGCCAAGGGAATCATGCCTTGAAATATATATTTTTGGAAATCCATTGTTCCAACCACTAAATTCACTCAAGCATTTAATGATCAATGAAAACATGATACCAATTTTAGGTATAACCAAGATCTCATTGCCTAAAATGTAGAGGTACCTATGATGACCAAGCTAGAAGAGCCTCAATAAGGTTAAAACCCTAATCAAGGACTAGACTAACTAGGTGCTATAATGGTAAACTATGAGCAAGAAGAGTGTTATGTACTCAACCTATAAGCTAGAACTAGCTACAGATATATTCTAGTGGAATCAAAATCAAGATTGAAAAGAAGGAACATGAATGGTAGCTAGGAACATATAAAGGACCCTCCTACCATTATTCCTTTAATATCTAAGTTAGTTTAAATTTATACAATTCTAAAGGTCCCAATCGTTCTAAGGGGTCAAAATCAGGGAAATGTCTTAGTCCCTCAAAAATCATAAGTTCAAGATATAATTGTGGTTCCTAAAGCACAACCAAAGGTTGGTGGTTCACCTATCAACATTGTAGAATAGATGAAAAGGTCCAATGTGATTGTGCCAATGTGAGATATGCTCTCCATGCTTGGTTAGGTAAACATTTTTAAAGAATGATTATCAAAGATCAATGTTTCAAATAAGCCACCAAACAAGGAAAATGTGGTCCTTACCAATACAACCAAAGGACCAAATGAAGGGTAATCAGGTAAAATAATTAATCCTTCCCACTTCTATATTTCAGTGATCATTGGTAATTCTTTGGTGCCCAATTGCTTATTAGATAGTAGGGCTAGTACCTCATTAATGCTAAAGTCCATAGCTAATCATCTTGGTCTAAAATAGGAGCCCTAGTCCAAAGGAGTGATACAACTAGATGGTTCTTCCACTAAGCCATTTGGCATAATCAAGAACCTTAACTTGACCTTACATGCTTGTTTTAGTGTCTTAGTGGTTCAAGATGTGTTGATCTTAGATGTGCCTCCTCACTTTACAATATTCCTATCCACATAGTTCATAATAAATATAAGAGCTTATATTGTAGTAGATTGGTCATATATGGCATTCAAAACAAGGTATGGGGACAAAGTGTCAATCAACACTGATCCCATTACATAATTCCACATAGATTCCTATGGACCAAATAATATCAACATCAATTGAACCATTATTGATGAGGATGAATTTGTAATGGGGAAGGAGCTAAACATTCATTCATAAGAGATACTAGATATATTCTTAAATGAATTATGAAATGATAGCCAATTGGTAGACCCCTTAGAAGGTGTTAAAGAAAGGAACTTGGGTGTCTACTATTTGTATGAAGAAAGATAGTCCATTCCATCCCTCATGAGGCCTCAAGAAGATCTTAGTGGTCTATGGAAGTTGTTCTTTTATGGTTTAAGGAGAAAAATGAAGTGGGTGTAGGTGTTATGCTAGTATCCTCTTCAAATGATAAGTACTTATCTTCATATAGGTTCTAATTTAGCTATTCCTATAATGTGACAAAATATGAGGGCCTTATTCATGGCCTTCAATGGGCTAATAATATAAGGATCAAACAATTAAAAGTCTATAGAGATAGTGAATTGATTATGAAACAAGTTATAGGCTAGAATGTCACTAAAAACCCCTTAATGAAGTCCTACAAGCATAGATTATGGGACCTAATTAAGGAATTTGAGGCCTTTAACATATAATCAGTCCCAAGGAACTAGAATGAACATGTTGATAGGCTATCAACTATGGGGGCTCATTTTGATATCACTAATGAATTAAAAAAAGCCAAGGTACCACATATCAAATTGGTAATAAGACCATAAATACCAGATAATGAAGCTCAATGGTAGGTCTTTAATAGTGTTAAATAGATTGCATATTTCTTGTATTAAGAAGTGGAGTTGTCCTCCATCAACCAAGGAAAGCTTTAGCATCAGTATGGGGAGAAGATTTTTCAATTAAGATCTAATAAGCTTCCTAAAGGGCTAGTCACCCTAGAAGGTCTCTTTCATGAAGGGGACCATATGAAGAAGGATAAAGTAGTGGTGTCAACTAATGATGAGAATTATGAAAGAGTTTTTATCTTTGAATACAATCTCTTCAATCTTAGAAAGGTAAGCACTAAAGCTAAAAGGCATGATTTCATATAGATTTGTAAGGAATATGTAGCCATTTTTGCTTGGTAATCTAGTGACATAAGGGGATTTGATCCTGAATTGGCCTAACATATTAGATAATTAGAGGCTAATGCCAAGCCTATTAGGTAGAAGCCAAGGTCCATAAACCCCAAGATTGAAGATCTCATGAGAAAGGAATTGACCAATCTTATTTAATCCAAGATCATCTTCCCAATTAAGCATTATTCATGGGTAGCTAATATAGTACATATTAGGAAAAAGAATGGGGAGATCAAAATATGTGTGGACTTTAGGGATCTTAATGGGGTTAGTTGAAGGATTGTTATTCCCTACCATCCATGGAGCAACTCCTTTAGATAGTTTTCTATTTAGAATGTTTCTCTCTCTTGGATGGGTATTTAGGTTATAACCAAGTGATCGTTAAAGAAAAGGATCAATATAAGACCACCTTCACCACTAAGTGGGGAATATTTGATTACCAGAAGATGCCTTTTGGATTTACCAATATTAGGGAAACCTTTTAAAAATTAATGGACATGGCCTTCTAAGGGTTACTAAATCAAATGGTGTTAGTTTACTTGGATGACATCATAGTCTTCTCTAAGAAAGCTAGTGAGCACATGGACCATCTGAGGTTGATATTCTAGAGATGTATAGAGTATGGGATCTCATTAAATCCAAAGAAATGTGTGTTATTTATGCATGAAGGTAAGCTATTAGGTCACATTATTTCAAAATAAGAATTATCTATTGACCCTGATCTAATGAAAGCAAGACAAAAAAGGATTATCTTAGCCTTATCCTTACCAAAGCACAAAAAAGGGATCCAAAGCTTCCTTGAGAAGATTAACTTTGTGAGAAGGTTCATACCTAGTTTTTCAAACTTGGTCAAATCTATCACCACCATGCTAAAGAAAAACCAAGTGTTTTCTTAGTCTAATGAAAGAAAGACAACCTTTGAAGCCATCAAGCAAGCCATTTCCTAGGTACCCTCACTCATAAATCCTAATTTATCCAAGGATTTATTGTACATCTTTGATAATGATGAATACATATCAACTATGATAATGTAGAAGAATGGTGAAGGAATGGAGAAGCCAATTGAATTTTTTAGTCAAGGGATGGAAGATATGAGGTGAGGTACACTTTCATTGAAAAATAGGTTCTTACATTCTTGAAGAGTCTCAATAAGTTTAGATCAATGCTCTCAAATAGTAGGATTCATCTTATGGTGTCTCACTATAGGGTTAGGGACTTTTTCCTTAACAAGGATTTGAGTGAAAAGAGAGCAAGTTGGATCACCAAGGTCATGGACTATGGCATGGAGATCAAAGTCACCAAGCTAGTCATGGGTAAGGGTTTGTGTGAGAACATGTTAAATGACCTCTAGGAATACAAATAAGCTATTTTTGTGACCCAAGACAACTCACAGGTAGGTACACCTCCACTTCAAAGGAGCTGGCTCCAAGAAATGGCACACTTCTTGGCAACAAGAGAATGGCCCCAAGGATTGGATAGAACCAAAAGAAGTTATTTAAGGCTTCAATCCATACCTTATTATTGATTGATGAAGGTTTTTTAGAAGGTACCTCAATGGAGTACTTCTTAGGTGTATAGATGATGACCAGGTGACCAAAATCTTGTAAAAAATTTCATGATGGCCTTGCAAGAAGCTATTTTGCACCTAACACAAAAATAAAGGTAATGAAGGTTGGTTATTATTGGCCCACTCTTTTCAAATATGTTCATGCATGGGTTAGAAAATGCTAGAAGTGTGTTCTTAGTAGCCCTTCCACTCAATCAAATTTAGGTGGAATGAACCTTTATGTAATGGAGTTTAAAATTCATAGGGATGATCAATCCACCATCAAGTGTAGGACATAAATGGGTGATCAGTATAACTAAATACTTCACTAGGTGGGTGGAATCCATTTATTTGAAGGAGGCTAATGAAGGTGTAATTTTGGACTTTTATTATAGCATTGTGACTAGGTTTGGTGTCCCAGCCACCATAATTTTAGATAATGTATTGGAATTCTTTGGTGTGAAGACAAGTGAGTGGGCTCTCAAACTATATCTACCTTAACACCTCTTCTTAATACTATCCTCAATTAAATGTACTATTAGAGTCCATTAAAAACACTTTTGTTAAGGATCATTAGGAGGACCATGGAAGAGAATCAAAGAACATGGCATGCCAAGATAAGAACAACCTTATGGGCTGATAGAGTGACTCCTAAATCTACCATTAGATATTATCCATAAGTTCTTGTGTATGGAGGGAAAGAAATTTTGCCTATCTCTCTTGATCTACCTGAATTAGATTTAGCCCATTAGCTTGAGTTGATAGAGGATGAGCCCATGAATGTGAGGCTGATATATTTCATGGAGCTAGAAGAAACTAGGGACCTTGTTATGAAAACTTTGGTGTCACATCAAGCTCAGCTCAAAAATTTCTTTGACAAGAGAGCTATAACAAGGAGCTTCAATGAAAGAGACCTAGTCCTCAAATGGGACTCAAATAAGGCCAATCAGGCAACCATACCAAGTTTGATAGCTTATGGAGTGGTCCTTATTTGATCCATGGATGTAGAGAGCATAATGCCTTTTAGCTTGCCTAACTAGATGGAGAGGTATAACTCATCCCAATTAATGGCATTCATTTGAATCATTTTTACTAACATCATTTCATCCATTATAACATATTATACATATTAGAGTAGCTTTTATTCTTTCTTGTGTCTTGTACACATTTTCTTTTTGTTGTGTGTTCTTTTTCAATAAGTGCCTCAGGCACTTTGTTATTCTATTTTATTTTATTCATGTTATTTAAAAAGAGGTTCCAGATAGGGGTATCCTTGTATTATCTTCATGATAAATTGAGAGATGACTTGCGACTCCATATGCTTAATGGACTAGTTTAAGACAACTAATCTTGCATAGCAAGCATGCAACCCTAGGATGTTGCCAAAAATGTTGGCCCACATATAGAACTTGAGATTTTAGTAAGGATTCTATAGGTTTTGGTATGGAGCAAGAAGCTTAGTATATTTCATGTTGAACAAAGGATCAAAAGTTCTAGATGGAATGAGTGGTTCAAGGATCTCAAAATTGCTCACAAATATTTCTACAAAGTAAGGAACTAGTTCCCAAGTAGGTTTCATGGTGTTTAAGAAATTAAAGGTCATGTACAAGATTGCATAAGCCTCATCAAACCATTTGAATCTTTAAATATTCA